>ML663009.1:35628545-35679438 GCA_007570785.1 Antilocapra americana
TTCTATATAATATATTATTATAATAATATAATAATACTTCTTCTGGATGACAGGGTGTGGTGATACCCATGAATCTGATTAAATTACCCATTGTCCCATTTTAGCTGTAAAATGAGTCCATTATTCAGATGCAGTGTAATGTGGGATGGTAGTGAGTAAAGCGTTTGTTAATTCTGAGGACGTTATTGCTGGGCAAAAGCACGGCAGACGGAGAAGATAAAACTAAGCGTCCAGATTAAGCAGACTGGGCTTCCCAGGTGGCGCAATGGTAGTGAATCCTCCTGCCAATGCAAGAGATGCAGGTTCGATCCCTGGGTTGGGTAGATCCCTTGGAGGAGGAACTGGAAACCCACTCCAGTATTCTTGCCTGGGAAATCCCATAGACGGGGGAGCTTGGCAGGCTACAGTCCACGGGGTCCCAAAAGAGTCCATGGGATGGCAAAACAGTTGAACTCAACTTAGCAACTTAATAACAACAACTAAGCAGACTAAGTATTAGTGTCTGTTCTTCTGAAGATAAATAGTTGCCGCTTTATAATGGCTATGAGTAATGTAGACAGTTTATACTAGGTGACCAGTTGCTCCCTTCCGGGTATGATATCATATTGAAAACTCAGCATTAATCTTTGCTATTGGTTGGTTAGGCACTCAGCAGTAGAGGTCACTAGATAAGCTTTGTTCAGAAATAAAGTTCATATTGGTCAGTTCATCTTTAGCTTAGATTCCCACCGTATTTTTTTATAAGTTAATTGAACTATGGTTTGCTAAGAAAAGAAAGCTCTCACTGATAGTTGCAAAATAGGTCATCTTGTAGACCTAAACAAACATTTCTCCAAAGAAGACATACAGATGGCTAATAAACACATGAAAAAAAGCTCAGCATCCTTTATTATTAGAGAAAGGCAAATCAAAACTACAATGAGGCATCACCTCACATGGATCAGAATGGCCATCATCAAAAAATCTACAAACAAGAAATGCTGGAGAGGATGGAGAAAAGGGAACTCTCTTGCACTTTTGGTGGGAATGTAAATTTATACAGCCCCTATGGAGAACAATGGAGATTTCTTTAAAAACTAGGAATAAAACTACCATATGACCCAGCAATCTCATTACTGGGCATATACCCTGAGAAAATCATAGTTGAAAAAGATGCATGTACCCCAATGTTCATTGCAGCACTTTTTACAATGCTGCAACCAGGGCATGGAAGAAACCTAGATGTCCATCGACAGATGAATGGATAAAGAAGTTGCGGTACTTATATTGTTGCTGTTTAGTCGCTAAGCTGTGTCTGACTCTTTGTGACCCCATGGACTGCAGCATGCCAGGCTTCCTTGTTCTTCACTATATACAATGGAATATTACATGGCCATAAAAAGGAATGAATTTGAGTCACTTCTAGTGAGGTGGATGAATCTAGAGTCTGTTATACAGAGTGAAGTAAGTCAAAAAGAGAAAAACAAATATTATATATTAACACACATGTATATATGTAATCTAGAAAAATGGTACTGATGAACGTATTTGTAGGGCAGTGATAGAGACACTGACATAGAGAACAGACTTGCGAACACGGTCGGGGGAGGAGACAGTGGGGCGAATTGAGAGAGTAGCTTGGAAACATTGTGTATGTATATGTATATATCATGTGCAAAATAGAGAGCTGGTAGGAATGTGCTGTGTGATGCAAGGAGATCAACCGGGTACTCTGTGACACCCTGGAGGGGTGGGATGGAAGGTTCAAGAGGGAGGGAACAGACGTGTACCTATGGCTGATTCATGGTGATATATGGCAGGTACCAGCACAACACTGTAAAGCAATGATCCTTCAGTTAAAAATGAATACATTTTAAAAATAGGGCGTCTTGTCGTTAGATTATTAGGGTCTCTTCCCTTGTAGGTTCTTCTTGGTGGGCATTTGGATAGAATCAACATTTTCACACTCTGGACCCATTCCAAGATGTCAATCTACAATTTCTTCCTAAGTTTCCTTGTTATTAATCCTCCAATCTGATTTTTTCCCCTTTCTTGAGTATTTGGCCTTTTGCCACTAACTGTAAATTGACATAGAGCTAAAATTATGACCTGCTCTCCTTATAAGCAAAGTGAACAATGAAAGAGTGCTCCCTACGATAGAGCAAAATCCACAGTAACATCTGAATGTTGTTAAATATTATTTTGAGAAAGCAATAAAAGGCAGTAGAATAAATAGCTCAGAAAACACCATAAATGGTGTTAACAAAACTGCAGTGCAAATGTAGAATGTGAATCTGTGTCTTTCAAGACAAGTAGTTCCGTATAGCAGAGATTGGTATAGCACTGTGAATCAACTGTACATCAATTAAAAAATAAAAGACAAGTGTATCCATAAATGTAAATATTTTGCAAAATCAGTCAAAAAGAATATCAAAAAGATGAAATGCAGTGATAAATATGGCAGATCACATTTTCCAAACATTGTGGCAGAAATAAACCTAGCCCACTTCTCCTTCTTCCAATGTGATGTTAATACTTCTCCATCAAGAGAGGGAGGCTATGTTCTCTGCTTTTAAATCTAGATGAGATTATGACTACCAAAATAAGTGACGTTTTGTGATTTCTGAGCTAAGTCATGAAAGATATGGTATCCACCTGACTCTCTCTCTCAAGATACTTGCCCTTGGAACTGAACCGGTTGGGGAAGTCACATGGGGATGTTCCAGCTGTTAGCCAACATCGATGGCTAAAGTTCTAGCCAGCATCTTGCATCAGCTGCAAGATATGTGAGTGAATAAGCATTTAAGTGATTCTAGCCCCCAGCCATTACATCACTTTTAGTCTTTGAGTTATTCAGTTATAGTGAAACAGAAAAAAGTTATGCTGTCTGTGCCCTGTTGAAAATATGGAAAATATGTGATCATAACAAAAGGTCATTATATGTCATTTAATTTGGGGATTATTTTGCTCCATAGCCACAGATCGCCAGAAAAGTAAATGTCTAAAATTAGACTTTATTGGACTGGCACTCAATTATCACATAGTCCACAATATGTTGTCTATTATGGTGAGTTAACAAATAGAAGCATGAAGAAGTCAAAGATTGTATCATTTTCAAACTCACAATACAGATTAAGTTTTTATTGTTATTATTTAAAGAGCAATTATTATATAGTTGTGATATATAATAAACAAGATGCATTCAGAACACTGGGACAGATAACCAGCTTCATATAGGATTATCAGGGCAATTTGAGGTAATATTTTACTAAACTAGTCAACATTTTTGAGAAGTGACACTCAGTACTGAGAAGACTGCAGTGAAATAAGTAAATTCATATATGACTGAGAACATTGAAAACTGAAGAAATCCTGTTAGTAATATGGCAAGATGTGGCAAAATCCATAAAGATATTCAAACCAATTTATGCAGTAATTCTACTACTAGTTCAGTTCAGTTCAGTTGCTCAGTCATGTTCAGCTCTTTGCGACTCACAGTGCACCAGGCCTCCCTGTCCATCATCAACTCCCGGAGTTTACCCAAACTCATGTCCATTGAGTTGGTGATGGCATCCAACCATCTCATGCTCTGTCATCCCCTTCTCCTCCTGCCCTCAATCTTTCCTAGCATCAGGGTCTTTTCAAATGAGTCAGCTCTTTGCATCAGGTGACCAAATTATTGGAGTTTCAGCTTCAACATCAGTCCTTCCAATGAACAACCAGGACTGACCTCCTTTAGGATGGACGGGTTGGATCTCCTTGCTGTCCAAGGGATTCTCAAGAGTCTTCTCCAACACCACAGTTCGAAAGCATCAATTCTTCAGCACTCAGCTTTCTTTATAGTCCAACTCTCACATCCATACATGACCACAGGAAAATTCATAGCCTTGACTAAACGGACCTTTGTTGACAAAGTAATGTCTCTGCTATTTAATATGCTGTCTAGGTTGGTCATAACTTTCCTTCCAAGGAGTAAGCATCTTTTAATTTCATGGCTGCAGTCACCATCTGCAGTGATTTTGGAGCCCAAAACACTAAAGTCAGGCACCATTTCCACTGTTTCCCCATCTATTTGCCATGAAGTAACAGGACCAGATGCCATGATCTTAGTTTTCTGTTGAGCTTTAAGCCAACTTTTTCACTCTCCTCTTTCACTTTCATCAAGAGGGTCTTTAGTTCTTCTTCACTTTCTATTGTAAGGGTGGTGTCATCTGCATATCCGAGGTTTTTGATATTTCTCCCGGCAATCTTGATTCTAGCTTGTGCTTCATCCAGCCCAGCATTTCTCATGATATATTCTGCATATAAGTTAAATAAGCAGGGTGACAATATACAGCCTTGACGTACTCCTTTTCCTATTTGGAACCAGTCTGTTGTTCCATGTCCAGTTCTAACTGTTGCTTCCTGACCTGCAAGAGGCAGGTCAGGTGATCTGGTATTCCCATCTCTTTCAGAATTTTTCACAATTTATTGTGATCCACACAGTCAAAGGCTTTGGCATAGTCAATAAAGCAGAAATAGATGTTTTTCTGGAACGCTCTTGCTTTTTCGATGATCCAGCGGATGTTGGCAATTTGATCTCCGGTTCCTCTGCCTTTTCTAAAACCACCCTGAACATCTGGAAGTTCACGGTTCACGTATTGCTGAAGCCTGGCTTGGAGAATTTTGAGCATTACTTAACTAACATGTAAGATGAGTGCAATTGTGCCGTAATTTGAGCATTCTTTGGCATTGCCTTTCTTTGAGATTGGAATGAAAACTGACCTTTTCCAATCCTGTGACAACTGCTGAGTTTTCCAAATTTGCTGGCATATTGAGGGTAGCACTTTCACAGCATCATCTTTCAGGATTTGAAATAATTCAACTGAAATTCCATCACCTCCACTAGCTTTGTTCGTAGTGATGCTTTCTAAGGCCCACTTGACTACACATTCCAGATGTCTAGCTCTAGGTGAGTGATCACACCATCGTGATTATCTGAGTTGTGAAGATCTTTTTTGTACAGTTCTTCTGTGTATTCTTGCCACCTCTTCTTAATATCTTCTGCTTCTGTCAGGTCCATACCATCTCTGTCCTTTATGGAGCCCATCTTTGCATGAAAACTTCCCTTGGTATCTCTAATTTTCTTGAAGAGATCTCTAGTCTTTCCCATTCTTTTGTTTTCCTCTATTTCTTTGCATTGATCACTGAGGAAGACTTTCTTATCTCTCCTTGCTATTCTTTGGAACTCTGCATTCAAATCAGTATATCTTTCCTTTTCTCTTTTGCTTTTTGCTTCTCTTCTTCTCCAGCTATTTGTAAGGCCTCCTCAGATAGCCATTTTGTTTTTCTGCATTTTTTTTTCTTGGGAATCATCTTGATCCCTGTCTCCTGTACAGTGCCATGAACCTCCGTCCATAGTTCATCAGGCACTCTATCTATCAGACCTAGTCCCTCAAATCTATTTCTCACTTCCACTGTATAATCATAAGGGATTTGATTTAGGTCATACCTGAATGATCTGGTGGTTTTCCCCACTTTCTTCAGTTTAAGTCTGAATTTGGCCATAACTGTTCATGATCTGAGCCACAGTCAGCTCCCAGTCTTGTTTTTGCTGACTGTATAGAGCTTCTCCATTCTACTACGAAGGATTTACCAGTTAAATGAGCAAAAGGGAGAGAGGGAGGAAGGGAGACAGAGTGAAAATATTAATTGCAGCAGTATCTTTAGAAATAAACAGTAGAAATGTCCAAAAAATAGGGAGAAATAAATTGCAGTACATCTAAATAATAGATTATAGCCACAAGTAATAGTTAAAAGGGATTTCCCTGGTGGTCCAGTGGCTAAGACTCCACACTCCCAATGCAAAGGGCCTGAGATTAATCCCTCTCATGAAACTAGAACCCACATATCACAATTAAGACTCAGTGCAGCCAAATAAATAAATATTTAATAAAGTAATAATTAAGAACAACTACTTAGAAACATGAAAATATGTTTATGCTGTTAAGAGAAAAAATATCTGTTCAGTTGCTAAGTCACTTCTGACCCTGTGACCCCATGGACTGCAGCACGCCAGACTTCGCTGCCCTTCACCATTTCCAGAGTTTGCTCAAACTCATGTCCACTGAGTCAGTGATGCCATTCAACCATCTCATCCTCTGTCGCCCCCTTCTCTTTCTGTCTTCAATCTTTCCCAGCATCAGGGTCTTTTCCAAAGAGTCAGCTCTTCACATCAGGTGGCCAAAGTATAAATAACCCTTTATTACAATTACATAATGTGTATGTATTTCATTACCAACACAATGAACATGAACTTGGGCAAACTCCAGGAGATGGTGGGGACAGGAGACCTGGCGTGCTGCAGTCCACAGAGTTGCGAGGAGTCAGCTACGACACAGAGACTGAACAACAATATACATATATATAGTCTTAGGTTTAGAGCTACACAGGAAGATATTACAAGGCACAATGAAGACTAGAGTGTCATCCAACACCAAACTCATGTAGATGTAAGGATTAATTATATGGTAAAAGTGATTTCAAGTCAGTGCTCTTCAATTCAGACACGACTGAGCGACTGAACTGAACTGAATACAGTTGGTTATCCATTGTGGGAAACATTGAAAAGATAGATGATAGATAGATACATATATCTTTAATCAATCAGAACTCTCTTTTTATATATGATTTGAGGTAGAAACTAGCTATATATCTTCTTACAAAGAATAGTAAAAACAGCAGTACTAGAAGAAAATACAAAAGACTGTTTTTATAATTTTTGATACAAAAGACCTTAAGCAAGACAGAAAAACAGAAACCAAAAACTGAAAGACCAACAGATTTAAATATGTAAGCATATGGAACTTCTTTCTGTTGAGTGATACTGTAAACAAAATAAAAGTGACAACCTGGAATAAGATATTTGCTATGTATAAAATAAAAAGCAGAAATATGGCCATGATATATGGAGTATCTATAAACCATGGGAAAGGCAACAATTCAGCAGGAAAAGGGACAGAGAACAAAAGAGCGTATTTCATGAAAAAAAATACAATTAGCTAATAACATATATATTATGCAACACCTCATGGATAATAGGGTGAATTAGAATGAAAGTAGTGATGACTTCCTCACTCATTGAATAGGAAAAAATAAACTTATTGATAATAACTAATGTTTGCAAATATCCAAAAATATGTACTATCAGATGCTTGTATACTGTTAGAGAATGTATAATATGGCACAGCCTTATTGGGAGATTTTTGACCATACTATTGAAATTAATATGCTCTTTGACCAGGCTCCACTTACAGGAGTTTAACTTAATAAAATATACTTATTAGTACAGGAAGATATATGTGTGTGTGTTAAAGAGTGCTCATTATAGACACACAAATATTATAATGTCCTCCTGCTGGGAAAGATTGAAGGCAGACACACGAGCACAGAATAGAAATATATTAATTATCCATTACAAAATACTACATTACCACACAACTATCAAAAGACATGTTGTTAAAAAAGTAAACAAAAAAATGTCAAGTAAAATATATTTGATAAATATGTATTTAGAAAAAATTAATACATTTAAATTCATGAATATAAATGAATATTAAAAGACTTGCAAGAACAAGTATTGCTAGTAATCATTATCACTTCTTGGAAAGGAAAATTAGTCATATTGAGGAAGATAAGTGTGAAATGGAATTTTTACTTCCTACTGTATATACCCTGATACATTATAAACTTTTGATATCAAGCATATATTTATATAAGTTGAAAAGCAATGAAAATCAAGAAGAAAGTGTATTATAAAGGTATCTAAAATGATTTTTAATAATAATCATTGATATAATGCATTATTACAAATAATTTTTAAAGCTCTTTCATATACACAGTATTATCACACTTTACAACAATCCTGTGAGATAGTTAAGCAGATAGATATTATTATCCTCCTTTTATAGTTGAATAAACACTCTTAGAGGAGTTAAGTAATTCGCTATGCTTTGTATTTATTGTATTTACTGAAAATGCAGTCTCTTTCCTCATCATGATATAGAGGCAAATGTAAAGAATTTGTCATATAAATTAGTTTATGAAAGCTTATACTGAAAAGATAGACATGTGGCTTTAGTGCATTTTGATAACTTTGAAGAAAACCAACATTAACTAGAATGATCTTAGGATCATAATATATAATCAAAATATGAATGTAATATAAACAAAATGCTATGGAAATAGTAATTATTATAGTGGCCCTGCTGAGTAGCAGATGGCTTAACAGAGCTAGATATCCTGAGCAGAATCCAGGCTTTATTTCCTAGTGAATTTAGAGCAGTCACCTAATAGCTCTGAGCTCCTATAATATGTAGCTACTCTTCCCTCTCTTTCCCTGTCTTCCTACATAACCACACACATACACATCGGAATGTGAGAATCAAATAAGATGATACATGTAAAAGCATCTGGTATGGTGCCTGACATGTTACACATGTTCTAAAAATAGTAGTTTTCGATCTAGTTCATTAAAAGAATAAAGGGGCATACAGTCTAAATCAGACCAAAGAAGAAAGGAAGACTGAATATCACTGAAATTTTGTCAGTAATTGAAGTCCCTGGCATCTAGTTGACCTTGGGGACGTGTTAAACAACATCAACAACTATCTGAAACACAGTTTAAAAAGTCTCTGTGTTTGAATCTATTAATCTCATACTTTCAGATAATACGATCTCTTTAACTGTGATTTACTTTATCAACTGTCACCTCCCCATTGAGTAAGTTGAATTGTCTCAGCTTGATCACAGTTCCTGAACTACATATCTGTGGACATGTTGCCTTCTGTCTTTGATTCATTAAAATTACTTTCACATCCATGGCATTTTCATGACTCTTTGATATATTACTTCAGGCACTGGGAAGCAGATAAAAGATTTCTGGCATCTTGGGAAGGATGAATTTGTCCTGGAGGAGATTGCATCTTGATATATTGTTATTGAATCTCCTGGAAAGTGTTGTATGAACTGTCAAGCTTTGGTACCTGCTTTGAGCATCTAATGTTGGATATCTAATGTATATCACATTTATGTGGTGTGAGTTGCCTGTACTCCCAAGGTCATCTACTGCATTTTCGCTCCAGCTCATAATAACTAAAGGGGTGTATGAGACAACCACCTCTCCTTGACCTTAAATGAAGGTTGTGTTTAGAGCTGAAAACTCATCAAAAACCTACTTGTCTTCACTTAGGGCTTCCATTACTGTGAAACATTCAGAACTGAAGGTAAAATTGAGTCAGAATGACTTGGAGTATTTTGGTCTTTTGCCTTTTTCTCTCTTGTCATAACATGATGATTTTGACGCACCTTTACTAGCAACTTTTCTACCCTAATATTAATGTTCTTACACCTCCTTCAAACTTTTGCTCTCATGTCTCCTCGAGATGTTTCACGTAAATTCTACATACAGCCCTGCATTTCTGTCTTCCTTATCCTCTTCCAATTTATTTTATTCTACTTATCATTGTTTGTAGTTATATACTTTACTTTTTTATTCCATCTATTGTTATTATTTGTCACCTCTAACTAGGAATCCTTGTTGGTTGTGCCAACTGGTGTGTTCCAAGCATCTAGAAGAGAGGTTGGCAATAAGTGGGCATTCAGTAATACATCTTTTTTCCTTTTGAATTTATTTGTCTATTTTTGGTTGTACTGGTTCTTCCCTGCTGAGCCCCGGCGGTGAGCAGGAGCTAGTCCCTAGTTGCGGTGCACGGGATTCTCATTGTGGCAGCTTCTCCTGTTGCAGAGCGCAGTCTCTAGGGCACCAGGCTCAGTAGCTGTGGCGTACCGGTTTAGTTGCTCCAGGGCATGTGGAATCTTCCTGGACCAGGAATCTAGCCCATGTACCCTGTGCTGGGAGGCAGATTCCCAACCACTGGACCACAAGGGAAGTCCCAATAAACACATATTTGAATGAATGAATGAATATATTTCTCAGGCACTTCCAAGAGAATTCTTGATCTGATTTGATAGTGTTCATGAGAACACTGCCTGATCACAAGGGAAAATGGTATTCACTGCCAGCAATGTTTTGGGTGAGTGAGGGATGACGTCCTGAAGTATAAGTTCTCTTGGCAGAATATATTTGCATTCTTTCTATTCTTTCCCCCACCAGGCAATCTCTCCATCACTAGGTTTAGTTCTAAAATGCATGTTCATTTTTTTGTAATGCTTTCACATTATTCCTCATTTATACTTGCCTGTATATTTCAAGATATAACATCTGTGCAGTATGACAAAGATCGAAAACTAACGACATTTTTTGCAGTACCCGAAAATGGATCTTTGGATCTGCATATAATAGAGATCTTCAGATCTCTGCTTCTGAATTTCAAAGCTTGAATTCTATCATTACACAGCTATGTTAATAAATGTTATTCATACATTCTAAAGGACTTACAGCAAATTAAGTACTGATTTTTTTTTAATTGAGAAGCAAAATAGTGGGGAATCACAAAAAATCAATGATATGCTTAGGAGTAATTTAATGACAGAGCAGAAACACCAACAGCTTCTCACCCCACTCCCTGCATCTCAGGGCTGCAGTTGCAAAATATGAAGAATTCATATATGTGTTTGCTGGGAAGGTCAGCAAAAGAAAACTTGCGTGGGGAGTTTGAGGGGGAGAAAAAAAAATTAGTGCAAACAACTTGGAAGGAACTTAATCATGAAGTGTTGCTTCCAGAACCCAAATCTATTTAATTAAGGCCTTGGAATACAATTTCAGGTTTAATAAACCCTTTCCTTACCGAAACTAGATTCATTAGGAATATTTAAACAGGCCTAAACTGATGTTCTTAAAAAAAACAAAGAACCTAAACTAAAAAGAGAAAGAAACCAGAGATACTGACTTGATAATTCATTTTCTCTATAGATGAGGGAATTTACTAGTAGGTTGCCTTCTTCATCTACATTTTGTTTTTTAAATATTTATCAGAATCTCATCTTTTACATACAAAAGAGCTTACATAATCAGTTACATCATCCTCATTATCAGAAAGGAGGACTCATGAGTTTTTCAGAATAAAGAAAAGCTTTTCATAGTACTGAAGAAATGTCTCACAAAAATTTTATGTAAAGGATATAAAAAGTAGAAAGAAAGTAAAAGTCACCCAGTCATGTCCAACTCTTTGCAACCACATGGACAGTAACCTGCCAGGCTCCTCCGGCCATGGAATTCCAGGCAAAAATACTGGAGTGGTTACCATGCTCTTCTGCAGGATTTCTTCACGACCCAGAGTTCTTCCCAAACCAGCACTCGAACCCAGGTCTCCCACATTACAGGCAGATTCTTTACCATTTGAGCTACCCAGGAAGCCTGAAGGATATAAAGTAATATGTGAAATAGCATTCTCAATAGCATTTTTGTGGCAAGTTCAGTAGTGTATTTTACTTGTTGTAATAATTACTTGTTGTAATATTATTACTTGTTGTAATAATTTTAAAATGAAAATAAGTAACATGATCAGAAATAAGTTTAAGGTCTTTGGAAGTACTGAATAGGGATAACTGGCTCAACCTGAGGTCTAGGGGAGGCTTCCTAGAGGAGATGAGTTCAGTTAGTTCATTCACTCAGTTGTGTCCGACTGTTTGCGACCCCACGGATTGCAGCTCACCAGGCCTCCCTGTCCATCGCCAACTCTCAGAGCTTACTCAAACTCATGTCCATCCAATTGGTGATACCATCCAACCATCTCATCCTCCATCATCCCCTTCTCCTCCAGCCTTCAATCTTTTCCAGCATCAGGGTCTTTTCCAATGAGTCAGTTCTTTACATCAGGTGGCCAGCATATTGGAGTTTCAGCTTCAGCATCAGTCCTTCTAATGAATACACAGGACTGATTTTCTTTAGGATGGACTGGTTGGATCTTCTTGCAGCCCAAGGGACTCTCAAGAGTCTTCTCCAACACCATAGCTCAAAAGTATGGATTCTTTGGTGCTCAGCTTCTTTGTATTCTGACTCTCACATCCATACATGACTACTGGAAAAGCCATAGCTTTATCTAGACCGACCTTTGTTGGCAAAGCAATGTCTCTGCTTTTTAATATGCTGGGTAGGTTGGTCATAGCTTTTCTCCCAAGGAGCAAGCGTCTTTTAATTTCATGGCTGCAATCACCATCTGCAGTGATTTTGGAGCACCTCAAAATAAAGTCTGTCACTATTTCCATTGTTTCCCCATCTATTGCCATGAAATGATGAGAATAGGTGCCATGGTGTTAGTTTTTTGAATGTTGAGTTTAAGCCGGCTTTTTCACTCTCCTCTTTCACTTTCATCAAAAGGCTCTTCAGTTCCTCCTTTCTTTCTGCCATAAGGGTGGTGATATCTGCGTATCTGAGGTTATGATATTTCTCCCAGCAATCTTGATTCCAGCTTGTGCTTCATCCAGCCCAGTATTTCTCATGATGTACTCTGCATAAAAGTTAAATAAGCAGGATGACAATATACAGCCTTGAAGTACTCCTTTCCCAATTTGGTAACAGTCCATTGTTCCATGTCCGGTTCTAGCTGTTGCTTCTTGACCTGCATACAGATTTCTCAGGAGGCAGGTTAGGTAGTCTGGTATCCCCATCTCTTGAAGAATTTTCCACGGTTTGTTGTGATCCACACAGTCAAAGGCTTTGTCAGTAAAGCAGTAGATGGTTTTCTGGAACTCTCTTGCTTTTTTGATGCTCCAACGGATGTTGGCAATTTGATCTCTGGTTCCTCTGTCTTTTCTAAATCCAGCTTGAACATCTGGAAGTTCTTGTTTCACTTACTGTTGAAGCCTGACTTGGAGAATTTTGAGCATTACCTTGCTAGTGTGTGAGATGAGTGCAACTGTGCGGTAGTTTGAACATCCTTTGGCATTGCCTTTCTTTGGGATTGGAATGAAAACTGACCTTTTCCAGTCCTGTGGCCACTGCTGAATTTTCCAAATTTGCTGGCATATTGAGTGAAGCACTTTCACAGCGTCATCTTTTAGGATTTGAAATAGCTCAGCTGGAATTCCATCACTTCCACTAGCTTTGTTCATAATTTGTTCGTAGTGATGCTCCTAAGAGGAGAGACGATGATCTCTTGAAATCGAGATATATGAGTTAGCCAGGTGAAAAAAGGCAGGAAGTGCATTGCAACAAAGTAAACAGTATATTGATGACTTGCTCTTAAAATAAGCTGATGTTCAAATAGTTATATAGCATAGTTAACGTGTTTGGTATATTTTCTTTTCTTTTTTTTTTTTTTTGGCTTCATCTGCATGATATGTAGGATCTTAGTTCTTAGTTCCCTGAACCTATTCCCCCATTGTGTGAGCTCTGAGTCTTAACCACGAAGCACCAAGGAAGCCCGTGATTTCTCATTTATATGAGTAATTCGGCAAAAATTGCAGCCACCACCGTTCTAAAAATCTCAATTAAGTTATTTCATCTCAAACCAAATTTGACCTGGTTCCCATGAGAAGAGATGGAAATTAGGGGAAAATACTAATAGGGCACACAATATAATGTGCTCACAGCTGTCCTTCAAATCCCTGTGACATTCCTAAAATAAAATATAAAAACACTGTGAGATGGGTTTAGGAAAGCATAGAGTCCTTAAAAGGATACAAACTGGGCCCTTCCTTTGGAGTTAGATGTTCCGGTGTACAAAATATGCAGATTACAAATGCAACTGCATTGGATACTCTTTTTTATCATCCACCTCATGACTCTGGAGAAGTAACTGCACTTGGGAGTATCTTCTAGGTTGATCATCCCCATCTTTTTTTATCCAAGTGTAACCAAGATGATTTCTAGAATAAAGAATGAATGATTTAGATTGGCTCCATTCCTCACAGGATTGGCTCCAAACCTATGAAGAGCAAAAGATCTAGATAGAGCTGACATATTTCCACTCTGGGCCAATAAAATAGATTATGAGATGGTGATTTAAGGCCAATGCTTCAGCTAAAAATAAAGACTATTTGCTTTCCTAGATTGTTATCTGTGTTTTGGAAGTCTTGGTCAACTAATATAATGGCCAAAGGTGGAAGGATAAAACTTTGAGATTAGGGATCATAAACATATCAGGACTAATACTATACACTTAAATGATGCTTTTTTTAAACATTGCTTTGATAACAAGGCAAATCAGATAGATCTTTGGAAGCAGACTGATAAAAGTATTTTTAAAGCTTTGTGTTTTGACATATTGTGCCTTCCTAAATTAAAATTAATTTACTGATGATTTAAAACCATCTACTTCCTTGCTGAAATTAATCCTGCTGATCAGTTAACAAGCTATATGACCCTGAGAAATTTATTTACTCTCTTTTTGCTTTAAATTCTACTTTAGTACCAAAGAAATAATAAAAACTTCATAGAATTTTTAAAGATGAAATTAGGACATGCTAAATGTACATCTGATATAAAGAAAAAATTTAATAAGTATAAACTGCTAAAGGTGTAGTTGTTATTTAGTATCAATATGTAGAATGATCTGAAAATAGACCCTCTCAACTCTCCCTTTCACTAGAATAAATATTGATTGGATACATGAATGTTTAGTTGTGTATCACCTTATAAAAATAGCACTTTTTTTGCTGCTCAAATGGATCTTCTATAGATATATATTATTATCCAATTTATACTTGCAAGGAATTCAACACTAATAGAAATAAGGTGGGGACTGGGATGTTCTAAGGGAAGTTGGATGGACTAGGCAGAGTGCACTAGAGACAAAACTCATCTAGCTTCCATTACTCAGGGTGTGGACAGTTCTTACAGCTTATTCCCTCATATTAGCTGTTTGGCATTTAGTACATTTCAAGAGCAGAAAGGAGTAAGAAATAAAGTGTAATACCCTAGATGTATTTTAAAGTAATCTTTAAAACATTAATTAAACAATATATTGATAAAAGAAATGTAAATACCTCTTATCATTAAAAATATTCATCTTTGTTTCATTTAAAATAAATATAAATTTTAAAAAAAGAGAGAGATGTAAGCAGATGGAATAATACAGTAGAAGAGAATATGAGACATAGGAAATGAAAAGAAGAACAAAGAAGGATTAAGAATTATTGATACATCCAGCAAAATAATTACCACTGAAGGACTAACAGATAGAATAGTTGAAATAATAAAATAGGCTGAAACTGTATGATTATATCACCAAAGAGTGATGTTAGGTGATGGTGATTTTGTCGCTAAGTGACTCTTCTGTGACCTTATGGACTATAGCCCATTGGACTCCTCTGTCCATGGGTATTCCCAGGCAAGAATACTGGAGTGGGTTGCCATTTCCTCCTCCAGTGGATCTTCCTGACCCAGGGATCGAACCTGCATCTCCTGCATTGAAGGTGGATTATTCACTACTGAGCCATCAGGGGAGCCCATGGTTTTAGTTGGAGCTGATTACAAAAAACAAAAATACATGTAAATTAGAAGGGATATTAGGGAGTTCCCTGGTGGTGCAGTGGCTAAGATTCAGTTCTCCCAATGCAGGGGACCCAGATTCGATCCCTGGTCTGTTAACTACATCTCACATGCTGCAGCTGAGAGGTCATATGCTGCAACTAAAGATCCTGCCTGTTGCCATGAAGACCAAAGATCTGACATGCAGCAACTGAGACCTGGCTCAGCCAAACAAAAGAATAAACAAATAATATATATATTTTAAAAGCCTGCCTTATAAAAAGAAAAAAAAAAAAACAGGGAAAGGGGTAATAAGTCAGCACTAACAGTTAAAAAGGCAATAGGAGGGTTCCAGTGAAAGTAGATAAAATGTCTAGAAGAGTCTCAGCTACTTTTGTCTTCCCAAGTTTTCCTCAAAGATGCCTTTGGCTAATAACACAGACCAGCATTCTGTGACTCTGCTCTATGCCTTAAGCCTCAAAAGCAGCTTTTAAACTACAGCTGTCTATTCATGCGCCTCCAAATTCTCTCTTCCAAAATAGCAGAAGTCAGGTGGTTTCCCTTACTCTGACCCTGTCATCTGAAAACTTGCTTTTTTTATATCATTATCTGCGAAGTATCCCATATGATGTGAGACAGTGCTCCTGAAATTTCTTTGCTCTCTGTATCACTTTAGTGAGGCAAAGCAAAGAAACAATCTCTGAAAAGACTGGGGCTGATCTTGAAATCAGTAACATGTTAGACTTTTATTATCATATAGGAAGTATTTTTTATTGCAAATATGAATATATCAAGGTTTGCATTTTGTAGAAATGGATATTCTGTTAAAGTCCAGCCAAACTGCCCTGTTTGGTTAAGTTGTATGGACAGCGTTTGTCTAACCATACCATAGGATGTCAGTTGGGATTATGTGGAAAAGCTCAAATAAAATTTAGGAAATTGTAGTTTTAAAAATTTAAACAGTTTTGTTTGCTAAAGGAAACTTTCAAAACACCAGTGCCCCTTATATAGATATAAGAATGCATTCTAGTACTTTTCACCCTAACCTGACAATGGAAGCCCTTTGCATGTTGCAAAGCTCAGAACTAACAGGTCATGAAATATACTTTGGAAAGCACAGTTTCAAGAACTATACACAGAGATGGAAATTCTAGTTCTCTAACAAAGGTTCTACAATCTTTTAATCCAATTGTGTTATTAAAGAGCTAAGAGGAAATACATATAAGGTAGTCTCTGATTTTATATTGCAGTAGGATGAGAAGCAGCAGATATTTGGGAAAATGATAGAGTTAAATGAACTTTAAAAAAAAATCTGAACTTTCTGAATGGAGCACTACACGGTTTAACTTTAAAACAAAATAGTGTGAACATATTTCTTGGAGGTGAAATATGTCTTGACTGTTTTGAATTAAAAAAAAAACAACACACATGCAGTGTTTTATTTGTTTAATAACTCACAACCAGGGTCAATGAAATTCCAAGATACTAATTTTTACCCCCTCCCTTTTTGTTTTGAGATGACCAGCTTTTCTCTTCCTGTCACAAAGAGAGCTCATGTCACTGCCCAAGTGCAAATAACTTCTTCACGAAAGAAAAACTACTGTGAAATATGCCCAAGCTTGATGTTCTAAGACATCTGTGGGCACAATGGACGTTCAGAACTCCCCAGTACACATTATTTTATAAGCCTTTGCATATTTAGTTTTCAAGTTCTATTATTATTGTATATAAAAGAAGTGAAACTTTTTCTCCCTAATATTATACATGAACTTTGAAATGCTAACATGAGAGCCTTTGAAAGGAGTTTTGAAAAAATCTTAATAACCAATATCATGACAGATACGTAACACTAAAAGAATTCACTCGGTCACTGCCCTTTAACAGTTATGTTTTTTCCTTATAACCTTTCATGTTAATATTTACAACTGTATTATAGTGTCTTCTCTATGAATATACTCTCTGGATTAGATAAGGGATGTGGAATTTTTTCCATAATAAAGTAGTCATCTGGATTGAATTGTCAGAATCCACTCTTACTTTGTTTTGTGGAATGAACAAAGACATCTACTTTGACACACTCAGAGCAGGATTAAGACATTCTTCAAACCTTCTGATTACCCCAAAGATTAAAAAAAATTCCCTGCTAACTTTGACCAAAAGACCAGATGTAGAATAATCTATTTTTCCAGTAAGTTTTGAAAGGCAGAATTACACAAATGGAGACACGTTTATAAATGAGATTTATGTGTCTCTCTTTTTATATATTTAACACTTTCTTCAGTGCTTTGTAAAGTAACATGTTGCTTTCAAGTTAGTGTATGAGTGAGCAATGAGTAAAACTACTTTGAAGATTATTTATGTTGTATCCATTCACATTAGAGATAATCTTCCTTAATATTTAAGTCTTACATTTTCTCAGGAATGAATGTTAAGGATCAAGCTTACTTTTCAAACATATATAACCTCTGTGCCATTCTACCCTCACCTCCCAATAGTTCTCAAACAAAGCCTTATGCAAATTTAAAAATTTAGTTTACTCCTTAATGTTTAGAAGAATGGATGTCTTCTTGTATGATGTCAACAGAGCTGGTAGTTGGTTAGTTAATTTTAGAAAGAAAATAAAATTGGATTAAAGAGAGAATTATATATATATATATGCATACATAGATTATATATATACAAATATACATAAATTAAAAGTTTTAACAAAATGTAAATTTTAGATACTAAAATAAATTTTTTGATGTGAGGACCCAGGCCTTTCTTTTTGGTATGGTTTTGCAAATGGGAGGTCTCTGAAGTCTTTCTTGCATCAATCACATATGTAACGCATCTTGTATGATTTCAAGCTCTGATTTCACTAAAATGGGATGAAAACAAAATATTATTAAGCAATCTGAGTGCAAAATCCTTGCACTTAGTGATCAATTGTTTGATTAATTGCAGTCTTCCTTCTGTCTTTCACATACCTATGTGACAGCACTTAAAAATTGTTTGTCGTAAAGTATACCAAATGCAAAGCATAAATAAAATACATATGTATAATTTAATGAATAACTGGCATATACACAACCAGGTTAAGAAGCAGAATACTGCCAGTACCTTAAATGCCCTTTCTGTTACACATCCCAGGGGCAACTATTAGAATGACTTTTATGATAAATGTTCTCCTGCTTTTCTTTTCAGTGCTACGGTTCTATTTGCATCTTTAAAATATATCTTTAGTTTGCTTTTTAAATACGAAACAGAATAGAGCCGTATTTTGGTGACTTGCTTCTTCCCCTTAACATTATGATGATTTGTTTAGCTGATTCCCTTCTGCAGCATAGCATTCTGTTTCAGGACAAGACCTCAATTTACCTATTCTACTGTTGATGGACAATTTGGGCTTTTAGCTTAATTCTCCCCAAAGTAGATTCTAAGGCAAAGATTTGGGTATAAGCAGCTTTTCTGGGAAGTGACTCTGGGAAGCATTGTAAAATAGGAGGAAGTAAGACTCAGAAAGAAGAAAAGCCGATAAAATGAGTGTTCACGAACAAGTGATCACTATGGTTTTACTCCTGCTGGCAGCTCTGAAAGAGTATGAAGCACGCAGAAGGTTTATCCACTAAGGGAGGTGGAACTTAGAATATTTATCCACCAATTCCTGTCCTGAATTGGTTGAATATCACCCTAGGCCATCAGCTCCCCTTATGGCTTGTCCCTTGTGTGGTTGCTGAGGGTGCCCAGAGCAGAGACACACAGGAAGCAATCATCTTGCACAGGAGCTGCCCAGGGTAGGTAGAGAGAATAAAGTGGAGTCCTTTTTGGATCTGCTACAAAGCAGCCGTTGTACCACTTGGATCCACTCAAGCCCCGCAATATTTTCCCTCTGTTCTGTCACTGATTCTTCAAGGTTCAAGATGCAGTTCCCTGAAAAGGGGCAAAACAATAAAGCACTAAACAATGAGTGAGTGAGTGGGCCAAAGTAACAGCTGCAGTTGGTCCTAAGACTATTATTAATATTCGTCAACCCCTTTACCACCCATTATAATTTTCTCCTGGTCAGGAGTTCTCAAGGAGCTTGCCTTGGTGGGGTGATCCACTCCTTCATCTTTGAGGGAACTGAATCCTTGGTTACCTTGCCTTTGTAAAGACTGGATTGTGGAAACTGTCTCTGCGCTACTCTCACTGACATGGAACACCAGGAAGTATCCTTGCAAATCCCTCTGCATTGGATAAAGTTGAAGACACTAAAAGATGAAGTCTTCCTGTTCAAGAACATGGTATGATTTTTCTATTCTTTGGGTCTTTCAAAAAATATTTTTATTAGAATTTGATCATTTTATTCATAGGGAGCTTTATTTATACTCAACACATCCTAAATTTTTGTTTTTGATGTTATCATGAATGATGTTTCTCAAGCTATACTTTTTAATAGTTGGTAGCATACAAAATTGCTTCTGTGTATCAATTTAGTATTTAAAAATACTCCTTGGATTCTTTGGGGGTTTTCTAAATAATCGTATCTATTAGTGATTATCCAAATAATGTTTATTTTGTTCTTATGCAATGGTTATGTGTTTTATTTCTTTTCTCATTTCATTGCATTGAGTAGACTGAGAGTGATAATAGCTGGCATCTTTATCTTGTTCCTATCAATTTTTAAAATGTCAAACCAAACATATTCCTGGGAGAGACCCAACTTGGTTATAATGTACTATGCTTTTTATATATTATACTACTGGGTTGTGTTGACTAAACTTTGGTTTAGGGATTTTCAAAACTATGTTCATGAGTGTGGCCAGTCTGTAATTTTCCTATCATGTGCCTTCCATCCATGTCTTGTTTTGGCACCAAGGTTATGCCAGCTTCAAAAAGTGAATTGGAAAGTATTACTTGTTTTTCAGTTCTCTGGAAAAATTCATGAAAAATTGAACTTAACTATTCTTTGACCGTTTAGTAAAATCTTTCTGTTAAGCTGCTTTGTTCTGCTGTTTCCATATAGTAAGATTTTGAACAAATATCCCAGTTGCTTCAATGTTTCATGTTATCCAGGTTCTCCATTTTTTTATTAAATCAGTTTTTGACGAGTAGTATTTTGTGGTAGTTCATTCATTATCTTTAAATTTTCTAATGTATTACCTTAAATTGATTCATAGTAGTGAATAGTTATGTATTTATTTTTGATTCTTAATAATTTTTCTCTTTTTCCTTTGATGAGTGTCTGCAATAGTTTTTTGATGTCTTTAAAGAGTCAATTTTTGATTTTGTTACTCTTTTCATTATATATTTGCTTTTGCTTTTATTTTTATGAATTAAACTTTTCTATTTTTACTATTTACCTATACTTCCTTTAGATTTATCATCCTACTGCAATGGGGAAAACCTGGGTTCCATCTCTGGCTTGGGAAGATCCCCTGGAGGAGAGAATGACGAACCACTCCAGTGGTCTCACCAGAAAAATCCCATAGACAGAGGAGCCTGGCAGGCTACAGTCCTTGGGGTCACAAAGAGTCAGACATGGCTGAGTGACTAAGCACAAAGAGGAACTGCGTTTGTTTTCTTTTTCCTGAGAGTGCACCCAACCTGAAGATAATTCAAATAAAATTTTACACTCATTTTTTTTTGTTTGTTTTGGGATGTGCAAATTCTATGAATATAAACCCAAGCTCATTTGAATGCTGACTTTTGATTATATGTTAGGGCTTCCTTGGTGGTTCAGTGGTAAAGAATCCACCTGCTAATGTAGGAGACCTGGGTTCAATCCCTGGGTCAGAAAGATCCCCTGGAGAAGGAAATGGCAACCCAGCCCAGTATTCTTACCTGGACAATTCCATGGGTGGAGGGGCTTGGAAGGCTACAGTCCATGGGACTGCAAAGAGTTGGACATGACTGAGTGACTGAGCACTTCCAGGGAAGAATTCATCTCTTTGTACTGGAGCAAGGTTTCTTTCATTTTCACCCTCATGCTGTGGTTATATATTTTTGGATTAGTGGATTTTTGTAGGGATCTTTTAACTGGACTTCTTAGCTTGAACATGACCTTGCCTCTATATCCTGTTCCCACACCCTGTGGGGTTGCCAAAATCCAAATTCAAGGTCTACAGATTTCAGCAGAAACTGTCAGGGCTAAAGCTGATATTGACGCTTGCTTATGATTTCTGGTCTTGCTTCATTTCTGGGCATGGCATATTGGTTACTTTGGTGGCAACTCACTGAGATCTACTTTTTTTAAATGCCCCTTTGTTTTTTCTTTTTAAAATAGTTTTATTGTGCTATAAATCACAGAACATAAAATTGATTCCCTTGATATGTCCAATTCAGTGTTTTTTATATGCCTATTATATGTATGTGTCTGTATTAACATCCTACTAGTTCTGTGATTCTTTTTCTCTGGAGATCTATCCTGATATTAATATTGTACCTATCTTCATTTCATTGATAGTTGCCTTGGCTCACAAGAGTTTTTTCTTTTGATGAAGTCCAATCCATCTATTTTTGTTGTTGCTGTCATTGCTTATGTTTTTGGTGTCATATCTAAGAAACCATGGCTCAGATGGTAAAGAAGCAACCTGCTGATGCAGACAAGGGTTCGATCCCTGGGTCAGGAAGATCCTTGGAGAAGGGAATGGCTACTTTCTCCAGTATTCTTGCCTAGAGAATCCCATGAACAAAAGAGTCTGGTGGGCTATAGTCCACAGGGTTGCAAAGATCTGGACACGACTGGGAGACTAAGCATAAGAAACTATCTTGCCTAATCCAAGGTCATGGAGATCTATATCTCATGGAGATCTATATCTGTTTATTCCTAAGAGTTTTATGCAGGTCATAATTTAGGTCTTGTGAACCATTTTAAG
Organism: Antilocapra americana; assembly: GCA_007570785.1. NCBI lineage: Eukaryota > Metazoa > Chordata > Mammalia > Artiodactyla > Antilocapridae > Antilocapra > Antilocapra americana. The sequence continues at coordinate 35,650,776 of ML663009.1, forward strand.
TTCCTTTTTGTATATGGTGTGAGGTAGGAGTCTTATACCATTCTCTTGCATGTGGATATCCATTGTCCCCACACTATTTTTGAAAAGGCTCCCCCCCACTTCATTTGTCTTGGCATTCCCCAAAATAGTTTAACTATAAATGTGAGGGTTTATTCTTGTACTCTCAATTTTACTCCATGGATCTTTATCACTATGCTTAGGCCAGCCGCATATGGTTTTTATTTTTGTAGCTTTTCAGTAAGTTTGGAACCTTCCTTTTATTTAAAAATTTAGTATTTTAGTTCAGTGTATCTCATCTGCATACCACAACAAATCTAAATCAATCACTGTTTATATTCATTCATTTATTCACAATAGAATGTGTTAGTGAAAACTCCAACTAATTTAACTTAGCTTTCATTTTATTTCCAAGAATCTATTTCAGATATAAAAAAAGGCATCAAAAACAACAGTCATGTAATTTTCATTGGGAAATAATGTAATTTGCATCCCTTGGGTGTCCTTTCTCAATCACATTTCTCTATAATCCCTCAAACATGGTTAACATCTTGAATTTATGTTTTTCATTCCTACGCATGTCTTTATACTTGTATTTACCACCATTTCCAACCACCTGTTTCCCTTGCTCTCCTCTACTATAGTGGCTTCAACTCTAAATCCTTAATACCCAGACTCTCTTAAAGATCGGAAAGGCCATAGACACAGTCATAGCTAATGAGGTGTGGTAGAAGTCTCTGAGGAGGATTGACCTTTCCCAAATGGAACGGTAAAGAATTTCTGTAAGCAACATTTTTTGCCCTTCATAATTTTGCCTTTGATGTTTCCAGCTTGGGACACAGACTTCAGGCTAAGGTAACTATCTTGTCATTGTTAGGGGAAGCAAACTGATTGACATCGCCTACCCTGGCCAGGCACCATGGTAACCATTTGCATGAGTTGTTTTATGACAGGAGATCCTGATAAGGAATACGGAACTAATAAGCCACCACCAACCGGAAGAGTTTGGGAAAGGTCTAAAGGAGACACTGGTCCACTTCCCAGAATCCCTCTCACTAGCATCCATCTTGGCTGAGCTATGCGTGCGCCACCAGGAAAGACTGTGAATTAGAATGATTGGCCAAAGACCACCCGGAAACTAATCCCATCACCATAAAACCTGAGACTGTGAGCCATGCAGCAGAGCAGTTCTCCTGGGTTCTCTTACCCTACTGCTCTCCACCCTGTGCCCTTCCCAATAAAATCTCTTGCTTTGTCAGCACATGTGTCTCCTCGGATAATTCATTTCCAAGTGTTAGACAAGAGCCCAGCTTCGGGCCCTGGAGGGGGTCCCCCTTCCTGCAACATCATCACAAGGTGATAAGAATAAGGAAGAAGACTTCTATGCTTCCTCATGCAATAGGGAAGAACAAATCTGACTCTATAGGATCTCTGTTCCTTTTACTTTAAACCTTGTGCTCTGAAGAAAGTGAAAGTGTTAGTCACTCGGTCTTGTCTGACTCTTTGCTCATCTCAGGATGCCCTCACCGTCCCATTCAGCTTCTCAGCTCATCCATCACCCGTGGAACCAATTCTTTCCACCAGTTCCTTGCATCGGAGTTTCTCTGACACTTGGACTATTTGAAGTGGCTCTTATTTCCCTGACTAGAAGCTGGTGATGCTTTTTGACAAGCTGAACTCTCAGTCCTAAACTAAAATGACTGCACACTCAAACAGATGAGCACTGTAGCAAGAGCTATAATTGGGACTTGAGATAAGTCTGATCCCCTGGGCCCCACCCCAGCGCCTACTGTAATATACTTCCTGAGGAAAGGGGCGATTATTCCCATTGTAAAATGCAGCTGGCGTGCATTCCTTGGAAAGTGGGGAGTTCTTAACGCTTCTCCTCCCCAGACCATTGATTTGAAGGCGCCAAGGCAGAACAGTCTTGATTCTTCTTGTTCGGAAGGATGTGATATTTACCCCAAATAAAACTCCTTATTACCACCATCCTGTTCTTTCTCCATCTGCATGCACTGGGAGTGGATAAACATCTTTTGAGCTTAGACTGCTGGTCAAGATGACCTGGCAGAAGAGAATGTATCTCACTTGGGTGTGTGGGACTAGGAGGTGGATGCAGTAAGCAGGTTTGATTTGGAAGCAGTTGAGTATGCTTGAGTTGCTAGTGAGGTTTTGACAATGACAATGTGTGTGTGGAAATATAGCAGTTGACAAATGATACTACACATTGGGGTTTTATTTTCAACGTCTTTATCTCCCTCCCCTGCCCTCTGCCCTCCTTCCATTCCTACTTCCTTCTCTCTTCTTGCTGCAAGAAGTCAATTTTGACTTCATGTTGGAATTATTTCTTTGACTTGCTTTCTGTTGCTTTTGTTATTATAATCATACGTAAAGGCCTGCTCCAGAGAATCCTGCCCCTCTGCCTGATGGGTAAAGTGCCATAGTTCAGAACCCTGTCCACCTGCGGATGTCAGGAAGAAATTAACACATCCCTCAGTCTGAGGCTTGCCATTCTAGGGGGTATTTGCAAGATAATTGACTTTTTACTTTGTTTCCTCACCTCCCCCCATCTCTGATCTCTGATGCATAAAAGAACCTGGCATCCAGACCCAGGTAAGATAGTTATTTGGAGATATTACTCTGCAATTTTTTCAGTCAGCCACCTCTCTAAATGAAGTAATTCTTTGCCTCAACACCTCTTGGATTCATTGGCCTGACATGCATGCAAGCAGAGCAAGCTTGGACTCAGTAACCCTCTTTTTCTCTGACAATAGCAATTGGATATTCTTTTGAGAAATCACCTCTTTCCCACTCTTAGTTTATATAGGTTGGTAGTACTAATGCTTCCTCTGCCTCTAGGGAGAGGCATTTGACTCAGGACTTGCTGATCAGAGCTCACCTCTCTGGCCACAGTGATTGTCAGGGATTGGGCCCATGCCTGGATCAAAACTCATGAAATGCAGAGTTGGTCACGTGGTCACGTGGTCACATGGGACTGGGAGTACAAGGTTTGTCTAGAGCTTCTAGCAACCATCTTGCCACCATGAAGAGGGACCTGCCTGAGAACAGGGTCAAGAGACAGGGCAGCAAAGGCGAGGGACAGAAAAGACCCAATTCTTGATGACGTTGTTGCCTGCTGGATTCAGCTGTGCTTAAACCCAGAACCAGTGCCTGGCCTTTGTGGTTACGTCCACCAGTAAATTTCTTTCTCTAAGCCTTTTGAGGTCTTTTCCTCCCTTTTTTCCTTCCTCCTTCTATCCTTTTTGCTGAAAGAACCCTGTAAAAACCTTCTATGTATTTAAGTCTTTTATATACTATTCTCTCTTTCTCCTTTCCTCTTTCTGATAGAATCTAAGTTTGTAAAAAAAAGTTTCTACATATTTATGTACATCCTGGCACTAATGGTGATTCAATTTGGCAAAAAGAAAACTTAAAATAACAAAAGCCCGCTTTTAATATAACTGCATGCAGGTCAGAGATGACAGCATTTAGTTTTAAAAATCTAAGGTCAATATGTTTTCTTAATTCTCATGGTGTGGTGTTTTAGTAATGTTATTATTGACAATGAAGTTAATAGTAGGACGTTACCTGTACTTTGTCTGTTATAGGAACTTAGGAAGTGTATTTAAAAGATATTATACTGCCGTTTAAAACTCACAAAAGCCCATTATTAGATATCCAATGAAGTACACTACTCAAAGTATGGAATTTCTCCTCCCTGGTAGGCAAATATTTTATGAAATTCTATGATCTCACAAGAAAATGACCGATTACTATCACACCCCAGCTTTTGATTTTTAGGACTTGTATTTAGTCTGTGGGCACCTACATCCATATTACTTTTCTATTTGTCTATAGACAAGTTCTGGCTTATTTTTTGAAATCTCATTCTCATATGACTTAATTTTCAAGGAGAAGGATGCTTTGGTAAATAAAGTTGACTAGAAATCTGAAATTTTTCAAAAGGTTGATTGGACCTTTCTGTATTTTAAAAATGATGCTTTAAGTCTTTTTGGTTAGTTTTCTGCTTAGCTTTGGAAAAAACCCAATCACAAGAGTTTTAGAGTTGGGAGGAAATGTAGAATTATCTCAGCCCCAAGTCCTCATTTTAGAGTGAGGAAACACAGTCTTAGAGATATAAAATGGAAATAGCAAATACACCGTTTAAGCCTGTGCACTACCTTTGGCAAGCACAGAGAAAGCAGCTGAGCTTTTGCTCTCTTTTCCACTCATATGTCTACCCTCTTTCTTCTTGGGTATCCTTCCATGGGTACCTACTAGGATTGATTTGATAATTTTAGAATTACATATTTCATCTTTATTTTTGTTTCTTTTATTTACTTTTGTTTTATTTTATATTTTTTTACACTTAAACTGGGTAAATTTTATGGTATATGAATTACATCCCAATGTATCTTTTAAAAGTAAAGTTATAAATCATTTGCATATTATATATGTTGAAAATATACTTCTCTATTTGTCTTAGGCCAGGTAAAGAATTCACCCACAATGCAAGAGCTGAAGGACATGCATGTTCAATTCCCTGGGTCAGGAAGATCAGGAGGAGGGCCTAGTAACCCACTCCAGTGCTCTTGCCTGGAGAATCCCATGGACAGACAAGCCTGGCAGGCTATAGTCCATGGGTTGCAAAGAGTCAGACACAACCGAAGAGACTTAGCAGGCAGGTAGATAGTCTTTGTTTAACACAGAAAAATTAAATATTTGTGTGATGAAATCTGTTATCTTTTTCTAATTTGTTTTTTTATTGAAGGATAATTGCTTCACAGAATTTTGTTGTTTTCTGTCAAACCTCAACATGAATCAGCCATAGGTACACATATATGTGTACCTCCCTTTTGAACCTCCCTCCCATCTCCCTCCCCACCCCACCCCTCTAGGTTGATCAAAAGGTAGTTTTAAGGCCCATTGTTTTCACACCCCTCCAGCCTGTGACTCCCACCCCGCATATCTCACAGTTCCTGTCATTCACCAGAGTTTCTCTCTCATTCTTCTTATTTTTCTCTTTTCTTTTCCAAATTCAACTCATCAGGAAGCCATTAGAACGATCCATTCGATAGCTCAACTCCTTCATTCACTTATTCCATTACAAACACAAACACTTGTGTTGACCCATTTTTATCATCTCATCTATGCCTTATTTAGATTATGTATAAATATTATATATAGTGTGTTTACATATATGTGAAGTGTATATTGACGTACATTTAAAATTTTTCCAGTTTAGACTTTCCACTTCTTTTCTCTCATGAGGTTTTCAATCAACTTTGACTTTCCTTCATTTCTATGATCTCTTCCCTCTCGAAAGTGCAAACTGCATTCTGTAGGAGTCCTTTTTCCTTTCTACCTAGGAGTTTTTTGTTGTCATTCATTTTATTTTTCTTGACTCTTTTTTGGCATTTGGAGACATGCTTGCCCCATGGCAGATTTACTAGTACTGGGCAGTATAAGAAAGATGAACGAAAAAGAAAACATAAAAATGTATCATTGGCTTCACCTCCCCATGGGCTTTCAGATGGTCTTTCTTGTTCCTGGACACTTTCTGTGATTGATGTCCTTCTTGGGTGGAGGAGTAATTCTTCATAAATTATGAATGACAATGGATCCTGTTGGCTATGGGTTTTTTTTTCTTTCTTTTTTATGTGCTTCCTTTATTATCTTTTAATAAAATTTATTTATTATTTATTGAAGGATAATTGCTTTAGAGTATTTTGTTGTTTTCTGTCAAACCTCAGCATGAATCAGCCATAGGTATACATATATCCCCCCCTTTGAAACTCCCTCCCATCTCTCTCCCCATCCCACCCCTCTAGGTTGATACAGAGCCCCTGTTTGAGTTTCCTGAGCCATACAGCAAATTCCCATTGGCTATCTATTTTACACACGGTAATGTAAGTTTCCATGTTACTCTTTCCATACATCTCACCTTCCCATTGGCTATCTATTTTATACATGGTAATGTAAGTTTCCATGTTACTCTTTCCATACATCTCACCCTCTCCTCCCCTCTCCCCATGTCTATAAGTCTATTCTCTATGTCTGTCTCTCTATTGTTGCCCTGTAAATAAATTCTTCAGTACCATTTTTCTAGATTCTATATATATGTGTTAGAATAAGGTATTTATCTTTCTCTTTGATGCTGAATTTATTTGTTTACAACCTTCCAGAGTCATTGGACAGGCATTGGACATAAAATATCAATTTTATTATTGCTCCATTAATAACGCTAATAAAAAGGATAATGTCACACAACTTTTTTTTGGCAAAGAGGGGAGGGACAATGGAACCCCAACAACATATTTCAACAGTTAAGCAAGAAAATTTGATAGAATGGTTCCCCTTGTCTCCTACAAAGGCTCATCTTTCTCTCACTCTCCTTGACTCCCAAGAAGGACTGTGTAAATATGCTCAGTGAGGCTGTGCTTACCTTTTCCAGTATTCAGCCAACCTGGTCGACCAAATGTCACACAGCAGGCCAGGCAAAGGTTCACCATGCCTGAGAATTAGGCAATGTTTCTCCAGTATTTGGTAGTTGTTGTGCATGTGGGATCTTAATACAAACTTTCTAAGTGAAGTAAAGAATATTGAAATGTGACAAGTCAGCACTTCACTAGTAGCAGAAGCTTCCCAAAGAATAAATTTGCCCATCAGAACTTCCTGTGTTACTGGGGACTGAAACATGATTTCATACAAGAGAACCACTTCAGAATTTTTTAAGCTATTTTTTTAACACATGAAATTACACATGATACAAAATTCTTGTCTTACAAATTGAAATCTTTACAGTTATGGGTACAGTTACAGTAATGCAAGTAATATTAGTGCATTCACTTAGAACAGAGTTATCTGTCTTCATTGGGCTTAACACAAAGCCAAGAATGAATTATTTGCTTAAATTACTTTCTAGTCTTTGAATTTAAAAAAAAGGAAAAATTACTTCTACCTCAAGGATAATGTGTCAGAATGATAAGCAATGCCAACAATTAAGTAGTCTGATATTTCTATAAAAGGGAGATTGTATTCCCATAGCTTTTAAGTTGTAAATCCTGAAGTTTTGGCTGCAAATGTCTATCAAATCGTCATCATCTCAGCTTACATCATCTTTGGTAATAGGCTGCCAACAAACAGAAACTATAGACTACACCGTTTTTCCCAAAGAATCCTGTATTTTAATGAATAGCTGAATAAATAGACATTAATTACGAAATTCACATTAAGATAGAAGAAAATCCAAACATTCTGATTGCTTTATCTCTTAAATTTGATATCTACTACAAAAAACATACTATTTATGTTAGGGTAAAAATAAGCTGAATCACAGGAGTGTAACTGGGACGTGCTGGCAGATATATATACAGTAACATGGAGGAGCCATAAAACAAAAGTGTTCATATGTACATAATTTTCCTTACTTTTTTGCATGGAGAAACACTGTTTTATAAAAATGGGAAAACACAGTAGACCACATGCAACAAGGACCAACGCACTGTGCGCAGCAGAATAATCAAACAAGACACAAGAACTATGGGTTTAAAAAAGGGTTTGGGAGCAGGAAAAAAAAGAAAAAAAAGGAAAGAGTTGAAACCTGGAATGCTTTCTTATTGAGGTTTCAGAATATAAATTTGTCTAACAAGCCTCTTGATAGTTTTCAAAAGTTCCCACTTGACCATCTAGGGTGAAGTGTAAGAGCTAAAAATAAACCATCATATTATACAAAACTTTGTATATTAGCATACAAAAGGTAACAATTTACTTTTTGTATAAAATATAACCTTTTGATAGTATATTTATTTCACATATGTATAAATATAACCCAAAGAATATGCTTTAAGTATTTCTACCAAAATATTCTTTACAAAAGTTTACAAAACAAGTAATTTATTTATATTTACAACCTGGCACAGAAAAGATGCTGGGCCAGTGATGTTGGTATTGTGTAAAAGAAAGAGAGTGCTTCTAGACATTTTAAAGATCACAAGAGAGTTTTGTAGACCTTTCAAAATGTGTTCTTTCTAGAACAAGTATTTAAAGAGTTATTACATGATTTCAGTTAAATATATTTTGATAATTGAATATGTGAGTGTATAACTAAACAGGCTAAAGATAACCTGTGTTCCTCTGTAATGAGGAAAATGGTAGTAATGTTTTGCATACATCCCAAATCGGCAGACATCTTCCCCATTTTACAGCTGATCTGTTTCAATTCAGCAGGAACTCTTTCTTTGATACAGTGCTCTGCCCTGAGGGAGAAAACCTGGATATGAAGGTCCCATCTAGCATGTGGCAATGATTCATCACATCAGGGACAACAGAATGAGCAGACTGCTACTGACAGATCACATTCTATTTAGTTGTTCACCCAAATAATGTGTCTAAATAAGCCCAGAAACAAACAAGTATAATTGTTTCAATTACACTTTCCTTCAAACTCTATGAAACAGATATGCTCCCACCATCCCTGGTTCTGACCTTTCGCTTCTTATCGTCAACCAAAACATGACAATTTATCATTTCAGTTTTGGTCTCCAAACTTCCTTTTCTTACAAGTCAGTCACTAACCATCAAAAATAAGCAGAGAGGGCCAGGTTCAGTTTCACTCAGTGTAGAAAGGAACCAGCAGGCATCATCAACAATCAGCAACACCTCAGGTTATTTGTGGTTAATACATCTCCTTTAAAGCAATGCCCAAGGGAGTGTTGTTTTCTCTTTTAAATAGTGAAATCTGATGCAGACTGGTGTACACTAATATTTCAGTATGACTAGGACAGACCGTAATTGAAGCTTAAGATTCAGAAACTGGACTTGGAAGCTGGTGTTCCTGTTCATCACTAGACACAGCATCTTGCTGAAGTACAGGATAGGTGGGAAAACTGAAAAAGTGAGGCATGAATCTGGGGAAGAAATCCTAGAGTCCGCTGGATATTCTCTATGTTCTCCAGTTTTCCCTTACTTAGGACACTGGTTACTCCAAACAAATCTATAACATTTCAACCTACCCTGGAAGTTTTAGGAAACCTAAATGAAAAGATGGAGTGGAGAGATTAAACATACATCTGTTGGAGCAGATTAAGGAATTTGTTGCTTGTTGCTTGGAACTAGTGCCTCTGCATGACATGGGGTTTAAACAAGCTACAAGTTCTATTACTTTTCTTTCAGGGAGAAAAGGAGCTTGGGAAGCCTATTTTATACAATTAATTGTACATCAACGTCACCGTTCTGTTTGGATACAGTGGATACTGTGGCCTGGGGTTTAGACAGGGAAAGGTGATCCCAGTATTTCACTTCCAGGTTTGAGATTTAAAACAAGTACTTGGACCAAAACGTTCACCACTGCAGTTACTTTCTGCCTTCCATTTTTAAGCCAAGGTATCTTCCTAGAGTCCAACCGAAAGTCAACAGTTTGGCCTTTCCAGAGTCCTTGTAAAATACTGCCTTCTAGTGCTTGGAGTTTGTGAACTGTCTCCCTCCTCTCCTCTAGGAGTTGTTCCCCAAGATTTCATCAAGATTGATGTCTTTCATCCAGTCATCATTACCAGGCTCTGTCTTCAATAAAGAATCAATGAAATCAGCATCACTGTTTAGGGCAGGACCCATGTTATCAGTCTGCTGGTTGAGAAAGTCAAAAGCTAAGTCGGTGCCATGGTCAGTTCCTTGATATGCCCTGGAACTTTGGTTGGGTGAAGGAAAACCGCCGGCCGCCAGGGAGGGTGGCTGGCTGACTGTCCTCGACTGACTCAGCCCTGTCCCTGCCTGGTTCATAGCTGGCAAAATCTGTGTGCTTAGCTGATTTGGTCTGAGATTCAGACTTCGGAGCGGACCCATGTTTTGTCCATTTAGTGTCTGGCTCATTTGGTTCATGGGTCTCATTTGCACTGCTGGTGTTAACTGATTAGAAGGAGCCACTGCTCTCTGGGCAAACTGCTGGCTGCCTACCGCCTGTTGCAACGACTGGTTTGGAGCATAGGCTGTAGTCGAGCCGGTGGGGAAGCGCACTCCTGCCGACTTCAGCGCCTCCTGTTGTTTGGCTGTTGCTTCTTGAGAGGCCCAGTTTGGCGCTGCAGTGTTGGACGTGATCATGACGTTCGACGTTCTCTGTGCTGGCATGCTGGCCATGCTGTGGGTTAAATTTGGTCTTAATTGTTGCGAACTGCCAACAGATCCAGCTCCAAAAGTGGCCCCGTTATTACTGTTATTATTACTGGGCCCTAAAGTGGGTGGCCGTGGTGGCATCAGAGGGTTGTTTTGACTGGCTATCAGTTGGTTTGGGTTCCTCGGTTGGGTCAGTTGATTCATTCCTGAAGTGACGCTGTATGTGCCGGGTTGACTACAAGGCAGATGCCCGTATACCCCTATGTTCTGAACGGCTGTGGGTAAGGATGGCATTCGTGTCCCATGAGAAGTAGACATGAGGCTAGAATTTGGAGTTAAGATGGTGTGCGTTGAAACTGGGTTTGCCAAAGCCTGGTTAGAGTTTAAACTCACTGTTGATGAGCCACCTAAGAAAAAGAAGATGATGACATTAGTTCATAACAGTAGGTTATCTCCTCTCTTACAGCAGTTGACAATAGCTTATCAGCTCTGAGACTGCCTTTGGGTGTAAGAACAAAGTAAGAGAAATAATCATCCCAGCATATTACATAAAAGGAATAAGACAGCTTTGGGGAGGAAGTATCACCCTAAGTTATCCCTTGGTCAAGAGTTTACACATTATAGAAAAAAGACTGAAATAGAATGGTTCTATTTTTCAGGCTTTACTTTACTCTCCTGGAAACACTGAGGAATAATAGTCAATGTTCCATTTTGAATTACCTTTACTCTGTTTCAAGACCAAAGACTACAACTTTGACTTCCCAGCTGTCGTGAAATCCATGCTACTGGTTACCCCAGGGTCCAAATTAGAACTTGTGGATGTATCTTACACATGGCTACTAGATCAATGGTCCAAATCTATGGCCTTGAAAATCATGTCCAGTTTTCATCTTTATCATCCCCACTCAAGAATTTGCCACAAGATGGGTAAACTCCCGTCTCTTCAAACATTTGGAACTCAGTGTAATCCCTGCTCCAGTGATTATTTCCCTAAAGAGAGTACTCTGCTCTAGGAGGTACAGTTACCATTGCATTGTTATCCACACACCATGAGCTACTTTCATTCATGCCATTTCCCTCTCATATGATACCCTTCTTACTTCACCAAGCCCTATCTTTGCTTCAAAGGCTCAGGACAAGGTCCAAGCTCCTTCATTAAGCTTTTCCTGATATTCCAGCATCCTCTCAAGCAGCATTTGCTCTTTCAAGTTTTACTTGGCATTTAGCTTCTGTACTGGGAAATCCATGGAGCTGCAGTTGAGGCTACATCGATGCCTGTAAATAAGTGATTGAATGTGGGACTGTTCAATCACAGCCTGCTAAAGAGGGAGGTCCACCTATCAGATGGTGATTAATCAATACACTGAAACCTTCCTGGCTTGGGGAGGTTGAAATCATCAAGGGAAGACATCTTGAGAGGTAAAAATGGAATGCCAGAAAGGTAAATAAAAATGCCTGCTAGATGATAAGTTCCATGAGAGAAAGAATTTTTGCCTGTTTTGTTCACTATCATATTCTCGAACTGTAGTGGATGGTTCATTCAGCTGATTACTTATTGAACGAATGAATGAGAAAATGAAACAAAGCTAAAACTTGGAAATCAGAGATGCTGAGAAACAGATAATTAGACACATATGAAAATCAGAAAAGAGAATGGCTGCAATTATAACCCTCGGCGATCCCCTACTGCTTGAGGATAGCTAGCATGGCACACGCCTTGAAAGACAGAAGTCCTTGCTGTTTGTTTTAAAATACATGCTACTAGACTATCTGAGGCAGGAGCTGTCTCTTGTGTCTCCTTGTATCTCCAGGTTTAGCACAGGGCACTGACTGTGTTTGCAAGGCAGTGTTTAATGAAGAGGGATCAGAGTCAGACAGGAGATACTTGGACAATAACTCAGAGTTCACAGGCTGCTAATGACATTAAGCAACATCATCTTGGTATCTGGAGGCTTCATGAAGAGGCAATTTCCATTATAGAAATGCTATGGAAAACATTTTAGAGGCTTTAAAAATTACTCTCTGTAGGTGCCCCCTTTTCTAACAATATGCTCTGAAAAGGTTAGTGAGTAGAGCTGTGTGTTTTGGTTTTTTTTTTTTTTCCAAAACATTTGTTGTTAAGGTCACTTAAGTAGCAAACATCTGTGGTGACATTAGCATGGAATCAATTTTTCAAAAATTCAACTTAATTCAATTTTCCAAAGGTGATGGCCTGCAAGACCAAAGTCTAGGGTGGTGATGGTTATAGAGTGAACATTTTGTATTAAGAGGACATCTTTCAAAAGTTGACATATTTGGTTGGTGTAGTTCTTTTTTTTTCTTTTCAAAATTTGCACTCTTTTATTTAGGTTACTTTACACTCTTAAATTTTTTTCATTTACTTATCATTCAAAGTATTTTTCAAACTGGAGTATAATTGCTTTACAGTGTGTGCACACACATTATTTATTAATTATTTATCATTCAAAGTATCCTTTAGATTGGTGTATAAGTGTCTCACAATGCTGTCTTAGTTTCTGCTGTACAACATGAATCAGCTCTATGTATACCTATATCTCCTCCTTCTCAAGCCTCCCTCCACTCCACCATCCTACCCCTCTAGAGAGCTGTATTTTTAAACAATCAGAAGAGAGAGAATTTCCATAAAGATCACAAAATATTTATCACAGTTAATATTTAGAAGCTCCTAGTATGTGGTAGAAATTGTTCTAGGTGCTTTTCATACATCATTTCTAAGATTGACATCTGGCCAAAGTGATTATTATTGTACCGAGATTGAAATAAAAAATAATAAAAGAGTTTGTGTTGTGCTTGATGTTTATTTCATTCTTAGAAGACAAGGGAAATACAGTACTCTAGGGCAGTGATTCTTACCCATCTGAGAGTTAGCAGCTAGATGCTAAGGATGCCTCCCTTACGAAATGCCAATATACACTGTGAAAGAGACTTATAGGGCTAAATAACCAACCTCCATGTCTTCCTTAGAAACACAGCCTTCATTTTGCCGCAATGTGCCCAGCTGAAACACCACAATTTGCCAAACTTCTTTGCTGATGGGGTGAGGGTAGGGGGATCCATGTGAATAAATTCTGGCTAAAGGCAGAAGTTACTAGTTGAATATCCCAAAAAACCTACTCTAAAAAGGGAATCTGATTCATTTAGAAGGCCATTTTACCTTTTCCCTTTTTTCATCTTTCTACCTGGAATATGGGTACGAAGCTGGGTGATGTGGTGGCCACCAGGTAACCCTTACCATGGAAGCTACATGCTCAAGAAGGCAGAATAGAAAAAACAAAGAAGCCTGGATCCCTGATAACACGATGGAGCCACCAACCAGCCTCTCCCTGCTCTCCTTGGGAATCGTCTACGGCTGGGAAAAGAAAAGCCCAAACGTTCAGTTTGAATTTGACATAATATTTCAAAGTGCGCTTAGCTTACCCCAAGCCCTCTGGTGGGCTAAGAAGGCTATAGTTTGAGCAGCCATGCTCCAAATAAAACCCACCTTGGCATTCAACGAGGACAGACTCAGAGAATCCTGTTTTTTCCCCGAGGCAAAGCCATCTTAGAGAATGGAATACATATATCCCATCCCTGATTTTAGTGGAAAGAGGCAATCTGGTGCATTTGGAAGAGTTTAAATAAACTAGAACAATATATTGATTACTACACTTAACAGGATCAGAAAATATTAATGAAGAGAAACATTCACAGCCCCTCCTTCTTTAGAGCATCTCCTTTATGGTTTCCTGGACAGATGAAGATAACAGGTAAAGCAGAGAGAATCTGGGACACTCAAGGACAAGCTTAATTTATGTGAGATGGTCCAGAGAGTTCTGGACAGAAAAGACTGGAATAGGTGCTGACTAGGAGAAAACAGGGGCCACACAGGCTAGATTTGAGAGAGGTTTTTTAGAGTTCATAGAGTGGAAGGAGAGAGATTTTAGGGGTAGTGTCTGTCATCTATGTTATGTTGAGAGATCCGTCAAGAAGTCTTGCTTTATATATACATACATACATACATATATATACACACACAGGTTTATATATATATATATTTGGCTGCACTAAATCTTAGTTGCAGCATGCTAACTCCTCATTGAGACATGTGGGATTTTAATTCCCTGACCAGGGATCAAACCTGGGCCCCAGGCATTGGGAGCTAGGGCCCTTAACCACTGGACCACCAGGGAAGTCCCTTGCTTTATATTTTACATGTAATCCATCTTTGGTATTTTTGAGAGACTTCCTAAAGATGTAATTTGCTTTTCAATTATTTTTTGGTAATAGGGCTATTTGTCTTAGGGAGATGAACCCAAAGTGGAGACAGAAAGACTGGACTCTATGCAAATTACAAATGGGACCGTGAGGGTGAAACATCTGCTTCTCTTACACTGTCTGGGGCAAAATACGCTGCTGGGAGAAGAATGGTTGAACCTAGCATTTAGAAAATATTTCTGCTTTTTAGACTCTCAGAGGTAATCCCAAGAGCAGTGAAAACCATGAATGAGGAACAAAAATAAGTTAGAAAAACTGGTGCCTGGACTAAAAAATAGTCCAGTTTGTCCTGATTGAAAGTTAAATGGGAGCTAGAGAAGGAGTCTAAGAAAGATGTTACAATTAAATATGAAATAAAGAAAGGAGGGAATACTAACAACAGAACAGTTTTCTTCTTTTCACAGTTAGGATTTTTAATTTTTAGGAACGCTTACCAGAATACTGAGCAGTTGGCTGCATGTTACCCACATTTCTTCTTTGGTCTTTATAATCTGGGGGTGGCCTTGTCAAATGTCTGTTAATCTGATCTTGTGGAGCAATTTTCTCCTAGAAAACACAAATGAAAATATAATAAACTGCATTGTTAGTTTCTCACTTGTAAACATGTATAGATATTCAAAAAGGTAAGAATATTATTATTCAAAAGGTAACAAATTCTGAATAAACACTAATTTTGCAGTCATAGTTAAGAATCTTCGTTGTTATTTTTTTTTCCATGTTTTCAAGTCAGTGGTGAATCATGGACCCTATTTAGAGACTGATCTTTCAGATTTCAATTTCCTTCATAAAAGTTTAGTTTCTACCTCTCATTAACATTCAATATGTGTTTTGAGTCTAGTAACTACTCCCATTTTCTTTACTTTGTGATTAGCTTTCAGAGAGGACAAATTTTCTGTGACTTCAGAGATGGGTATTCCTAGTTTGGTTTTGTAGCGCACTGATACTCTTTGGTACCTATATGTACTTCTGGTCCCACCATGTGTGGAAGGTGTAGGAATAAGACTGTCAGATAAAATGCAGGACACTCAGGGATTTTGTGTTTTTATTTGCTAAATTTGGCAACCTGAGAGATAGGAGGAGATGACCTATCAGATAACTGTAGGCATTATCTCATCTTCCCCTTCATAAGGTTGATTATTCCTACTTAATAGATAAGGAATGGAAGTGTTAGGTAGGAAGTTAGGCCTGAGGGGTGGCCTGGCCGAAAAGGATGAAAGTGGATCTCTAAACCCCACCACAGACACGCCCCAGTGCAGTGCAGGAGAGTTCACAGATAAGCTACAAAACCACCACAGAGACGTCCAACTCCTGCCCACGCGTGTGCCCTAGGCAGCCAGCAGATACTAACCCCAGTGGCTTCTCCAACTCCATTGCAAGGCTATTCGTGCAAAGTTGTGTCCTCAAGTGACCTTAGGCAGCCCGGAGCCTACTAAGGGTTCATAGTCTATAAACACATGCATGTGATGATAACAAGCTGAATGCTGGGAAAGAACCTGTTATGATGTAACTCGCAACTGTCAATCAAAACTGTCAGCCCACGCCCACCTAAATGAATATGTAAAAGCCATGTCTTCAACAATCTCCCCCACCCCGCCCCCACCTCATCATTCTGGTGCCAGTACCTCTCTTGGCTTGGCCCTCCTCTCTCTTGAGGTTCTCTTTCTGTTTTTTCTGCTCTTTCTGTTCTTCCTTCAATAAACTTGTTTCGGCCATGGGTAAGACCTCAGCTTCTTCTCTGTGTCTTTACCAAGGCCCACCAAGGGACAGTCCTCTTTGACCTCCCCAAATCCATGAACAGAAGCTTCCTTAGGTTGAGTAACTTGTCCAAGATCACGAAGTAGCAGAACCCAATCCTGAGTCAAAAACTTAGGCTTTCTGATCACATGACACAAGGGTCTCTTGCTGCTTCGTTTCTCTGCACTCCATTCTCAGAGTCCAGACATTTTCCAGATTCCCTTCTTTTCTTCTTTCTGGTATCAGCCACCTACAGATCTTTAGAGTAGGTGAGTTTGGAGGCGAACAGAGGCAATAGGGGCATTCTTTTCCTATGAGGCCAAGTGTTAGTCTCTCAGTCGTGTCTGAATCTTTTCGACCCCACGGACTGCAGCCACCCCAGGCTCCTCTGTCCATGGAATTCTCCTGGCAAGACTGCTGGAGTGGTTGCAATTCCCTTCTCCAGGGGACCTTCCCAACCCGGGGATCAAACCCAGGTCTCCCGAGTTGCAGGCACATTCTTTATCATCTGAGCCACCTGGGAGGGCCCATATGAGGCCAAAGAACACCACAAATATAATAGGGAAGAACAAATCTAACTCCATGTTAGCTCTGCTCCTTTTCCTTTAAACTTTGTGCTCTGTTGGCTGTGCTTAGTCATGCTGGCTCTGCACCTTTTGTAAAAGAACGTTGCCTAGAGTCTGAAATATACGAGATATTCCCATTCTTGGGGCTCTGATCTTTAAGAGTCCATTCAAATAGAGATAAAAAAATTGCAGAACAGAGAATAACATCTGTCTTGCTAGAGGTTTTCAGGAACATCGTCACCTGACCTACCTGGACAGTTGCAAAAACAAAGAATTATGACACCAAGAAATTTGCCATAAATGACTACTCCCTCCCTCACCTTGCCTTTAGAAGTGCTTTGCTGAAATCCTTCTGGGGTTTTGGATTTTGAGGGCATGAGCCACCTGTCTCCTTGGCCCTGTAATAAATCTTTCCCTGCTTCAAGCTCTGATGTTTTGTGTTGCTTGGACTCACTGTGCGTCAGGCACGTGGATTTGCATTCAGTAACAGGAACACACCTGTTGGGTTTACCACTCATTGAAGGGAGGATGAAGACACATAAGGAGGGACAACACAGTGTCTCAGCAGAACTGTATTAGAATATTACAGGATCTGGGCTTTGATTGAATGAGGTAGGGTGGGTCTAAGGAAGCCAGGGTTTGTTCTAGATTGTAGGCTATCAGAAAGTGAGGCCGATTCTGTCACTGAGTAAAGAGCTATTTGTCATGCATTCAGCAAAAGATGGGAAATTTTTGTATTTTGTGAATTGCACAGTGACCTTGTCTGTGTCTGTTTGTAGACAAAATTATGAAGTGGGCTTCTTTTGTCTCATTTTATCATGGTCTCAGAGCAATACTGTCTGAGCTTCGTATTCTGTAAAATTGTTTAAGTGCAACAGAAAACAAAATAGCCTGGCTGTGAGTTTCATATCAGTTCTGGACATCAGGAAATGCTTTTGTCTTTTTCAGTATGGATCAGGAAGTTTTTAGAATGTTTCACTCCAACTTTACATGAAGCTAAAAGAAACTCAGTTTTTCAAAGATAAAAATAATTGACATAGGTTCAGTTCAATTCAGTCACTCAGTCGTGTCCAACTCTTTGCGACTCCATGGACTGCAGCACACCAGGCCTCCCTGTCCATCACCAACTCCCAGAGCTTGCTCAGACTCATGTCCATCGAGTTGGTAATGCCATCCAGTCTCATCCTCTGTCATCCTCTTCTCCTCCCGCTTTCAATCTTTCCCAGAATCAGGGCCTTTTCAAATGAGTCAGTTGTTTGCATCAGGTGGCCAAAGTATTAGAGTTTCAGCTTCAACATCAATCCTTCCAATGAATATTCAGGGCTGATTTCCTTTAGGATTGACTGGCTGCATTTCCTTGCAGCCCAGGGGACTCTCAAGAGTCTTCTCCAACACCACAGTTCAAAAGCATCAATTGTTTGGTGCTCAGCCTTCTTTATGGTCCACTCTCAAATTTATACATGACTACTGGAAAAGCCACAGCTTTAACTAGATGGACCTTTGTTGGTAAAGTAATGTCTCTGCTCTATAATCTTCTATCTAGGTTGGTCATAGCTTTACTTCCAAGGAGCAAACATCTTTTATTTCATGGCTGCAGTCACCACCTGCAGTGATTTTGGAGCCCAAGAAAATAAAGTCTACACTGTTTTCATTGTTTCCCCATCTATTTGCCTTGAAGTGATGGGACTGGATGCCATGATCTTAGGTTTTTTTAATGCTGAGTTTTAAGCCAGCCTTTTCACTCTCCTCTTTCACGTTCATCAAGAGTCTCTTCAGTTCCTCTTCGCTTTCTGCCATAAGGGTGGTGTCATCTGCATATCTGAGGTTTTGATATTTCTTCCAGCAATCTTGATTCCAGCTTGTGCTTCATCCAGCCCGGCATTTTGCATGATGTACTCTGCATATAAGTTAAATAAGCAGGGTGACAATATACAGCCTTGAAGTACTCCTTTCCCAATTTGGAACTAGTCTATTGTTTCATGTCCAGTTCTAACTGTTGCTTCTTGACCTGCATACAGGTTTCTCAAGCAGGTAAGATGGTATGGTATTTAAGAATTTTCCATTTCTTTCAGAATTTCCAGTTTGTTGTGATCCACACAGTCAAAGTCTTTGGTGTAATCAATAAAGCAGAAGTAGATGTTTTTCTGGAACTCTCTTGCTTTTTCCACAATCCAACAGATGTTGGCAATTTGATCTCTGGTTCCTCTGCCTTTTCTAAATCCAGCTTGAACATCTGGAAGTTCTCAGTTCACGTACTGTTGAAGTCTAGGGTGGAGATTTTTTTTTTTTTTTTTAGGGTGGAGAATTTTAAGCATTACTTTACTAGCGTGTGAGATGAGTGCAATTGCGTGGTAGTTTGAACATTCTTTGGCTTTGCCTTTCTTGGCAATTGAAATGAAAACCTTTTCCAGTCCTGTGGCCACTGCTGAGTTTTCCAAATTTGCTGGCATATTGAGAGCAGCACTTTCACAGCATCATCTCCTAGGATTTGGAATAGCTCAACTGGAATTCCATCATCTCCACTAGCTTTGTTCATAGTGGTGCTTCCTAAGGTCCCCTTAACTTCACATTCCAGGATGTCTGGCTCTAGGTAAGTGATTACACCATCATGGTTATCTGGGTCATGAAGATCTTTTTTGTTCAGTTCTTCTGTGTATTCTTGCCACCATTTCTTAATATCTCCTGCTTCTATTAGGTCCATGCCATTTCTGTCCTTTATTAAGCCCATCTTTGCATGAAATGTTCCCTTGAAATCTCTAATTTTCTTGAAGAAATCTTTTGTCTTTCCCATTCTATTGTTTTCCTCTATTTCTTTGCATTGATTGCTGAGGAAGGCTTTCTTATCTCTCCTTGCTAGTCTTTGGAACTCTGCATTCAAATGGGGATATATTTAATTTTCTCCTTTGCCTTTAGCTTCTCTTCTTTTCTCAGCTATTTGTAAGACCTCCTCAGACAACCATTTTGCCTTTTTGCATTTCTTTTTCTTGGGGATGGTCTTGATCACTACCTCCTGTACAATGTCAGGAACCTCTGTCCATAGTTCTTCAGACACTCTATCAGATCTAATCCCTTGAATGTATTTATCATTTCCACTGTACAATTATAAGGGATTTGATTAGGTCATACTTGAATAGTCTAGTGGTTTTCCCTACTTTCCTTAATTTAAGGCTGAATTTTGCAGTAAGGAGTTTATGATTGGTGCCACAGTCAGCTCCCGGTTTTGATTTTGCTGACTGTATAGAGCTTCTATATCTTTGGTGGCAAAGAATGTAATCAGTCTGATTTCAGTATTCATCATCTGGTGATGTCCATGTGTAGAGTCATCTCTTGTGATGTTGGAAGAGGGTGTTTGCTATGACTGGGGTGTTCTCTTAGCAAAACTCAGTTAGCTTCTGTACGGTGTCATTTTGTACTCCTAGGCCAAACTTGCCTGTTACTCCAATTATCTCTTGACTTCCTAGTTTTGCATTCCAATCACCTATGATGAAAAGGGCATCTTTTTTTGGTGTAGTTCTAGAAGGTCTTGTAGGTCCTCATAGAACTAATCAACTTCAGCTTCTTTGGCATTGTTGCTAGGGGCAAAACCTTGGATTACTGTGGTATTGAATGGTTTGCCTTGGAAAGGAACAGAGATCATCCTGTTGTTTTTGTGATCTACCACACAATTGCACTCATCTCACACGCTAGCAAATGCTAGTATGCATTTCAGACTCTTGTTGACTATGATGGCTACTCCATTTCTTCTAAGGGATTCTTGCTTACAGTAGTAGATACAATATAGTTACAGAAAAATCAATAAATAGAAAAGAAAACCTTGTAACAGATGGTAAATTAGATGGAAGTCAAATGTGGGCTACCTAATTTAGA
The DNA here is from genome assembly GCA_007570785.1 of Antilocapra americana. Classification (NCBI taxonomy): domain Eukaryota; kingdom Metazoa; phylum Chordata; class Mammalia; order Artiodactyla; family Antilocapridae; genus Antilocapra; species Antilocapra americana. The sequence continues at coordinate 35,671,322 of ML663009.1, forward strand.
ACCCACTTAAACCATGTGTTTCTCAGTTTCCCATCAAATTCCAATCCTTCTAAGTTGAATAAATCAACTGTAAAGGAAAAAAAAGTGGCTTTAAAACAACAACAAACCAAATTCAAATGCTTGTTTGTACGGAGAAAGACTTGAAAGGCAGAGAGGGAATTTGGGGCATCAAGTAATTCATATAAAACACAATTTTGATGAGCTAAGTGTAAATGAATCAGAAACATATGGATTACATTTCTTTTAAACATGGGTTTACAAATTAAGGGAAAAAGTGGTTGGTGAAACTCTTTCTGGTTTTGCCCAAACCCTAAGTGTTCAAGAAACAGCTTGAGATGTTCCATGAACCCAAATGTGGCAATATTCAACCATTCCTGCTGTAAACTATTGTGTAAGCTGACAGTTTTGATTTTTATGCCAAGCATGGGACTTTCTGAAGTCTTCTCTTTTTCAGAGGCATCCATCCTATTTTCTTATGTAATTAAGTGTTTTTGTTCAAGAAAACAGAATTCATGCACACACACCTGTGATAATTAGGCCCTTGGTTCTCCATTAACGATTAGAATTCAAATCTGGATTTATTTTCGCATATATTCAACCTACTTATTGATGTTTTGTTCTCCTGAGGGGTTACTTAGGTTGTTCAAAGAGTAACATATATATCCCTGGAAACTGAGTTTCTTAAAGTACTTGTTCACAAATGGGTTAGAGTTCATGGCCTTAAATATGGGCAGTGATGGAACTGCCACCTTGTCACTTTATGGTGCTCCCTTTGTGGTGAAGAGCAGCAAAGACAAGACCCCAACACTCAACGAAGACTGCTCCATTTGCAAGAGAATGACATGCCTGTGAATTATTTCTGTGCAACGTGAAATTTAACTTCACAACTAGTGTCTCATATTCTGATATCTTGCACCCGAAAAGCTAACATAGAGATCATCTTCTGTGGCCCATATCTGCCTTACTTCATTTTTGCCATCTTCAAATGCAAAATGTGGATAATTCTAGGACCTCCCTGAAGCTCCCCTTGAAAGGATTAATCCTTTTAATTCTGTAAAAACTCAGCATGGTGCCTGGCACATAGTAGGTACACAAAACACGTGGGTAATTCTGATGCCCATTGTTAACAAGTTCTACTCATCTCTCTTCTTTGTGTCTCAATGGTGGGAGAATAATAAGGATAATACACTTTTATGAGAAAAATGTCTCAATTTAGGAGCCTATCTAGCCTTGCCAACTGACTGCAAATGACTACAAAGCATATGCTAATGTAAAGTCGCATCAAAGACTGTTTCTTCCTGGATACGCCAAAAAGCACAGGCACCCTCAATGGCGGCCAAACAAAAAGAAATGTGAATGGCTTATAAAAATCACAAAAGCAGCAGTCTCATTCCCATTCATTTCCCATAGCTTATGCCCCTGCCCTTTGCACCTGTCCAGGTGGTGACTCAACTGGGCTCCATGGGAGTTAGGACAGGGCCAGGACAAGACTCTCAGGGGACATCTCCTCGCCTTTTAATGTGAGCTGAAAATCCAGAAATTTAGCCTCTGCCTGTTATAAGTCAACAAATCAGTAGTGTTGATGGGAATGATGAACATGTACCCAGTGAGCCAATCTTAGATTACCTGTTTTTCTCTCCCACTGCCCTTGTTTCCAAGCTGTATTGTTTATGAAGATCATCAAAGGGAAGGGAGCGGGTAGGGGGAATGAGTTTTCAAAACTATGATTTATGGTAGAAATTAGTTGTGTCATTTGGCCATCTGGTCAGTGGCTCCCCTATACCTTAGGGCAGCATTCAAGTTCATCTGTAAGTTTATTTCTCACTATTCCTTATTTGAGTCAAATAAATTTATTTCTCACAATTTCTTCTCACATGCTCTGGACTCTAAAATTAATTCCATTTTGTCATGTCTTAAAAAAATAAAGGTTATATGATAATTTATAGTTTTCACTATAAATTAAGTATTTCATAATACAGTCTCAAACTAACCAACAAATACACACATTAGGTTATACCTTTTGGTCTCTGGCCACCCTCCACCAGGAATGGTGACTCACTTTATTCATCAGGGTACTATAGTGCTTCAAAGTCAAAGTCTAATTTTATCTCTTCTGAAAGACTCTCCTCAGTCTCCCCAGGCTGGATTTTATTTTTCCCACCATCACATTATCCCTCACTATGTTTATATCTTCTGTTGTTGTTGTTATTTAGTCGCTAAATCACGTCCAACTCTTTTGTGACCCACAGACTGTAGACTGTAGCCCGCCAGGCTCCTCTGTCCATGGAATTCTCCAGGCAAGAATGCTGGAGTGGATAGCCACTACCTTCTCCAGGGGATCTTCCCGACCCAGGGATCAAATCTGTAACTCCTGCATTGTAGGTGGCTTCTTTACCATCTGAATCATCAGGGAAGCCCCTGAAAAAAACAACTCTTTGGGACCCCATAGACTGTAGCCCACCAGGCTCCTCTGCTCATGGGAATTCCCAGGCAAGAATATAGGAGTGGGTTGCCATTTCCTTCTCCAGGGAATCTTCCCAACCCAGGGATCAAACCTCTGTCTCTCTCCTTGGCAGGCAGAATCTTTACCAGTGAGCCACCTGGGGAGCACTTTATACCTCTATTATGATGCAAATCAAATTTGAATCAGGTACTTATTTGTTGCTAAGTTACTTCAGTCGTGTCTGACTCTGCAACCCTGTGGACTATAGCCTGCCAGGCTCCTCTGTCCCTGAGATTGCAGGCAAGGATACTAGATTGGGTTGCCATGCCCTCCTCCAGGGGATCTTCCTGACCCAGGGATTGAACCCAAATCTTTTATGTCTCCTGCATTGACAAGCAGGTTCTTTACCACTAGTGCTACTTGGGAAGTGCTTATTATACTGCAAATCAAGTCTGAATCAAGTACTTGTTTAAAATGCTTTGAAGTCCTCTCCACTGCTTTTCAGACAATGCAAATTCTGATTTGCAAATGCCTCTGGTCTTTGATCTCTGGCCTCCTGACCTTTCATTCCCTAACTGTGTATACATGACCTCCCTCAGCAAGCCTAGTATGTTGTATACTTTATTGTCCCTGAGTTTTTGAATATGCTGGTTCTTCTGGTTGGACACTTCCCTGTTCTTCCTTCCATCCCCTTCTTCACCTTCAAATCTGCAGTAGTTATAACTTCCTCTCTGAAACCATTTCTGGTAGTTCCCACATCACAGTATTTAATCATATATATTACAATTGCCTATTTGACATGCCCAGAAGGCTCTAAGCTCCTTAAGGACAAAGACAGGGTTGTCTTGTTTATGTCTGTAGTCCCATTGTGAATTAATAAATATTTACTGAATGAATTATAGCCCTTATTACACCTGGGTTTCTGCTCACTGCAAAGCTCCTTGAGGATAAATTTATCTTTATTTTATTTTCTGTGTACCTTAGCTCTATCAACTTGGAGATGGTTAATTTTCCTCTTTCTTCTTTAATGCAGCCAAATAGTTTGAAGGAAATGAATAAAATCTGGAGAAAGGGCTTTGGTCTTAGGAGGCAGGAAGGGTTTGGATCAGTTGTTGAATGTATGAGTTTGAGAATAGAGAAGGGACGAGCAGATACTTGGGTAACAGGTGGGAGAGAACCACTTTGCCTTTAAGGTAAGGCCACTTAAATGTGGTGAAAGTGGGAAATACACTTTCAGTCTCCTTAAAAAAAAAAAATCTATTCTGAGTTGCTTTATTTTGGAAGCCAAATTTGAAGTTTTGAAACCCCACACTGGCTTTTAAAGCTGCTTTGAAAACTCTTTTATCTCTAAAATCAGTTTGGATTTGAGTTGATTAAAGTTTTGTCCCTATTTTCTGCCCCTCGGCGCTGTGGAACAACACTGGTTTCTTTTTCCTGATTCCAAGGCCCATGTGGTGGTTCTGAACATTCCTGGGCTGGGCAGGGCTAAACAGCCCAGGTGCTGTGGATTCCAACTGTCCAGCACCTGGTAAATCAAGTCTTTTTTTTTTTCCTGTAGCGTTTTATGTATGGAATTTATCTCCCTTACAGTCAAGAAACCCTGGTTGTCATGCCATAGAGGGACACAGATACAAGGGCAGCAAGTAGAAATGGAAAATGGTGAATTCCCTCTAATAGGCAACAGGTATGCACAGTAGGAATTAGGAGGACATTTTACCGCATCAGCCAGCATCTGCTGCTGGAGGAGAAGCTGCTGTTTCTGCTCCATGATCTGCCTCTGTAGAGTCTGTTTCTTTCCCATCAATTGCTGATTCAACAGTGATTGCTGGGAGTTCATGTAACCACTTCCAGTGTTTGGATTTGAGCAGGGGTTGGGACTTGGACTGGGGCCCGCGTTCTGGCCTACCACAGAGTGTTGATCCTGAAACAGAGAAAGGGAGGGGGGCGGAAAGCTACTGTGAATTAAAAGAAGGAAAAAAGTCACGCCGAGATCATACGCTTAGATTCCAAACATTTTTCAGCTTGTTAAGATCAAACAAGGTTAATGGGTTGGAGATCAGAGAATCGCTTTTTAAATGTAGGAGAAGTAATTGCATGTCACAGCAACCAAAGCAGCTGGGTTAATGACATTAGGGAGCTGGAAAAACTCTCATATGACTCTGATGGTGGAACCTCCACATTCCAGAAGGTGTTTATGGAACCTCAAAGAAAATTATCGTAAAAACATACGGCAAACCTCTCAATTGCTCAGGAACAAACACATAATAAAGTAACAAGTTCTTCATTTTCCCTAAAGTTGGCCCATATCATGGCTGATCCTGCAATAAAAATCATTTCAATTCGTATTTAAATGTTGAATAACCATTTTGGATAGAAGCACCCTAGCTTTCTGTGATAAGGATGACCCGTGAGTTTCTATTTCACAAACACTGAAACTTGTCAGGGATTTCACCCTTTAGGGGTTTGTTTCCCTGGCAGCTCAGATGATAAAGAATCTGCCTGCAATGCAGGAGACCCAGGTTCAATCCCTGGGTTGGGAAGATCCCCTGGAGGAGGACATGGCAACCCATTCCAGTATTCTTGCCTGGAGAATTTCACGGATAGAGGAACCTAGAGGGTTAGTGTCCAGATTTGTTAATTTTCCTCCCTGATCAATAAGACAGGAATTGCAGCACATTAAATTAAAAGAACAGCACTGACAAATAGAAGTTATTGGTCAAAGACTCACAGTTGCATATTAAATAGTATTGGTGAACTGCCATTCTGATTTGAGTTATCAATCTTTCAGCATTGACAGGTCAGGATATTGCAGGCACAAAGCTAAACCCATCCAGAGATATTACTAATTCCCAATGGTGTGTGTGTACACAATTGAGCTGTACACTGTTGGGGTTACAAGAAAACTAGAAAACATAGTCCTCATTTTGGAGAACTTACCAGGAATAAATGACAGGTTTACACATCAAATATAAGAAAATATAAACTCAAGTTTTAGATAAATGATACAAGTACTGAATCAAAGGCTCTGCCTTGCTCCAGAAACTCTGAGGCTGCAGATCAGGTACCTACTCAGGTGATTCTAATGCTCATGGGTCCAGAGAATGCTCTTTGAGAAACACTAGATATATAGGAGCAGTAAAATCCAACTTTCATTCCCACATGGACTGTGTGAGGTTACAAGAGACTAAAAAGATAAAGCAGCTCCCATGATGTTTGATGAGTAGTAAGCAGTAGGTACTCCACATGTGGGCTTGCCTTCTCTTTCTTTAGTTATCTGTTGAGGTTAAAAAAAAAAAAAAAGCAACCAGTCCAAAGCCTGGGTATGTGGTGTTGCTTTAGTAATCCCTGGAGATACAGAGTTCATCAACTGCCTCAAAGGCAAAGGGATACAAAATAATTCTAAATTGACCATGCGCTAAGGTTTGTTACAGGCCAGTCACTGTGCTTATGGGGCTTCCCAAGTGGCTCGGTGGAAAAGAATCTGCCTGCCAATGCAAGAGATCTGGGTTCAATCTCAGGGTTGGGAAGATCCCCTGGAGAAGGAAATGGTAACCCACTCCGGAATTCTTGCCTGAGAAATCCCATAGACAGAGGAGCCTGAGGGGCTACAGTCCATGGAGTCACAAAGAATCCAAGAGGACTGAACATGAGCACGATATACACTGTGCTTAAATGCTTGGGTTATTTATTTCAATTCATCCTCCTCACAGAACAGTGAGCAAGGACTAGTACTTTCATCCTAACTTTGCAGATGAGAAATCTGCCTCTGAGAGATCACTTAGCTTTAAGTAGCTGAGGAGTATTAAGTTAGGCCTGTCTGACTCCAGAAATCCAGTTCTCAACCACTATACTGCCTCTTAGTTGAGACAGGAAGAAACAGAGCTTCATACTCTGGGCCAAGCTATCTGTCTGTACAGCAAACGTGTGTGGAGCATTCCTTTCAGGGGTACCTGGAAAAGGCATGTTTTGGGAGAAAGGCAGAGGTGGGGCGGGGAGACTGGAAGCACATGGTCCTCCTCACCAGTTCATGAAAAATAATTAGAGTCAGCACTGAGGTAGGAAAGCTATGACAAACCTAGACAGCATATTAAAAAATAGAGACATCACTTTGCCAACAAAGGTCTGTATAGTCAAAGCTATAGTCTTTCCAGTAGTCATGTATGGATGCAAGAGTTGGAACATACAGAAGGCTGAGTGCCAAAGAACTGATGCTTTCAAGTTGTGGTGCTTGAGATCTTGAGAGTCCTTTGGACTGCAAAGAGATCAAACCAGTCAATCCTAAAGGAAATCAACCTCGAATATTCACTGGAAAGACTGATGCCAAAGCTGAAGCTCTAATATTTTGGCCACCTGATCTGAAGAGCCAACTCACTGGAAGAGACCCTGATGCTGGTAAAGATTGAGGAGAAGGAGGAAAAGAGGGCAACAAAGGATGAGATGGTTGGATGGCATCACCGACTCAATGGACAAGTATTTGAGCAAATTCCAGGGGATGGTGAAGAACAAGGAAGCCTGGGATGCAGAGTCAGACATGACTGAGCGACTAGACAACAACTGAGGTAGGAACATCCTCTGAGCAGCTTAAAAGAATAGAACTATTCCTAACACATCTGTGCCCAGTGTTCAGTCAGAGTGCTCAGCCTTAAATCTATTATGACTCTTGGGAAAGATGGTCCTGCAAGCCACCAAGACTCTCCCTTGGAGTGTGCGTCTCTCATGTGGATTTGGGGCTCAGCTTAGGGTCCTGCTACTTTGTTCTTTGCTGTGCTGTTTTTATCATCCAATTTAACAGAGCAAACAGCATACATTTACCACGTACTGTGTCTTAATTTCCTTGTATAAAATGAAGGTAATTATATTTATGACCTAAGATTAAGCTGGATGAAATTTTGAACAGTTCTAGGCACTTTGTAGGCACTAGATACATTGTAGCAGTTAATGTTTTTCTTATTTCCCTATCTCTGTATTTGTGTAGAGCAGGGATATTTTAGAAACTGTTGCTTTTGTGAAGGAGCTAGTGCTGTACATGCACTTGGATTGCTTGTGTGTTATGTTCGGTTCCCATCATTTTATAAACACTGAGAGGCTCTCATGCTCTTCAGGAGGCCACAGTCCCCACTGTTCCTTATTTTATTATATGCACCCTTTCCCCCTCATTTCTATTAGCTATCTGGCCCATGTGGGCATTTGAAGTTAAGATCTCTGGCTTTATATTTTAAAGAAGACGTACAGATGGCCCACAGGCACATGGAAAGATGTTCAACATCCCTCATTATTAGAGAAATCAAAACTATAATGTGGTATCACCTAACACCAATCAGAAAGACCATCATCAAAAAACCTACTAACAGGGAGGGGAACTAAGATGGCGGAGGAATAGGATGGGGAAACCACTCTCTCCCCAATAAATACACCAAAAGAACTTTTAAAGACCGCGCAAACTCCATAAAACAGGATCTAAATGCTGGCAGAGGACATCGGGCATCTGAAGGGACGGCCCATTGCTGACGAGAGGAGGTAGGACAAAAGAAAAAAGAGAGAGAAAAAAGTAAAGGGAGAGACAGAGTTGGGGGTGGGGATCCGTCCCGGAAGGGGAGTCTGGAATAAAGAGGAAAAAAAAAAAAAGAGGAGAAAGGTTTCCGAATACCAGGGAGCATTCTCTCGGGCGGATTTG
>ML663009.1:35690262-35843048 GCA_007570785.1 Antilocapra americana
AGGAATACAGATTGGAAAAGAAGAAGTAAAACTCTCTCTGTTTGCTGATGACATGATCCTCTATATTGAAAACCCTAAAGACTCTACGAGAAAATTACTAGAGCTAATCAGTGAATATAGCAAAGTTTCAGGATACAAAATCAACACACAGAAATCCCTGGCATTCCTATACACTAACAGTGAGAAATCAGAAAGAGAAATTAAGGAAACAATCCCATTCACCATCGAAACAAAAAGAATAAAATACTTAGGAGTATTTCTACCTAAAGAATCAAAAGACTTGTATATAGAAAACTATAGAACACTGATGAAAGAAATCAAGGAGGACACAAACAGATGGAGAAATGTACCGTGCTCATGGATTGGAAGAATCAATATAGTGAAAATGAGTATACTACCTAAAGCAATCTATAGATTCAATGCAATTCCTATCAAGCTACCAGAGGTCTTCTTCAAAGAATTAGAACAAATAATTTCTCAATTTGTATGGAAATACAAAAAACCTCGTATAGCCAAAGCAATCTTGAGAAAGAAGAATGGAACTGGAGGAATCAACCTACCTGACTTTAGGCTATACTACAAATCCACAGTCATTAAGACAGTATGGTACTGGCACAAAGACAGAAACATAGATCAATGGAACAGAATAGAAAGCCCAGAGATAAATCCACACATCTATGGACACCTTATCTTTGACAAAGGAGGCAAGAATATACAATGGAGAAAAGACAACCTCTTTAACAAGTGGTGCTGGGAAAACTGGACAGCCACTTGTAAAAGAATGAAACTAGATCACTTTCTAACACCATACACAAAGATAAACTCAAAATGGATCAAAGATCTAAGCATAAGACCAGAAACTATAAAACTCCTAGAGGATAACATAGGCAAAACACTCTCTGCCATAACCCAAAGCGGGATACTCCATGACCCACCTCCCAGAATATTGGAAATAAAAACACGAATAAACAAATGGGACCTAATTAAAATTAAAAGCTTTTGCACAACAAAGGAAACTATAAGCAAGGTGAAAAGACAGCCTTCAGAATGGGAGAAAATAATAGCCAATGAAACAACAGACAAACAATTAATCTCAAAAATATACAAACAACTCCTGCAGCTCCATTCTAGAAAAATAAACAACCCAATTAAAAAGTGGGCCAAAGAACTTAACAGACATTTCTCCAAAGAAGATATAAAAATGGCTAACAAACACATGAAAAGATGCTCAACATCACTCATTATCAGAGAAATGCAAATCAAAACTACAATGAGGTACCACTTTACACCAGTCAGAATGGCTGCCATCCAAAAGTCTACAAGCAATAAATGCTGGAGAGGATGTGGAGGAAAGGGAACCCTCTTACACTGTTGGTGGGAATGCAAACTAGTACAACCACTATGGAAAACAGTGTGGAGGTTCCTTAAAAACCTGCAAATAGACCTGCCATATGACCCAGCAATCCCACTGCTGGGCATATACACCGAGGAAACCAGAATTGAAAGAGCCACGTGTACCCCAATGTTCATCGCTGCATTGTTTACAATAGCCAGGACATGGAAGCAACCTAGATGCCCATCAACTGACGAATGGATAAGAAAGCTGTGGTACATATACACAATGGAATATTACTCAGCATTAAAAAAAAATTCATTTGAAGCAATTCTACTCAGATGGACGAAACTGGAGCCCATTATCCAGAGTGAAGTAAGCCAGAAGCAAAAACAACAATACAGTATATTAACGCATATATATGGAATTTAGAAAGACGGTAACGAGAACCCAACATACGAGACAGCAAAAGGAACGCAGATGTATAGAATAGACTCGTGGACTTTGTGGATGAGGGTAAGGGTGGGATGATATGGGAGAAGGGCATTGAAGCATGTTAATTTTCATATGTCTAATCAATCGCCAGCCCAGGACTGATGCTCGGGGCTGGTGCAGGGAGATTTCCCGGGGCGTGGGGGGGGAGGGAAGAGGGAGGGGGGTTCCGGAGGGGAAGCATATGTAAACCCATGGTGATATCATGACAATGTATGGCAAAAACAATTAAAAAAATAAATAAATAAAAAATAAAAGATATCAAAAAAAAGAAAAGAAATTAAAAAAAAAACAAACCCTACTAACAATAAATGGGAGAGGATGTGGAGAAAAGGCAATCCTTCCTACACTGTTGATGGGAATGTACATTGGTGCAGCCCCTGTGGAGAACAGTTCTTAAAAAGCTAAAGACAGAGTTACCATTGATCTGGAAGAGATGGAAATTCCATTTTGATGGGTGATTTTAATAATTTTATTTAGCAAATAAGATTAAGTATCTAGTGTAACTCAGGTACTATGTTAAATGCAAATTGTACAAAGAAGAATGACCTAATTTACTGTGTATTGATTAGAAGTTAATTTTTTTTACAAATCCACGAAATTAAAGGGAAATTAATGTAGTTAAATGACTGTTGGCTGTAGGGGTAAGTGAAATGTGAAAGTAATTAAGAGACCTTATTGTTATTGATTTCAGCATGAAATCAACTATGAAAACTGTTTTAGCAGAAACGTTCAATTTAAAAAAATAATGTGAAAAGATACGTCCACCCCAATATTCATAGTGGCACTATTTACAATAGCCAAGACATGGAAATAGCCTCCATGTCCATCAACACATATATGGATAAAGAAGATGTGGTATATATGCAGGCATGTGTGCTAAGCAGCTTCAGTCATGTTCACTATGGACAATGACCCACAGTCCATAGACATGCATAGACACGATGGACTCTAGCCCATCAGATTCCTCTGTCCATGGGATTCCCCAGGCAAGAATACTCGAGTAGGTTGCCATGCCCTCCCATAGGAGATCTTTCAGACTCAGGGATCAAACTGGCACCTCCTAGGGCTCCTTTATAGCAGGTGGATTCTTTCTTGCTGAGCCACTGGGAACCCCATGCAGGCATATATACATGCATATATATATATAATAGAATAGTACTCAGCCATAAAAAAGAATAAAATTATGCACAGCATGGCCAAAAAAAGAGAACTCCCTGGCTTATATTTTATCTGAGAATCTATGATACATACATCACAAAGACCACATGCATACTCACAGAAATTTACTGCAGTAAAAAGCAATGTATAGTAATTTGTACTAGGTGGTATGATACTAGTGCCTTAGGACTAAAGTCCAGATCTCCTTATGCCCAGTCTTGTCACCTGTGCCTCCATCCATCCATCCATTACTGCACTTGATAAATTTTACTGATTATCCCCTATGTGCTAGGCAGTCTTCTATGTTCTGAAGATTAAGAATGTATTTAAAAGGGGGAAAAAAGAAGAGAAAGAAAAGTGGTGGACTGAATGCTTAATGTTGGCAGAATCGGTGAACATCATCCAAATAATTTCCAGTGAAATCTGGAAAACCACCCTCTGCTAAGATTTATAAAAGATCTGTATGCCAAGAAAGTGTAACTCTGTTTCTTTCTCTCTCTAATCAAACAGATGGACTATGCTAAATTTAGTTTCATTCCTTCACAATACTAAAAGATACAAAAATAAGGATAAGCTCTCTCTTGGAATTTTGTAGATTTTTAAACCTTGTAGTTTCTAGCCCATGGGCCTTACCATGTATTCTACCATACACGTACTTTCTGCTCATGACGGAAGTAATATTTGGCGGCTGCTACGTTTTTTTGCCCTTATGTTAGCTATGAAACACAAAACACCTCCTTACACAGGCTTGCTGTCATTGCCAAGATGTTGTGCAAACTTTAGTACATAAAATATTTTGAAAGAAAAATATGCTCCCATCCGTTGGCTTTGATTTCCATACCAGCCTCACTCTTTGCCTTACACTCAGCCCATGAAGAACTTGACTTAATAGAAAACACGTGTTTTCCCTTCAACACTCATTTTCTCCTCAAAAGCTTGAAGATCATGGTAAAAGGGCACATTCTTAGCCCATATGTGACAGTGTGTGTGAGCGTGTGTGTGACTGCGAATGAATTAAGCTATTTCTATTAATGTCATCTTTTATATGCTAGAAAATTTATTTTCTAGAGACTAGTGAAAATTATGAACTTGCATGATCTTTCATTTTGTGTGGATTTTTTTTTCTGTTTTTCCAATAAATTATGGTGTTTGATGCTAACATACAAAACAGGCTTCTGGTCCTGTCCTCCTGGGATTTAATATAAATTTACATTTAATAGGCACTTTTAGTTTTCCACATCTGATTGTGTGTGTATGGATGTCTGTGATGTGTGTTTAAGATTTTGAATTTCTTCTACAGTAGTGGCTAAGCAACTGAATTAGGGTTGTATGCCAAGTACTTAAATATGGTTAAAGAGTCTGAATCTTTGTTTCAGTCCTGCATGGGACTGCTAGACCAATGAAAGCATTTCTGTATCTTTTTAATAAAATTCTGCCAATAACCAAGCTATATCTTTAGAATTATTATATTCACTCTACTCTTATTCATTCAACAGACATTTGTTGAACATCTATTGTGCATCATGAATTTTTTAGGCCTTGGGGAACAAAAACCACTCAGCTGGTTGATAAACCCTAAAGTTTGTCTATGATTCCAAGTTTTCCAACTGGACTATGGAAGGGAAATTTATCTTCCAGAATGGTCTCAGGGATGTTAGGAGATCATATATATGATGACCAAACCTTTTAGCTGGATAAATCAAAACATGCTCACAAATGAGTAGCAGCGTGTAAGGTTGATTTATGTTTATAGGAAACTGGATACATATTCTAATGTATGGAAAATATGGTAAATGAACACTTTCCAAATGAGTTACTTTGTTGACTTCAGATCTTGTCCATGGATCAACATGGGAAGCACTAACTCGACAAGATCACAAACTATGTCAATGAAATCTGGCAGAAGATGAAGGAAACACTTGAACTCTTCTAAATGAGAACCTCTTTTCCTTAGAGGACAAATTACCTGTCCTTATTATCACCTAAGGACTTCCCTGGTGGCTCATTGGTAAAGAATCTGCCTGCAATGCAGGGGATGCAGGAGACTTGGGTTTGATCTCTGGGTTGGAAAGACCCTCTGGAGAAGGGCATAGCAACATACTCCAGTATTCTTACCTGGAGAATCCCATGGACAGAGGAGCCTGGAGGGCTACAGTCCATAGGGTCGCCTAGAGTCAGACACGACTGAAACAACTGAGCACGCACGCACGCCTAATCACCTATCTCCCTTTGAAACATTTTTGAGTCCTTTTGAAAAAAATGTCCAAATTAAAAATTAGAAGCAAACCCCACTATTTTAGTCCTGACAGCTAATTCACCAATACCCTCTTCTTTACAATTTTCAGGCAAAAAATAATTAAAGGAAGAGTAAGTATGAAGGAAACCCCACAAACCTTAGTTAACAAACACCAGAGTGCAGACCTGGCCCCAGGTCTGACTTTGATAAAATGGCTCTGTAAGTCATGGTCAATATGTGAGAGATCTTTTTAAAGACTTTTTAAAAAAAATGTCAGCTAATAAAAATGCCAGAATTTCCTCTTTCATTTCAAAGACATGCTGGGGTTCTGTGAAGCAGGATTGATTTCAGCAAAAGGTAGAATGGGGACCAATTAGACATGTCCTAAAGCAGAAAACAAAAATATCCTTGGTTGTACTGAAGTACATTGAAAAATTAAGACTCATTGAATTTAGTCAGCTTTACTGTTAAAGCAGTTTTGTGGGCTGAACAGTGACATAATAGGTTTCACAAAGCAAGCAGTTATCAGACAACCATTGTTCTCTTAATATTAAAAAAAAAACTAATAATCTGGGCATCTGGGTAAAATGAGCTCTCTGTTTCTCTTAACTTATTTTGGAAGGGGAGTATATAATGGTTTTTTTTCCCCACAAAAATGAAGTAATGTAAGTTACTTAGGAGCCATGAGAGTGTTCTGGCGTGGAATGACTGCCCTTTCTTTTTCTTGGCTTCTAGAGCGAAGCATCTGCAATTTGCAAAACAAATTCAAGATAAAGTACCCAGCTGGGCGAGTTTGTACAGTAGATCTCACAAACCGGTTTGCTGTTTCAATCAGTCTTTCTCTTTCCCTCCCTTGTCTCTTCCCCTCTTCTTCTTTCCCCATCTCCATGAACTAACAGCTCAACTGTTCCTCAAGGCTATTCATCTTCTGAACTATCTACTTATGAAGCCATTTATTTATCTCTATGCCTGAGAAATAAGCTGCCTTAACTGTTTCAGATTCCCGACAAGACCGCAGGCCCACTTCAGATATTTATTTGGGGGCATGGAGGGTGAGGTGGCTGAAAGTGGCTAAAATAAATGAAAAGTTATTGTTTGACACAACAACAGCAGTGACAATGACAACAGAACAAAGATCAGGAAGTCATCCAGGAAACAACCTTTAAACTGAAAGACTGAAGGAGTAAAACACTGCTGTCTTTGGGTTTCCAATCATTTATTTCAAGGGTCATTAAACTATGACATGATCAGTCAAATCCAACTTGCTACCTTTTTTGGTAAATAAAATTTTATTGGAACATAGCCATACACATTCATTTATATATTGTCTGCAGCTGGTTCCACACTGTGAAACAGTTGAATAGTTTTGACAGAGGCCTTATGACCCACAAGCCTAAAATATTTGCTATCTGGCCCTCTATGGAAAAAATGTGCTGACCTTTGCTCTATTTGGCTGTACTATCCAAGTCATGCTAAGTATTTTGGTCTTTTACATTAAACTGATAAAATGCTTTAGAGAAAAGTACCCTGCAATTTGGGTAGGAACAGGCAAGTTGGGAATTCAGAAATATCTATCATGAGGTCACCAACTCATAGCATCACTGACTCAATTGACATAACTTTGAGCAAACTCTGGGAGATGGTGAAGGAGGGGAAGCCTGGCGTGTTTCAGTCCATGGGATTGGAAAGAGTTGGACACAGCTTAGCAACTGAACAAGAACGACTATAATCATGAGATCTGTTTACAATAGCCCTCCACTCGAGCCACCATTACAATAGTGGAAACTGAAAAGCAACTTAAATCATTCATCCAACTGCATTTTACAGTTGAAGACACTGTCCAGAAAGGTTAAGGAACTGACTTGTAACAAAGTTACAAAACTCAATGAAAATATGAAAACCCATATCCAAATCCAGGAAAATACGTTAAGGAGAAATGAATGGAATAAAGTCTATTTGCTTGAGAGAATGATAGCTTGTCTGATCCAACCAGCTTGCTGGGGGTTAAGGGGAAGGGTCGGGAGATGTTGAGAGGTAGGATGTGCAAACACAGAAGGATGTATTTCGATTAATGTTTTTCTTTATCCTTTGAAACTCTCAACAGTAACTGCTTTTCTCTTCTATTTGATAGGGCATTTTTCTTCGCTTTGCTCAGAACCTTCTCTACCCTGCAGGGAAACCTTGATCACATGTTTACAATCTGTTTGGTTCAAATGATTAGAATGAGTTTGTGGTCACTGTAGAGTTCATTCCTCAGATGTTACCTAATTTTCAAGTCACCCGAACACTGTGTCTATTCTTAGCTTCTGGGGTGGGCACTTACTTTGGGTTGGCACAGAAGAACAGTTCCATGAGCGAGGAAGCAGCATTTAGGTGGGAGAGTGGCCAGGAACAAAACGTCAGCGGGTCAGGATGGAGTGGGAAGTGTTTGGTAACTCAGGGGAAGAAATGAGAATGCTTTCTTAAAAGAGAAACTCTTCAACTTCAGAAGGGCTCTTTGTGGCAGACCTGGAATTTCTGCTCTGTAACTTAGCTTTTCGCTTGCTCCCCCTAGAGCAGTGGTTTCAAACTTCTCTTTGGATAACTGTTGAGGATTTCACAAAGCTGTGGATTCGGTCTCTACTGCCCCCCGCCTCAAGTACACACACTGCCAACAATTTTGTTTATAGCTTCAGGGCGCTTACAAATCTTTAAAACATCCACAGACCATCCAGAGACCTCAGGTTGATCACTCCACCTCCCATGCCTCAAAGGTTGGTGTTTAGGAAAGAAATGAAATGATTTCCCCCTTGGATACATTCTCTACACGGCAAGTCTGGGTTTAAACCATTCATGGGTCCTCCCTGCCTTTGGAATCAAGTCCTAACTCCCCTGAATAGTAGAGAAGTAAGTCCTTCTATGATCTGGCCTCTGTACCTTTCCTCCCATTTCATCTCTCAACATGCCTTTTATTTACTTTATACCATAGTGATATTAAACCACTCAAAATCCACCAGTAGCCCAGATCTCTCTCTCTCCACAATTTTCTACGTGCTCACATCCTCTCTGCCTGGGAGACTCTTCCCGAGTCCTTCTCTACCAAGTAAACACTCATTCATTCTTGGCTCAGCTTAGATGTCCTTTTTCAGAGAATCTTCTCTGACTTCCCGAGGCTGTTCAGAGCCCTCTTCTGTGCTCCTCTAAAGCTGGTACTGATCCATTAGGTAGAATTTCTCACCCTGTATCACAGTCACTTGTTTGCATATATCTATCTCCCTTTATAAATGCTTAGAATTATAAATGTCCATCACGATATTGCCAGGGTACCGTGGACTCTATACATGTTTTTGTATAAATAAATACATGAAAAAATGAAGCTGTGCAAAGTAGCATATGAGGCAAATGGGATGAAAACGCTGGCTCTTTTCAAAGGCCGCTGGAAAGCCAGTGCAGAAGAGAAGTCAAAGGTAGAGCGAAGTTGTTAAATCCAGTGTTGCTTTAATGGGTGTGCCGCTTGAGACAGGCTCAGGGCATAAAGGATGTGTTAGGAAGGAAAAGAGCTAGTGATGAGTGATGATGGAGAGTTTGATGATGATGACAACAACAATTACTGCCTGACTGTGTTGTAAGGCGGGAGGAAGGCTCACTGATGAATATGATTTCTATTAACAGTTACCAGTTTTGAAAGCTATATACCAGGGCATGAATTGCAGGCGTGACATTTATTACCTCTTTAATTTCCACACTAATTCTGTTTTAATTATGATTTCAACATTAAAGAGGAGGAGACAGGCTAAGAAATTTGATTCTTTTTTTAACATGTATGCCTTGAAAATGCAAAATACTTTGAACGCTTAATAAAACGAGGTAAAAGGCAAAATCTAAAAAAAATCCCTCTGTTCTAAAAGCGACTTGAGTGGGTAGGCAGCGATGGTGAAATAGTCATTCTGGGGTCAAACAAAACTCGGTTCAAATTCCAGCTCCATTTTCTTCCAAAGTTGTATGTGAGTCTTAATATCTCAAAAGGTGGTGGTTAAGAACAAATGACATAAAGTAAATGAAGCAGATATGCAGATATGGTAGCAGATATGCAGATATGCAGATATGGAAGCAGATATGGTAGCAGATATGCAGTAGACTTGGAACAAATATTAGTATTTCTTCAAGTCAATTTAATGTTTACTGAATATGAATACAAATATAAACATAGTCACAGAACAAGGCACAGATCTATACTATACAATTTCTGATTGTCAGATAGTGAGGAGAGTGTGATGTTAGCAACTTAGCAACAGCTAAGTATTATCACCACTGCCTCCATCAACTAAAACAAGACTAGGAACTTGTGTTTAAGCATACTTTTATTCTTTGTTGAGTTTATTCTATAAATTGTGTCATATTAATCCCCTTTGCTTCTCTCTTTGTATAATGGATAACTGCAATAAGCTTATAATGCCTGTTTACAAAAGCATTTATTTCAAAACAACATACATTAGGAACCAGTTTTATACCCTAAGGCATCCCCTGGTGACTCAGACAGTAAGGAATCCTCCTGCAATGCAGGAGACTGGGGTTCAGTCCTTGGGTCAGGAAGATCCCCTGCAGGAGGGCATGGCAACCCATTCCCATGGGCAGAGGAGCCTGGCAGGCTGCAGTCCGTGGGGTTGCAAAGATTTGGACATGACTGAGCGACTAACACATATACCCTAAACTTGTGCTAATCTCTAGAAATGTTTTGGAAAGTATTATGGTTTTGAATAGGATAAGTTATCAGCATTTTCTGTTCTTATTAAAAATTAAGGCAATCCAGTAACAAAGAGAAATGGAGACTAAAGAAGGGATAACACCACAGTTGAAAAGGAGCCAAAAAAAATCTCTTTTAAAGGGATGGTTTTTAAATCAAAATTATATATGAAGCAAATCTGGAATTTTTAAGATTTCCAAAGATGGCTTCTATACCTTGAAAAAAATGTAAGATTTTTTCCTTTAGAAATAGAACAAAAATCAATATGGAATTTTGGCTCTAGAATTTCAAGTTAATAAAAATTTTATAAACTACTTGTAGCTTTTTATGTCTTTAGATTGGTGAGATGAGAAGCCTAAGAAAATTCTCACACATCTCATGCGATACCTCATGACAAAAATATTATAATGATGAAAAATGCTGCTTTTGTAGTCAGAATGCCTCGGTTGAAATGTTTCTTCCATAACTTACTAATTGTTCTTGGGCAAGTTATAAAAGCCTCTATGACTCACTTATTAACTATTAAGGGGTAGCTAATTAATGATGCCTTTCTCATACAATTGCTGTGTTGGCTTAAATTAGATTATATAGGTAAAGTATGTCTCTGGGTCAGAGCAGGTATTCAAGAAAAATTAGTCCCTATTTTATACTATTGTCTCCTTTGACCATTTTAACTTCTTACTTACACATTATAACGTTCTTTTCATTGATTCTTGTATAAATTCGTTTCCTGTGACTTGTCAGTCAGTCAGTTCAGTTGCTCAATCATGTCCGACTCTTTGGACCCTATGAACTGCAGCACACCAGGCCTCCCTGTCCATCACCAACTCCTGGAGTTTACTCAAACTCATGTCCATTGAGTCGGTGACCTGTGAACCTTGTTAATTTCGTAGTCCTCTCTTCTTACCTCTCTAGGCTTTACTTTTTCTAACTTTAAGATAAGGAAGTTGGGTTAAAATCTCAAAATTCCATTCTAGTGCCAGAATAGTTGAAATTCCATTTGTATTGAAATCAAGGTGACAGTAAATATCACTGTGATGAAATAATTTGATTCCTTTTTTCCACTGACTCTGAAATGCAATCTAACAGCAGGACATGCAGTGGTTTTGCATATAGTGAAGAAATACCAGGTTGATTCAAGTTGGGGTGGGGTGTGGGGAATCAGGTTATCTTCTTAAGTGACTGAGGGAAATGAATTGAGCTTGGAGACAGATATGTTGAAAAATGTATTAAATGGAATAATGAACCTGTTCATATATATCCATGTGGAAGATACAATGTAGAACCATATATATATACAGCTTTGTTAACAATATCTGTCTTTACTGAACTGATTCTGTAAAGGAATCTGTATTTTTCCTTGATTCTGTAAAATATATCTACAAAATATATTGCTGGAGGTAATTTTTGTGATTTGAATATCCATGCTGCACTAAATTATATGAAGTGCATTGACCTACAAAGGAGCTTACAAATTCTGATGTATCGCCTCTTACGGAAAATGAGAGGATCTCTTAGTTATTGCAGGTTGTCTGTTGTTGTTTAGTCACTAAGTTGTCTCCAACTTTTTTGTGACCCCAGGCTGTAGCTCACCAGGCCCCTCCATCCATGGGATTCTCCCGGCAGGAGTACTGGGGTGGGTTACCATTTCCTTCTCCAGGGGATCTTCCCAACCCAGGGACTGAACTTGCATCTCTTGCATTGGTAGGTGGATTCTTTACCCCTGTGCGGCCAGGGAAGCCCTGCAGGTTATCTGACAGACATGGGAATCTAAAGGCTCTGGTACAGTAGTGACTACTGCCACTGTTCTCAGATGTGTCCATCTCCTCTAGTGTGCCATGATTAGCTATTTTAAAATGACCACAAAGGACATTAAAAAAGGAGCCATCTGCTCTCTGTTAAATGTAGCCTTGAAGTCTCCCTTGGATTAGTGAAGCAAGCCACTAAATACTTTAGTGGGACTTCAAAAAGCTGAGTTCTCCCTAATAATCACTATGGGATGAACTTCAAAAGATTAGAGGTTTCACTTGGATCAATTCCCGGAAAATCAAGTTATTTACCAAATCTTATTTATGCAAACTATACAAACACATTTTGATCTGCAGAGTACTAAAATAATGTTTTAGGAAAATGATAACCTTAAATGAAAAGTCTACTACATAAGAATGGGAAAGGTCAACTTTCTTTGGTCTGATTATCTTGTCTGTCTACATTAGTCAAATCAGATCTATTACCAGATCTGCTATTACTTTATGACTATGAATCTAGAAAAACATACCCAAAATTTGACTAATTATGTTGAGTAATAATATGAAAGGTATCTAACACACACACACACAAACGCAGTATTTTAGCTTCTCTGTTTCTGTAGTTTGGAATTACAAGGTGGAGTAGACTAAATTATTTTTAGATGTCAACCACTTTTTAAGACATTTTTTCATCTATAGAAATTTCTAGTACAAATTTGGGCTCACAACCTGACTCTTCATACTAATCCTCATTTGAATAGGGAATTCAGACAAAGGTATTAGAGAATTCAGACAAAGTCACATAGGTAACTGGGGTAACTGGTGTTGCTAGAGTCTCAAATATATTTTGTGTTTTATTTTATAGACTATATAACTTATTTACTTAAGTGTTTGTTTTCTCTTAATACACTTATTACTTTAAGAATATGGACTGTTTTATTCATCTATGCATCCCCACTAGCACACATAAGCCTGACATAACACACTCAGTATATATTTGTATAAATAATAAATAATCACTTGAAAATCAAACTTTATTTATAACATGATTTGTAGTTATTTAGGTTTTATTAGAAAGTAACATGGCTAATGCTTGCTTCAGCAGCACAGATACTAAAATTGGAACTATACCGAGATTAGCATGGCCCCTGCGCAAGGATGACACACAAATTCGTGAAGCGTTCCATATTTTTATATGTGAAATCAATCGCCAGCCCAGGTTTGATGCTTGATACAGGGCTCAGGGCTGGTGCACTGGGATGACCCAGAGAGATGGAATCGGGAGGGAGGTGGGAGGGGGGTTCTGGAAGGGGAACACATGTATACCCATGGCAGACTCATGTCAATGTATGGCAAAACCAACATGGTAATGTAAAGAAAATAAATAAAGTATCATGGCTATCACAATCTTCAGTGAAAGGCAAGTATCAGTATCAAGTATACAAAATGCTTTGCCCAAGAATATTATGATTTGTCAGTTCAAGACACTATAAAATCTTCTTATGATTAAAATTGTGAACTTTAATTCAGCATATACAGGGTTACCTGAACTTTTGACCGTTTTTCTCAGCAATCTGGGTATGTTGATTGTGGATTCTGTTATATAACTGGAAACAGATCCTTGATTGGAACAAAACTGTCCAGCGATTGTTCAACCGGGTAAACATTTGTGGCTTATGTTCCTAACTGCTGATCAGAAGAGAATGCAGAAAAAGAGACTGATACATTGTAGTTTCCAGTGTTTACACTGTTTTGCGTTTTCCAGATCCATGTGGTACTTTCTAAAAAGATATACATCTGGGCCTGCAACAGCTCTTCAACTGCTGGCTGGATCCAAGTAACAGTTCATTTAGTATCTATCTGAGCATTTCTGAATATTTAAATCAAACTGTGACTATATTTGAACCAATTGGATTCCCTTTATAATTTGAAAATATTGTTATCTAGCCATCCACATAAGACAAAATAAACACAAAAATAATTTTAAAAATTTCCAGCTTGTCCATAAACTTAACAGAACTTGGGCCAAATATGTGCGATGCCACAACACTGAATATCATGGAAACTTAAAAGCAGTCAACTATTTTTTAATTTTTTTGGCTATGTATCTCCAAATAATTGGCTTGCAAATGTTATGGTGGTCCAGATGGTAAAAAACCCACCTGCAAAGCAGGTTTGATCCCTGGGTTGGGGAGATACCCTGGAGAAGGGAATAGCAACCCACTCTAGTATTTGTGCCTGAAGAATTCCATGGACAGAGAAGCCTGGCAGGCTACAGTCCATGGGGTCTGAGTTGGACACGACTGAGCCACTAACACTTTCATGTTTTTTACCCTTTCGAATCATTCAACTAGTTTTTTTTTTGGCCTATGTATTACCAAAAAATTGGCTTACAAAATTATTTAAATTAACTAAATCAACCAGTTGTTTTGGTATAAGCCTCAAGTTGATTATCTTATCTAAAGACTTAATTTACCTGATAGAGCTTTATTTATCACATTTATCTAATCCTTGCCAGGTCCTGACTTCAGTTTTCTCCTTGTATACACAGCTGTGTTGACAGCATTTTAAAAAGTTGATTTTTTTTAAAATATTGGGCAAGCATTAGTATTCCACTTCAGAAAGGTAGTTAAATTAATAAATATTTTGAGGGTTAAGTAAGTTTAAAGTATTTTGAGTTCTTTAGAAACAAAATAATACTATTATTATTATTATTTTGGTCATGCCATTTCACATGGCTTGTGAAATCTTAGTTCCCAACCAGGGATCGAACCTGGGTCCTGGCATTGAAAGCTCTGAGTCCTAACCACTGGACACTGAGGGAATTCTCCCCCAAACACTGTTAAATGTAATATTAATGTAGCTATCCAGATCATATGAAAGGAGGGACAAGTAAGTTCCTTTAAAATAAATACCTATCACTTAACACTAAAGATGATCATTCTCTTGTATCTCAGTCCTTCTGTACCCCAATGCTGCAAATTTCCCTTGGCCTTTCAAAAATGTGAATATGTTTCTCACATGTTTTCTTTACCTTAATCATTTTTTTTGGCAGCTGGATTCATGGCTTTCTCCCAGGAAATACGACATTCATTCATATACTGTGCTTGGTTTCCATACCAAGAAGGTACTAATCTTTGGATTTCCCCTGGTCCTTGGTCATAAAAGAAAGTGGGATGGTCCCTGCTTTTAGAGGAAAAGCAATAAATCTGGATAATACAGCTTACTTTAGTAACTTAATTGTATTTATTACTTATAAAAGATTAAAGAGAGGCTATTGCTATGTGGTGAATAACTTTTAGTCAAATTTAACATCAGTGAAACTAACTTGTGTACTTAACCACTACATTGGTCATTAGAGGGTAGAAGAAAACAACATGGGCATTGATATATGGTCCCTTCAGTTCTTAGGGAAGCCATGAAAAGGGGTAATTTACTTGTAAGCATCTGCTACAGTAAAGGAGGGCAGTAGTGTTTCTATTTAAATGCAAAGAATAATTCACACTGTTGTATAGAGAGTGATTTATTTTGATATGCACTTTTTCCCCCCAGGATTTTAAGCTAGCTACTAGAAATATTGCCCAAGGACATCTGTTCAAGGATCCACCTTACAAAATGGTCAAGTATTCCTTAATGTTCATATCTCTGGTCAAGGATGAAAACATATTCAGGCCTACTAAGATTTATAAAGCATGTCCTATTGAAAGATATTCCTTAGTGGGTTGCAGTTCCATGAACTAAATCAGGAATGATTTGTAGCTTTGAGGATAACCCACTTGCTGCAAATTATAATATGTTTTAAAGGAACAAATCCGTTATAATTATCATTATCATTATGAACCTCCTGACTTCTGTCTCAGTTTAGGATATTTCCCCATTGTAACTTCAACACATAAATACTGTGCTCAGAGAAAATTTACATTCTATATCTTTAATTACATGTGGATACTTATATAAACATAGAGGCAAGACTATGAAAATTGAAGTGTTTACAGGTTTTGTATATTGTGACTATTCTGGCAAGCAAGCTGGATTTCTGTTTATAGATTTAAATGAAAAATTAGTTTTCCTGTCTGGGAGGATTTAGAACAAATCAACTGGGAGATACAGGGGCTAATCAACTGGCCTTTCCCAGGTCCCCTCCTACCTTTATATGCAGGGGACACTCTGGAAGAGGCAGGGTCTTGGGTGCTACAGGATCCTTGCTGATATCAACGGAGCATCCATAGTTTCCTGTAGACTAGGTAGAGACATAGGATGCCAACAGAGGCCATATTTTAGATTGCTGGAGGTCCAAACAGTCCTATTCAACTTCCCTGATTACGCTGTAGATGAGTTAAGGGGAATAGAGAATAAAAGGGAGAGAAGAAAGAACCTCCTCGGTGGTCCAGTGGTTGAGAATCTGCCTTTCAATGCAGGACATGTGGGTTCAATCCCTGGTCGGGGAACTAAGATCTCACATGCTTTGGGGCAACTGGGCTCATTTGTCACAACTAGAGAGCATGTGTCACATCTAAGACCTGATGCAGGCAAAATTAATTAATTAAAAAAAATTTTTTTTAAAAAGGAGAGAAGAATAAGGACACACTATATTCGGGACCAAAAAGTTACATATTATAAAAATCAGAAGAAAAGCTGCTTCATGTAGTCATCAAAAAGCTATAGCAAGCTTTTTTGTCACAGAGAAGTAGTTCTGGCTAGGGAGTAGTAGTCGTAATCTAAGAATAGCACCAATGGTTTATTCTATATCTTTTAGTACTTTCACAGAAGTGTATATTTATAAAGTAATTTCATGATAATGATGCAATGATGGTGATGAGTTTTAAAGTCTTTTAAGGTCACATTAACCTAGAAGAATAACTTTTCACATTTAAAAATAGTCTTTTCTTCCTGTAAAATGTTCCATTGATCTTTTATAGCAATAAAATAAAGATTCAAAAATAGTTACGCAAAAGTCTAGAAACCAACTAGACAATGACAGAATAAGTGCGATTTTTTTTCCTTAGTCTTTAGGAAAATGCCGATACATACTTCAGCCTTTCACACGATTTGGTGGCTAAGCATTTGGTTTGCAGGACACAGCTGAACATTCTATTTATTGAAGGTAAGAGAATGGTAACACAACTTAAAATTTTAATTTCCGAACATCTGTGTTGCCAAAAAGATGTGCATGTATGTGGTTGGGGGAGAGTCTTTATACCGTTACTTTCTTAAAACCTACTTCTATCTACTTCTTTTATTATGAAAGTTCTCTGTTCTTTGTTTGCTAAAATCTCATCCGCTATAATTCAGCATAGCCAAACTCTTGGATATCTGCTCTCTATTTGGGGAATGGAGGAACATTTGGTAAACAGCATGTCCAGAGCCTCTTCTCAAAGCACCACTAGCAGGCACTGTTAGAGCATTTTCATTCAAGTTGATTCTAGGCGGGCAAAAAGGGAACAGTGACTTACATCCTCTGAGGATCAGTGAACACAATCTCATAGCAACAGACACCAAAACAGTCCCTCATTACAAGCCTTGTCCAACAATCAAGTCTTTAACAAGAACAAAGGTTGACAGTGATTAATCATTAAGCAGCTCCTTGTTCCTTGATGCACGTGTTCTCAGCAGCCTCCCCGCAGAGGCAGTCTGGCATATTTCCTGTCTTTGTGCTCCACTGTGCCATGGCTGAAGGGACGCCTAGGCAGCCTGCTCACTATTTTAATTTCAAATGCTCCAAACATCTACAGAGTTTCTATGTGCACATGTCTTGACTTTTATTCTGAGCCTGGCAGACTCTGAATGGATATAGGGAGTGAGAACATAATAAGCCATTAACTCCACATCTGCTTACTAGATTATGTTCAAAGATGGTAGGAGAAATTGATTAAACACTGCTTTCTGGAATAAACCTTTGAAATCTGTTTGTTTCCTTAAGCAACACAATGACAAGTTGATATAATTTAGTTGTGCAGTGAACATAACTTCACTACTGTTTCCATATAAGAATAACTTCTATGTTGACAAAGCACCATGTTTTGAAAAGTAGTAAAAATATTTTCAGAATTCCTCCTTCAAAGGATTCTGTTTCACAAGGCAACGGAGTTGTCATGTTAACTAACACAATTACCATTTTATTCAGCTGTGCCTGTTAGTTACTTGACTAGGTACTATTTATCTGTTTTAGTTGGTCATGCAATGGTATATTCATCTTAATAGATGACTTGGAGGTTCTATTTCTTTCTTGTTCACCATGTAAATATCATTAACAGTAACCATGTCACCTACGAACTAGGAGGGCAGATGAAGAGGGAAGAGTAGTTATGTGACAGCTTCTAGGAGGCAAGGGGCAAGGGCTAATGGAAGTAACAACAAAATTTCCACGGGAAGTCAGTTACAAAAACAATACATTTTCTCCCCCAATAACAAGCATCATATCTAACAAAATTCAAAGTGACGTAACAACCCTGAGGATTCTCTGTACTTATTAACTCCTCTTTTCCAACAGGTCAGGATAAAGTAATAACAGGTCTATAGATCAAGTGGAAGATTTTTAACTAGTATGTTTACCATATAAAAGCTAAAGTATGAAATCTAATCACAAAATATAAAATATGCAATTCTTCTGATGTACTCAGTATTATAGAATACTGAGTTATACTCACTAAGGAGGATGACAATGACATTCTACAAACAAAAAGGCCATCTTATTATTGGCAATTAAGCTCTTCACACAAATGTATGTGACAGGGATGACATAATGGTCGTTGACTCATGTTAAGATCAAAAGCAGCCTGTTAGGAAACCCCAATCAGAAAATGAACATCTTTTGACTGGAGCCTCCTGGGATCAACATTTAAAACTAACAACAGTGAACTCTGAACTGTGAAGGAAAGCAATGATGAACTATAGAAGGAAAGTCTTCAGGGCTTGAGATGGTCTTAGACTCTATTCTTACAAACCAACCAATCTTGATTATTTCAACTCAATTCAACTTGTGTTCATCTACTCTAACTGGTTCTATGTATCTCAATAGTTAGGGTAAACTCACCTCACCACATACAAATTACTTTTAAAACACAACATTTGGCTTGAACTTTTTGCTTATCTTCAATCTTTTTCCAATTAGAAGCTAAGTTTGTAACATTTGGGCGGCTTATGTCAAAGTCTTCAGGCAAAAACCTAAATCAATTACAAGTTAAAGTGAAAGTGAAAGTCACTCAGTCATGTCCCACTCTTTGTGACCCCATGGACTATATACCATGTAATTCTCTAGGCCAGAATACTCGAGTGGGTAGCCTTTCTCTTCTCTAGGGGATTTTCCCAACCCAGGGATCAAACCCCGGTCTCCTGCATTGCAGGCAGATTCTTTACCAACTGAGCCACAAGGGAAGCCCAAGTATACTGGGGTGGATAGCCTATCCCTTCTCCAGTGGATCTTCCCGACCCAAGAATCGAACTGGGGTCCCCTGCATTGCAGGCGGATTCTTTACCAACTGACCTATGAGGGAACACCAATTACAAGTTAAAGGACTCTCAAACTATGTGTAGATGGCATGGAATACTAAAGCAATTTATGTATCATGGGTATGCAAATTGCAAGAAAATTCCAGTATATATTTAATTCAGTCATGATGCATAGATCACAACATGGCTCTCATGCATTGGGAATTATTGGTCAGTCACCATGCTGGGCATTTTATGTACTGTCACATTTCATAACTGAATAAAATTTCTATGGTAGGTGCTATTAACATCCCCATTTTACAGCTGAGAGAACTGACATTTAGAGATATTAAATAATTCATCTAGATAGTAAGTGATGTAGCTAAAGTTTTAACTCATGCAGCCTGACTCCAGAGCCTTGCTGTAATATTTAGTTCAGTTCAGTTGCTCAGTTGTGTCTGACTCTTTTCGACCCCGTGGACTGCAGCACACCAGGCTTCCCTGTCCATCACCAACTCCTGGAGCTTGCTCAAACTCATGTCCATCGAGTTGGCGATGCCATCCAACCATCTCATCCTCTGTTGTCCCCTTTTCCTCCTGCCTTCAACCTTTCCCAGCATCAGGGTCTTTTCCAATGAGTCAGTTCTATAATATTAGCATGAGAAATAATACAAATCTAACTCAGCCAGAAGGCTTCTCAGGTGGCTCAGTGGTAAAGAATCCACCTGCCAAGCAGGAGACACAGGTTTGATCCCTGGGTTAGGAAGATCCCCTGGAGAAGGAAATAGCGACCCATTCCAGTATTCTTATCTCAGAAATCCCATGGACAGAGGAGCCTGACAGGGTACAGTCCATGGGGTTGCAAAGAGTCAGTCATGACTTAGAGACTAACCAACAACAACAACAAACTCAGCCAGAGTCTTTGTTGTAAACCAGTGGTATATATATACTTTTGGCACATAATACAAAAATATAAGCCAATGTGGTCTAGTAAAACAAATAAACAATTTGAAGATATAGGGCCTGCATTTGCTATAGAAATAACAGCACTCTGAATAAGTTGTTTCATTTTTTTTGAACTTAGTTTCTCATCTGTAAAAGTAGGATGATGCTTAATTCCTAGGGTAGCATATAATATATACAAAAATCATTTTGTAAACACTATTCCAGTTGGCTAAAATAAAAGCATGAAACTGCAGACATGTTTTCTATTGAGACAATCCAATCTAATAAATGAGGGAGAGCACAGAATAATGAAATGAAAGTGGTAAGAAGGCAATCATGGAGGCATATCAACTCTGACCTATGGATGTTAAAATGTGTAGAAGATTCTTTGAGTTACAGGGAAGACAGAAGCCAAAGTTAATTTTCTGCAGGCATTATGGCACAGTTTGCTAAGAATGTGGACTTTGCACTTAACCTTGCCAGGTTAAATCCTGGGCAAGTTGTGTGTGCGTGTGTGCACGCTCAGTCACTTCAGTCATGACTGACTCTTTGCGATCCCATGGACTGTAGCCCGCCGGGCTCCTCTGTCCATGGGATTTTCCAGGTAAGCATACTGGAGTGGGCTGCCCTGCCCTCCTTCAGGGGATCTTCCTGACTCAGGGATTGAAATTGCGTCTCCTGCGTCCCCTCATTGAAGGTGGATTCATTATCCACTGATCTACCTGGGGAGCCTGGGCAAGAAACTCAAGTCTTAAGATTTCTGTTTTTCTCAATAGTGAAACAGAGATGGTGAATGTGGGGGCTGCAGCAGATACAGTGTTATATTATAACATGCATATTATATGTTATATTATATATATAAACAGTATTTCATATTAACATAGCTCAGTTAATATTGGTGACTATTATAATTGCTATTTAATTTCTCATGCTATTACAGTTTAAAAGAAAGAACAAATTTTAGGAGAGGTATGGAAAATTCTTAAAGAGATGAGAATACCAGACTATCTGACCTGTCTCTTGAGAAACCTGTATGCAGGTCAGAAAGCAACAGTTAGAACTGGACATGAAACAACAGACTGGTTCCAAACAGAAAAAGAAGTACGTCAAGGCTGTATATTGTCACCCTGCTTATTTAACTTATACACAGAGTACATCATGAGAAACGCTGGGCTGGAGGAAGCACAAGCTGGAATCAACATTGCCAGGAGAAATATCAATAACCTTAGATATGCAGATGACATCACCCTTACGGCAGAAAGTGAAGAGGGACTAAAAAACTTCTTGATGAAAGCCAAAGAGGAGAGTGAAAGAGTTGGCTTAAGGCTCAACATTCAGAAAATTAAGATCATGGCATCTGGTATAGATGGGGAAGCAGTGGAAACAGTGTCAGACTTTATTTTTGGGGGCTCCAAAATCACTGCAGATGGTGATGGCAGCAATGAAATTAAAAGACACTCCTTGGAAGGAAAGTTATAGCCAACCTAGACAGCATATTGAAAAGCAGGGACATTACTTTGCCAACGGAGGTCCGTCTAGTCAAGGCTATGGTTTTTCCAGTGGTCATGTATGGATGTGAGAGTTGGACTATAAAGAAAGCTGAGCACAGAAGAACTGATGCTTTTGAACTGTGGTGTTGGAGAAGACTCTTGAGAGTATCTTGGACTGCAAGGAGATCCAACCCATCCATCCTAAAGGAGATCAGTCCTGGGTGTTCATTGGAAGGACTGATGTTGAAGCTGAAACTCCAATACTTTGGCCACCTCATGCGAAGAGTTGACTCACTGGAAAAGACCCTGATTCTGGGAAGGACTGGGGGCAGGAGGAGAAGGGGATGACAGAGGATGAGCTGGCTGGATGGCATCACCAACTCGATGGACATGGGTTTGGGTGGACTCCAGGAGTTGGTGATGGACAGGGAGGTCTGGCGTGCTGCAATTCATGGGGTCGCAAAGAGTCGGACACGACTGAGCAACTGAACTGAACTGAACTGATACACCAGAGACCACATATTTGTGGCTTCCAGATCCAAAAACAAAGGAAGTTAAGTCCCTGGGAAATACACATAAAAAACTGGCATTTGGAGCTGCCTTTAGGTTTATCATCAGGTTAGTTCTGAAGTCCTTTGGCTCAAAGCTAAATCGTTATGCAAACTGATTGACCTCAACAGTCAGCTCTTTTCAGTACTTCAGATTGGGCCTCTGTGACTGTGTGGATAGATTTACTTTCATGCAATGAAATATTGTTGATCAACTTATGACTTAGCTCTCTGCCTGGTCATGAGGACAGACACTGCCTACTTGTATCTGGTGGTGGTTGGGTCTTGTTGGCAGAGAACTGAAATAAAGTAGAAGGGAAGGACTAGAAGATGAAAACTAGAGATCAAAGAGTCCCAAAGCTAGAGATCCTACTCCTCCCTGCAGCAGGAAGCTTGAGTTGATCCGTTTATCAATTACCACCCACACCAGAGTCAGGACCTTTCATAGACCTGGTCCCCTCCAACATGCCCTCTGACACCCTACTCCTGCCAATGTTTTGAATCTCTTCCTCCCCAAGTTTGAAGGGAGCATGTCCACCCTATATTGCAAAAGAACATTAATTGTGGGAATGTGGGATTCCCTCACAGCTCAGGGCTTCCCTCATAGCTCAGTTGGTAAAGAATCTGCCTGCAGTGCAGGAGACCCCACTTTGATTCCTGGGTCAGGAAGATCCCCTGGAGAAGGGATAGGTTACCCACTCCAGTATTCTTGGGCCTCCCTTGTGGCTCAGCTGGTGAAGAATCCACCTGCAATGTGGGAGACCTGGGTTCGATCCCTGGGTTGGGAAGATCCCCTGGAGAAGGAAATGGCAACTCACTCCAGTATTCTTGCCTGGAAAATTCCATGGACAGAAGAGACATATGGGCTACAGTTCATGGAGTCGCAGAGTCAGACACAGCTGAACATGTACATGTGCACATACACACACACTAAGTCATAAAAGATGAGAGTTGAGAATTGACCATTGAAATGGGTATCACTGATGGCTTTGACAAGAACTATTTCACTGGAAATCTAGAGACAAGAATCTTACTGGAATGGGTTCAAGATAGAATAAGAGGAGAGGTGAGAGTCAGGATTTTGAAAAACTTTTTCAAGGAGTACAGATGAAAAGGAGGGTAGAAAAATGGGGAGGTAGCAGAAAGGAAAATCCCATGGACGGGGGAGCCTGGTGGGCTGCTGCTGTCTATGGGGTTGCACAGAGTCGGACACCACTGAAGCGATTTAGCGGCAGCAGCAAAAAGGAATGCAGTTTTGTTTGTTTGGGTTTATATTCTTATGAAAGTAATTTAAGGGGAAAATGGTAAATGCCTTAGTAATGTAAACACTTACCTTATTTCATCTGCTTCATGATACACACAGTTTTGCACCTTAGTTTTGCTTATATAGAAAACAATTCTACTAATAAGTATTACTAGTGAGGTTATAAGAGTACCAATGATAGTTTTTAGTTATCTTGATCATAGCCATCATTTTCAATGTAATATCTATAGGGCTTGGTCGCTAATACCTTTGAAATAGGCAGCTATTAGCTTTATCTTGAAGTCTTCTGGCTGGAAATGTTTGCTGGATGTGCTCCAAAAACTATAGACAAGATTTTGAATAAAGTACACATTCTGGGGAAAATGTTATAGAAAGAATTAGCCATCCTAGTCAGTTCAGATATAACTCCTGGTGTATCAAATTTTACTTGGGCTAAGGTAACTCAACTTTCTGAGTCTCATACAAATACATTTAAATTGCCCATTACAGCTACATCAGCAGTGAAAGGCTAACAGCAACAACAGTAATAATAATGTAGATATTGAACCAGATACCTGTCAGTGAACAGTGGATGGACAAGCTGCTGGGAACAGCACCACTTGGGGGAACAGGTCAGATTCAGAAGACCCAAAGATAAGAAGGATATGGTAGCACATGGTAGTCCATTTTGGGTGAAACGTTTGTTCAAATAAAAAATCCAGCTGCTAGTTTATAAATCTCCCACCACAGTTAAGACTTACAAGACATGAGATTTTGGTTGTCCTTGTGAATTCCCTGGTTCTGCAGTTTATGCCAGTCTGTTGTCTAGTGCCATTTAATGAGGTTATGGAGAGCTTTTGGTCGATGGATCCACCTTCTACGTGGCCAGGGCTGGGGGCGCAAGTCATTGAAGGGTAGTGTGTGTAGATGCACAGTTTTGCATGTGCAGATTTAACAGGGGGAAAGGAAGAGCAACTGAGAAGGGGCCTCCTGCAACCTCATCTCACTTTTTAAAATTTTTTAATTGGAGGAAATCCCCTTTACAAAGTTGTGTTGGTTTCTTCTGCGAAACAATGCAAATCAGCCATGTGCTGTGCTGTGGTTAGTCACTCAGTCGTGTCCAACTCTTTGCGACCCCATGGACTGTAGCCCACCAGACTCCTCTGTCCATGGGGCTTCTCCAGGCAGGAATACTGAAGTGGTTGCTATGCCCTCCTCCAGGGGATCTTCCCGACCCAGAGATCGAACCCAGGTCTCTCACATTGCAGGTGGATTCTTTACTGTCTGAGTCACCAGGGAAGCCCAAGAATACTGGAGTGGGTAGCCTATCCCTTCTCCAGGAGATCTTCCTGACCCAGGAATCAAACTGGGGTCTCCTGCATCGCAGGTGGATTCTTTATCAGCTGAGCTACCAGTTCAGTTCAGTTCAGTTCAGTCACTCAGTCGTGTCTGACTCTTTGCGACCCCAAGAACTGATGCATGGCAGGCCTCCCTGTCCGTCACCAGCTCCCGGAGTCCACCCAAACTCATGTCCACTGAGTCGGTGATGCCATCTAACCATCTCATCCTCTGTTGTCCCCTTCTCCTACCCTCAATCTTCCCCAGCATCAGGGAAGCCCCAAATCAGCCATAATTACACACATATCACCTCCCTCTCGATTCTCCCTCTCCTCACACCCCACCCTTTTCCGTCATCACAGAATGCCAGGTTGGACTCCTTGTTTTGTACAGCAGCTTCCTGATGGCTATCTGTGTTACATCTGACAGTGTATATGTGTTGATGCTACTTTCTCCATTTGTCCCACTCTCTCCTTCCCCTACTGTGTCCACAAGTCTGTGTTCTACATCCGCGTCTCCATTCCTTCCCTGCAAATAGATTCATTAATACCACTTTTCTAGATTCTATACATGATACAGGGTGAAGTAAGTCAGAAAGGGAAGAACAAATACAGCACATTAACACAGATCTGTGGAATCTTACCTCACTTCTAAATGCCAACTAAGGCCACAAGACCATCGCCAAGTGGAAGAGTACAAAAGGCACACGACGCCTTCAAATTCCCTTTCCCTGCTTCTACGTCTTTCCCCTTTGTTCATCAGATTTTCATTTTTCTTAGGCAATTCTCTTCTGCACACGTCCTGCCGGTTCCCAGGCCCAACATCCCTCTTCCCTTTGAAGCTGGGTTTTAAATGTGGTCCTGGACCAAGTCTTTGGTTCTGAAAGTAAGGCGATGCCTTTGTTCCTAAGACCAAGTTTACGCCTCAAAGCTGGTTCTGATTCGAGGCTCCCTGTTGGGTGTCGGTGACCACGTTCTGGTCTCTGCAGCACGGATGCTCCAGGGTGAGAGGCACTGCCTCGCTTTTGCCTTCCTGGGTCCCGTGACTGGGCTCCTTCTCATCCACTCCAGTTCACCCTGTCTGTCTGCCTAAATTTCTGCCACTGCTCCTGTTTGTCTACCCATCTGATCCATCCGCCAGTCATGAATTTCGCTGTGCTGAATGAATAGCTGTATTCCCACCAGCTCTCTGTTGCTGCGTTCTGTCAGCCACAGTGATCTCTGTTGCTGGCCCCGGTCCTGAATCTGTCACCCAGTCCCAAAGGCTGCCCCGTTCCAATCAGGGAATTTTGTCCCAGTTTCCTGCCTTTCCATTCTGCCCTGAATCACTGCAGTTAAATGGGCCACGTGTATTTGTGTCCAGAGACATAACAGATGGGATCTTGGGGATTATGGTAGCAAACAGAGAGCAGAGGGCTTTTAGAAGGATTAGTCTTTCGCCTGGTGGGGAGTGTAGAGAAGGACACTGGGGAGCTGATTTGAAAATGGTCACTTGGCCCCATGAGCATATGTGACGGTTGTCGGATTTAGTCCACTCTCACCGTCCCTGTCTGTAAAAGAAAGAACCCTAGCCTGAAAGTCAGAAACACAGGGTTGAGTGCCAGCTGTGTCATTTACTGGCTCCGTGACCTCACACAGCTAAATTAACCTCTCTGAGTCTATCTGCTCAGGTGTAAAATGAAGCTAATAACACATCCCTAATGCGGACAGGAGACCTCCCTGGTGGCTCAGATGGTAAAGCATCTGCCTACAATGTGGGAGACCAGGGTTCAACCCCTGGGTCCGGAAGATCTCCTGGAGAAGGAAATGGCAACCCACTCCAGTATTCTTGCCTGGAAAATCCCATGGACGGTGGAACCTAGTAGGCTACAGTCCATGGGGTCACAAAGAGTCGGACACGACTGAGCAGCTTCACTTCACTTAGTGCGGTCAGGAAGACCCCCTGGAGCAGAGCTTGGCAACCCACTCCAGTATTTCTTGCCTGGAGAATCCCATGGACAGAAGAGCCTGGCAGGCTACAGTCCATGGGGTTGCGCAGAGTTGGACATGACTGAAGCAACTTAGCATGCATGCATGCAATGCGACCCATAATGAGGCTGATGGGGGTCTTGTAAAGATCACGTGTGAAGATCATGGGTTTGCAGAAGCACTCAGCCTAGTATAAAGAAGTTTATTAATAACAGGTAGTATTGAGGCAATGAGGGTGGAACAGACAGAGGCAGATGAACTAGTCCAAGTGGCATCAGGCTGAACCTTAACAATAAGTGATGGTGGCCTCTTTATATTTGAATAGAACCAGGCAATTGTCACACTGTAGGACAGGGATGTGAAAGATTCTGTGTCCAAAGAACTCAAGGAACACAGGGGTCCCCTGGGATTGGAGGTATGCAGACCTGAAACAAGATTCAGTGCAGAAGAGAGTTTAGGACCCTGAAGTCCTAGAGAACCAGGCAGAAGAACCTCTCTGCAGAGGGTGGACCAGCGTCAACTACCCCTGGCTGGACACTGAGCTAATTAGGCTACTACTGACAGCCCGGACCCTCGTCTACATGGCAAGTTCAACCTCGTGGCTTCTCCTGATCTGCAGCTGCACTGGCAGATGTGCAGGGGGATAAGCTACAGATGGCACTGTTGCCATAGGATGGAGTCATTGTTGGCATGTCTTGTTGCAGGGTAGCCCAGAAGCCTCTGGAGGACCTCCTTGCTCTCTGATGAGTTCCCAGTGCACCCACTTGCTGAGCCCCGTCCTGTCTCCTCACCTTTCCAGCACAGCTGCCACACATGTGGAAGCTTCGGTGGCTGCCAGGGAGCTGGGCATCAGCAGTTGGCAAGGCTCCCCAGACTGGAGCCTGGACCACCCAGGTAGTCAGAAGGCTGATGTGGAATGTGGGATAGAGCGAGGCTGGACCACACTGCTGCATGGGGTGTCCTCTCCATGGGAGGGGGTCTTTGGGGCCATTAGGGAAATGCAGACAGACTCCCCGGGTTCTCACGAGAGGCCCTGGAAACATGGGGTGGGGTGGGGTGGCCACTCATTGCCAGATTTCTACTTGGCAGGTTTTCCTTGCAAGTTGTTCACAGTGCAAACATTATCAGGCTTCGAGCAAGCTGAATACGCCAGGAGGAGGGAAGGGAGGCCCAGGAGAAAAGTAGGGAAGAGGTGGAAAGAATCAAGTTATTAAGATGAGATGCTTCTAACACGAGGTAGTGAACAAGAGGCAATTTTGCTGAATAAGGCCAGAATCACCTTTGAAATGGATAAGTCTCCTGCAGGAAAGTGACAGATTAATTAAACTGCAAACACTCTCACTTGTCTAGGGTTGGAGAAAATGAAGATATAAGATGATCATAAAAATGGAAAATCCAGATATCAAAGGCACAAAATAGCTGAAGCAAAGCCTAGGGATAAGCTGGTTAAGGGCGATTTCAGCAGTGTTTTAGAGAACTAAAACAGTGAGGGGAAGATCTATTTTTTAATAGACAAGAGTTCTTATTCAGGGTAAAAAATCTTACATTGACAATGAAAGAGTTACAACAGCTATTTCTTTTTTTTTTTTAGTGATTTAAATAAAATTAAAGTATAGTTGATTTACAATAATATGTTACTTTCAGACATACAGACAGTGATTCAGCTGTAAATACATACAATATATATACATATATATATATATACACATATATATATATAATATATTCTTTTTCAGATTCTTTTCTCTTATAGGTTCTTACAAAATAATACAGTTTCCTATTGTATACAGTCAGTCAGATTATTTTATATACAGTAGTGTGTATATGTTAATCCCAACCTCCTAATTTATCTCCCCACCTTCACCTTTGGTAACTGTAAGTTTCTTGAGAAGGTCATTTCTGCAAAGTGCCAGGGCCTTAGATGGTTTACAGACCCAACTCCACTACTTCCTAACTATGTGATCTTGTACAAGTTTTCCTGTATATGAACTGGAAACCTTAGTGATGCCAAATCACAGAGATAGCATAGGCTCAAAACAGGTCATGTATATGAAAGTTCTCTCTAATCCATAACGTTCAAACAAATGTTAGCTATCATTATCAAAGAATTTCTCTAGTTTCTTACACTGTATTTTTTACATCTTCTAGATGTGCAGCTACATGTCCACAGTGCAAAAAGCCATCTGCCTACTGAGTAGTTTGGTGGTAGGGGGTGATAAAAGGAATTAATTAAAAGACTTTCCTTGGCTTCCTATTGACTATAGAGCAAATTTCCAGCCACTTTATGTGTGTGTGTGTGTGTGTGTGTGTGTGTGAAAGTCACTCAGTCATGTCTGATCCTTTGCAACCCCATGGACTGTAGCCCATCAGGAACCTCTGTCCATGGTGTTTTTCTGGCAAGAATACTGGAGTGGGTAGCTATTTCTTTCTCAGGTCGATCTTCGTGACCCAGGGATCGAACACAGGTTCTCCAGCATTGCAGGCAGATTCTTTACCATTTGAGACACAAGGGAAGTTCATTTTATATGGCAGAGATATTACCTCCCCAGCTGTGTCTAAGGACAATTTTTGGCCACCTTACCCATTCACCTTATAGAATGTCTCTGAATTGTTGCAGTATTTTCATGACTCTGTTACTCTGAACATGTTATTCTGGAGACCCACAATGCCCCTCCTCTGCTTTTCCCTATGCTTGCCTCTTATTCCATCCTCAATATCCAGCTTTGATGCCACCTTGGGAAACCTTTGCTTAAGTCAAATTCATCATATCCTCTCAGTATTCCCATAGCACTCTGTTCAGACTCTGGTATAGCCTCTGATAGTAACTGCAATAAAAACAAAGAGCAAATAAGTCACAGCTAACACTTATTGGGGGCTTACAATGTTCCAGACACCTTAAGATAGATTATAAACAGATAATCTCATTGACTCTTCAACACATTTTTCCTAACTTAATGCTGTTGTTATCCTCACTTTTTAGATGAGAAAACTGAGGCTCAGAGAGGTTGAGTAACCATCCCCAGTTAGACTATAAGGAAGTAACTAACTTGCTTCAAATTTCAGATGCAGTAATCAATCCTAGACTCGCACTCATAATCCCCTTCTGGTGCTATAATGTTATGATTTGCTCATTTTTTACTCTTCTCATCTTCCATTAGAGGAAGTATATCTAAAGAAGAGGAATCATACTTTAGCCAGCAGTATACATGCAGATCCTCAATAAATGTTTGCTGAAAATAGAAACACACTCACAGAACTAGGAAACACACTTGTGGGCACCAAAGGGGAGAGGGAAGGAGAAGGGCAAATTAGGGGTACGGAATTAACACATACAAATTTCTGCATATAAAACAGATAAACAGCAAGCATATACTATATACCACAGATAATTGTACCCATTTTCTTGTAATAATCTATAATGGACTACAACCTGCAAAAATACTGAATCACTACATACATCAGAAACTAACACAATGCTATAAATCAACTATACTTCAATTAAAAAAATGTTTCCTGAATAAAAACATTTATTTTTCAATATGGGTTCTCATATTGAGATCCCAAGATGTCAGAGTAGAAGGATGTGTGCTCATCTTTTCCCATGGGAACTCCAAAATTACAACTCACCGCTGAACAACTGTAGACAGGAAAATGTTGGATCCCGCCAAAAAAAGATACTCCACGTTCAAGGGCAAAGGAGAAGCCCTAGCAAGATGGTAGGACAGGTGAAATCACATTTAGAATCAAATCCCATACCCACCAGAGATGCTTGGAGGGCTCAAACAAAACCTTGTGTGCACCTGGAGACCCCACAGAGACTGAATTTGAATGTCTCCTGCAGAGGTACGGGTCAGCAATGGCCTGCCACAGGGGCAGGGGCTCTGGGTGCAGCAGACCTGGGTATGGCATAGGCCCTCTTGTAGGAGGTCGCCATTAACCCCACCATAGAGCCGCCAGAACTTACACGAGACTAGGAAACAGACTCTTGGAGGGCACAAACAAAACCTTGTGTGCACCAGGACCCAGAAGAAAGGAGCAATGACCCCACAAGAGACTGACCCAGACTTGCATGTGAATGTCTAGGAGTCCCTGGGGAGGCATGGGTTGGCAGAGGCCTGCTGCAGGGTCGGGGGCACTAGGTTGGGCAGTGCATGTATGGGAGCTTTTGAAGAAGGTCATTATCTTCATTACCTCTACCATAGTTTTGGACTCAGGTCAAACAACAGGGAGGGAACACAGCCCCACCCATCAACAGAAAATTGGATTAAAGATTTACTGAGCATGGCCCTGGCCATCAGAACAAGACCCAGTTTCCTTGTCAGTTAGTCTCTCCCATCAAGAAGCTTCCATAAGCATCTTATCCTTATCCATCAGAGGGAAGACAGACTGAAAACCCCAATCATAGAAAACTAATCAATCTGATCACATGGACCATTGCCTTGCTTAATTCAATGAAACTATGAGCCGTGCTGTGTAGGGCTACTGAAGACCGACGGGTCATGGTGGAGAGTTCTGACAGAATGTGGTCCACTGGGGAAGGGAATGGCAAACCACTTCAGTATTCTTGCCTTGAGAACCCCATGAACAGTATGAAAAGGCAAAAAGGCAGGACACTCAAAGATGAACTCCCCAGGTTGGTAGGTTCCCAATATGCTACCGGAGAAGACTGGAGAAATAACTTCGCAAGAATGAAGAGACAGAGCCCAAAGCAAACTGGTGACGGAAGTAAAGTCTGATGCTGTAAAGAGTAATATTGCGTAGGAACCTGGAATGTTAGGTCCAGGAATCAAGGCAAATTGGAAGTGGTCAAACAGGAGATGGCAAGAGTGAACACTGACATTTTAGGAATCAGTGAACTAAGATGCACTGGAATGGGTGAATTTAACTCAGGTGACCATTATATCTATTACTGTGGGCAAGAATGGACAGAGGAACCTCACAGGCTATAGTTCATGGGGCTGCAAAGAGTTGGACAAGACTGAAATGACTTAAAACACAAAACAACACATTGTTCTTCATGGACCCCTAATAGTAGTAGTGTTAGTTGCTCAATTCTGTCTGACTCCTTGCAAGCCCATGAACAGAGAATTTTCCTCACCCAGGGATTGAACCCAGGTTTCCTGCATTGCAGGCAGATTCTTTATCATCTGAGTACTCCACAGTTCAGTTCAGTTCAGTTCAGTCCAGTCACTCAGTCATGTCCGACTCTTTGCGACCCCGTGAACTGCAGCACACCAGGCCTCCCTGTCCATCACCAACTCCTGGAGTCCACCCAAACCCATGTTCATTGAGTCAGTGATGCTATCCAACCATCTCATCCTCTGTTATCCCCTTGTTCTCCTACCCTCAATCTTTTCCAGCATCAGGATCTTTTCCTATGAGTCAGCTCTTTGCATCAGATGGCCAAAGTACTGGAGTTTCAGCTTCAACATCAGTCCTTCCAATGAACACCCAGGACTAATCTCCTTTAGGATGGACTGCTTGGATCTCCTTGCAGTCCAAGGGACTCTCAAGAGTCTTCTCCAACACCACAGTTCAAAAGCATCAATTCTTCTGTGCTCAGCTTTCTTTATAGTTCAACTCTCGCATCCATACATGACTACTGGAAAAACCATAGCCTTGACTAGAAGCACCTTTGTTGGCAAAGTAATGTCTCTGCTTTTTAATATGCTGTCTAGATTGGTCGTAACTTTCCTTCCAAGGGGTAATCGTCATTTAATTTCATGGCTGCAATCACCATCTGCAGTGATTTTGGAGTAGCTGTCATAGTCAACAAAAGAGCCCGAAATGCAGTTCTTGGGTGCAGTCTCAAAAATGACAGAATGATCTCTGTTCAGTTCCAAGGCAAACCATTCAGTATTACAGTAATCCAAATTTATGCCCCAACTAGTAATGCTGAAGAAGCTGAAATTGAATGGTTCTATGAAGACCTACAAGACCTACTATAACTAACATCCAAAAAAGATGCCCTTTTCCTCATAGGGGACTGGAATGCAAAAGTAGGAAGTATAGAGCTACCTGGAGTAACAGGCAAATTTGGCCTTGGAATAGAGGATGAAGCAGGTCAAAGGCTAACAGAATTTTGCCAAGAGAAGACACTGGTCATAGCAAACATGCTTTTCCAACAACACAAGAGAAGACTCTACACATGGACATCACCAGATGGTCAATACTGAAATCAGATTGATTATATTCTTTGCAGTTAAAGATGGAGAAGCTCTATACAGTCAGCAAAAACAAGACTGGGAGCTGACTATGGCTCAGATCATGAACTCCTTATTGCTAAATTCAGACTTAAATTGAAGAAAGTAGGGAAAACCACTAGACCATTCAGGTATGACCTAAATCAAATCCCTTACGATTATACAGTGGAAGTGAAAAATAGATTCAAGGGATTAGATCTGACAGACAGAGTACTTGACGAACTATGGACAGAGGTTTGTGACATTGTACAGGAGGCAGTGATCAAGACCATCCCTAAGAAAAAGAAATGCAAAAAGGCAAAATGGTTGCTTGAGGAGGCCTTACAAATAGCTGAGAAAAAAAAAAGAGAAGCTAAAGGCAAAGGAGAAAAGGAAAGATATTCCCATCTGAATGCAGAGTTGCAAAGGATAGCAAGGAGAGATAAGAAAGCCTTCCTCAGTGACCAATGCAAAGAAATAGAGGGAACAACAGAATGGGAAAGGCTCGAGATCTATTCAAGAAAATCAGAGATACCAAGGGAACATTTCATGCAAAGATGGGCATGATAAAGGCCAGAAATGGTATAGACCTAACAGAAGCAGAAGATATTAAGAAGAGGTGGCAAGAATATACAGAAGAACTGTACAAACAAGATCTTCATAACCCAGACAATTACGATGGTGTGATCACTCACCTAGAGTCAGACATCCTGGAGTCTGAAGTCAAGTGGGCCTTAGGAAGCACGACTATGAACAAAGCTAGTGGAGGTGATGGAATTTCAGTTGAGCTACCTCAAATCCTAAAAGATGATGCTGTGAAAGTGCTGCACTCAAGATGCCTGAAAATTTAAAAAACTCAGCATTGACCACAG
Organism: Antilocapra americana; assembly: GCA_007570785.1. Classification (NCBI taxonomy): domain Eukaryota; kingdom Metazoa; phylum Chordata; class Mammalia; order Artiodactyla; family Antilocapridae; genus Antilocapra; species Antilocapra americana. The sequence continues at coordinate 35,723,969 of ML663009.1, forward strand.
GACTGGAAAAGTTTAGTTTTCTTTCCATCCTAAAGAAGGGCAATGCCAAAGGATGTTCAAACTACCACACAATTGCACTCATCTCAAATGCTATCAAGGCAATGCTCAAAATTCTCCAAGCCAGGCTTCAACAGTAGGTGAACAAAAAACTTCCAGATGTTCAAGCTGGATTTAGAAAAGGCAGAAGAACCAGAGTTCAAATTGCCAACATCCACTGGGTTATCAAAAAAGCAAGAGTTCCAGAAAAACATCTACTTCTGCTTTACTGACTATTGCAAAGCCTTTGACTGTGTGGATCACAGCAAACTGTGGAAAATTCTTCAAGAGATGGGAATACCAGACCATCTGATCTGCCTCCTGAGAAATCTGTGTGCAGGTCAGGAAGCAACATTTAGAACCAGATATGGAACAAGATACTAGTTTCAAGTTGGGAAAGGAGTACGTCAAGGCTGTATACTGTCACCTTGCTTATTTAACTTATATGCAGAGTACATCATGAGAAATGCTGGGCTGGATGAAGCACAAGCTGCAATCAAGATTGCTGGGAGAAATATCAATAACCTCAGATATGCAGATGATACCACCCTTATGGCAGAAAGGGAAGAATAACTAAAAAGCCTCTTAATGAAAGTGAAAGAGGAGAGTGAAAAAGTTGGCTTAAAACTCAACTTTCAAAAAACTAATATCATGGCATCTGGTCCCATCACTTCATGGCAAATAGATGGGGAAACAGTGGAAACAATGACAAACTTTATTTTGGGGGGCTCTAAAATCACTGCAGATTGTGACTGCAGCCATGAAATTAAAAGATGCTTGCTCCTTGGAAGTAAAGCTATGACCAACCTAGATAGCATACTAAAAAGCAGAGACATTACTTTGCCAACAAAGGTCCATCTAGTCAAGGCTATGGTTTTTCCAGTGGTCATGTAGGGATGTGAGAGTTAGACGATAAAGAAAGCTGAGCGCCAAGGAATTGATGATTCTGAACTGTGGTGTTGGAGAAGACTCTTGAGAGTCCCTTGGACAGCAAGGAGACCCAGTCAGCCCATCCTAAAGGAAATCAGTCCTGAGTATTCATTGGAATATTCGCCATGTGTTGGGAAGAATAGACTCATTTGAAAAGACCCTTATGGTGGGAAAGATTGAGGGCAGGAGAAGGGGACGACAGGATGAGATGGTTGGATGGCATCACCGACTCAATGGACATGAGTCTGAGTAAGCCCCAAGAGTTGGTGAAGGGCAGGGAAGCCTGGAGTGCTTCAGTCCATGGGATAGCAGAGAGTCGCACATACTGAGCGACTGAACTGACTGAGTAAGAAGCATAAGATGGGCTAGTTAAACAGCCATAAAATGTCAATATTCTCTAAGAATTGAAGCTGTAAGTATCAGTCAAGTGAGACAATAGTTAATATTTGATTGGCTCCTTGGACATCATTTTCTCTGTCTCTCATCGTTTTGGCTACACCACCAAAAGCATCAGCTTTCCATGCAGTGAGATGCTCCCAACACTCCCTTTGTTGTGAAATGATTCACAGTTAGCAGCATACTGTAGGGCAGGAGGCTGGACGTCTTCCTTCATTCTTCATGTAACCTCCTTTGTGAACGTTCACTGTAATAGTGATCAAAGGTATTCCTTTTGCACCTGTGTGCTCAGCACACATAGCTACAATGGAGTATAGAGAATATATGAGAATACCTTTATACTAATATCTCTACTAGATAGAGAAAGGGAAGGGAGAAATGATGTCAGGAGCACAGTAGGTATAACACGAGGTGGGAGTGAAGTGGTCCCTAGCTGGCCAAGGGGAGAAAAGGTTTCATATACCATGCATTCTGTTTAGTATCCTAATAATAAGGAAGACACCTCATCAAATCTCCAACATCTCTCCCACTCCCTGGCACGTAGTAGGTACTTAATAAATATTTCATGAATGAATGAAGAAGTGAATGAACAGCAGTGTGAGAAGTTTCTTCTACCTGTTGGAAGTGCAGGGAGCTGGGAGTCTGGATTCAGAGCTCAGGATAAAATGAGAAGCTGAGCTCCTTAGGGAGCAGCTGAGGCTGTTGCCATCAGCACCTTTTTGAAGAATATCTGTGCCTCTGGAACTGCTGGGTAAGGCGACCATGTCCAGGATTGAGCTCGTGGGACTTGGATCACTGAATTGGCTACAGTCTATAAAGAGAGCTCTCTTATAAATCAACAGTACTTCAATAAAAAGAAAAAAGAAGGAAAGAAAGGAGGAAGGAGGGAAAGGAGCACCGAGCAATCAGTCCTGTGAACAAACTTCACATTTTCTCATTCATTTATCAAATTCATCAAATTTTTATAGAGTGTTATCACAGCTAGGCACTGTGCCAAGCACTTCCGGAACGCTATTCTCAAATCCTTAAGCCAGCGCTAAAAAGGCATATACCGTGATTACCCCGGTTCTAAGACGAGGAAGCTGAGTCTCAGAAATAAGCTCCCAAGGATACACAGCACACAGCTGGATCTATGAATTCACCTTTTCACCTGATGAACTCCGACTTATTCTTTCCATTACACTTGTCTCACCTTAGGAATTCAAAACTGAGCAGCAGGGTAAGCTGGAAAACAGTGTGAAGAGTGTTCTGACGAGAGTGCTCCGTGCAACCACGGAGGAAGGGCGTCTGCCTCGGACTGGAGCAGGCAGGACCCAGGAAGGAATCCTTCTCGAGGACACGACATGCCAGGTCTCGGAGAAGAGTTAGGAGTTCATCAGGTGAAAAAGGCAGGAATACAAAGACAGCATAGTACGTTCTGATTCACTCTCCTCCAGTTCGCAGGATGGACTCATTATAAATGAGGCACCAAGAATGTCTAGCTGCCTGCATATCTCTACATTATTCAAACCAATGCAGGGGAACCACCCACAGTTTGAGTACACATGTTGCGCTAAATAGTAGATGCTTTTTTAAATAAATATTTTTAAATTCTAATCTGCTCCCTCAAGACATTTAGGCTTCACTTGCCACAGCACCTCTGCAGAGCCACGATTCTCTGCCTGAAAGGCTCTTCTATTCTCTCTTATAATCGTCCTCAGCTAATTCCTATTTATTCTTCAAGGGTCAGGTTAAACACCACTTCCTCTGGGAGGCCTTCCCGATCTCAGGGTTAGGTCAGGTCCCCTGAGTGTGTCCCCTAAATCTCTCCCATCTTTACACTCATCATGTTTTCTTCCCCATTGACTTAATTGTCTATCATCTCCTGTAAACTTTAAACTCCATGAGAGCCTAAGATGGTCTTGTTTACTCCCATATTCTCAGTGGTCAACAAAGTGGTACATGATAGGCACACAATAAATATTTTTAAAACTAATAAATGAATGACCATGTTTTTGATAAGTTTTTTCTTATAGAAAAGAAAATTAAAAAGCAAAGTCTGATATCTAGGAAGTAGTCAAAAGAATAAAAACAAGAATTTTGTATTCTAAGAAAAGGCAGGGTAAAAAAAGAATAAAATAATGCCATTTGCAGCAACATGGATTGGACCTAGAGATTATTATACCAAGTGAAGTGAGTCGGGCAGAGAAAAGCATTATATGATACCACTTATACATGGAATCTAAAAAAATGATACAAATAAACTTATTTACAAAATAGAAACAAACTCACAGGCATGCAGTTACCAAAAGGAAGAGGTGAGGGATGAGGGATGCATTTAGAATTTGGGATTAACATATATACACTATTATATATAAAACAGATAAATAACCAGGACCTACTATGTAGCACAGGGAACCCTATTCAATATTTTGAGACAACCTATCTGGAAAAGGAATCCTAAAAAAAAAAAATATATATATATATATATATATATCCATATATGAAGCACTTTGCTATATACCTGAAACTAACACACCCTTGTAAATCAACTATACTTCAATTAAAAAAAAAGGATGTGAGTGATGACAAATGTTGTCCTAAAGGGATTGATAACATACATTATTATGGAAATATACACAATGGTATTTTTTTTCTTCTGGTTTTTACATTTTATTTTTACTTATATTTAAATTACTATTAAAGGTTAAACTGAAAGGCAGAGTAAAACATGACACATGTGTAAAATTTATAGAATTATGTCCTTCATTGTACCTCCCACCAGTACTTCCTTAAACACATAGTAATTTGCCAGATCTCATCAATAGTAGCATCCAGTTTTCATATATTCCCAACACATGGGCCATTTTGTTTTTTTTTAAAAAAAAGTTATAAAAATGTTACTCATCACATTCAGACATTCAGGGCAGTGGTGCTCTTTGCCAGATTTATGACATCTGAGTAGCATGGAAAGGAAATCCTGCAAGCAGAGGTATTCTCTTTTCAGGCCCCACTTACTGTATTCTAAACATTTTGATCTGAATTTTACATTTTTAAGTGGATCAATTTTTCACTTCAGTCCAAAAGTCTCTGCCTGTTTCTGAAATTTGCAACATCTGCTAGGGAAGTGAAGAGTAAAACAATTTTTTGAAGATCAAGAAATGAAAAAAAAAATCTTTCTTGAAGGATTGTGGATTTTCAATTTATTCCACATGAGACTATCTCAGGAAATTACCTTTTAACTGGTACTCATCTCATTTGGTTTGGTATTATTCCCCTGATAGGGATGGACTGTGATCTGAGAGATTTTCATTATGTAAAAATTCTACTGGTCTGTCTTCCAAAGACAGTATCCGGGTTTCTAGCTGTTTGCCATCTCAGTGGGATTCTCTATGTATGTGGGAGACCACATTTTTTTTCACTTTCTAAAATGAGTCATAATTAAGACAAAATTATTCTTTCCTGTGAATAAACTTTACGGAGGATAATGTATCTAGATACTGTAGCTTTCCAATTACTGGACATTGGTCAAGGATAGTAATAGGAAAAACTCTAATAAAAACTGGGCCGGGTTAGCATGTACCCCCTCATCTGTTTCCCCATCTTTTCCTCTGACCCTGTTTCTCTGTGGGCTGGAAATTCTCACCATTAGTCATTCACTGGCTTAAAGCTCTCACTTTCTATGTTCAGTTGACATCTTAGAAGTTTGGTGAATGAAAGATTTCAAGGGCTGAAAGAAGGGCTCAGAGGTCACACCCAGAGACTCCATCTCATGTCAAGTAGAGCATTTATTTTTATTCATTTTGCATGTCGACAGGTAACAAAATATTATGTTTGGAAGAACTGTTCTGCTGCTAACTTTTTTGTATAGACTCATTCTAAAATTCATGTGGAATGATAAAAGTTCAAAAATAACTGCCATATTTTTGAAAAAAATATAAAATAGGGGGAATTACTCTTGCAGGTATGTGATGACTTGTCATTGTAATTTAAACACTGTGATTTGGCTTTGGAAGAAATGAGAAGATGAACAGAATAGAATAGAGTCTAGAAACAGACTCACAAACACAAGGAATGTTATCATATGGAGAGTAAGGACATTATAAATCCACAAGAAAAGAATAGAAGTATTCAATAAATGTTTCTCTGACAACTGTCCACCCAAATGGGAAACATAATTAACATCTCCATCTATGGGAAATTGTAATTAAACCAAACTGAAACAATTTTTTTTAACAGCAAAATATCTCAAAGTCATTGATATGCTAAGGTGAACTATTAATTTCCAGAGAGGAGGATTCCTTAATATATTTAAAAACAAACAGTTCTTAAAAAGTTTTTCTCACAGTAAAACTTGACAAAATGTAGACTAACAGATTCCCTGGATTAAAGGATCCAGTTTTATGCACTGTGTACTTGCCCACAGCACATGGCATACTTATGGTACAGGTAAAATGTTTAATGACTACCAGTTACTTGATTTTGTGTGATATTATCTAGTTTTTTGTATATCAGTGGGCCAAGATGAGGACATGCTACCTCTCCATCTAAAAGTGAGCCCATGGCCTTAAACTTCCTCAAATTAAGAATGGCCAAGGTAAGTCCTGGCTATGGACCAGCTAGAACCCTTGAACACTGAGGTCAGGAAAGCAAAATGGTTGCAATCACTTTGGAAAACAGTTTGACAGACTTTTAAAAACATACATTTAACATCTGATCCAACAGTCCCAGTCCTACGTATTTACTCAAGAGAAATAAAAATTTAGGTTCCCACAAATATCAAATTGGGAACAAGCAAAATATCCCTTAGCTGGTGAATGTTTAAATAAATTGTGATATAGTCATATAGTGAAATACCACTAAGCACTGAAAAGGGAAAAGCTATTGATACATACAGCTACGTGAATCTCAAATGCATGATGCTAACGGAAAGCAGTCAGATGCAAAAGATTTCATTTTTACAACATTCTATACAGAAAGACTATAAGGTTAGAAAACAGACCAGTGGTTGCCAGGACTGAGGTAGGGGAAGGATCTGATTAAAAAGAACACAGGAATTTTAGGGTGATGAAACATTCTATTAATAGATTCTGGTATAGTTAAATGTGGCTATGCATTTGTTAAAATTTGGGAAACCATGCACTTAAGAGAACTTTATAGTATGTAAATTATAAACTTAATTTTTTTAATGGGAAAACCCTTTCAAAATAGCCTATAGGTTTATTTTCTAAAGTAAATACATATATAAATGTAAATTTGCTCTTTTAAAACTTTTTGTTTAGTGGCAAGGACTATATCAGTGTAACCTCCCAAGATGGGTACAGCTCATAATTCATTCAAAGTCCTCTTCCTGACCTTTACTTTGTATCTGAGTTGGCTTCCAAAACATTACCTGCCATGGGGACAATTACATCTGCTACCACTTCTATGGCTCAGTGAGTAAAGAATCCGCCTGCAGTGCAGGAGACAGAGGATACACAGGTTCAGTCCCTGGGTGGGGAAGATCCCCTGGAGGAGGGCATGGCAACCCACTCCAGTACTCTTGCCTGGAGAATCTCATGGACAGAGGAGCCTGGCGGGCTACAGTCCATGGGGTCCCAAAGAGTTGGACACGACTGAGCACAGAACAGCACCACTTCTATAGTGCCTACTGTTATACTGCCTTATCTTAAAAAAATTTTTTTTAATATATTTATTTGGCTGTGCCAGGTCTCAGTTGCGGCATGGGGCTCTGGTTCCCTGCCAAGGGAATGAACCTGGGCCCCCTGCATTGGAGCAGAGTCAAAGCCACTGGACCACCACAGGAGTCCCTATACTGCCTTAACTTATAGTTCTTTCTCCGTGTCTTATCTTCTCCAGGCAATAAAGAACCATGCTTTCCTTGTACCCACCAGACTGCCTATTAAAATGACTGGCAGGAGTGCTATTAAAAACGCTTAATAAATAACCTGCAAGTCTATGAGTTCCTCAAAGACTGTGAGCTCCTTGAAGACAGGGGTTGTGCATATACAGTTTTGACCTAGGCCTGGTATACTGCAAATGCTCAAGAAATGCTTTTCAGTCGTTATTGAATGAAAAGGACTGCCAGGGATTCTGATTATGCTTATGCTTTTGTTAAGAGGTTGTGGGAGAGGAGAAACTGGTTGTTGAGAGCAGATCTGGGCTCTGGTGAAAGGATTCTGAGAGGAGGAGAGAGGGTGTATCCTGAGCCGTGTCTGGCAAACCTGGGTAAATGTGCAGCCTTCCAGGTTGCAGTGCTAGATTTCATTTCTTATCACGAGCATTTTCGGAGAACTCTTGGAAGGGAGATACTCGATTTGAATCCAACTGGAACGACTAACTGGGGATGGGCTGCAACACTGCATGTTTCCAACTGTGTTTTTTAGGCTTGAAACTGTTCCCAGAAGCAAAGATGATGAACGTTTCATTTGTTAAGCAGGAAAATAAAAACACTTTATAAAGGGTTTTAAGGCAAATCTTTTCTTCTCTTTTATTCTTATCTCCCCCTACTGTTGGCCAGCCCCTGAAATTTTAATCTCTTTTGGGAAAGAGCAATATTCCTTATAACTATTTTTCTTAAATTAGATTAAGTGGAAGCAGTGAATCCATTTTATTTGATGCATTTTATAAGGTTTTAATTGTTATAATTACAGTTAAACAGTTAAGCATCCTAAACACCTTAGACCTTTAGGTGGCCTAAGGGGAATTGGTCTCATAAGGATGTTTAATAACATAATGAACACTTGTACAGTCAGAGTTTTATACTCTTTGTATCTGATGACTAACACATTGGATCCAGGAATCAGAATCAGACCTCCAGTTCCTTGTTGTTTCCTTGCTTCTAAAACAGCACAGCCAGCCAGCTATGGCAGTTGGTCAAATACTTTGATGTGTGTGTTTGTATGTAATTTCTTCTGGTTTAAAAGTTTGATATTAATAAAAACACATTTGTTATTTATTACACCATTTAATTAAAAGTGACTCCGTCAGCTTCCTATAAACTTCCTTCTCACTTACTGCAAAAAAGCTTTGTGGTAATAGAAAAGTAATAAGAAAAGTCCTGAAACATGTCAAGTTCGGCACAGAATTCCTTATCCTCAAATTATTTTGATACTTTATTGAGTATTCATGATAGTTTAGGTATGATGTGAAATTTTAAAGGAATAGTCTAAGAAAAAAAAAATAAGTGCTCTTCTTCAGCATTGGCCTCAGACCATCCACTGTGAATTTGAGTCAGATGTTTGTCTAGTTGTCTTATCAGAGAATCAAAGTCTGATCTAACATATAGAGCCAGTTAGTTTTGCCCTGGACCCCAATCATTTTAAACACAGTTCTTTCCATATATGCTCTAGATCACAAGGGGACATAGGGTTATCTGGGAGGTTCAGTTTAAAAGTTTAAAAAGATTCTCTGCTTTTCTTCTCGTAGGCAAAGGGACTGGAATTCAGGATAGATGCATGTCATCACTGGAAAGGGACCATATGGAGAGCTACCTAGAGGAAGTAGAGTTGGAATCTAACTACTAGATAAAAGCATTTGCATAACTACCACAAAGAAAAAATATTGGACCCTTAGAATTGTTTGCTAGTCTGTAAGGAGGCAATCAAGATAAGAGTGAAGTAGGTCAAGAAAGGGTAGGTTGACTATCATCAGCGGAAGGCATGTGGAAAATAAACAGAACTAGATAAAACAAAGCTACTGGAAGCCAAGTAAAAGTAATTTAAAATTTTAATTTAAAAATTTTGAAATAGAATACCGAAATAAAACATCATGTGTTTTAGGCATGCCCATTATTTTCTCATAATACTTTCCTTTGAAACAGTGTGCTTTGCCTAGGTCAATCAAATTCCTAGTTTGTGTTCTGTTTTTAAAGGGTGTAGATTCTACGGAAGACAGGTAGGCTTAGTCTGTCTATTGTTGGTTCCTGGACCTGTGGTGTAAGAACTGGCATTAAGGTAACCCAAAGCTCTTGCAGGCTGAAGTTATTGGGTAAAAGAAACTAAGATCCTCGTAGAGGGAAGAATGAAAGAGACAATGAGGTCTAGAGAGATACAGAGATGGCTGCTGTGACTTTGGCATTTTCTTGAATCTCAGTATCCTCCCAATATTGGGTTATCTAAGACTTCATTGTATCCATCCAGAAAATCTTTTATTCAAGAGAGGGTGAGGAGATTTCTGTTCCCTGAAATCAAGCACTGTCTCACATACAGAGATGAGATGGAGACCAACAACCTTGGAATAGAGTGACCTGGGTTGTAAGCTTGGCTCCAATCATGAGACTCTGGGCAAGTTACATAATCTATAGTAAAGTCAGGAGGTAACAAACGAAAAATCCTTCATCTGATGAGTGATTTAAGCCATCAGAATGATATCAAACACAGTTCAATTGAATTCAGTTCAGTTGCTCAGTTGTGTCTAACTATTTGCTTCCCCATGGACTGGAGGACGTCAGGCTTCCCTGTCCATCACCAACTCTGGGAGCCTGCTCAAACTCATGTCCATCGTGTCAGTGATACCATCCAACCATCTCATCCTCTGTCACCCCCTCTTCCTCTTGCCTTCAATCCTTCCCAGCATCAGGATCTTTTCCAATGAGTCAGTTCTTTGCCTCAGGTGGCCAAAGTATTAGAGTTTAAGCTTCAGCAACAGTCCTTCCAATGAATATTCAGGATTGATTTCTGTTACGATTGACTGGTTGGATCTCCTTTCAGTCCAGAGGTCTCTCAATAGTCTTCTCCAATATCACAGTTCAAAAACATCAATTCCTCAGCACTCAGCTTTCCTTATAGTCCAACAACATCCATACGTGACTACTGGAAAAACCATAGCTTTGACTAGACTGACCTTTATCAGGAAAGTAATGTCTGCTTTTTAATATGCTGTCTAGGTTGGTCACAGCTTTTCTTTCAAGGGGCAAGCGCCTTTTAATTTCATGGCTGCAGTTACCATCTGCAGTGATTTTGGAACCGAAGAAAATAAAGTCTGTCACTGTTTCGATTGTTTCCCCATCTATTTACTCAGAAGTGATGGGACTGGAAGCCATGATCTTAGTTTTTTGAATGTTGAGCTTTAAAGCAACTTTCTCACTCCTCTCTTTCACTTTTATCAAGAGGTTCTCAAGTTCCTCTTCACTTTCTGCCATAAGAGTGCTGTCATCTGCATATCTGAGGTTATTGATATTTCTCCTGGCAATCTTGATTCCAGCTTGCGCTTCTTCCAGTCTGGCATTTTGCACAACGTATTCTGCTTATAAGTTAAATAAGCATGATGACAATATACAGCTTTGATGTACCTCTTTCCCAATTTGGAACCAGTCTGTTGTTCCATGTCCGGTTCTAACTGTTGCTTCTTGACCTGCATACAGATTTCTCAGGAGGCAGGTCAGGTGGTCTGGTATTCATCTCTTGGAGAATTTTCCACAGTTTGTTGGGATCCACACGGTGAAAGGCTTTGGTGTAGTCAATAAAGGAAAAAGAGATGTTTTCCTGGAACTCTCTTGCTTTTTCAATGATCTAGTGGATGTTGGCAATTTGATCTCTGGTTCCTCTGCCTTTTCTCAATCCAGCTTGAACATCTGGAAGTTCATGGTTCACTTATTGTTGAAGCCTGACTTGGAGCATTTTGAGGATTACTTTGCTAGCATGTGAGACGACTGCAATTATGTGATACTTTGAACATTCTTTGGCATTGCCTTTCTTTGGGATTGGAATGAAAACACTTTTTCCAGTCCTGTGGCCACTGCTGTTTTCCAAACTTGCTAGCATACTGAGTGCAGCACTATCACAGCATCATTTTTAGGATTTGAAATAGCTCAACTGGAATTCCATCACTTCCATTAGCTTTGTTCGTCATGATGCTTCCTAAGGCCCACTTGACTTTGGACTCCAGGCTGTCTGGCTTTAGGTAAGTGATCACACCATTGTGGTTATCTGGGTCATGAAGATCTTTTTTATATTCTTCTGTGTATTCTTATCACCTCTTCTTAATATCTTCTGCTTCTGTTAGGTCTATACCATTTCTGTTCTTTATTGTGCCCATCTTTGCATGAAATGTTCCCTTGGTATCTCTAATTTTCTTGAATAGATCTTTAATCTTTCCCATTCTGTTGTTTTCCTCTATTTCTTTGCACCGATTTCTGAGGAAGGCTTTCTTATCTCTCCTTGCTATTCTTTGGAACTCTGCATTCAAATGGGTACATCTTTCCTTTTCTCCTTTGCTTTTAGCTTCTCTTTTTTTTCTCAGCTATTTGTAAGGCCTCCTCAAGCAACCATTTTGCCTTTTTGCATTTCTTTTTCTTAGGGATGGTCTTGATCCCTGCTTCCTGTACAATGTCACGAACCTCCATCCATAGTTCTTCAGGCTCTCTATCTATCAGATCTAATCCCTTGAATCTATATGTCACTTCCACTGTACAATCGTAAGGGATTTGATTTAGGTCATACCTTCACAGTCTAGTGGTTTTCCCTACTTTCTTCAATTTAAGTCGAATTTGGCAATAAGAAGTTCATGATCTGAGCCACAGTTAGCTCCCGGTCTTATTTTTGCTGACTGTATAGAGCTTCTCCATCTTTAACTGCAAAGAATATAATCAATCTGATTTTGGTGTTGACCATCTGGTGATGTCCATGTGTAGAGTCTTCTCTTGTGTTGTTGGAAGAGTGTGTTTGCTATGACCAGTGTGTTCTCTTGGTAAAACTGTGTTAGCCTTTGACCTGCTTCACTCTGTACTCCTAGGCAAAATTTGCCTGTTACTCCAGGTATCTCTTGGAGAAAGACTTCCTACTTTTGCATTACAGTCCCCAATAATGAAAAAGACATCTTTTTAGGGTGTTAGTTCTAGAAGGTCTTGTAGGTCTTCATAGAACTGTTCAGCTTCTTCAGCATAACTGGTTGGGGCATAGACTTGGAATACTGTGCTAGTGAATGGTTTGTCTTGGAAACAAACAGAGATCATTCTGTCATTTTGGGGGTTCCATACAAGTACTGCATTTCAGACTCTTTTGTTGACTATGATGGCTACTCCCTTTCTTCTAAGCAATTCTTGTCCACAGTAGTTGATATAATGGTCATCTGAGTTAAATTCACCCATTCCAGTCCATTTTAGTTCACTGATTCCTAAAATGTTGATGTGCACTATCTCCTGTTTGACCACTTCCAATTTTCCTTGATTCATGGACCTAACATTCCAGGTTCCTATGCAGTGTTGCTCTTTACAGCATCAGACTTTACTTCCATCACCAGTCACATCCACAACTGAGTTTTCTTTTTCTTTGGCTCTGTCTCTTCATTCTTTCTGAAGTTATTTCTCCAGTCTTCTCCGGTAGCATATTGGTAACCTACTGTCCTGGGGAGTTTATCTTTCAGTGTCCTGTCTTTTTGCCCTTTCATAATGTTCATGGGCTTCTCAAGGCAAGAATACTAAAGTGGTTTGCCATTCTCTTCTCCAATGGACCAAACACAGTTAGACAATCACAAAAAGCTGGGTTTAAGATAATCCTGTCTATAGGATGGAGCCATTGAAACAAGATGGTAGTTGTGGTTCTGACAACCTGTGTGGTGGCCTGAGGTTGTAAGTGGTTCTGGAATAGTTCTTTCTGTTCACTCTGGAGAGTTCTATTTACTCTCACAACAAACAGTGATTTATCATTCATTCATTTTAAACTCTTGTAGCACTATTCTGTGCAGGGATATGGTGGTGAAGAATGCAACAACCGTCTGACCTACAGCCACTGGGACTGGCCTGGTGACCCCCACAGTCACAGTTGTAGTGAGGCATAAGAAAGTGTCCCCCGTGGAAGACAAGGTGTTAGGTAGACATAACAGGGTGGAAACAGGAGTGCACTGTGATCTTGGGTTTAGCCTTACCTCTTTCTTATAAACTAGATGATAGTAATAGGGCCGATGGTTAGGGAAGTTAGATAGCAAGATTTGAAAAGATAACAAATATTTTTTTAATAACTGTAAATGCAAAGTCACTTTAAAAGTTGTAAAAAAAATTCTTGGCTGCAAAAAATTTTTCAAAAATATGTTGAATCACATAGCTTTAAAATTAGAGATTTAGCCAAGAGGTTCCATTGTAAATATGACTCTGGAGTCAAGATGCTTATGATACAAAACCATGAAATCTATTCACCCCAAATAATGCTTGCTGTCCCCAGTTCTCCAGAAATGACAGTCCATTGCTAATGTCCACATGCACTGCTGGCTTCTTGTTTCAGTTGCTAAGTCATGCTCGATTCTTTTGCGGCCCCATGGACTGTAGCCTGCCAGGCACCTCTGCCCATGGGATCTCCCAGGCAAGCATCCTGGAGTGGGTTGCCATTTCCTACTCCAGGGGATCTTCCCGAGCTAGGGATTGAACTTGCGTCTCCTGCACTGGCAGGTGGATTCTTTACCACTGAGCCACCAGGGAAGACCTGCTTCCTAGTGAACCAAAGTAAAACACCTCGTGACACTGACAAACCTCAGAAGGTTTTCACCCTCCAGCCTGTACTCCCAGTTCAGAGGTCTGGAATCTTAGACATAGAGCATCATCTTAGACAAGTGAAAGCAAAGCAGACAATTTTGACCATGATCCATCTTGGAAATTTGATCCCAAGCACGGCCCAGGTTGTTCCTGTGTTGTACTTATGAGCCAGTGGCCCTGGGCTCTTGCCAGGACTCACTTTCAGACCAATCACCACATGCATTCTGGGATGTTTCTGCCCACAAGCAAAACTTTGGCTTGTTTCTCTGCACAGCAACAAATGCCTCAGAAAAACCTTTGGCTTTGCATTTTCCCTGCTGCCTTTAAACCTGTAAAGCTGAGTGCCACACCCATCATAAAATAAGAATAAATGCTTTTTTCACCTTTTAAAATTTACCAGTGGCTATGAGAATTCTCGCTAAATTTATCCAAGAGTCCAAGTGTTCCCTCTCTCTCATACACACACACACACACACACACACACACACACACACACAAATGCAGGCATTTTGAGACAAAAACACTCAGACACAGTTGTAAGACAGTTACAACTGTGAGAGCTGCTTGCAAATTCAGCCTTATTACGTTTATCTGGCACTGGCTGATGACCATGGGAAACCAATAAATATTTACTTAAAGAGGGAGCAATTAGGGAGCAAAGAAACACAGATGATACTAGGATACTAGATACTAGGATTTCTGAGTTTTAAGGCCATCACAAGTCATATTTAGCGCAATTCACAGTGGACATACGAAGCAAGAGAGAGAAAAAATACACAGGCAGTCGGAAGCAGAGGGAGCTGTGTTCAAAGGCTGCTCATTCATGGAGTCTGGATGTATGTTACCACGGAGGACTTGACTCTCACTGGGCATTCTGAGCCTGCGTTCTATTCCCTTAACTGGTATTTGTTTATAGCAAAGCTTACAAACCTGTCCCTTGATATTTTAGCTCCTAATCCTGACAGCAACCAAATATCCCAAGAGACAGCTTTGTTAATAGTGTGAAGATCACTAGATGTATATTAAAGTTAGGCAGCACAGGGCTGTGAGGATATATACTGTATTAACATAGGAAAGAGACTGAAATCTATGGTCTTCTTTCATTGATAGAATAATACTGCACTATTCTGGTGTTCATATTTTAATTTAATTCTATAAAATTATGAAACAGAGTCAGATAAATGTTAGGAGTTCAATAAGTGATATGACAGTTAAGGAATCTGAGATGACATATTCCAAACTAAATTTTATGGAATTCTAGTGTTTTGTGCTTTTTTTTAACGTGTATTCCATGGGAGAAACACACATTAGAAAATAATGAATTAGGCATTTTGTTTTTCTTACTGTGAGACTTAGCAATATCCACATTATATTGGTAAATATAATGACTCTTCTTTACTTTTTATACTTTTTGACCACAGAACCATGTGTGTGTGGTGTAACAGATTTTGCATAATTCAGTTCGGGATATATTCTATTTAACACATTTTAGAAATGCTTCTTCAAGTAAAAATGTGAAATGGATTAATAAGTAACAAAATCTTGAATAAATTCAATCACTCAGAATTTTTGCATCTGAAAGCTAGGCACACAAGCCTTATCCCAAGGAACACACACACACACACACACACATACACACGACTCACACAAGACTCCCACAGACGCTTGGTCTAGCAGTGAGCCATCTGCACTTGCTGGTTCCTCGGACTGGAATGTGCTTCCTCAGAGTTCACCTCCTTACTTATCTGCGTCTCTCTTACCGTGTTGTTGATATAGAGAAGTCTTCCTCATAACTTATCTGAAACAGAACCTGTGTGTGTGTGCTCAGTCACTTGGTTGTGTTCACATCTTCGCGACTCCATGGATTGTAGCCCACCAGACTCCTCTGAACATGGCCATCACAAGGAAAGAATATTGGAGTGAACTGCCATGCCCTCCTTCAGGGCATCTTCCTGATTCAGGGATTGAATCTGTGTCTCTTGCATCTCCTGCTTTGGCAGGCAGATTCTTTACCACTGAGCCACCAATCACTTTCCAACTCTTTATCTTAATTTCTTTCAAAGAACTCCAAATAACTTTACACATGTATTTATTAGTTTATTGTCTATTTACCTACTGGAATTTAGACCCATGAAAGACAGTTTTTGTTCAGCCTTGAATTTTTCAGCATCTTTAAATAGCATCTGGGACTTCCCTGGTGGCTCAGACAGTAAAGAATTTGTCTGCAATGCAGGAGACCCGGGTTCTATTCCTGGGTTGGGAAGATGCCCTGGAGAATGGAATGGTTACCCACTCCAGTATCCTTCCCTGGAAAATTCCATGGATAGAGGAGCCTGGCAGGCTACAGTCCAGGGGGACACAAAGAGTCAAACACAACAGAGCAACTTCACCTTTAAAATATCAGCTGCTCAATAAATATTTGGCAAATTAGTGAATAAAAACAATTCCAGAAGAGTATCACAGAAAGGGTAAAAATTAGATGCTAGAGGAATTTAGGTTGAGGTTTTTAAAAAGAGGCATTATGAAGAAAATGGCATATGAACTTGCCTTTGAAGACGGGAAGATTTCCAATACAGGTCAGATGACATAAATATTCTAGGATAAGGAAAAAGCCTTCTGAATTAAATGTCCTGAAGTAGCTTTGAGACAGACAAGGGAATGACCATCACAGCCTCGGGGCTAGCAGCCTATCCTCCACACTCGGAAAGGGGGAACTGCCAAGGCAACACCGGACCTCGACCAGGTTCCACCTGCATCTTTGAGTCTGGCCTGTTCTATTCATGCCTTCTGATGCAACGCTTTGTTCATTCATTCTGATACCTATCATGTGCCAGGTACACTTCAAGGTCATATAGAGGCAGAAGTGAGCAAAATGCAGCAAAATTCCTACACCACTTACATTCTAGTGGGGAAAGAAAGTGATAGACACTACAATTACAGCCTATATTAGAAAGTGGTAAGTATTATGGAAAAATGGCGTAAGGGAGGTGAGAAGTATCTCTGGGAAAGCATTGCACTTTGAAAATTTTATTGGAGTATAATGTACATGTGGAAAAGTACACACATTGGGATTTCCCTGATGGTCCAGTGGCTAAGGCTACGAGCTCCCAATGCAGGGGACCCAGGTCTGACCCCTGGTCAGGAAACTAGATTCCACACATCATAACTCAAGACCCCACCTGCTGCAACTAAGACCTGGGGCAGCCAAATAAATAAACAAAAATATTAAAAAAAGAAAAGTGCTCATACCATCAATGAGCCACTCTCTGAAATCTCACACACTGAACTAACCCTGTGTACCCAGCGTGCAGAACAGAAGACTGAATATTCCCAACAACCCAGATGTGCTCCTTGTGCTCCTCTAGAAACCGACTTCTGAGCCAAAGGGAGCCATCACCTGACTCCAAACAACAGAGCCCAGTCTGGTCTGTTTCTGTGTTTTTATACAAATGGAACTGTCTGTTCAGACTGCTTTTCAGGCAGCATTATGTTTACAAAATTCATCCATGTTGTTGAGTATGGCTGTAGGTTCACCATTCACTTGGATTACTATATGGTATATCCCAGTGTGTGATTATACCACACTTGATCCTTTCAGTTGTTCATGGGCATTTGGATGTTTTCTACCTGTTGGCTACTGTAAATTTCACTGCTGTGAACATTCTGATGGATGACTTTTGGTGGGGGTGGAATTAAATAGGTTTGAAAGTGAAAGTCGCTCAGTCGTGTCCGACTCTTTGTGACCCCTTGGACTATTCAGTTCATGGAATTCTCCAGGCCAAAATACTGGAGTGAGTAGCCTTTCCCTTCTCCAGGGCATCTTCCTAACCCAGGGATCGAACCCAGGTCTCCTGCATTGCAGGTGGATTCTTTACCAACTGAGCTATGAGGGAGCCCTTAAATAGGTTTATCAGGGTAAAACTCAGTAAGAAGGGGGATGTTCAAACAAAAACTTGAAGGACCTCAGGAAGTGAGACACGGTAATCTGGAAAAGAGAATTGTATTCAGCGAGGACACTCATGAGGCAAGACATAGAAGCAACCTAAATGTTCATTGACAGATGAATGGATAAAGAAAATGTGGTACATGTTTACAATGGAATATTATTCAGTCATAAAAAAGAATGAAATAAATGCCATTTGCAGCAACACAGATAGACCTAGAGGTTGTCATACTGTGTGAAGTAAGTCAGAAAGAGAAAGATAAATATCATATAATATTGCTTATATGTGGAATCTAAAAAAATGATACAAATGAACTTATTTACAAAACAAAAATTGAGCCACAGATGTAGAAAACAAACCTATGTAACCAAGGGGAAAAAGAAGGGGAGGGATAAATTGGGAGAACTGATATATACACACTATTATATATAAAATAGATAACCAATGAGAATCTACCATATAGTATAGGCAACTATATTCAATATCCTAAAATAACCTGTAATGGAAAAAATTTGAAAAATATGAATCATTTTGCTGTACGTTTGAAACTAACAAAACATTATAACTCGGCTATGTGAAAAGTGAAAAAGTAAAAGTGTTAGTTGCTCAGTCGTATCCGACTCTTTGTGAACCCAAGGACTGTAACGCTCCAGGCTCCTCTGTCTATGGGGTTCTCCAAGCAAGAATAATGGAGTGGGTTGTCAGTGCCTTCTCCAGGGGATCTTCCTGACCCAGGGATCAAACCTGGGTCTCTTGCATTGCAGGTAGATTCTCTACCATCTGAGCTACCAAAACAGCCCCAACAATACTGGAATGGGTAGCCAGTCCTTTCTCCAGGGGATCAACTTAGCTGTACTTCAATTAAAACACAGAGTGTGCCTAATGTGTGAGAAACAGGAAGGAAGTCAAAGGAGCTGGAGTGAGTGAAGAGAGAGCTGGGGTAGAAGAGCCATTGTTTTTCCTGAAGGGTCTTTCAAATCTATTCTTCTTCCTTCGATTCTACTGTCTTCCATGATCTGGGCCCGCCTCTCCTCATAGGGACTGCAGCGCAGGCTCCTAACCTGACTTTGAATGCCCACTGGCCTTCCACCCTGAAGTCAGAATGACCGTTCTAATCATTTATGTCACTCCTTTGTTAGAAGTCTCACTGTGCTTGCCTATTGGATGAAGTCCAAACCTTTAGTCTAAAAATCAAAGTCCTTCACCATTGGGTCTCCTTCTACTTATATCTTTAAGTCAGGTTTGTGCCTCATTTATCCAATGTTACAGGGCAGAATCAAACCCTGGCTAATATTATGCTGATTACTAGCCAATACTTAACATTCTGTAACCCATGTACTGCCTTTAACTTAGGGTGAGGTCCACTGGGGAACGGGCTTCCCAGGTGGTCCTAGTGATAAAGAACCCACCTGCCAATGCAGGAGACGTAAGAGATGCAGGTTTGATCCCTGGGTTGGGAAGATCCCTTGGAGGAGGGCACAACCACCCACTCCAATATTCTTGCCTGGAGAATCCCATGGACAGAGAAGCCTGGTGGGCTACAGTCCATAAGGTCACAAAGAGTCAGACATGACTGAAGTGTCTTAGCACATACACAAGCACCACTGGGGAACACATGAAAAACACCATCTTCTCTTAGCTCAGCTAACTTATTCCTCTATTTACGTGTCAGCCTAGGGAGTGACGGAGCAACGGCAAACACTGATATCGTTTTACAGGCAGAAATACAAAAGATCAGACACTATCAGCAAGTGGATTTGAGTTCTAACTAGCAAAATAGGCTTCCTCGAATAGAATCAGTGCAATGACTAGAAGGTAATGGACAGGGAGCTCCAAACAGAAGGTTCAAACCCTCTGTCCAGGAACAGAAAAGTACTTGAAAAGAAGGAGCAACATAAAGAAGCCTTATAAAAATTCTCAAGTGGAAATGAGAAGCAAACTTTGCCATCTGGGTTACAGAGAAAGAGCTGCGAGGGCTGCCAAATGCACGTTCATGGTCATCGGTGGGAAACCTGGTTTTCCCATATAAAGGGAAAGGATTCCAGAACGCATGCTGCACAGATGGCAAAGCCATTTGCATTTAACATAAAAATTTTCCCACCAGAGGAAGAGCAGAATCAGTCAGAAATCCCTATTAATTTCCTCTGGTTAAAACAACCAAAACTACATGGGTAATAAAATATCTTGTTGAATAATTCAACAAAGAAAAAATATCTTAGGGGCAATTATTATGGACAAGCAACTGTGCTCAGCAAAAATGGTGTTACAGAGGTGACTATGGCAGATGGTTTTCTTTCTAGGAACTTCCAGTTGAAAGGAGTAGAAAGACATATTATATGTAGGAAGAAAGCTGAGAGGAGACTTTCAGCAGAAGCTCTCAAGGAAAGGATTCTGTAAGTGATTTTAGTAACTACGGGCTGTGCCTTCCATGGCCTTAAAGTAAGCAGACAGAGATGAGTGGTTATGTTGGGCAGGTGAGCAGGCGGCCAGGGCCTGGGGCTCTGGAAGCAAAGTATTTGGTGCCAGAGAGAAATCCCAGAAATCACACCTTGCTTTGCACCAGCATGAAGGCTAAGATTAAGGTATAATTTCTGGACTGTATTGCTAGTCTAGGGGCAAGATAAGTAACAGAAACCAGAATAGAGTCTGAAAAAAATCTAGGAGCTCAGAAGTGCTGGTATCTGGCTGGGCAAGAGAGAGGCATATCGGAAGAATTTGGAGGTAGAATGTGGGTGCCTGTAGCAATTTTCCATGTGGTTGTGCTGATGTCTTAAGATTTTTGGAGACTATTTGAACAGAACAGAACATGAGGCCTCTCTGTCAGGACACAAAGGGTGGTTATGAAGGTTTCTTGACCCCAATTTTCCCCTTCCTGGGCACTGCTTGTTGAGACTCCTGAGTCTCACGATTCTTCAAGTATCAGATGCTTCCCATTCTCTTCCCTCCATCCTTTCTCATATATTTACTGAATGTACATTATATACCAGGCATGGTGCTGGGCTTGGGAATTTCTAAAACATAAATACCCCAGAAAAGGCAAAACCTTAAACCTGTCACAGACTGAGTTCTCAATAGCTACTTTTTGAATGAAGGCATGAGGCCACTGTCAGCGAACAGCTGAGAAAAGACTGTGACTGCAAGCCAGGAGAGAGGGACAGGGCAGGTAGCTGAGAGGAGGTGCAGCATCTGGCTGCTGAAAGCAGGCGAATTGAGGGAGACAGAGTTCTTTCTGGCGTGTTTCTCTGACTGTGCAACGTTGTTCAGAGCTGAATCTGGCTCAGTTCTTTGGAAATAAGAAACGCTAAGAAAAAAAAAAAAAAAACAAACCTGTCCAAGTCTGTGAAGATGAGTTTTTCCCCCTTTATCCACTATAAGGAGAGGGCTCTTGTTCCAGATGAGAACCTCGGAATGACTTTTTATGAATCAAGAGGCTGGCTGTATCTGTGATTCTCTTGATCCATGAACAGCCCCTGGTGAGGACCCCGACATACGTGGTCACGCAAGTTTTGCCCACATAAGAGTACCCAGGTGATGGACCAAGTAGGGACTGAAATATACCCAGCCTGCATTTTGCTAGGCTTTGTACTTGGGGTAGGGTGAGGGGTGGGGGTATGGATAAGCCCTGAGGAAGGGGAACATTTTTCTAATTTTCTCAGAGGTAGTTCTGTCTCTGGAAGTTTTCTAATTGGTTCTGGGGATGTCATGGGTCACTAAACATTGGGCAAACTCAGTCCTACTCATTGCATGCTAAGTTACCTCAGTCCTGTCTCTTTGTGACCCTAGGGACTGTAGCCTACCAGGCTCCTCTGTCCATGGGATGCTCCAGGCAAGAATACTGGAGTGGGTTGCCATGTCCTCCTCTAGGGAATCTCCCTGACCCAGGGATTGAACCTGCATCTCTCATGTCCCCTGCATTGAAAGACAGGTTCTTTACCATGAGTGCCACCTGGGACGCCATCTGGGAAGTCCTGCTCATTAGCTGCTGCTGCTAAGTCGCTGCTGGTGCTGTTGCTAAGTCGTTTCAGTTGTGTCCAACTCTGTGCGACCCCACAGACGGCAGCCCACCAGGCTCCCCCGTCCCTGGGATTCTCTAGGCAAGAACACTGGAGTGGGTTGCCATTTCCTTCTCCAATGCATGAAAGTGAAAAGTGAAAGTGAAGTCGCTCAGTTGTGTCCAACTCTTTGCGATCCCATGGACTGCAGCCCACAGGCTCCTCTGTCCATGGGATTTTCCAGGCAAGAGTACTGGCGTGGGGTGCCATCGCCTTCTCCAACCTGCTCATTAGGTTCTATGTTAACTCTTAGATCTAGGACAAAAAGCCACCCTTGGGTGGAGTTTGCAGAGCCCTCTCTCTAATGCTGGCACAGGGGGACTTGTGGGACAGTGTGGTGCTTGCATATATTTAAAATGGAAAAGAGAACAGGACTGGGGCTGAAGATCCCTGGTGAATCCTTG
Source organism: Antilocapra americana (assembly GCA_007570785.1). Classification (NCBI taxonomy): domain Eukaryota; kingdom Metazoa; phylum Chordata; class Mammalia; order Artiodactyla; family Antilocapridae; genus Antilocapra; species Antilocapra americana. The sequence goes on from ML663009.1 coordinate 35,746,176, forward strand.
TCCCAGCACCCTCTCCCTGTTTGGCAGTGGGGAGGTCACCTCTTAGCCTCAGCGTCCCCATCTGCAAGATGAAGGGTTTAGATTAGGGAATCTCTGAGGTCCCTTGAAACCTCAGATTTCTATGATCCTTTTATAATGCCATCAGAGATGAAGGCCTTCATCCTTGCAACATTCCTTTCTTGCCATTGATAACCAGTTTCAAAAAAGATACCCACTAACTTCACTCTAAGCCTTGTGGTTGGAATAGGTTGGAATCAGTTATCCAGGTATATACTCCAGAGATACACTGAGAGAACTTACCTTCTCGATTCCTTTGGAAAGTAAGACAAAGATAAAAAATGCTAATCGAAAGCTATAGCAGAAGAGAGAAAATGAAAAAATACTTTGGTAAGTATTGGAAAGTGTCTCTGGGGCTGATCAAAAAATCTTCAGTCTAGTTCTTAATTTATGCACTGGGTCACAGAGGGAACTGGAATTCACCAAATGGAAGGAAGATTTTTGTCACTCCTCTAACAGCGTTAGTCAGAAAATGCCCTCCAAATGGGTAAAACTCCCTTATAGGGCCTAGAAGATAAATCAAGAGAGACGCTGGTGACCTAAAGAAACACGTGATCGCCAAAGTGATGTAATGATGGGAGGTTTTCCCTCTTAACCTTTTGTTGCCCCTCTCTCTAGTTTTCTCCCAGTCAGCAGACTTCTGCTTTTTTTCTTGTTTCCATTTCTGTTATGGTTTTTGGTCTTGCCCTTGGCTTTCTCTTTTGCTCGGTCTTATTTCTGCACGAAAGGCTGTTCAACCGCAGGACTGACTTTCGAAAGAAAGTTTCCTGCTCCTTCTCTTTCTTTGCTCGCCTCCTGCCATGCCAGCAGGCAGTGCCGCTCGGTAAGAGACGCTGAGTCTGGGGTTGGTGCGAGAAGGGGAGGAGGGAAGGGCGGGCAGTAGGGGTGGAGGAGCAGGGGGAGGAGTCTGAGCAGCCCAGGTGAGGCCGCGGCAGAGCTAATGAGAAGCATATGCCGCCAACCATTTGAAAGGCTGGCTTGAGCCAAGGGAAGTGATGAATTGCAAGAATGTGTTGTGTTCAGAGCCGAGGAGCTGGCAGAAATAGCCTAGCTAGAGGACTAGGATGGAAGGTTTTTTTTTTTTTTTTTAAAGAACTCAGACTTAAAAATACATTTCTCTTTGTCAGCAAAATGTTCTAGTTTCAAAACTATGAATGGTAGATTACCTCTGTCAGTCAGACTAATGCATTCCTTTTTCACCTCAATTTTTCTAAGACATATAAACTTCCATTCAAATGAAAAGACAAATGTTTCCAATAAATAGGGCTTATAGGATAGTGTAGCTCTGAGCTACTTTGAACATTTTTAATACACAGGACACGCTCAGTCCCTGAATTTGCATAAGCAAACGGTATGTATATCAGAGGTCCCTGGGAAAGACAGGTAGAATCTGAGCACAGATCCAGGAAGACTCGCTCTTTCCTTTTCTTCCTTCCTTCCCTCCCACAAGTGTGTGTACAGTAGCTTCTAAGTGCCAGGATCTCCTTAGGGAAAGAGATGGTGCAGAAATGGAATCTTGATCATCACCTCCAACATCTATGCCCTTCAGATCAGCTGGGACAATTATTAAGGCTCTCCCAGAGGCCTACAGACTACAACTTTCTTTAATGTTTACTCCGCAGAATTATAGCCCTGACTTTCTAATGATGTATTTGTTAGGTGTTACTCTGGAGAAAGAGCTCAGCCCAGCTCAGGTCAGAACCTAATGACGGGAAAGAATCAATGTTTCAGTTGAAACTCTGAGTGGATGTGTACCAAAGCTTGCCTTTGGTATCTTCGGCCTCCCTTTTCTCATCTCTTTCCCCGGGTTCATAGTGCTGCTCCTGGCTACTCAGTTCTCAGCCAAGTGACACGAGCACAGTCCTCACAGTTACCATTCACTCTCGTTTCCCCTGGGGTGTGGCATAGGGCTGGCCCTTAATAGCTAATCAAACAGTTGTTGAATGAATCCATGAATGCTTTTCCCCCCAAATGCCCCTGTTCAAAATTTCCTTTCAATTTCTTGCTACTCAACAGACTCACTTCCCAATCCAAACTCCAAGCAGTTTTATCTCAAATCCTGGTTCCGGCATCTTGTCATAGGAAACCTTGGGCAGACCATCTCCTTCTCTAAGACCCTGTTCCTCATCATTCAGTGGGATTAATTGAACTTTACAGGTATGCTCTGAGGATCCACTAGGTAACTGATAATTTAAATAAAATGCCTAGCCCACCTCTTAGCATATAGGAGGCTTTTAATAGATATTATCTCTCTGTGTGTTACTTGCTCAGTTGTGTCCAACTCTTTGGGACCCCATGGACTGTCTATCCATGGGATTTCCCAGGCAAGAATACTAGAGTGGGTAGCCATTCCCTTCTCCAGGGGATCTTCCTCACCTGGGGATTGAACCCAGGTCTCCTGCATTGGGGGAGATTTTTTTTTTTTTTAACCACTGTACCACCTGGGAAGATGATTTCAATAAACATTAGAAAAAGAAATTGATCAAAGGAAGTCATGCTAAGTTGTGAATAAGGAATGGGCTGTCTTCATGGTCTCTAGTAGAAAATATGGAAGTAGTAGCTGGGATAGGTTTGAGAGGCTTAGACTTCTTAGGGTTTCTCTCCACTGTGTGACTTCTATTCTCCACATCCTATTCGGACAGTCAGAACCCACTCGAGCTACCCTGACACCAGGTGCCATTACGAGGTGTTCCACTTTGAAATGTTGCTGACCCTCACATATACTGCAATTCGAATTATCTAACCTTTATTTAATGGGAGGGCTGGTTAATAGAAATCAAAGAAATCTGGATTAAGAAATAAGATTGTATAAGAATCAAAAAGGTATTATAAAACTCCATGATTAAGGAAACACTGTAAATAAATATCAATTCTCTGTTTTCCTTTGATGTCCCCAATAAATAAAGTTTAGGAGGATGAAACTATTCTGATAAAATCCATCTTGTATTTGCTATAAAACTAATCTTTTGTACTTTAATTCAGAAAGGAAGGAAATGATCTTAACTAAAAAAATTTTTTTGCACATAGAGGTCATTTTATTTACACAACTCCTTTCTGAGAGAATGTCTTAAGAGGGGTTGAAGGAAATAAAGTGAATTATAAAGTTTTATTACATTTACCTTCACCGAAAAGTTATATGACTGAATGGATTTCTTCAAGTTTCCTGAAAAAAGGTGATTTTATCTGACAGAACCAAAGTCATTCATTTTCTTTTTTTCCCTTCTCTTAGACTGGCATGATCTATAAGAAAACATGCATTTATGGGTTCAAAATGCCAATATGTCTACGTTTCTCCCCACACTCCATGCAAGGTTTAAAATTTATTTGACAATTAAACTGCCCAGTTTAGAATTTTTCTTGCCAACTGCAAATTCTTTCCTGCACAGATCTGTGAATTAATCAGAACAAAGTAGGAACGTGCTAGCCATAGTAGAAGAATTTAGCTTAATTTTTCTTTTTGGCAGGGATACAGGTTCAAGTACAATATAAGTAGACAAAACATGGAGTTGAAATTTTGGGGAAAAGCTATTAAACTTTCCACTATAATAAACCAGTGATGCTTCTAATATCTCAAAGAGAATTTTATTGATTTGGAACCCGTTCTCATGCTATTTAGCATGTCTTCAAGGTAGATAATGAGTTGTAATTACTGCTCCTTTGAAAGGGCTCTGACAGGACCAGCTGTGGTGACTTCAGAATGTGCATGCTATGCTCTGTTTTTCTTTAGTTCTCTTTGTACTTTATGCCCTTTTTTCCCCTGGTGATATTTTAGAATAGATAATAATATAAAATAGAGAAAAGAAATTCAAATAAAGTGAGAACTTCCTTTTGTTTCACATGTATTTCCATCTAAACTTAACTCTTTTTCCTATTTCAATAAAATCCCTTTTTCTTTTTGGGGAAAGGAGGTAAAAATAATTTTTAAAGGCAATGTAAAATCCACTCCTACTGCATTTACAGATTGGCTTAATGGGAATAATGTATAACTAGTAAGCTACCCCTCTGAAGATATCACAGAACAAAGAACATGAGACCCGGTCTAATATTAATACTACACATGACCTAGTCTCTGCCTCTGCACTATAGTTGAGTGACCTTGGGGAAGTCTTCTAGTCTCTATGAGTTTTGGTTTCTGCTGAGAAATATAGTTAGTGATATTTGATGATTAAATGAGAGAGTGTCAGTAAAGCACTTTGTTAATAATTTAATAAATAGAAACTATTATCATCACCGGGTCAGGGAAATGAATATACTAAGACAAGTTGGTATTAACCAAATTCTCTACACTTCTCAGATGATGCTAGTGGCAAAGGACCAGCCTGCAATGCAGGAGACTTAAAAGACCTGGGTTCGCTCCCTGGGTCAGAAAGATCCCCCGGAGGAGGGCATGGCAACTCACTCCAGGATTCCTTCCTGGAGAATCCCATGGACAGAGGAGCCTGGTGGGCTATGGTCTATAGAGTCACAAAGACATGATTGAAGTGACTCAGCACACACACAAAATTTCTACCATGTCATGGCTGCTTAAAAGATGAAATGATCGGAGAGTTTAGTGTTTCCCATGAGTCAAAAGGAAAATCTCCCTATTTTTAGTAAAGATGGCTATCATCACTAATAATTTATATCAGGGAAGTTGAGACTTCTCTGTGCTCCCCCCTTACCCAGATCTGATGCCATTCGTGTGTATTTGGAATTCACTCCCACTCACTGAACAGGAAAACTAGTTTGAATTTTTACTATGGTCCTTTCAATGTTTTGCGTCTTTTAATTTCATTTTATCCTCTCAACAACTCTGTAAGGAAGGGCAAAACTCAGAAGATCCTTAACTTAATGGTGTGACTTCTAGGCTAGGATAATCTATTAAGATGATATGGGTCCAAGGAAACGGAAATCTCTTGTAAATTTGTAAAAGTGAGTGTGTATGTAGACAGCTCTCTGTGCTTGGTCTCTGCAGGATGTGATTACTGAATAGAGGTGGGGGTGGGTGACAAGGGGGCAGGCTAGTGTCGAGAATTACTGTGCTTGACTCTTGGTGTTGAAGGGAGGGTGCAGAATGTGGCCACAACTATATAAGTCTACTTTGGGAAATATATCTGGCAGGTATGAGATGTAAGAAAGAGTTTTTCACAGGGATACCATATAGATTTCTCAGACTGCGTTGTAAGTAATTATTTAGATGGAGTGGGCATAGAGTTAAAAACTCTTTCCCTTTTTGCATGAGAATCTGACCTTTGGTTAACTTCTTAGCTTGGTTTCCCTAGAAACAGATAAAGATGGTATGTGTCAACTATGTTACTAGGCAACAGTGCATATGGTAAAAAAAATGACCCCTCATTGGTAGACTGCATCTGGACTGGGGGTGGGGGGAGAAGTACAGATGAACTGTAAATACCTGAGGGGAATGCCAGGCTTTGGACTCCTCTGAGTGCAGCAGTTCTTGTAACTAGAAGTGCCCTGAGAGGACCCTGCAAGCTGTGTCTTTGGAGTTGTAAGAGTTACTGACTGCTGCGGCACACAAGGCTTTTTTATGCAAAGGCAGCTCCTTCACCTGCCCAAGACGGAGTCCATCAGCTTACCCCTGCGCTGGTAGGGCTCTGGTTACAGGAGAATGTACGATGCGGATCTGCTGGCAACTGTAGTCCCTATCTTATACCCTTCTCAGTAGGCTGATGTCAAACATGGTGTAACAGGAGTCTTGGGAGCCTGAGTGTCTAGTTGTGCCTATGGGGCTGCCTGCTGGGTGTTGCAGGGTGGTTTAGTGTCACGGTGACTTCTTTTGTGCAACCTGTGAGGCGTCTTTCTAGGAAGGGATCTGGAAAGAATGAGATTTTTTTTGGTCGTGCCTTTATCCACATAAACTCAAATTCAGTTATCTATCCAGCCAGCCAGCCAGCCAGCCAGTATTCATTAAGAATGTACAATGTACCAAGATTTGTGCTAGATACAAATATATACAAGGTCCTTTCTCTTACTGAGCCTTCATATCTTATAGAAAAAGAGCTATGTATTGATTATTAGTAGTGATAATAGTGTTAGTGGCCGATATTTATTAAAATATCAGATAGTATGTTAAATGGGCTTCCCAGGTGGTGCTAGTGATAAAGAACAGGCCTGCCAATGCAGGAGACATAAGAGACGCAGGTTCGATCTCTGGATTGGGAAGATGCCCTGGAAGAGGGCATGGCAACCCACTCCAGTATTCTTGTCTGGAGAATCTCAGGGACAGAGGAGCCTGGTGGGCTTCAGTCCATGGGGTGGCAAAGATTCGGACACGACTGAAGCAGCTTTGCATGCATGCACTATGCTAAACACTTGACTAGCATCATCTCATCTAATCCTTAACAAGAATTCTGTAAAGTAGGTATTCAATATATTTTATAGACAATGAAGTTGAGGCATAGAGAGGTTGCCTCAAACTTACAACTCTAGTGTGGAGTTTGAACTCAGGCAGTCTGGCTTAACTGGCATGTTATGTAATGCCGTGTGCACTTTAATAATAGTTAGCTACTACTAATATTTACTAAGTTATTTTCAAATGTAAATAAATAAGGGAATCAGAAGCCAATCTTCTCTTTTCCACCCTCTGAAAGTGAAAGTCGCTCAGTCCTGTCCAACTCTTTAAGACCCCATGGACTATATAGTCCATGGAATTCTCCAGGCTACAATACTGGGATGGGCAGCCTTTCCTTTCTTCAGAGGATCTTCCCAACCCAGGGATCGAACCCAGATCTCCCACACTGCAGGCGGATTCCTTACCAGCTGAACCACAAGGGAAGCCCTAATGCCTCAGATGAATGACTCCACTCTACTTTTGCCCAGTCTTTACTAAACGTGGCCTTGACCACCAAAGACTTCTTACAAGGAATTTTCATCACGGTGCTCCTGTTTCTCCATCTCCTACAATGCCTGAGAGTCTGCCAACTACAACTTATTTGCGTTACTAAGCAACTACTCAGGAGGCATCAACATAACCAGGGATATAGGTGAAGGGCAAAAAAAAAGGGCTGAAGTTGACCTGGATCTGATTGTGGGTCAGGCCCGAGTCTCTCCTTCTCCAGAGAAATCTTAAGCTACTCTCTGATCCACTCTGATCAGCTTCCTTTTCTACTTCTGAAGGGCCTGGCTCAAAACTGGCAGCAGTGAGCACTATGACCCTCTCTGTCTCCCAAGATTCCTTTTAGAAATAAGATCATGAGATGACATGAGTAAAGTGATGAGCACTGTGCCTGTCATATTGTAAGCACTCTATGCTGTTGTTGTTCGTTGCTAAGTTGTGTCTGACTCTGTGACCCCATGGACTGTAGCAAGCCAGGTTCCCCTGTCCTCCACGACCTCCCAGAGTTTGCTCAAATTCATGCCCATTGAGTTGGTGATGCCATCCAACCATCTCATCCTCTATATAAGCACTCTATAAACCACAGCTATTATTATTCTTTCTTTCCTGTTGTCCACAAAATGCTGAAAATTATCAGAAAGGCAGGCATTTCAGTGGCTTTAGCCTCTAGTACCCTCTTTAACCTCGTAGCTTCTTTGTATGTCTGTCAAGAACCCTCGTTAGGTGCTCACTGGGTGGGCCATGAGGTCTCAGAGACAAGACAGAGGTCCTCCAGTTCCATCAGGGTGCCTATGACACACTCAGGAACACAGACTGTGAAATCTGAAAGTGCCTTAGGAACCCTTACAAAGAGGCTCCCACCACACAGAAATCATCAGCTCTCCAAGTCTCCTCCAGGACAAGGGTTCGTTGAACTGCAGAGGAAGTTAGCTGTTACTAATATGAATGAAGGTATTTTCACATAAATAAGGGAACCAGAAGTCTATCTCCTCTCTGCCAGACCCCAGTGCCTCAGATTGGACCACTCCACTCTGTTTCTGCCTGGTCTTCACTAAACACAGCCTTGACCAGCAGCCAGTCTGCCTCAGTTCCAAACACTCTGTCATGAGGAGAAACCATCACGCTGGGCGGTGATTCCTTCCTGTCAAAGCCATTTGGGTCTTTTCTGGGTCTGGAGTCTCAGACCAGTTTCCTACTGTGCGATTTCCTTCAAGTTCTAAAAGAGCAGAGAACTTGTCTCCATATTCCACTTCCAGACATGCTCAGATCTCCGGAGATTCAGTGCCCATCCGAGATTTCGAGACCTCAAGTTCCTGGACTTCTTTGCCTAGGATGAGTCCTGGCGTCAAAAGAAATCCAAGATGAAAGATCTGAGAAGGCCCTCCTCAGATGGGCTTGTCTGAGACTTCAGTGCTGGTGTGTCAGAGAACCTGACACCGAATGGTGGACAAACCCGTACGGACCCCACTCAGGGCTCAGTTCACCCGCCAAACGTCACGGAGCAGGTACCGTGCCACAGTTCAGGGGCAGAATGCTGATGACGACAAGGTGCCTTCCACTGAAAAATTCAGAGTCATCTATTGTTCCTGTAACACGCAACACACTCGGCAGTTCCTAAGCGGAGGCGGGGGGAAACCACATTGATTCTCAAATTCTCACAGAAGAAATGTTCACTATTTCCTCTAGCCCGGAGTTCTAAAATGTCTGACTCAATGAAGAAAAATGCCATCCACTGCCACCAGAGCCTCCCCAAATGAGAATTCTGTAGCAGAGCGATCCTGATTATCTCAGAAACCCCAGACAGGAATGGAAGCAATATAAATAAACATAAAAGAAAATAGAGGTGCTGTAACGCAACTATAAATTGCTCTTCGCCCCAACTTTCTTCCAGTCATCCAGGGCAAAAGAGGGAAGTTGGTCTTTGTGGCAGAGAATAGACCAACAGCTGTTCTATATCCTGCCAAGAGGAGAGAGACTTATTATAAATAATAGCCAACAATATGTCCTCTGGGACTAGAGACTCAGCCAATTGGAGAGGGAAGTGTGGAGGGGAAAGGGAGGGTTAATGGGATGGGGAGGGGTGACCGACAGAGCAGAGGATGAATTAGGAGAAACCCTATCAAATTTTCCTGTGTACTTATGTTTCTATTACCTCATTAGGGTGATTACATAATGCCACTCCATTTATAAACTAAAAGGGAAAGAGGGGCAGCATACTCATTAGCCATGGCTGATGCGAGACATTAACACACCAGTAAGTCATGTGGGTGAACAACGGATATGTTTGGGAGCATCTTTTCTTTCTCTCTTCATCTGTTTGGTATTTTGTCTGCTCCTTCCCTCCTTTAGCCATATATGTGAATCTGTGACTGGGAGATGGAGATGGAGCCGACAACTCGGGTGCCCTCACTTTGAGAGTTCTTCATGTTAGACGTTTACGGACTGTATTTTCCTGTTGTGTAGTCTATGACTAGAGGGGAGAAGAAAGAACCATCTTCTAGCGATGTGTAGGTCTCTTCCTGCAAACTCTGCATAGGACTTCGAAGCCAGTTAGTTGCAGACTGAAGTTCTGAAATTTCGCACTTCTTAGGATATTTTTCTACTCACAGAGAAACACCCTTCTTTCACAGACTGCCTTGTCAGTGTCCGAATTCTATGTTGTAACTCTAGATGGAGATATTTTGGGGGGCTTCTGTTTATGGATATACTATTAATTTGCATCTCAGTTTTTAAAATAGCTCACTAGGAGAGTAAAATAGGCTTCCCTGGTGGCTCAGATGGTTAAGAATCTGCCTGCAGTGCAGGAGACCTGGGTTCGATCCCTGGGTCAAGAAGGTCCCCTGGAGAAAGGCATGGCAACCCACTCCAGTATTCTTGCTTGGAAAATCCCATGGACAGAGGAGCCTGGTGGGCTACAGTCCATGGGGTCTCAAAGAGTTAGACACAGCCAAGCAACTAGCAACAAACAGGACAGTAAGATTCATCAAGTAATATTTAACAGAAGAAGTTACTGAGTCCCTAAAATGTGAAATAATCTGCTTAGATAATCAGAGGAAGAACCCGGGCTAGGATCCAGGATTAATAGGAGTTACCTAGACTGTGACTGTAATATATAATTTATAAGGGAGGTTGGGTAATTTAAAGCATGTCTGCTTTATCCATGGGTCTTCTAATGAGGGGGCAGTATGGGGGTGTTAGGTGGAGATCAATAGTTTTCACGGGTCCCTTGGAGAACGAATTAGCTGTTTAGCTTGTATTTATGTCTTACATGTGGTTTTGATTTGATACACTTACCCTTTATTCCTGCATAACCCTATTTCATCTCTGTCTCTTTCCATTTTCTTTTATATTATCTCTGGCTTTAATTTGAGTGGCTTCCAAATGCATCATTACAAGTTATCCTCTCCCTGAAGATGAGTACTTACTCTGTGTTTGTTCTCATGATTGGAAAACTAGGTGAAAAGTCTGAGGGATCTAATAGTGTGTATGAATAGGAAGGGATATCTTTCTTCAGAGTAGAAACAAAAATAAACTTCAACATTTCGACTGCAGACAATAAATTTGGGACCTTGCACTGTAGCCGGGGCCTGGGGATTACTATGGATGTTGACTTAAATGAGCAATCAGCCCCTCAAGAAGGGATACCATTTCTTATGTTTTCTCTTCACAGTTTTTGGTTGCAGTATCTTAACTAACCAGCAGATGGCATCTGCTTCAAAACTCTCATAAATTCCATTCCCTTTTCAAGACAAACAAGATACTAACATACTGAAACCTCCCTTAACTGACTCCTACATTTGATACCTACAAAAGCCTGCTAGAAACATACTTAAGGATAGACAATTAATTCCCTTTGGGAAGGTAAGAGTCATTCTTTTTTCCTTGCCAAGCCCATGGCAGCATCATGGTTAGTAGGAAAACCTCGGTCATTTGAAAGGAAACATAATCAGAATTAAACCCAGAAGCTCTCTTTAAAAACCTATTGCTTTAGTTACTTTCAGCACCAAACAAGAGCTGAGTATTAAAGGCAGATTCAGAAAAACAAAGCAAGTCCTAAACCTCCTCTGAGAGGGAGAGAAGGAAAAAAAAAAGGGAGGGGGGAGCCAGTTCCTATAAGAAGCAAGGGGTAAATGAATACACAAAGCTTTATGGATAGTTACCATACAGAGCCTTCTTTACTGTGTATGAAGAGATGGGTGTGATTGAATGACTTCTAATGTTTAATGACACCTTTGCTCCAGTGCTTTGTAAAGCTCACACATGAATACACTGATCCATTTCCAGATGATCCTGGGGGCCCCATCCTTTTGTGTCAAGCACAAAGGAAAAGGAGAGAGAGGGAGAGACAAAGACAAAGAAACAGCCCATGTAACCAAGCTCCGAACATGATTTAAACAACCAACTTAGTAAACATCCATCTTAGGACGTGTTATGTGAAATGGAGTCATACTCCAAAAGAAATGTTGGCTACATTTAAAAGATCACTTGGTCGAAAGAAAATGCCAAGTTGAATTTCCAAGCAGTAAGTCATCTTTCTACAAGAAGCTGACAAGACAAAAGCAACAATGGTGAAAAGATGGTTCCTCTGAAAAAAAAAAAAAAAAGAGGAGTGTTGTAACCCTGCTAGTTTTTTTTTTTTTTTTTTAATAAGGGTCTGGTCCTCTTGTTTTATATTACATATTTGTTAGGGATCAATGTGGCTCTGAAAAGAGCAAGGGGTTAGAAATCAGGACTCACGTGACTTGCTGTGTTACAGGATGTGAAGAGGGTCACCTCCCTGGACCTTAGTTTCTACCCATGTGATGCAAGAGGACTGGGTCCGAGGACCTCCAGGTTTCTTCTAAGTGTGTTTCCTCTGATACGTGTTCCTGTAGCCACGGGGCAGTGCTTGGCCCCCAAGTGTGAGCATGAGTCACAAGGATGGACAGTGGGAGCTTGGACAGGGGTAGGGTCTGGAACTAGTTTGCCAAAACTGAGCCATTGGAAAGGTATGCAGCTCGGAAGCATTTTAGAATCCTTTGAGTTGCATTTCCCCCCTTTTAGTTCCATGGCTATTTTCTGAGAAACAAAATAGAAGCTCAGCTTTGGAAGCAAAGTCTCAGTAATGAATCCATTCTGTTCTCACTCTCAGCTCAAAAATCAAGTACGTTTTGACCGTTCAATTCTTTGCGTAGAGCATCACGCACGTCTGTGATTCTCTATAAGTTCGAGATTTTAAAATGCCTGACACCTCCTCCTGCCTCAGCCTCAGTTCATATACACAACGGATTCTTGAGAAATGCAGAGTTAGAATGTTTGAAGCAGCTGAATACTGATTTCTATGAAAGCTGAAAGTGTACAGTACCAATAAAATGTATCTTTGACATCTTGGCTTCCAGAGAAACACACTTCCTTTGTTCATTCACAAGTCTACTCTATTTCCACCTCAGATTTAATTATCTTCCCAGTTCTCATTTGCGTATGTGTAGGCTACCATTCACAGTGCGCCAAGCCCTACATGCATGCGGGGAGGCACAAATCTTTTCATTCAAAATAAAAAAAAATATGGACAAGCCATTTTGGCTGCATAGTATGTGCATTTCACAAAGCTCCAAAGATCTTGTATTCCAAGAATACCAATGTCCTTGCAATAAAATTTGCTGTTTGTTGCATTCATCTGTAGCACTTAGTTGAAACTTGCAACTATGTGTCAGATGCTCAAAAGAATTAATTTTTTCTATTAAATCCTGAGCTGTTGGAATTGGGAGGGACTTTATAAAATGGTCTAGTCCAATCTCCTCATTTTACAGATGAGGAAAATGAGACCCAGAGATGAAAAGGATCTGCCTCAAATCACTGAGATAGATAGTAGAAGAAGGGAGACTCAGATATTTTTAAACTTTCACATTAGAATCAGTAACACATTCATGTTTATCACATTCTCCAGCATCCACACATCTCTCCATCCAAAACCACATCACCTCGGAGTTGATCTAGACCCGGTGAACAAAACAAAATGTCCCTGTTCTTTAGGAAGCTCACAATACAGTTGAATTTGATCCTTAATAACTTTCTGGTGAAAAAAGCCAGTTTTCTAGCTGCTCTTAACAAGTATTAAAAAAAATTAACATTATTACAATGAATGTTCCATTTTCCTTGGTATCCAAATACAGCAACACTTATTGCCTTGGGCCGTGCACAAGGTGTTGCAAGTAAGTAAACTCTGCAGATCACCGAAATCAAAACTTTTCAACAGAACTCTTCCTTAAAGAATATTTCCTATCGCCCTGCCTTTGGAAACAAAGGATATTGAACATGACTTAACCGTTTGTGTTTTTTTTTAAACATGACTCAGAATGATCTCTTAGGAACATCCATTATCATACTGGACAGCGATACTGCCCTGGGTCTAATTTTCCAGGTCTCTCTCTCTTTTTAAAATAGCATTTCAGAAGAGTCAAGACTTTTAAAAATATTTTAATTGATTAATTTATTAAACTTATTTTTGGCTGGACTGGGTCTTCGTGGCCACACGGGCTTTTCTTGGCTCAGGAGCGAGGGGGGCGTCCCTCTCTAGTTGAGGTATGTGAGGCCCCCTCTGTTGTTGGCACAGACCCAGTCCCTCCATAGCATGTGGGCCCCTCCAGGGACAGGGCTCAGAACCCCGTCTCCTGTGCTGGTAGGCAGACTCCCCACCACAGAGCTACCAGGGAAGCCCCCAGGTCTCTCTTTTAATGTCAGGTGGTTAACCCTTTCACTGCCAGTTGTCCTGACTTCTAGCAGCTTTCTCACAATCTGTGTTAATTTGCAGGGCCAGGAGTCATTCTGAAAATTCATTAATAATTTTACCTTAAATCTGTGTCAGAGACAGTGAGGCTCCAGTAAGGGTCAGAGGTATAGGGTACACAACTTTAATGGGCATGTTTGGGACCCTGCATGACAGGTTTTCTTTCCTGATCACTTCCAAGCTTAGGGCAATGGCAGGGAGCGTTGGGGATGCCATGGCTTCGGGGTGGGCAGGCCAACACTGCCCACTTCACACCAGGATCTGTCATCGTATCCCCAGAGCAGAGACCACTGATGAGGCCGCAGACCCTCAAGCAGTTTCCAGCAAGAGGGAGATCGCCTCTCTGGGGTGCTTGCTTTCACTAGAACCCAGTTCTCTCTATTCCAGTTGTAGGAACCACCAGAACTCTGCCCAGCTGCCTGCCAGAATACCTCTGGCCCCTCGGAGTTCAAGTCCAACAGTCCCAGGTTCCACTCACAGCGGGACCCACCACCAAGTCCTATGCCAAGGCCTTTACGTGACAGGGATTCACATGCCACAGCTCTGCGACGTAAATGCCACTATCTCATTTCACGGGTAGTGAAGGAAATGGCAACCCGCTCCAGTGTTCTTGCCTGGAGAATCTTGTGGACAGAGGAGCCTGGTGGGCTGCTGTCTGCGGGGGCGCACAGAGGTGGACACGGCTGAAGCGACTTAGCAGCAGCAGCAGCAGCATTTCACAGGAGGAACCTAAGACACAGAGAATTGTGGCGATTTCCCAAAAGTAGGCTAGCAAGTGGGGAACTGGGGCTCTTGACTTGACTCTCTTTGCCACGGACATTCAGCCCAAGATGGTGACTGCAAAACTATGACTAAAACAAAAATGAAATTTCTTCAGTCACATTGCATTTATACCTGATGACAGCACCAGGTTTGAAAATGAGAGCTGCATGGTAGTAAGAAGCAATTTTAAGAAAAATTTCAAGCTGGATTTTAGCTGACTTCTTATCCCTTTATAGGCCTTGATTCAGGTTTTCTAATCCCCTATTTTCACGACCTCTGTGTATGCTTTATGGTGAATTATCAGACCAAGGAAAGAAAAAGAAGCCCAAATCATGTAAGAGACTTAGAAATGGGTAAGATGAATGTCTCTCACATATTCCAAAAACATTTACTGGGAGCTCACCATGGAACAGACATTCTCCTAGTCACCAAAGACTCAAAAAGATGGGAAGAAGTGGTCCTTGCCTTTGGGTTTTTGCTAATCCCATGGGAGAGTTACGGTTACCCATGCATTCAATGAACTCTGTAGAAGGAGCTGATCAATGAGCTAGGACTAGTCTGTTGAGCAAAGCCAGAGGGAAGGGGAAGGGTACTTCCGGCAGAAGGAACCGCAGACAAAGACAGGAAGGAAGGAGCTTCGTGTGGTACAGCTTCTAAGGCTGAAGACAAGAGTTGGAGTGGTGAGGTGAGGAGGGTATGTCCTGAAGCTTAAAAGAGTTCTAGAAAATGATTCCATCTTAATAACGCCCATTTTTACAAATGCAATGACTAAGTGAATGTAGGACTGAATTTTCTGGCACAATTGTAAGCGGACAAAACACGCAGTTGAAATTTTTGGAGAAAGGACGCTTCATACTCCAGTGAATCTGTGATGTTCTGATATCTCCAAGAGAAATCAAACCATTCAGAATCTGCTCCGTGTTATTTAGCACGTTTGCCTTCAGTTACACATTTTTGTCCCCATGTCTCTGTTAGTGGATCTGGACTTTTCAGATCATATAATCCTGATTTTTTTTTTAAGAAAATATCACTATCTACATTATCACACAGCAGAAAAGCACCCAAATAGCCATTTTATGACATTTCAATGAGAAACATTAATGCAGGAACAGAGGGCCTGGATCTAAACGAGAAAAAGACCTAATGAGAAGAAAATGGGAACTTCAAGTGAAAATTACAGGGTGTTGTGCTTTTTTTCAGGAGTATAAATGTGCTGTAATTCTTTAAAGCTGAGGCCCTCCTCTCAAAGACTGAAGTGCCAGGTTCAGTGTTACTACTCCTTGGGAGAAAATTAGGGCCCCTTGAAAATTAATGCATCACTTTTACAATCACTGCTAAGTTTTAGTTTACTGATAGTAGTCTTGTGGCTGGGATCTAAAAAAGTTACTGCTTTCAAAACTGCAAGGCAGTAGCTCAGAGAGTGGATAATCCAAACCTGTATCTTGAATATCATAATCTGTTTCTCATGATAGCAGTGGAAGGTAGCATTCTTCAGTGTCATGGAAAGGGAAACCAAGAAAGCAAGATTCTGGGTTTCATGAGAACTTGGACCTGGAATCAGTAGCTTTGACTCCTATGTTATTCTGAAACTGAAATCTATATATATGCATAGATAAAAGAAACTCAATGAGCAGACAGCTGTGCCCTGTGTATCTGGTGATTTGGGGACAATCACTATTTACTTGATCATTTCTCCTCGAGGAACTTGGTTGTCAAATTCCCAAGAAAATGCTCCCATAAAGATGCATTTAGAAATTCTCTAAATTTGTTTTAAGCACAGTGACAGCTATTCTTTTGGTGACAAGAAGTTGTCTGCCTGCACTATTCTTTCCCTCAGGTTTCAGTTGCTTAGTTATGTCTGATTCTTTGTGACCCTGTGGACCTCAGCACGCCAGGCTCCCCTGTCTTTCACTGTCTCCTGGAGTTTGCTCAAATTTATGTCCTTTGAGTCGGTGATACTATCTAACTATCTCATCCTCTGCTGCTCTGTTCTTCTTTTGCCTTCAATCCTTCCCAGCATCAGGGTCTTTTCCAATGAGTCTGCTCTTTGCATCAGGTGGCCAAAGTATTGGAGCTTCAGCTTCAGCAGCAGTCCTTCCAATGAATATTCAGGGTTGATTTCCTTGAAGATTGGCTGGTTTGGCCTCCTTGCAGTCCAAGGGACTCTTAAGCGTCTTTTCTAGCACAATTCTGGATGAAGAGATGGTGTGATTTCTTGAGATGGGTGAAGAACAAAAATTCACCCAAGAGAATGAGCATCTGAAGGGTAACTGAGGGCTGGAGACAGGAAACCAAAGTAATGTTGGCCCTTTTCCTGAATGATGTCATGAGTAGAGGAAAATACAAAAGTGGAAAGCGAGTTTGAAAAGATGAACACAGTTCTCTATTAAGTTCACCAGTTGTTCAAATAGAGAGGAAAAAGGAAGCCAGAGTTGCTTCCTTGAAATATGGGTATCTACCACCAGACCAGTTTTGACATCTGGATATCCGGGCATCAGCACAGGGTGGAGGATCCACCAGTTCTATAAGACAAGCAACTTTCTTTCTGTAGGAAAGGTGCAAACTCCTGAAAGTCAGAGCTTCAAAAGAAATATTTCCAGGTAAGTAATTTCCATTTTAAACAAAACTTCCCTTTGTTCCTTCTTTCTCTGTTTTTTTCCATCTTCCCTTCTGTTCTTCCAGTTTTCTCATTTCTGATGTTTTCTCTGTGTTAGGAGGAAGTATCTCAAAGGAATCGTGCTTAACATAAATATGTGCTGTGCTCATTCGTGTCTGACTCTTTGCAACCCCACGGACTGCAGCCCGCCAGGCTCCTCTGTCATGGGATTCTCCAGGCAAGGATACTGGAGTGGGTTGCCATGCCCTCCTCCAGGGGATCTTCCCAACCCAGGGATCAAACTTAAGTCTCTTGCGTCTTGTGCATTGGCAGGTGGATTCTTTACCACGGAGCCACTTGGAAAGCCCTACTATAAATATACTCCATAAGGTATAAAGTAATAAAAGAAGAAAAACTAATTTCTGTGTCATTTTTCTAGTACTTCTTTACGAGCAAAACAATCTTTGCTTTTCACTTTATCTGGCTTAGAGCAGTACAAGCTTCCCAGCTGCACATGGGGTACCCTTTCTGATGGACAAATTGATTGCCATGAGTATCAATAATGCTAATCTAAAACAACAAATCCAAAGTGTGACCAGAGACTGTTTAACCTCTGGGACAGAGGGTTCTTCAAAGCAGCCTGAGACACATTTACTGAAAACCTGCCACGTTCCAAGTAAGGTGAATCAGACGGTTAGCATGAAAGCGATGTTCAGCACAGGGGCGTCACTGAAGAACAGTCTCAGAACAAAATAGGAAGCCTGCACCCTGGGAGAGAGAAGTTCCACTCTCACCCCGATTTAAAGAGAAAAGTTTATTTCAAAGAGAAATGGCTACTTCAGCCATCACATGAAAAAATCCGAAGGCTCCTTGCCCTGATGATTTCTTTTCATGCGTTTAGTCAACAAAGAGAAAGTAAACAGAAAGTAAGAGAGGAGCGGGAGGGAGCAAGGTACTTTTTCGTCTTGGTTTATCTTACAGAGAATGACTCAAAAGAAACACAAAGTTGCTGCAACTGTGATGTGGCATTTATAATAAATGGCTCAGCCTTGTAAGGGCCAGACACTCGGCGATTTAACTGGTAATGCCAGGGGGATGATGTAGAATTTCCTGTACTGTTTTAACTTCTCAATAAGCATGTAGACACTGCAGCGAAGCCCAGGTAAAAAGTTCACAGCTGGAGGGGGTGTATAGGAAGTGCTCTGGAAAGCTGTAAGCTTACATAGGCATCCGGCTGGAAACGGCCCTGGAAGGAGGGGTGGTGTGTGGGGGGGGGTCACACATGGTAATAATTTGAAATTTACAGAATATGGGCTTTAAGCACTATGGTAAAGTTAGCGGAGTTTTCTCCCAACTGGGTTCTGAAATACAGCCTGGCAGAAGGATGGGAAATGTACAATAGCACCAGTTAACAGAATCTGGGTGTGATTAAACAGTACGGCTGTTAATTTTACTTCTTAAGGTATCCAGGAGGGCAAGCACCCTTCAACACCAGCTCTCCTCATCCAAAGAGTGCCCATTTTGTTTTGAAAATTATTTTTTACTGGGGCTATAGCCAATTAATAAACAATGTGATAATTTCAGGTAAGCAGCGAAGGGACTCAGCCATACATATGATGGTGATGGTTTAGTCACTAAGTCGTGTCCGACTCTTGCAGCCCCATGGACTATAGCCTGCCAGGCTCCTCTGTCCATAAGATTCTCCAGGCAAGAATACTGGAGCGGGTAGCCATATATATACATGTATCCATTCTCCCCCAAGCTCCCCTCCCATCTAGGCGGCACATAACTGCAGGGTTCCCTGTGCTTCTGTCGGCCCTTGTTGGTTATCCATTTTAAATATAGCCGCGTGGACCTGTGCATCTCAAACTCCCTAACAAGCCCCTCTCCCCATCCAAAGGGTGCCTATATTTAAGATGAGTCTCAAATGCTGTATCAGCTACCACTCCCTGTTTTAAAGTCTCACCTAATCCTTTGTACCCAAGAGTGTTTCTTTCTTCCTGGACCCTCTTTAACGGTGTCCTTCTCTTTGTGACCACTTTCCTCCCCTTCAGCCTCTCCCACCATAAGATTATAATCATCTCCATGACAAGGACCAACTCCTGTTCTCTGCTACTCTGAAGCCAAGTATGATTATGTTGCCAACACCTCCCCGCAACCCACAACAAATCAAAGCTTTTTAGTGGCTTCCCATTGACTTTAGGAGAAAGCCTAACACGCTCTTTAACGAGGCTCGTACACGGGTCTCTGTAATTCGGCCCCAGTCTCATCTGCCCTCCCGTCAGTCTCTCTGGCCCCTGCCCCGTCTTTTCTTGCTGACCCGTGCCTGGCCTCTCACCTCTTGGCTTTGTGTGTGCTGTTCCCCTGCCTGGGACAAGCTGCCCACCCATCTCTGCCCACCTCTATCTGTGGCTGACTGTCCCCTCAGGGCTAATAATCTTCTTCGGGGACCCTTTTCACACCCCCAACAAAGTGACACATCCCCGAACTTCCCTGTGCTTCCCATAACTGTCCTCTTCGTACTGCTCATAATTAGCCTCTCATAACTCACTCTTCATTTTTATTATTTGTATCTGTTTTACTGTCTGTTTTCCCTGCTAGATGGCAAGTTCTAGGAAGTCAGGGCCCCTCTCTTTCTTTCTAGCCCTCTACCTTCGCTGCCTAGGGCATAAGGCATCAATGTATGGTTCCACTATATGAGAACCCAATAAATTTTATTATTTGAGTCAATGAATGAATGAGTGAATAGCTACTATAATAAGCCTCACCACGTGTTGAGTGCTTACTAGGTGCCAATGAGCAGGCTGCATATTTTATATACATTATGCCACTTAGCCATCACAGTGGTCCCATTATTACCTCTGATACATATTATTACTCCTATTTATAGATGAGAAAACCAAGTCTTGGAGAGGTTGTTAATGACTCGGATTACCTAGCTGGAAAAGGACAAAGCTGGGATCTGTGCCCAAGGCTGCCTCACTCCAAAACCTAGGACTTTTTATGGGGTCATAGGTTTCTCAAATAGCTACCCAGTAAATGCTCATTAAAAAAATACACAGAGTACTGAGTAGAGTTCCCTGTGCTATACAGTAGGTTTCATTAGTTATCTATGTTATATGTAGTAGTGTACATATGTCAGTCCCAATCTCCAAGCTTATCCCTGCCTCTCACTTCCTTCTCTGGTAACCATAAGTTTGTTTTCTACATCTGTGATTCTATTATGGGAATAGAATCTAAAAGAGAGTGGATATATGTATGTGTGTGTATATATATATAATGGATTCATTTTGCTGTACAGCAGAAACGAATACAGTATTGTAAATCAAATATACTCCAAAAAATTAATTTAAAAAATACACACGTACAGAAAGACTTATGAATATATTAAGTTATTCTGATTTGAGAATCCCTTTGTAACTGTATCTGATATGAATTAATGTGATTAGAACTAATTCCAACAAAGTCTCTAAATTCCTCACCCAAATCCAGTCCTGAATTTCTTTTTTTTTTTGCCTGTTAATACCATGTCTTCTGGACCAGAGTTCAACCAAGGGTTTCACTTCTGCTCAGATGTTGCCTAAGTGCTTAGAAGTGAGATGAGTTCATGTCTGTACAAAAAGCCAAGGATGGCCAGAAATCTTTTACCAAAGGGATCTAAGGTTCGTGGTTGGCCAGCTATGGGACACCACTGTATGACACCTTCTTATCCTGTTGCCCTTAAGATACATGATTTGATGTAGCGCCAGGTTAGTACCAAGGTTCCTAGGAATGACAGTATTTACTTCGCAAATCATCAAACGTGCAAGGTTAAGTCACAGCACATCAGCTTAACATAAGAACACTCTCCACTAAGAGGATGATTCAGAAATGCACCGTCTGTGTTCCTGGAGGATGGATGCATGGAAGGAGGAGCTGGGTGACTACGGATCAAGTCCACTCTAGAAAATGATGTGCACTTTAGGTGGATAGTTAGACAAGAGGACATCTAATGGCTTTTCAAATTCTATGAGGAGGAAAGCTTGATGAACTGTTTACATAAATTATTTTCAGCGTTTGTCCGAATGCTGAAAATACTTGTAAAGTATATACGTACATATTGAGTATATCCAAGCTCTGGATTCAGACATCCCTAAGTTCAAGTACATCTTCTACCCTTGCCAGCTATGTGTCTTGGATAATTCTCTGGGCCTCTCTAAGCCTCAATTTCCTTTTCCATGAATAATAAAATTCACCTTTATACTTGTAGAAGACAATCTATTCAGACTGTGGGATATTCAGATGCATGATCTTGTGAAGTTAAATAATCCCCACACACCTCATTGTGCTGTAATATGTGGAGGATAATAATAATTTCATTCTCCAAAAATTATTACAAGGATTAAATGAATTAAAAACGTAAAGTGCTTGAACTGTGTTTGGCACAGAATAAATCTTCAATTGGGTTTAATTACTGTTATTATGATTATAGAAACAACTGACTTTTCCTAAAAACTTTTCTTGTAGGAGTTTCATACTTCATAAACTCCATTGCTGTTGTCCTTTTGCTTGAATTCTAAGTGTAGAATAAAAGTTTTGAAATGATTAGAATTCATGCTCTAAACTGGGAAGCCAACTTCTTAACAAGGGACTGTATTCTTAAAAAGTGAGAAGGAATGTTTTTGTGTCAAAGTGGACAGGAAATAGCTGATTTCCAGAACCTAGAGTATCCGAACAAAAGTGATCTTTTGGTAACGTTTTGGAAAATCTTCTGAATACATGTCTCGCAGATTTTAAAATGCTTATACGTATCTTTTTATTGAGTAAAAAAGGTACAAGAAGAGTTACTAAGGAATGTGCTGGTTTTATCAAATATTTATCCCAAAGCCAAGATGAATAGAGGTCTTCTAATGCATTCATGCTTACAGATATTAACTCTCACGGCGCAGTGGGGCAGAGCGTGCTTATTTTTTTAAATCTCCTGTGTCATGCCTGGTATACAATGCGCTCTCTGTCTCTGTCTCCCTCTCTCCTCTCTGTCTTTCTTCTCTCTGTCTGTCTCTCTCTCATACACACATGCGCATGTGCGCACACACACACACACACCTACACAAATGAAAACAGAGCAAAGAACCTTAGCTTGGCTGTTAGTTTTCCAGAGTCCTCTGGGATGACAACATAGAGATCTAGCAAGAAGAGTCATGAATCATTCCATAAATCTCTCCAATATTCATGGAGGATGATTCAGGTCTTGTCCTGGGAGTTGCCTTGTATTATCAACTTTTATGTTCCAGACACTGCTTAACTAAAACGATCTATTTAATCCTTATAATAATCATGTATGGAGGATAAAACTCTCATTTTATACACGATGAAACACAAGAGGGGAGGTACTTTGGTGACAGTCACACAGCTAGGGATTGGCACAGTCAGGATTTGAACCAAAGTCTAATGGCAAAACCGATGCACTGCCCTGTGTTGGGAGCCACGGAGGGCAGAGCTGGTGCTGACGGGATTCGGCTACCTCCAGCCTTCTCCTTGCTTTTGTGCTTGGTCCAGGCTCAACATGGAAACTGGTCAAGTTGGCCTTTGACCCACCCAGCCTCGTAGGCCCACTCCCCTTTCCCTCCTCAAACTCTTCCAAAAAAGATTGAAAAACGTTGCTCAAAGGAGAGAGTCAGTGACTGGTAATCAGTCAGTAGGTACCCCTGCCAGGGAGCTGTGCAATTCAATCAGCTTCAAAACCAGTGATTCTTCTTCAGAACATCAACTCTGCAGGGACAATGGTATCTTCCTCTGCCCATCTGACTCTTCTTAGCACTGTCTGGACCTTGCTGATTGGACACCAGTGCTACAGAAAACTCTCATGGTGACAATGAGTGTGCAAACAGTGTCACCACGTGCTGAGTGCCTCAGTGGGGCTGGCACACGCTGCTATTCTGAGGGTACGAGAGCTCTGATGTTGTCATGGAAGAACAGCAGCTCCCAAAGGAGGAGAGGATCAAGGTCTTCATCCTCAAAGGATGCCCTCCTCTGCTGAGCAGGCACTGAGTAACCTCAGTGCCACAGAGGCTTATGGAGAAGGAAAGGGAGGGCTCAGGGAAACAAGAGGAGAATACAGTGTTACAGAAGGACTGGATGAGCCCCACTAGACTCAGCCTTGAGCCACCTTTCTGTAGACCCTTTCTACACACTCTTTGGGCTTCCCAGGCGGCTCTGTGGTAAAGAACCTACCTGCCATGCAGGAGACGCAGGCTCAACCCCTGGGTTGAGAAGATCCCCTGGAGAAGGAAATAGCAACCCACTCCAGGAGTATTGCCTGGGAAATCCCATGGACTGAGGAGCCTGGTGTGTTTGCAACAGTCCATTGGATTGCAAAAGAATCAGACACTACTTAGCGACTTCAACAACGACAACAACAATATTCCTTTTTATTGATGAAGGCCTAGTGATGTTTCCTTGGAGAAGAGTTGACTTAAAGTGAGATCAGATCGCACTGAATCATGGGACCAGACTTCTAGGAACAGATTATACTAGATGAGGAGTAGGATGAAAAGTCTTCTACAAGTTCAACAAATATTGATTGAGCATTTCCTAAGACATTTCCTAAGCATTTCCTAAGACACTGAGATATTGGGTAGACAATAGTGAGTAAGACGAAAAGAACCCCTTGCTTTCACGGTGCTTACATTCTAGCCAGGGCAGACAGTCAGAAACAAAACGACAAGTAAATTGAAGAGTGGGTTCTTAGGTGATCGGAACTCTGGAGCAAAGGAAACCTGGTAAGACAGCTAGAGAGGCAGGTGGAGAGAGACTCAAAAGTGCACTCTGAGATGAGCAGGAACTTGGCGGGTTTCGTGGGGGTGAGTGTGGCTGGAGAGAGTGATGGGGGTTGCCATCAGAGGAGAGGGGTGTGTGTGTGTGTGTGTGTGTGTGTGTGTGTGTGTGTGTGTCCCTGCACCTGTGATTTTATAGTCAGATCCTGTAAAGACCTTGAGGATGTAGGCATTTCCCCCTAGTGAGATGGAAAGCAGAGGAGGACTCAGCCGGGGACACACTTGCCGGAACACGTGGCCAGACCTCCCCAGAGTTCAGGGCCGCCTACTGCAGACGGCTCACTGGCCTTCCCAATCAGGCCCACTGGCCTTGGCCTTCTCCTGCTGATGAACTTCCATTTACACGCATTTTCCTCTGACCATGGCACCCCCAGTCTCAGTGTACATCTGTCCAGTATAGCCTGACACTATTTTAAAAACAGCTCTTAAAGACTGCCTTTCAAAATGTCTTCTTCCCCGAAACAGGGCACGAGTTTGAAGAAATAACAATGGGCCATTTCTACTGAAACAAATGTGTTTCTTGCACCCAACAGCAAGGCCCTAGAACAGTAACGTTTCTATTCCAGAAAGCAAGTCTATTTTGTCAGCAACAACCCTTTAAAACCCAAAGCTGTCACATGATCCCCTTATCTATGAAGGATAAGTAAAAATCCAACACATGAAACATTTCTGCTGAAAATCATATCCATTTTGGATTTTGTTTTAAAATCTCTCATTGATAAAAAGGATTTAGAATCTCAAAATTGCCTCAACGTTTTGCTAGGAGAGTCAAAGGAAGGAAAGGAAATGATTGTTTATCAGGGTCTACTGAATTCTTTGAATATGATATTTTGTGTTAATATGAATGTTGGAACAGAGACAGGGAAATGCAGATGCAGGATACCTGTCTTGTTTTCGTTTTCATTTCAAACCCATCTTACTTATACATTCCTGAAGAACAGCTTCAAATACCATATTCTGTAAGTTTGTGGTTTCAAGTTGCTGATCTAAGGTCTTGCTGACCTCTGGACAGAATTTTAATGTTTTTCCCCCACTTTGTCAGCCTGAGGGTGATGACAGAATCAAGTATGCTTATAAATAGGACCAAATAAATAGAAAATTCTCTCCTAGGAAAGATGCAGTTTTAGGAAGAAATTATCTGCCTAGCACACTTTTTTAAAAAAACTTCTCATCCACTGACATTTCTGGTTCAACAACTTTTCTTCTTGAGGTAGTCAAACGTCAACAAAAGTGTTACTTCTTAATTATCTGAAGATCCTGAGTCACAAGAGTAATGCATCCATCACTTCACTTAGGAAATGTTTTATTCTCAATGATAGTTATTTTTATGAGAATCTTTACATAGCCATTGAAAAGAAGATAATTTTCCTTTGATGATTCTCTCTACTACAGTAATTGACCTCAGTTGATTCCCTTCAAAATTACATAAGAAAGCCTGACTTTTCAAAGCTGGAGATAAAGCAAGTCTGTGAACGTCCTCCCTCCTCGTACTTCCCCTAGAACAGCAGTTCTCAACTCTGTTGCACAGTAGAATTTCCTGGGGGAGCTTTAAATGTATTTCTAGAACAAGAGAGAGAGAAAAGAAAACCAGGCTCAAACTGAAGAAATTCTGACTTAAGTGGTCCAAGGTGGGCATGTGCGTGTGTGCTAAGTCACTTCAGTTGTATTCGACTCTTTGTGACCCTGTGGACTGTATCCTGCCAGGCTCCTCTATCCATGGGATTCTCCAGGCAAGAACACTGGAGTGGGTTGCCATGCCCTCCTCCAGGGGATCTTCCTGACCCAGGGATTGAACCCACGTCTCCTATATCTCCTACACTGGCAGACAGGTACTTTACCACTAGTGTCACCTGGGAAGCCCTCAAGAAAGTATGCAAAACACTTACTTGGGACCCCCAAGGAAGTAACTTCACACAAGATCAGAATTCTCAGGTGAGAAAGTAGAGGAAGAAGCTTGTAGCCTATGAGATGTCAGTTTTGATCTTATGTGACCTCTCTGGAAAAGGTCAGTTTTCATTCCAATCCCAAGAAAGGCAATGCCAAAGAATGTTCAAACTACCACAAAATTGCACTCATCTCACATGCTAGCAAAGTAATGCTCAAAATTCTCCAACCAAGCTTCAACAGTATGTGAACTATGAACTTCCAGATGTTCAAGCTGGATTGAGAAAAGGCAGAGGAACCAGAGATCAAATTGCCAACATCTGTTGGATCATCAAAAAAGCAAGAGAGCTCCAGAAAAACATTGACTTCTGCTTCATTGACTATGCCAAAGCCTTTGACTGTCTGGATCACAACAAACTGTGGAAAATTCTCCAAGAGATGAATACCAGACCACCTGACCTGCCTCCTGAGAAATCTGTATGCAGGTTAAGAAGCAACAGTTAGAATTGGACATATAACAACAGACTGGTTCCAAATCGGGAAAGGAGTCTGTCAAGACTGTATATCGTCACGCTGCTTATTTAACTTCTATGCAGAGTACATCATGTGAAATGCAAGGCTGGAAGAAGCATAAACTGGAATTAAGATTGCTGGGAGAAATATCAATAACCTCAGATATGCAGATGACACCACCCTTATGGCAGAAAGCGAAGAGGGACTAAAGAGCCTCTTGATGGAAGTGAAAGAGGAGAGTGAAAAAGCTGGTTTAAAACTCAACATTCAGAAAACTAAGATCATGGCATTCAGTCCCATCACTTGATGGCAGAGAGATGGGGAAACAATGGAAACAGTGACAGACTATTTTCTTGAGAGTCCATTGGGTTGCAAACCAGTCAACATTCAGAAAACTAAGATCATGGCGTTCGGTCCCATCACTTCATGACAAAGAGATGGGGAAACAATGGAAACAGTGACAGACTTTATTTTCTTGAGAGTCTGTTGGGTTGCAAACCACTTTGGACTGATCAAACTGTTTTGGTTTGGACTAATCAAACCAGTCAATCCTAAAGGAAATCAGCCCTTAATATTCATTGGAAGGACTGATGCTGAAGCTGAAGCGCCAATATTTTGGCCATGTGATGTAAAGAACTGACTCATTAGAAAAGACCCTGATGCTGGGAAAGATTGGGGGCAGGAGGAGAAGGGGACAACAGAGGATGAGATGGTTGGATGGCCTCACCCACTTGATGGACATGAGTTTGAGCAAGCTCCAGGAGTTGGTGATGGACAGGGAAGCCTGGTGTGCTGCAGTCCATGGGGTTGCAAAGAGTCAGACATGACTGAGCAACTGAACAGACTGGTCTTATTTGTATTCATACTGATGGGCTGTAGAGACATAGGCATTTGTATGCACTGGGTATTACCCCATCCTTTTATTTCTGTAGTCACCAAACCCATGTCTTCCATCTGTACTACCCCAAAGGCCCTGTTTCCTTTATCCACCCCAGTCCATCCTGCATGTGCCTAACATACAGAGATAGATTAAAAGACGTCAACATGACATTTCACCACTGGCCATTCTGAAGGTTGGTTGTCTTCAAGGGCAGTCGATCAGACTAGTCACAGCCATAGAAAAATTGCCCTGCGAGGCAGCTTTCTCTAATTGCATCAGCAGACCTTTAGGGAGGAGTCCTTTCTTCATTTATCTTGGCTGTTGAGCCAAATACACCACAAAGCCTTAAAATACGTATTGCATTACAAAAATGAAGGAAACCGAGCTGATGGAGTATAAGATTTGGGGAGACACAGAGATGTATTTAGTTTAAGCTTCGCTTTTCTAAAAAATGAAAATTTCAAGTTACAGAATTTCTCAGATTCCTCAGTGATAGTCACCATTTCCAATTTACACTGCTCTTGCTTAGCCCACTCACTGAATAAAGATCTTGTAAGTCAGGCCACATTTCTGTAGAGTAAAACCTTGTTTCAGTGTGTATCTTGAGGGCATATATATTGTGGGACTTTTGCATGCCTCTACACAGAATTATGTGTATCCTTGCCAATATTTCAATTCTAGAGATTCATGGAACCTGATCTTGGGGGGTCCATTATTATTCTGGAAATCAGATCACTGTTCTCTAATCAGGGGTCCGATGAGTGAATCAACTTGGAGAAGCTACTAAATTTCTCTTACATTCGTGAAAAGGGAGTAATGACTTTTTTAAGAAACATCTCTAAGATTCATCCCACCTCTACTGAACCTATATTGGAGCATTTACAGAGTTGAAATAAACTAAGCTATTTTTTGCCCCCTTGGCCAGGATGAGGTTCGGCAAGAAATAAAGGAAGAGGGCTGAGAATCTGCTCAACTTCAAAGAGCTCTCTCTCTAGAAAAGGGCTGTTTCCTAAAAACTTACTTCATTCTAAGAACAGATTTACTACAAAATGAACTCTGTATGGAACCAGGGATCCAATCTCACGCCAAAGTGACTGTGCCTTTAAAGCAATGAATGCCAAAGCTGGCCTCTTGCCCTGAGCTGCCAAAGGAAACAAGAAGGCAAATCCAAACCTCCCAAAGTGATAAACTCCATTTGTCACCTTCTCACATGTGCCTCCAAGACTAAACGTGTCTCTCGGTGGCTCCATTTCAGTTAAGTACTTTTAGACCTCAGTCCAAACCCCTTCTCTTAGGATTTGGCTCAAAATATTGATAACCATAAATTTCCATATTTATATTTCCAATCTGTGAGGACTTAAAAAAACTATCATGGAAACCAAGTACAATCTTAGGGAACAGACTGTGTATTTAATTTATACAATGAGACTTGGGTTGCAACATTAATACTGTAACAATACTGAATAATTTAACTAAATTGTATTACATTCTTTGTGCTGTAAATTCTGTTACTTTTAAGTCTGGGGCAAAATCATCCATTGAGCCTTGCAAAAGAGACTTTCATTTTGCTTTTACATTTTCCTGGAGCTTTGACATCTCCATTTTAAAAATCTGAGTCCCTTGTTGCTAGATTCACTTCTAATGGAAGGAGTCACTTCAACTAAAACAATGACAATTTAATGGCACGAAGGACATCAATGATTTTGGGTGGACATAGTACGATGTGGTTGGTAGTGCCTTCCATGTTCTAGTTGGCTGGGTGCGGGAAAACACAAACACCTGCAGTCTAGCGAAATAGACGGTGATGCATCTCTGGCTGGCTTTTCATTTATTTACTCATTTGTAAGTTCCAGGGTTGTGCTTAAAATGTAGAGCTGGAAGGAGCCACACAGAATATCTAGCCTAATGGTGTTCTATGAACATGCACCCATTTCCAAGTAGGTTTTCTGTTACCAATGGGAGCAAAATATAACTCTTGTGTTGTGAGTCTTTCAAATGGCTAAATTTAAGGATTGACACTCGGCAGTTTTTTTTTTTCTCTCCCACTTTTTAAATGCTAAGATGCATTTTCTTTCATGAAACGATGGCGGTAGTTAAGTGGTTGTTGTTTTCTTGTTCAGTGCCTTTACACAGGAAAATTAAATACAGCAAATCTATGTCAGTCTCCCTATTCTAAAGATGATTTTGAAAGATAGGAGTCTGGGGACCACACATCTGGTCTGATCATCTATTTCATGTGATTTGGGGGAAAGCAGGCAGAGTGGTTACTAGTTTGCATGCAGCCACCCGATTAATCAACGGCATCAAAGCTGCATGGCCTTGGACAGTCTCACACTCTCGAGGTGTAGCAGTGGGTGAAGAAAAGCACACGCTGTACCCACCACATTCAATGAGCTACCCAGAATCAACGGTAACACAGGATTCTGTGTATGAAGTTCTTGTTCTTTGTTGATGGCATGAGAGTTACAACCAATAGCTGAAAAAAAGTCAAAACAACCAGCAAAAAATCAACCAAGGCAAATAGTCCCCAAAGAGTCCCCTTTTCAATAGACTCTATCCTTGGCGAGATCAACGTGGAGGAAAGATTCAGGGTTAGTGCAGGTTGTGATGGTGGTGTTAAGGCCACCTGAAGTCATTCACCTTTGCAACAACCCTTGGGTTCCGTCTTTCTGTCTGCATCAAGCATGGAGATGCTGGGTACTGCGAGAGGAATGAAAAGTGTACTGATGAGCATCCTTAATATGAAGAAGATTTCAAGCCATTTTTGACACTGGAATAAAAGTTAGATTTCTGTGTCTGACATTTCAAATTATCTTAGTAAATGGCTCTCTAATTGAATCAGCAAACCCTTACGGGAGAGACTTTACTTCCTTTCTGTTGTCTGTTATACCAAGCACGCCAAGAGTGCTCAATAAATAATGCTATATGGATACAGGAGGCCAAGGAATGGGGGTAACATATTTTGCTTTTGATTGTTCCTCTGAAAGAAAGGAATTAAATGACAGAGTGACAAAAGGAGTAGGTGGCAAAAAAATGGAAGAGGAAACTTGAGCGTGACTATTTCACTCTTTAAAGCATTGCTACGTGGCCAATTATATGTTACCTTTCAGTTCTGAAGTTCAGAAATTCAATGTTAGATACTATACAGCTGACCAACAGATTTCCCAGAGTAGCTATTGATAATATGTCATATTTTCTTCCTGATGTAATTTTCTCCCAATGAAATTCATAGACTACTATTACTGATACTGTGCTACCCTGGCAGCAAACTTGAAATGTAAGGAAATAGGATTCTATTCATTATTTATTAGTAGTAAAGTTAATAAATCAGAAAGAGAACCAATACAGTTGTCATTTATCAGTAGAGTTCTCGTAAGATCAACCTTCCCTTTATTTAAATCTTTTAGAAAGGGTGTTTCTAAGCATTAAAAAATATTCTAAGTTTTCTGATGTCTTGCTTCTCAAAGGGAGTCTACTGTCTTCAGTTCTGTGTCATAGGCCCCTTGGTACCCCATCAATCATCGAACACAGGTATTGTTGTTGTTCAGCTGCTAAGCCATGTCCAACTCTTTGCACCTCCATGGAGTGCAGCACGCCAGGCCTCCTGGTCCCTCACTATCTCTTGGAGTTGCTCAAGTTCATGTCCATTGAATTGGTGATGCCATCCAACCACCACATCCTCTGCTGCCACCTTCTCCTTTTGCCCTCAATCTTTCCCAGTGTCAGGGTCTTTTCTAATGAGTCAGTTCTTCACTCAAGGTACTGGAGCTTCAGCTTCAGTATCAGTCCTTCCAATGAGTATCCAGGGTTGATTTCCTTTAGGACTGACTGGTTGGATCTCCTTGCAGCCCAAGGGACTCTCAAGAGTCTTCTCTAGCACCACAGTTTAAAAGCATCAGTTCTTCAGCGCTCAGCGTTCTTTATGGTCCACCCTCCTCATGTGTGTACGACTGCTGGAGCACAGATGTAGGTACCTACAAAGTGCTGGGGTGTGTACTGCTGGGGTGTATACTGCGGCTGGGGTTGAGAGGTGACGGTTGTTTCGTGAACAAGACAAATCATTCTGGAAAGAGTAAGAAGGGCCGAGCAAGGGGAAGTCGATGGGGGTGGATCTGTCTGACCAGCTTCCTAAAGGAAGTGATGCTGAAGGGGAAACCTGACTGATGAGTAGGAGTTTCCCCAAGTTCTCTTTTTCTTTGTCTTTTCAGGTTATGGGAAAAGCTGCTGGGGTTTGTGGTTGAGAACATATGGTTTCATGTGTCATCTGCTACAATGGTAGATGCGAAAAAATGTTTCTCCTCTTCCTAACTGGTGTTCAGATAGTACCTGTCATATCGCCAGTCACAGGTTCACGCACCCAAGCTCCCCGGCCTTGCTACACAACTTCCCCACGCATCTCTATGCTTGAATCATGAGGCGAACCTCAGGGTGGTAGGGGGTGGCATCCTGCTTTGTGAATCTCCTGCGTCCACATGCAGAATCAACTTGTTAATCAATTCTGCTCTTTCCTACATCAGGGCAATTCGTAGGTGAGAAGCTTCTTCATGTTAGAAGAATTACAAGTTATCCTGACTCTACTGCTGTGAAATATGACTCTCATAATCATTTGAAATATCATCCGAGCTGGGTCTCAGAGACACTTCAGAGGGGGGAAAGACAGGCCTGTAAAACCTGGAAGTGTCAATGGCGTGTATCTTGTAGTTGACTGAGCAAAAACGCCAGCCTTGGAGAGAGAAACCAGCTCCCCTCCTAGTCTCTTTATTGCTTTTTGTCTGCGTAATTTTAAATTCCACCGGTACTATAATGGATGGCTGCTCTCATTCTGAAAAAGCATGGATATGTGTATATGCATGACTAAATCGCTTTGCTATACACCTGAAATTTCCAGTGTACAACACTGGAAATCAACTATAAACTCCAATATAAAATAAAAATTAAATTATTGTAAATCAGCTAAAAATTTCAATATAAAATACAAATTAAATTTAGGAAATCAACATTTACAAGTTATTGATAATCACTCTGAATCAACAACTCATAAGAGTTATCTCTGCTTTACATGCATGCCAGATATTTTTGGTTTACCTATCTAATGAATATGATAAGGTGTCACATTGTTTTAATTTGTATTGCCTATTTACCAGTAGTATATTTTATCCTGTGTTTATTGGTCTTATTTTATTTTCTATAATTTTTTTTTTTAACAAAAGATGCCTGTTGGTGTCATTTTCCCAACTTTGTACTGAGGTGTCCTATTGCTTTTCTCTTTTGATTGATTCGTGTGCAGTTATGTGCATGCGTATAACTATACATATTCTAGGTATTAAGGATTTTTTTAATTAAAAAAATTTAAATTCTGCATGCACTATAATGCAGGCAGTGATGGAAGGCTACTCTCTTTTCACTGAGACACACACACACACACACACACACACAGGCACAGCCCTTCAGAGCAGCCTGCTTAACTTCTCCCAGAGACTTCCTCCACTTGGGAGGGGCTGTGGTCCCCCAGGGAAGCCGCGGTATCTGAATTTGGCAGGGAATCCCATTCCCATGGAAGTCGGGGTTGCCCTCACACTCCTAAGAAACAGCTTGCTGAGATTCTAACCCATTTGCCTCTGGCATCCCTGGAGGATGTGTGCACCCAAGGTGAACCAAGAAGGGTCCCCGATATTCCCCAACATCATGTACAAGTGGTGAGAAAACTTCTTGCCTCTAGGTACGAGGAAAAGGAAATCTCTGGAGATCTTCATGAACTCACTGCTCTACAAACATGAATGTTCATATCAAAACTGTCCGAGTGGAGCCTGACCTTTGAGCCTTGGGATGCAATGCTGAGCTCACATCGATTTAGATCTGAGCCCATTTCAAGTGTTCAGAGAAACGAGAAAGAATCCTACAGCAGGCCCCTCATCACCTACCCTCCCCCACACTGAACGAACCGTGAGGGGGAAGCACAAATGGAGAGATCTGTGAGTGGTTGGCTTCATCTGCATTAGCAAACAGAAATAGGCAACTTGTCAGAGCTTAAATTGCCTTATAAAGTATCTTTATACCGAGGAAGAGATGGTCAGAAATGCATTTTTTGGCCCCAATTTCCTTTCTTTCTCCCTGGGGGTCTCTTTTTCCCTACATTTTACCCCATCTCTCTGACCCTCTGGTTTTCCCTCTGATTTTGGCAATGTAGGCAGTTTCAATGTCATCACACATGTGGGTTGAAACCTTATTTTAGGAATAATAGTGATTGTAAGAGAACTGCTTTTTTCAGAAGCAAATAGTTCTGTGCACTTGATTTACAGCACACAAAAAACATAGCCTCATCGGCCAAGCCCTGCCTCCCGGAGCTGGTATGGAGTCCAGAGCACGGCCTGGTGGGGCCCCTGGGCCCAGCTGTCTCCCTGGCATATCCTTCACTGCCCGATGCTCTGTGCAACCCCATGGGCTGTAGCCCGCCAGGCTCCTCTGTCCACAGGATTCTCCAGACAAGAATGCAGGGGTGAGTTGCCATTTCCTTATCCAGGGGCTCTTCCCCACCTAGGGATTGAGTGCCAGTCTCCTGTGTTACAGGCAAATCCTTTACCTTCTGAGCCACCAGGGAAGTCCCCTTCATAGACTATGGAAATGGAACTGATGGCTCAAAATAGTTTTATCTTGATAAATCAAATAAACAAAATTTAGTCCACAAAACTAGTATAGATGGGCACCTTTAGGTATATAGGTAGTAGGTGACTCAGATGGTAAAGAATCTGCCTGCAGTGCAGGAAACCTGGGTTTGAGCCCTAGGTTGGGAACATCCCCTGGAGAAGGGAATGGCTACCCACTCTAGTATTCTTGCCTGGAGAATTCCATGGACAAAGGAATCTGGTGGGCTACATACAGTCCATGAGGTCACAAAGAGTCAGACACAACTGAGCGACTAACATTTTCACTTTCATACTATCAGTTCAGTTCAGTTCAGTCACTCAGTCATGTCCGACTCTTTGCAACCCCATGGATTGCAGCATGCCAGGCCTCTCTGTCCATCACCAACTCCAGGAGTTTATTCAGACTCATTTATTCGACTCATTGAGTCGGTGATGCCATCCAACCATCTCATCCTCTGTTGTCCCCTTCTCCTGCCTTCAATCTTCCCCAGCAACAGCATCTTTTCAAATGAGTTAGTTCTTTGCATCAGGTGGCCAAAGTACTGGAGTTTCAGCTTCAACATCAGTCCTTCCAATGAATATTCAGGACTGATCTCCTTTAGGATGGACTGGTTGGATCTCCTTGCAGTCCAAGGGACTCTCAAGAGTCTTTTCCAACACCACAGTTCAAAAGCATCAATTCTTCAGTGTTCAGCTTTCTTCACCATCCAACTCTCACATCCATACTTGACCACTGGAAAAACCATAGCTTTGACTATACAGACCTTTGTTGGCAAAGTAATGTCTCTGCTTTTTAATCTGCTGTCTAGGTTAGTCATAGCTTTACTTCAAAGGAGCAAGAGTCTTTTAATTTCATGGCTACAGTCACTATCTGCAGTGATTTTGGAGCCTAAAAAAAATAAAGTCTGTCACTATTTCCATTGTTTCCTTATCTATTTGCCATGAAGTGATGGGACCTGATGTCATTATCTTACTTTCCTGAGTGTTGAGTTTTAAGCCAACTTTTTCATTCTTCTCTTTCACTTTCAACAGGCTCTTTAGTTCTTCGCTTTCTGCCATAAGGGTGGTGTCATCTGCATATCTGAGGTTATTGATATTTTTCCCGGCAATCTTGATTCCAGCTTGTGCTTCCTCCAGTCCAGCATTTCTCATGATGTACTCTGCATATAAGTTAAACTAGCAGGGTGACAATATACAGCCTTGACGTACTCCTTTTCCTATTTGGAACCAGTCTGGTGTTCCATGTCCAGTTCTAACTGTTGCTTCTTGACTTGCATACAGATTATAAATGTCTATAAATGGCCCCTAGAAATGAAGAGCTCTGTGCCCCTTCCCTCTTGTTGGTTTATTTTTAAAATTTATTTATTTTTAATTGGGATAATTGCTTTACAATGTTGTGTTGGTTTCTGTCCTACATCAGTATGAATCAGTCATAGGTATACATTTATCCCCTCCTCTTGAACCTCCCTTCCACCTCCAGCTGATGTTATGACTAATCTCATTTTCCCTCTTCCCTTGGGCTGAGGGCCTGCTTACCTCTTCCATGAAGGTTCAGCAGGAAAAATACTCCTATTTTCTGCATTCCAAACTTGGAGCCCGGCTAAGGGGGAGCCCCTTCCTGGGAGTTTCCATGGCAAAGAGCTCCATACACACCTGGGGTGCATGTGTCTCCCCTGTCCTGTAATCCTCTGCTTAACCAAATAGATTGCATTCCTGATTCCACCACTGCTTCTGGCTCAGTCAACATACACCGAACAAATTTTGTTTTTCTTAATGTAATGTTAGAGAAATCACAGTCAGTGCTCTAATTGCTCACTGCCCATGTGAGTCAAATAGACTTTAAACACGCTCGCTTGAGGACTTAATAAACTTTAAATTGTTCTTTAAATTGTTCCTATGGAAAAATGCATCAGGGGTGCCAAATAACCAAATTAAAAATGAACTTTTGGAACCCAACACTCCAAAGTCGAGACTGTTCAAAAAGCAGTTACCTGCTCCTAATTTCTGACCAAATGAAAGGGTTCATGTTTCTGCCTCTGAGAGCTGGTGTACATGAGGGCCCTAAGAACAGTGCTAGCAGTGTGGAGGAACTTTCCTTTTGCTCCATCCCCGGAATTTTACTGTGTCAAGAGTCTCCCTTCTTTTAATGAGAGCTGTAGCTGAAGCATCAAGCCCTCCAGGTGAGGAAAGCTGTCAGAGAACTTCATTGTGCCAGCAGGAATGAAATGCACCCATGGTATTTGTTTGCTTCCACATTAGTAACGTGTCTACTGATTCTATCTTCTTTCATTCATTTAGAAACCCTTTTCTGTGCTTCTACCCCTTGTACTGACTGTCCGGCTTTGTCTCTGAGAGAGCTACCGGTACAGATTTCCAGGCAATGAGAGCTTGATGGAACCCGCAGGTACAGTACACAGCCAGAAACCTGTATCATCCCTTCTAAGCAGTTAGTTACCCTGGATGTCCCTTTAGGCTGGAGCTAAATGTGATAAATGTCATCCAATGAACTGACTGGCACAGAAACCAAAAATCCACCAGGGAGAAGGGCAAAACCACTCACATATTTTCAGTTGTAACCAGATCAGACTGTAACTGCCTAATCCCTAATAAATAGAGGGGGATAAAGAATAGAAATCTCCTTTGAAGACTGTAATGAAATGATGTACATGGGACTATGAAAATAGATATTCTATTAACCAGAGTTAAACTGCACACACTCACACACACTTATGTAAAAGGGCAGTCAGCATACTGGGCCAGAAAATTGTCTGACACTGGATTAAAGACATAGTTGAGCAAACTCCTTGAGGGCAAAGGCTTCTGCATTCATGCTTGTTGGCTAAGAGACACAGTGAATGGAGTGTGGTTAGAAGCAGACAAACATGATGTGAATCCCAGCTCTGCCACCTGACAGCTGTACGATGCAGGCAAATCATTAATACCAAGTCACTCTGTTCTTAACTTCCTCTTAGATAAAGAGGAGAGGGACTTCCCTGGTGGTCCAGTGGAGAAGAATCCGCCTGCCAATGCAGGAGACACAGGTTCGATCCCTGGTTCAGGAGGATGCCGCAGGCTGCGGAGTGGCTGAGCCCGTGTGCCACAACTACTGAGCTCGAGCTCTAGAGCCCACACAGAGCCCACTGCAAAGAGCCCACTGCAGCTGCTAAAGCCAACTGCTGAAGCCTGTGCGCCACCAGAGAAGCCACTGCAAGGAGAAGCTCACGTGCACAACTAGAGAGGAGCCCCTGCTTGCTGCAACTAGAGAATGCCCTTGCAAAAAGCAATGAAGACTCAGTGTCGCCAAAAATAAATAACTTTTTTAAAAAGAGGAGAAAATGATTCCTATTTCTTAGGAATGTCACATAAGGAGCATTTAGCACGCAGTTGGTGCTCAGTAATGAAAGGATCTTTCTCATTCCTTCTTTCACACTGAATAGCTAAGTATGCTTACAGGGACATTGTCTATGGTCAACAATTTTTTTGCTTCATGTTTTGAAATTTTTTCCTTATCGTCTCAAATGGCTTATGATTTCTCTGAAGGTTTCAAGATTTTCAGGAAGCTACTGGCAGACATGTGAAAAGTCAAAGCCGCTCAGTCATGTCCAATTCTTTGCAACCACATGGGCTATAGCCCAGCAGACTCCTCTGTCCGTGGAATTCTCCAGGCCAGAATACTGGAGTGGGGTGGCCATTCCCTTCTCCAGGGGGTCTTCCCAAATCAGGGATCGAACCTAGGTCTCTCACATTGCAGGCAGATTCTTTACCATCTGAACCACCAATAGTCTACCAAAATGAGAGCACATAGACAAATAGAGAAACACAAAGGAGCCAGAAACAGGGACTCTGACAAAGGCAGGACTTGAAGGGATTCCCAGTATGGTGGCATGAAGGTCTTGGATGACGCTGTGTCAGCAGACCTGGAGAACACTCGGCAGCTCGTCGTGGGGACAGAGGGCTCAAGGGAAAACAAACCCAGGAGAGGAAATGGAGCAGAGAGATTCTCTGACAGGAATCACAGTGAGGAAAATGTACTGAGATGTTTTACAGAGCTGCTGGATGGTATGAGAAGACTTAGCCAGAGAGTCCAAGAAACTTCACAAATGAAAAAAAAGTTGGACTCTTCATTCAGGAGAGGAATTATAGTTATACATACTGCTGGTCTTAGCAGGAAACACTATTTCTCTCTTCATGATCCTGAAAACACTGATAAAGATTTAAGTAAAATTTTGACATAACCCTATGGTAGCAAAAGGGGAGAGGTAGAAAGGGCTGGAACAGAACGAAAATCTTCATCCATTATAATCAGAAGTAGTAGGTAGTGCTCGAAATGAATAAATCAAGAGGTATTTGGTATGGATAAAATTAGAAATACGATGAAGACGAAGCAACTCAAATGAGGACAATGTTTCCTCTAGAGACTAAGGGTGAGAGACGGGGTGCCAGTGAATGGCTTTTGCATTTTAGCACTGCTTGTCTTTTAAAATTATGTGCATGTTAAACTTTGATAAAAATAAAAATTTTGAAATGGGGACAGTAACTATATTTTGGGCTTCCCGGGTGGCTCAGCAGTAAAGAATTTGCCTGCCAATGCAGGAGCTGTGGGTTTGATCCCTGGGTCAGGAAGATCCCTTGGAGTAGGAAATGTCAACCCACTCCATTATTATTGCCTTGGGAAATCCCACAGACAGAGGAGCCTGGCGGGCTACAGTCCATGGAGTCGCAAAGAGTTGGACATGATTTAGTGACTATACAACAACAGCAACAATTCTATTTTATACACATTAAATTAAGATTATAGAATAAAATTGTAACAAAAGAAGAAAAGAAGGTCTGATTACTCAAGGTAAAATATTGAGCAATAAGTCTGGTTCCAGAATATTCCTGTGCTGTATTTCTCATTTCCATGCAGCCCCTTTTCATACTGTTCATGGGGTTTGTATGAAGCTCCAATATACTGGCCACCAGATGTGAAGAGCTGACTCACTGGAAAAGACCTTGATGCTTGGAAAGATTGAAGGCAGGAGAAGGGGAGACAGGATGAAATGGTTGGATGTCATCACTGACTCAATGGACACGAGTTTGAGGAAACTCCTGGTGATGGTGAAGGATGGGAAAGCTTGGCACGCTGCAATTCATGGGGTCTCAAAGAGCTGAACATGACTTAGTGACTGAACAGCAACAATGCAGCCCCTACCCCATAGCATATTGATTTGTTGTATTTCTTACAGCAGCTGGCATGGCTTTCTGTATATGTGAGGTGCTTAAAATATTTGTTGGATGATAAATATACCAATGGCTGATTTTTTCTTCATGGCAATTTTTAATGAGCTTGGTGGGTCACATCTGAAGTTGAAAGTTTTGTTTTGTTTTATATGGAGGGAGAAGATTATAGATTAATGGATTTGAGAAGTCTCCCTGAAATCTGATTCTGAGGTAGACATTCCACAGGTCTAATCTACTTTACACACTGCAAGAGTTTGCCAGAGTCTCATTCAAAACAATTGATATTTGAGTGAGGCAGTCTAATGGGAATTTTAATTATGCATTCTTATATGATCTCTAAACTCTGCTCTTGGGATAAACCAGAACTTTGGTTTGTAATCTTTGCCCTAAAGGAACCCTGCAAGGGGGAGGGGAGGAAAGAAGTATTTTTGCTGCTGCTGCTGCTGCTGCTAAGTTGTTTCAGTTATGTCCAACTCTGTGTGACCCCGTAGACGGCAGCCCACCAGGCTCCCCCGTCCCTGTGATTCTCCAGGTAAGAACACTGGAGCGGGTTGCCATTTCCTTCTCCAATGTATGAAAGTGAAAAGGGAAAGTGAAGTCTCTCAGTCGTGTCCGACCCTTAGCGACCACATGGACTGCAGCCTACAAGGCTCCTCCGTCCATAAGATTTTTGAGGCAAGAGTACTGGTGTGGGTTGCCATCGCCTTCTCTGAGTATTCTTGTTAAAAGTGTATGAAAACCACTGAACAGAGTTGTAGAAAACATTTCGTTTGACCACATTATCTCAGCTTGCTGGGGAAAAGTAGTCACTGAATTAAAATCTAGGATTTTGGCCTCAGATTTCATAATGCAGCTTAATCACAGAAAGATCAAAGTAAACACTGTCAGCATCTTCACAAGATTCCCAGTGGAAAATGTCCATCATGTTACCTAATTCCCCCAATGATAAATGGGCCTTTGAATTTACTTCCAGGAAAAACTGTGCTTGCATTGATGAACTAGGACACTTTCTTTTATATTAAAAATAAAAAGAACCCCTACATCCCCACATGATTCCTTTTGCTATAGTTGCCTGGAAACACAGAGTTAAATGAGAGTTCAGTTTTGGAAATCACCCGTTGCAAGTGTCTACTAACATTTAATTTGGGTTGTTTGAATGGATTTGGTTTGGAGGGCCCTTATTTTGTAAAGAGAAGCAAGCCAGCACTCGTGAATTGCCTACCAGGGGCAGGCCTTGTATTTGTTGTATGTCTTATGGGTTATTTCATGGACTGTGTTCAAGAATCCTGGAAAATAGGTGGTGTTCTCACTTTACAGACAATGCAGGTCAGTTTCAGGGATATTAAGTAACCTGGCCACAACTGGGGTCATTAAGGCACTTACAACAATTTTAGAAGTAAGCAATGTATGAAGTCCAATAATGCACATTTTATATTCAGATCAGTGTCAAATTATTCAAACCTATAATTCAAGACCATACAGCCTTTAATTTCAAGATCACACAGCCTATAACACACACATGCACATGTGCACACACACACACACACACACCCACACACACCATAATTTCTTTTTTTTTATCCTTTACTGAGTTTTTAAAATTAATTTTTATTGGAGTATAGCTGATTTATTTCCCTTCCTTCTTTTCTACTTTCCTCCTCTCTGTTTCTCTGTCTATATGTTGGGACTTCCTCTGTTAATCCTTGGAGGTACAAAGAGGAATGATAAACAAACTCTGGTCTCAAGCTTACTGCTTAGAGGAGGGGTTAAAATACAGACTTAACAACAATTAAAGGTTGAAAAAAGCAATGAATGCAATAAGAGATGCAGAATGCTTTATGAGTTCAGAGGGAGAAGGGAAATTCCAGGGTCCGAACTCCCTAGGAATTCACAGTTGACTAGACCAAGCAGACACTTAAATGGAAGTCTAATGCAATGTTTAAGAACTGTACTGGAGGAGTTTTCACTATACTGTGTGCATCAAAGTAGGGAGAAATGGGACTGTGCCTATTTCACAGCCTGAGGAAGGCTGATGACAGCAGCGTGGGCAGTAAGGACGGGGATAGAGGGGGCCAGGGACTGGGGGTCCAGGACATCTCACAACTGTCGGTGCTGGTGAATGGGCTCTGTGGCCAGTGCAGAAAAGGCAGTGGTTGAGCAAAAGACCCTCAAAGGGAGGAGAGCTGGTTCTGAGAAGTGGAAGTGGCCTCAACGAGGGACTGGATCTTGGGTAAGGCTGCAATTCCAGAAGCGAGGCCACAGATGTGTCTGAAACCCCAGCCACTGGCTTCAGCCCTCAGGAGTATAGAGCAAGGCAGAATTTCTTAGACCCATTCCCCAGACCATTACTGGGAGGGACAGGGGAATATTGCAATAACATGAACATGTGGGCAGCAGTAGTGGACACGGAGAAGAGAAAGAGGTGTGGATGATCATCAGTGGCCTCTATAGTACCACTTGGGAAGGTGGCCTAAGGTGGACAGGGAAGAATTATACTGACTCAGAGGTCCTGAGCCTGTTACTGGGAAATTGGGATGTCATAGGGGAAGGAGGGCTGATGAGAGTTATTTTGAAAGGACTTGAGCATGCTTGAAGATAGAAAGGGAGATATAAGAGATCAAATCAATGGACCAAGTCCTCTGGAGCAAGAGCGGCAGTCCAGAGTTAGCTATAGAGAAGCCATGTGTGAGGGGTAGCAGGGGGAAAGGGCAGAGGACCAGTGAACCAGCAAGGACATTCGAGGGTCCCTGCCCTAGACAGAGGCAGGGGCTTCCTGGGCCCACAGCAACTGCATGTTCAAAATCTCTGTAGTGTTCTTGGCATGTAGATCTGGTGAAGGCCTCCGTGCCCCTTGCCTGGGGCCCCTCAGTGTATTCCCTACACTGCAGTGTATTCCCTCTTCTGCAGAGCAAATCTGTTTCTTTAACATTCAACATGTCTGAATTTCACAGCTACTCTGTGGTAGGCAATGGTTATGCCTCTGTTTAAAAACAACCTGTAGGCTTCTCTCCATAACTTCCTGTTGCCCTCAGGATGAATTCCTAACCTCCTTACAATGGTGTTTAAGGCTTCTTATGATCTGGCCTCCGCTTACCACTCTAGTCTTATCTGTCCTCTCCTGACCTTGCACTCTGCAGTCCAGCCACACTGAACTGCTTGGAATCTTCCAAAAGAACTCAACCTCTGCCTGGAAGGCCTTTTCCCATCTACCTCACTAATTCCTATTTTTCCTTGAGGAAGGCACTTAGATGAAACCTCCTCCAGGACACCTTTTCTAGCACCAAGGCTGTATTAGGTGCTTCATCTCTGTATTCCCATATTACCTGACAGTAACCTCTATCAGAAACCTTATAAAACAACACGATAATCATTGTTCCTATCAATTACTTATGAGGAGGGATTGTGTTTGGTCATTATTGGTAAATGGCTGATTCATGTTGAGGTTTGACAGAAAACAACAAAATTCTGTAAAGCAATTATCTTTCAATAAAAAATAAATTTTAAAAAAAGCTAAAAAATTCACATGGAATATCATTGATAAAATTCTTTATTGTTCTTATCAACAATATTGGACAGCAAGGAGACTGACCCAGTCAATCCTAAAGGAAATCAAGCCTGAATATTCATTGGAAAGACTGAAGCTGAGGCTCCAATACTTCGGCCACCTGATGCGAAGAGCTGACTCACTGGAAAAGACCCTGAAGCTGGGAAAGATTGAAGGCTGGAGGAGAAGGGGATGACAGAGGATGAGATGGTTGGATGGTGTCACCAACTCAATGGACATGCGTTTGAGCAAGCTCTAGGAGACAGTGAAGGACAGGGAAGCCTGGTGTGCTGCAGTCCATGGAGTCGTGAAGAATCACACATGACTAAGCGACTGAACAGAAACAATTGTTGATAAAACTCTTACTTACTGATTCCCAGGGTATAGGTCAGTCTAGCTCCCATTAAAAGTGCTTG
The DNA here is from genome assembly GCA_007570785.1 of Antilocapra americana. NCBI lineage: Eukaryota > Metazoa > Chordata > Mammalia > Artiodactyla > Antilocapridae > Antilocapra > Antilocapra americana. Next base: position 35,789,111 of record ML663009.1, read on the forward strand.
TGCCTGATCTCTTTCCACAGGATTAACCCATGGGACAGTTGAGACTGAATTCGCTGAACTGCTGTCAGGCCCACGGGCAAATGTCTTAAGGGAAGACTTGGTATGGAGGAAGGTGGAAGGGCAAGCTCCTGTCCCTACCTTCTGAGGAGGAGAGGAGGGATGAGTTGGTGACCGTAAGCCCTCAGAACAGAAGGAAGGATGGTGGGCCAGTGGTACAAGTCCTTTGTTCATTTCTTCAGCAAATATGTTGTAGGTGCCGACCACAGAGTAGACATATTAGGGATTGGAGTACGAGGGTGAGCAAGAGGGAAACGATTCCTAGCTTCAAGTGGCGCGTAGTTCAGTTGAGGAAGACACATGAGAACAAAGATGATGAAAGAGAGGAAGGAGAGGCAACCAGCAGAGAACATAGAATGGGAGCTAATCCAGATTGGGAGGCCAGGGAAACCTTGCAGAAGAAAAGGTTTAGTTGAGATTGAGAAGGCTTAGGGTTAGGTTAGCCAGCCAGGGTAGAGCAGCAGAATGTTCCAGAAAGAAGGAACAGCGTGTTTGAAGACCTGCCTGAGGGCAAAAGTGTGGTACTTCTCAGGACTCGGGGGACACATATATTGGAGGGAGCTGGAGGGCACTGTGTCCAGGGATCTGAGGGCACAGAGGGGTCAAAGGGCAGGAAGAAGAATGCTGGGAATAGAAACCAGTCAATCTAGGGTGCTTGGTGGGAGCCAAGTCACACAGGGCTTTAAAGCTACACGAGGAGTTGTATTTCACTCTGAGAAAATGAAGACCACTTAAGGGGCTGAGGCAGGTGACAGACACGGTTAAATTCCCATTTTAGAATGCTCACTCCACTGGCAGGTTGGGAAGACAGCAAGGACACAAGCCAGACAGTAAGGACTTGATGTGAGAAGGATAATGTTTTGCCCATGGGTGTGTCCTCTCAATTCATTCACCTGTGCCAGAGGCTTGCGGGACCCAGAGGTGGTCTGCCAGCTCACCAGGCTCTCCCCAACACGCATCTTTTTCCAGGAAAAGTCTCTTCACTCTTGTTGCCAATAACAACTGCAGTGGCTAAATGTCCTCGCCACCCCCTTTTCCAGGCCTGCCATAAAATGGGTCTCAAAGGAGTCCAGGGAAAAGAGGCAAGTTCAGAATTGGTCTGTTCCTAAAGAGAGAAACAGGAGAGGGAACAGACCTAGGGAGAGGGGACTCAGGGGACTCAAAGACTCAGAGACACAAAGTCAAACTGTGAGCCAAAGATGTGTGAGCCACAGGACGCAGGGCCAGAAAAGCTCCTTGTTTATGAAGTTCATGTTTCCTAAAGGTGGAGCTGGACTGAGCTCCTGTGAAAAGCAAACTGTGGAAAATGCCAGTGATTCATGGCAGAGGGAATCAGCAGTAGAAAGAAAGGGAAACAGGTCAACTACCTCCATTCTTCCATGCTCAGGGACCTTGAAACTTGATTTTTGCAGAATGCACAGGAGGGTACTCACTGGTCTCCCTCTAGTCTGCTCTAAAGAAGGTGCCACTTAATTGTTCACACTCATTGCATAAAATGCAAATATTCATCCAGAGTTCTCTAATTAGCATCCGGAGAGCTGCCTGGGCTGTGTGTGTGTAAGTTGAATCTTCCTTGTTTGCATGAAGTAAGATGATTCACACACATCACATCTCTCTGATCCTAGAAGTCTAAATATTTATGCGGTCTTTTGTTTCAAACCTAGAACTCCTTACTGTAAACACCTTCTGAATCCCAAGTCTTCGTGCCTGGCTTTAATTAACCATTAATAGGAACATTTACTGGTTGGTGCACAGGCTAAATGGGTTTTGGCTTCCTTTTGATTTCGCAAGAAGAATCCACACTGCCCCCCTCTACCGAACTGATAAGAACTGACATCTGATTAGAAAAGGCAAAACTAATTAGAACTGGTGCAAAGGGGATTATTTGAGTCACTTACATTAACATACATTACAGTTAAATATCTGTCAGATTTTCCATTAACCCTCTTGCATTTCCATCTCCAGGATCAAATCTATTTCTTAACCTCATACCCCCTTTTCCCCTAGTTAGAAACTTGGTATTCAACAGGCTAAATTACCACTAATGCTTTAAACACACAGCTCTTATGGACGGATGCAAGCCATGGACAAAGATCTTGAAATGAGAATAATAGAAGCCATTCCCCTAATGATGGATTTAAACCCTAGGTATTATGATTCCAAGGCTAATATGCTCTTCTTGCTACTATGTTTGTTTCTTTATGGAGGAAATCAAGAGTTAATTGTCACTTTACACCAATTCACTTTATTGGGATCCAAGCTATTGCATACTAGGATGATAAAGTGAAACAGAAATGAAAGTGGAATATCCAGCAGAGTTCTAGTCTATAAAAGGTTAAAATAACATGTTCAAAGTTGAACTTGAAAACTTGCGGGAAAACCCAGATGATTTGGGCTCAGTTACTACATAAAGTGGATTTCAGGATGAGGATGAGATAGTAGGTATACCCAATGGGAACCGAACAGTATTAGGGACAGATGTCTCCTTCTGATTAAAAACTCACTGAGGAGAGGCACCATGCCTTCCCGATCTTTCCGATGAATGCAATGAGGGTTCTTTGGATACTTAAGCTTTCAGTCTTCAATTCTGGGCACACTGTAGGTTCTCAATAAATTTTCATCATATGAATGAATGAATACATGCAAAAATTATGGTTTCACCCTCTTGTAAAACTCTGTGACCCTGAACAGTTTCTGAAATCTTGATGGCTCATGTTAAAGGAAAAGAGAGTGATTATATTTTATCAGTTCAAAAATCTAACAAAGCCTTTGGATTTTTTGCTTTGCAAAGTAAATCACATACCACTTCCTTGGGTTTTTCCCATTTTTACCAGGTATCAGAGGTACCAGTGAGCCCAGCAACAAATCAGCCTAGCAACAGAAGCAGGAGTAAGTACACAGTAGGATGAAAATAGAGCAACATGAAAACACTGTCTGATGTTTTAATTTTTTAAAACTTAAAACATTTTATTTTCCCGCTTACTACATCACACCTTCATCTTTTTTCTCAGTTGTAGTATCAGTAGATACTACAACAAATATTTTTTTTGAATGAATGAATACAGCTATTCATAGAGTGAAGAATAGAACTGTACTCAACTTAGCTTATTGGAGAAGAAAATGGCAACCCACTCCTGTATTCTTGCCTGGATAATCCCAGAGTCAGGGGAGCTTGGTGGGCTGCCACCTATGGGGTCGCACAGAGTCGGATACAACTGAAGCGACTTAGCAGCAGCAGCAACTTAGCTTGGAATCTTTAGTTCCTGGCTCCAAGTTGGGCAAACAGGAACTAGAAAGCTGTGGATTAGGACAAGGCAACTGCAACAAAACTGGCTTAAATGTTGTCTGATGTAGAAAAAATTGAGAATGCAGACAGTGGTGAAATGTGAAACAGATATCACAAAGAAAGACCCTGTTAGCCCAACTCAGACCACCTATAGCTATTTCCTTAGGCAACATGGTATTTATCACTAGGCTTAAAATCAGATGAGTTACTAACTCTGAGCAAGTTATTTAACCTCTCTAAGCCTCAGTGTCCTCATTTACTGATATTAAAAAGCGATTAATAATATCTACCATTTGGATAGTGAAGGACAGGGAAGCCTGGAGTGCTGCAGTCCATGGGGTCACAACAAGTCACATACGACTGAGTGACTGAACAACAACAACCGTTTGGATGATTTATATGTGGCAGAGAGTTGGTACTCTTGTTAAAATAAACCAGTGAACACCAACAGAACACAAGCAAAATCTCTTCTGCTAACTTTTCCGGTCAAGAGTTTTCAGTACAAATTATATTAACATATGTGTCTGGAAATTTACTCTGGATCCTGGCCTTAGCACTAGTTTCATGGGACATTCACAACAAATTTTGCTTCCTTTGTAAACATAAATGATGAACTATCAAAGATAAAATGAAAATATAAAAATAATGCTCCTCGTCTACCATGGGCAACAGTTAGCATATTTGTACCAGCTCTTTCCCCTTTTGCCAGCCTAACCTAGCCAAGGTAAGTCATAATGGAAACCATCAAATGGTTGAGGGTCACTCGTGATGACCACCTACACTCATCTCCCAAGTCTCTATCCTAATTTCAACTCTAGATTTTAGGTCACTTGTGAAACCACGAGTTTGTTACCATCTTTCAAGTTCACTCCTGGATTCTGAGTATACTGACTAATCTTGTTTCCCAGCATTTTTAGGATTTTGGCTAGGTTCCGTCTTGGGCCCTTCATGCTTCTGACTTCCCCTCACTTGATTCTGGCCCCTAAAACCAAACCCTGGCACTAGCCTAACTGACTGACCCTTTAACCAACCTCTATCCCCCAGCAAAGGGGTGAATTGAATGTTCTATTGTTGCAGAATTCTGAATTCATATTTTCCTACTAGACAAGGCATTACCAATTGGTTGAAGGTTCTGTTTCTTCTCTGGAACTTTCTCTGGGCAATTATAAGGATTCAGAAGCATTGTCAGTACATAAGAGCTGCAGTGAGTTCTTATTCCTCCAATCTCAGTTCATTTCAGTCGCTCAGTTGTGTCTGACTCCTTGCGACCCCATGAACTGCAGCACGCCAGCTAGGCCAATTGGGAAACAATCTTTTGAGTATTCATCTTTAAGATTAGCAACACCCAAGATTAACTTAAAGATGAGAGGAGGAGAACACAGCTTGATTTATGTCAATGGTTGATATATAGAGTACTGAAGGATAAACTTGGCTAGGTAGAGAGAGTGGGTTGAGGTTCCTAATATATGATCGAAGAACTTGGCTTTAAACTAAAAAGGAAATGTACAAATTTATGTTTTGGTCATAATAAACCATCCATTCACTGGCTGCCTTCCCTCTCAGAATTTTTAGAGATGGGAAAATTCTAAACCAAATATAGAATCCACTCAAGTTTCATGGCTCTAACGTTAGAAAAAAAAATTTCATGCTTTCAAGTGTCTGATTATATAGCTCTGAAAAAGACCGTATTCTAGTTGAAGAGGTTAAGGCTTTGAATTGAACTCTCATGAGCCCTGGTCAACCAATAATTCTCTTACACCTTAAAGCAAGTATTCAGTGACTTGAAGATAAATCAGAACAGCATGCACTACACCCCTCTCCTGCCCTCTCCCATAACCTTCCAATAGGAAAAAGAAGAAAATTATAGCCAGGAGGTATTTCCATTTGCCAAGCCCCAAACATCAGCAAGACAGAGTTACTGAAGACATTTTGTGAAACACCAAATACCATTTGTTCTCCCAGCCTCCAGGGAATGGATTACTTAAAACCACTCCAGGCATGGAACGATAAAAATGTCTCCCACAATTCGACTATGCTGCATCCAACTCTTGGGCGTCATTCACATCTAGGAGAACAGAGGCAGGAGGGTACCCAATTAAGAGAGAAGGACATATGAACCCCTCAATTTCAGCCTCTGCCTGAGCATGCAGCCCTGTGTGGGTTCAGAGTTCTGAGGGTGAAGAGAAGGTGATCTTTGTGTAGCCTACTGGGTAAATTCTAAACAAACAATCAACAAATTCAATCTACTATTTTGTAGCAAAGAGCCAAGATTTCCATCATTCCTAAAGCTAGAGTGTCCCAATTAGCATATCTCATTAGTAAATCTTCCTGTGTTTGACACAAAGTGAATATGACAAGTAGAAAAAAAAATCCATGACAACTATTTTTGTTCAGGAGTCTCTAGTTGATAATCAGAAGAACTGTTTAATTTCCAATCCCTGTTTGCCCATGTCTTTGGTCAGGAGTATCAGAGATTTGGCTAATCTGAAATGAGAACACAGATCTCTACTCTCTGCTATGAATGGCAGATTTAAAACTACCCTCTTGGAGTTGAAAATACTTAGCAACATACTGGATGAGACAATAAAAATGGAAAAACCTAGAAATATGTACATCCAAGTGAAAATTGCTTCTCAAAATGATCATCTTGGGAAGCAACTTATTTACTTTCTTTATTATCGTCAGAGAAAGTTCACAAAGAAAATTTGAAATGCAGTTCCATCATACTGTAGTTATTCTTTGTTTTTTTGACCCAATGCAGCAATACTCAGCTTGACTGTTTTCAAAATAACCCCGAAAGGATGAGTATTACTGTATTGATAATAACCTCCTGGATGTGCTAAAAGCTCTGAAGACAATCCCTGGAAAAAAACTCTGCAACTGTATTGAACAACAGCACCAAGACTAGAATGGGCCCAACCCTTCTAAATGTGAATGCTTTCAAGAGGGTAACATTTATTTGACTACAGAGCTGTGACACACTTGCTCACAACTCAGACACAGGACACTTCAGTCATACTTCATCCTTGAGTCAGAAGGGACAATACAGTTCAATTGATAAGGTTGAGGAAGTAGGCTTTGAATGGAGAGCCACTGCCTGCCAGCCGATGTCACCCACCATTTCTGCTACCTGAGGTCCTCTGAAGATGAAAATTTTCTTGGTGTCGTAAGTGTTGCATGCACCAGGAAAAGTAAAAACTATCTAACACACCGGAAGATGCTTGTTAGTTTGTCCATTAGCACCCGTTGGAGCTCTTGGGCCCTGGGGAGCTGGGGTGGAGGCCAAGGGGTCAGAAATGTGGTGGACAGTTGTTGACATGAGCGATGGAGGCGGAAACAGGACAGAGGATGTTGGAGGTGGCAGGAAGGCTCCCAAAGAAGTGCTGATGGGGCACCAAAGAGCTGTATTTCCTGTTGCACATCGTTTATCTTGATTAAGCTTCGTAATGCTCATTCTCAGGGAGGTCAAAGGTCACACAGATATTGCTTGATTTTTTTCTTTAACAACTCTGAAGGTAATTCAAGATGAGACTTTATTCCCCCCAAACTTACTTTACTATGTAGATTATGTAAATATGGCTCGGTATTATAAGAAATATTTCTTTTAAGAATTTTACAATGATCTAGAAACTCATTTCCAAGCAAATCCTACTTATGAGTGGCACAGCCTCATGGCTGAAAGTATAGCCTTCAAAGTAGACCATTGGAATCATGCGTCTGCTACTTGTTATTTATGTAACTTTGGAAAACTTACTTAACTTCTCTGAGCCTCAATAGTCTCACTTGTAACATGAAAATAATGGTAATTACTTTATATGAGTAAAATGAGATACCAGTATGGGAGATAGAAGTCATGTCAGTTATAAATAGTCAATAAATCATAACTCTTAGTAATAGTTCATTATTTATTATTTCCACTTTTATGGTCAAAAGTCCAGGCCCAGGAAAGCTAAATCACTACCCACTCACCATAGTGCTAGACAGAATTAAGATTAGTTCTCTTTTATTCCTCTAGTACTGCTTATGTTAAAATCTGAGACTTACTCCAAGGGATCCCCTACATAAAAGTCATGCTTGTTAAAAATATTTTGATATCATATAAGGCCTTTTCCATGATAAGCACAGTAATAGCCAACTTTATTCTAGATGCTGGCCTGAGAAAGATATTACTTATTCTCCGCAAATCCTAGGATATACATTATCACCCTCAGGTGAGAAAACTATGGCTTACAGAGGTTCACTAGTTTGCTTGAGGTTCATACAGCTAGAATATCCGAGTAAGAATTTAAACCCACATTCAGTCACAGCAAAATGGTTTCACATAGTATTAGAAAGTAATTCCACAATACTGTTTGTTTTCAAATGATCCCAAAATTACCCATGTTAAAAATGGAACTTTGTAAAATATACACAGCACTCTACTCCAAGTCCATTCTTCACAATCTACGATTTAGAAAAACACACTTTGTAGGCGGTTAGGAACTGAAAGCTTTACTTGGGACAGCTCTTGAATCCTGGTTGGGTCTGGTTTTCTCCTGGCACTCATATAGGGCAAAGGTTAGCTTGGCCACGGTCCGTGCTGCTGGTGGCATTTTGTTCTGGGCAGCAGCCACACAAACTACTCGAGGAATGTGGTTGGAACTAGGCTCTGTGCCGTCATACTGTCCTGACATATTGTTTTGACATGCCACATGCTGTCTTTGTGCTCGGACACTAACAGAGACCTGTCAAATTACATGCACAAAGCAACACTCAGAGTCCCTTCCTGCTTTCCTTCCTTCCTTCCTCCCTTCACTTATTCCAGGAAGGATTTTTTCCTTTCAAATTTCCTGGGGAGCAGCTCTGATTCACCAGCGTGTGCTCTGGAGACAGAGCTATCTCCTCATATGATTCCTGTTTGGGGCAGAATAAGACCTCCGCTTTATGTTAACCGCAGGATATAAGATAACCATTGCCTTTTTTCTTTTTTTCTCTGTTTGTAGTCATGACAATTTCACCCTTTAACACTTAACTCACACATTACTTTCTCCAGCAGTCTCCCTTGATGTCCCCCTGCTCGGTAAATACCCAACCTTGGTGCTCTATATCATTATCCTTTCCACTCAGTATTAAAATGATTGTTTTTAAAGCCTGTTGCCCTCTCCAGACTGAACTTGCAGACAGAGAACACGTCTTACTTGAGGGGGCTACTCAAGCCTTATGCATGAGCGTGGAGTCATGGCAGGATCTACTATGATGGGCTGGGCATTTAGACATTTCAGTGGGTTGGGGTGGGTGGACGTTTGTCATTCAACACTCTTAATATCACGTCTGGCCTTATTTCAGTACTCAGCCTAATCACAACATCATGCATGGCAGGTCCTTGGAACATGCATGTCGATTTAATGACTGATTTATCAACTGAACGAATAGGCACCAGGCATGGGCGTATCAGAAGATTACTGACAAGGGACATGCCACCAAAGGCACTGAGCCTCAGGCAACATTCTTAGCAAGCAAGAGCAGACCCGAGAGACAGTGCCCCTCTACAAGGAAGATGCTCTTGCCTCCAGATGCCTCAGAGGAACCCTCAGCAGGTCTTCAGAGGCATCTGTCAGGACCACTGCTGTCTTTGGGGTCTTGATTCTGTCCTGACACAAGCACAGTGGTAACCAGAGAATGGTGGTGTCTGGGGACTCTGGGTGGGGAGGCACGCAGCTCTTACCTGTCTATGCTGCTGGGAGACTTGGTACCCCAGTCCTGTGATAGGCTGATTCTGCATCTTCTGCAGGAGGATCTTTTGCTGGAGTGGTAACGGGGCCCTCAGCAAGGGCTGGTTCGGGAGAGGCTGGGTGGGCTGGGCCGCTGGCTGCTGCGCTTGCGTCTGTTGCTGCGGCTGCTGCGGCTGCGGCTGCTGCGGCTGCTGCGGCTGCGGCGGCTGCTGCTGTTGTGGCTGAACTGTGATGGAGCTCTGCTGCGGCTGCTGCTGGGTATAATGCAAGAGTGAAGGCTTGCTCTGGGAAGGCAACGCGGAAGGCATCTGCTGGTTGGCTTGATCTGAGTTAAAATGGAACAAAGGCTTGGTGCTGCCATGCCGGGGCTCCATGGCCGGGTGTGGGGTGTTCAGAAAGCTCCGGCTGAGGTCCTGTGGCTTGGGCTGCAGGAGCACGTCCAGCGGTCCTCCCTGGGCCGAGGGGCTGGCCTTGTACAGGTAGTTCGCCATGACCTTCGACTGGTTGCCGCCGCCTGCGACCCCTGGCATGGGGGTGCTCTGGGGGCTGAAGGGCTGCTGGCCGAAAGAGGGGCTAGGGATTTTCTCCTGCCCAAAGGGACCTGGGGAGGGCCCTGCCGAGGAGGGCAAGGCTGGCCAGCTGGCGGACTGGTGCTGCTGCTGCTGCTGCTGCTGCTGCTGCATCCGGACATGCTGCTGCCGGTTGGCGGCAATCTGTTTGAGCTGCTGGGCGTGGGACACTTCCTGCCAGCTGGGCAGGGCCCGGCCCGCTCCGGAGGCTGGCGGGGGCTGCGTCTGGCTCTGGGGGACTGAAGGGATCGGGGATGAAGCAGAGAGGCCTGAGCTGGCCATGGAGAATGGAGGCCCTGCGGATGAGGGCCTCAACTGCGGTGAGCCCGAAGGGCCCTGGGTCAGGCCAGGGGAGTATTCGCTTTTGATCACCGTCTTCTCCAGGGGCAAGGACGGCCGGGGAGTGCTCCGCTGGCTCTGCTGACCCAAGTCGATGTTAAATGGGTCATCCTGCTTTATGGTGGCATTGATCATGTTCTCCAGCTCAAGGTCACTCATAGGAGGTACAGATATGTTGGTCAGTTCGTTAAACAGCTCCTGCAGCTCGGGATCCATCAGCTGCTCTCCGGGATCATCTCCGTACCTGTTAGAGAAAATATTCTCCTGGGTCACTTGGCCATCCGCGTGCTTGCTGCAAGAGAGCGTCTCTCCAGGTTCCTTCTTCACTTCCTTTAAGCCCATGTTGAACAGACCATTTCCAGGAGAGTGGGTAGGCGGGGGCGGCAGCGCCGCAGTCTTTCTCAGGGGTGCTTGGCTCATGGGCAAGGTCCCCGACATCATCTGACTTTGTCCATTATTTACCGGGAGGCCCCCTGGTCCTGCAGTGAGATTTTCGCCAACACGGATTCTTTTGATATCAAGGAACGAGTTGTCGACAAAGCCATTGGGCCTCTTGCTGTTGGCAGGAGACAGGTTAACGATCTGTTTTCTTTTCAAGGAACCCTGGAGCTGAAAGACAGATGGGGAATAGAAAAAACAGAGCATGAGATATTAATCCAGATATGTATGTCATCAAAGGAGACAGAATATTTGAATGCTCTTCTATTTACACATGTGCAGGATGAATTAAAAAACGAAAAGCACAAAGGCAGCCCAGTGTGGAAGATAAGGAAATTTAACAGTAGCACAGACAGGGCAAAATGTTTCTGGAGAAGCAGGTCAATGAAGGGTGGGTGGTCACAGAGGTTCCCATAGTTGGTCTGTGGATGAAGAATCCATCACATGTCATCGGGAGTTATTGATAACACCTATGATTAGTCACCAAAGTGGCAGAAGGACATTTCCCAGATACAAAATTCTGTCACTTCTCCCGTCCCCCGTTTTCTCTTACTATCACTTCCCCACCCTCCTGAGATTTCTAGGTAACTTAATTAGAAAGTGAAATTAATATAACTGAGCACCTATTACTTTGGCTACCTGATGCAAAGAACTGACTCATTTGAAAAGCCCCTGATGCTGGGAAAGACTAAAGGTGGGAGGAGAAGGGGATGACAGGGGAGGCTAGGGAGGCCTGGCCTGCTGCAGTCCATGGGGTCACAAAGAGTCAGACATGACTGAGTGACTGAACTGAACTGAACTGAGCAACTATTACATGCCAAGCGTTTAAAGTAGGGTTATTTTGTTTTCCTTACTCTTTACAACAACCTCATTAAATATGTTTTGTTTCATAGGTAAAGAAACCAAGGCTCAGGGAGGCTAAGTAAGTTGCCCAGTGTCACACAGCAAATAGATGAGGAAACAGTGGAAACAGTGACAGATTTTATTTTCTTGGGCTCCAAAATCACTGCAGATGGTGACTGCAGCCATGAAATTAAAAGACACTTGCTCCTTGGAAGAAAAGTTAAGGCCAACCCAGACAGCATATTAAAAAGCTGAGACATTGCTTTGCCAACAAAGGTCCATCTAGTCAAAGCTATGATTTTTCCAGTGGTCATGTATGGGTGTGAGAGTTGGACTATAAAGAAAGCTGAGCACTGGAGAATTGATGCTTTTGAACTGTGGTGTTGGAGAAGACTCTTGAGAGTCCCCTGGACTGCGAAGAGATCAAACCAGCCAATTCTAAAGAGGTCAGTCCTGAATATTCATTGGAAGACTGATACTGAAGCTGAAACTGCAATACTCTGGCCACCTGATGTGAAGAGCTGACTCATTTGAAAAGACCCTGATGCTGGGAAAGATTGAAGGCAGGAGGAGAAGGGGACGACAGAGGATGAGATGGTTGGATGGCATCACCAACTCGATGGACATGAGTTTGGGTAAACTCCAGGAGTTGGTGATGGACAGGGAGGCCTGGCGTGCTCCCTGGGGTCGCAGAGTTGGACATGACTAAGCGACTAAACTGAACTGAACTGGGTAGTTCTAAAGCGTGTGTCATTTCCACTATTTGATGCTGGAGTCAGCTTGTTTAGGGGTAGGGTTTGCCTTGTGTAAGAGGGAGGGGGCAGTGAGCACAGAGACATCCTGAATTTCTGGTCACATGATGAGGAACCAGAGAATGGCGAGGATGTGGTCTAGGGCTGAATGGGAACAACATGTTCCTTGTCGTGTAGTTCAACAATACCTGTTTCATTAATCCATTGCCTGTGGTTTTGCCCCTTCATAAGTGTATATAGTTACAGTGGATGTACCATGTTGGTATAACCAGTGTTTACTTTTTACCATTGCTAATGAGTAATCAGGAAAAGGAACCTGACCCAAGCTGGGCTAATCATTCCTTCGAGGAGGATTTTAAAATTGGAGAAAGTGAAACTAGGCTCTTTTTGGGTGTTTGCATGGTCATTTATGGGCTTCTGTGATGGCTCAAAGGATAAAGAAACTGCCTGCAACGCAGGAGACCCAGGTTAGATCCCTGGGTTGGGAAGATCCCCTGGAGGAGGAAATGGTAACCCACTCCAGTATTCTTGTCTGGAGAATTCCATGGACAGAGGAGCCTGGCGGGCTACAGTTCATGGGGTCACAAAGAGTTGGACATGACTGAGCAACTAACACTCTTAACACACAGTCATTTATAAAACCTGTGAAGTGTTGCACCATTAAACCAACCAGAGCCACAGAGGAAGAAAGTCTGTAGAAAGAGGATGATGCAGAGAGAAAGGACACAAATTTTGAGAGCATCTGAGGGCCTGGTTTCAGTACAAGGGTACATCTACCGAGCTCTTTGTTTTCCTTGATACACTGTGGAATCTTTATAATAAAGTCTCCTTTTTCCTTAAGCTAACATGAGTTAGGCTTCTGTTACTTTCAGCCAAGAGCCCAAACTAATACGTCCCATGAGATCTAACATTGGGTGATGAGTAGCTTGCAACAAGGGGTAGGGTACTCTCTGTACCTGGCTGTGGAGCTTTTATCTTCCCCATCTTTGCTGTCTCTCCATGTTTCCCTGACTCCCAATGTCATCTCTCCCCTGATGGAGGCCAACATTATTGCAGAACACTGTCAGTCATCACTACATTTGGTGCCCACTGGAAAGTGGTCACTGTCCTCAGGGGTCAGAAAGAGCACACACCACCTAGAGTCAGCCACGCTGCCTCAAAAGTGGGCATGCTGATTTATTTCAGCACAGGTTACGTTTTGAATTTTTTTTTTTTTCACATGAGTAAAGAACAAACAAAGGAAAACATTCTTTTTCCAGGTTTGGGTTATTGCCTTTGATTTATTTTCCACTGCTTTGAAAAAACCTGTTCTTCCAGACTCTCCTACTGCTCAGGCCCCTCCCTGGGCAGCAGCTCCAGCACCCTCTCTAAGTTACCAGGATTGTAGAGGCAGTGATAGAATTAGTGGCAGCAATAACAACAACAACAACAAAGTAATTTATTGAGGGCTTGTGTGCTAGGCATTACCCTAGGCTCTTTGTATGGGCTTAGCATGTTAACTGTGCTAAATTAAATTAAGTCTCACGTAATTCTCACAAACAACTCTAAGAATCCTTGCAACAACAACTCTATAAGGTTGATACCGTTTCTACCCTCTCCCTTCCCTTTTACTGGTGAGCCAGTTGAGGTCGGGAGACTGAATAACCCATCAGGGTCACACAGATACTAAGCAATAAAGCCCGGAATCAAACCAAGCATTCCCCCCGCAGAGCCTGTGCTGGGTAGTAAATGGCACCCAGGCCCTGAGAGGGAAGTGGTGCCCCACACAGGTGTTGAGGACACTGCTCCAGGGTCTGGTCCTGATTCCACCGTTAATTTTGCTATTTTAAGTAGCTATTTCTCTTCTATGGACCATAGTTCCCTCCTTTATAAATAAGGTTCTCTCTAAGAACACTTTCCCAACTGAACCCAGAAAATAAGACTCTGAGGGAGTTAGAATTATTTTTTTAGGCATATGTAACATGGTGTAAAGTTACCACCAAGCATAGCTGGATGGATAACTTAAGCTGGGGAACAGAAGTCCTCCCCAGTGACATGTAGAAGACATCTCCATGGATAAAGAGATTCCACTAGGACTTCATCAGGCATGATCCATAACCAAGAGAATTGGGAGATGGTCAATGTCCTCCTGCCTTGTAGAAGCTTCTCATCGCAGTTACGTCATCAAGGCCCAGTGAATGCATAGAGGTGGAGGCACAATACAATCTCAGTGATTCTCAAAGGTCAGTCTTGGCTCTGAAATATTTTCTTTGCTGGACTAAAACGCCTCTACTAGATATCTGGCTTGGAATTATGGTATAGAGTCTCAAAAAGTTGTGACAAAACTCAAATATTCTAGAAGAAGTAGAGAAGGAACACAGAGAGTCATATCATGAAGACCTCAGTGAGAAATAGTTTGTTAGAAAAATTCAGTGCCACCTCACCAGGCCAGGAATAGTCCTAAGGAAATGAGACCCAGAGGAGTGAAGACATGGGTTTAGATTGAGAAAGATGGTGGCTGGACTAAGGAACTTGGACGCTCCAGGTGGCTGGGAAGATTGGAGCAGGGATGTAGAGGCAGGGTATATCCTGAAGGCCAGAGAAGTCAGACAATTTCCAGAAAGCAGTTACTAGCATTGAGAAGGTAGAGGAAAGAAGTTCCAGAACAAATGTGTCAGTCAGGATGATGCACTCCTTAAACTGGGTAGGTACAAGGCCAAGGGACCACAGTAGTCTTAGGGACCCATGAAAATAATTTAAGATGGAAGACAAATCAAACTTTTAAGTTGAGGAAATGTTTTAATACATAATGTGTTGTGTTGTGTTAAGTCATGTCCAATTCTTTGAGACCTCATGAACTGTAGCCCGCCAGGCTCCTCTGGGATTCTCCAGGCAAGAATACTGGAGTGGGTTGTCATGCCCTCCTCCAGGGGTTCTTCCTGACCCAGGGGCCAAACCCCTGTCTCTTGCATCTCCTTCACTGGCAGGCGGGTTCTTTACCACTGCACCACCTGGGAAGCCCTAGCAATATCTTTGTCTTGATGTTAACACAGTCATAAAATATGATTTTTAAAACTTTTATAAGGAAGAAGGGGACTTTGAAAGCAAGACTGTCCAAGCCCCGCCAGAGGCCCTCCCCTGAGAACTACCGCATTCTGAATGCTTATTTTAAGACAGGTGATCTTCAGACAAGAGCTGTGTAGAGTCCCATGTAATCATCTCCCAGCTTTCTGCACATGTGTTCTGATCTTTGTCAGAACACTCCTAACTTTAAGATCACATAGTGAATAATATGGAGGCGGGTGGCCAACCTGGTCTGGTTCCAAATTCCTCCTCCTTAATCAGTAACCAGACTGCTCACTTTCCTCTCGGCCTTTCACTTGCTCCACGCCAACCTTGTTTTCAACGCTGGGCACACAGAGAGCCAAGACAAAAGGGTGATAGAACGGAGACGCATGGCAGGCACAGGGCACGGGTAAGGGCATTTGGGGCTCAGAGGGACGGATGCAAGGCAGAAGTGTCCTCACTGGTTGGAGGTTGACAGTGAAAGCTCAGAACATCGCCCTCGAGGCTCCAACAGAAGGAATGGAAGAGACAAAGGGTCAGTCAGTCAGTCAGAAAGATTTACTGAGCATGCAGAGAGGGTTCTGAACCATCCCCTATCCAGTGATCTCTGGCAAGAGGGAAAATATGTAGACGACGAAGCTTGTGGCAGCGTGTAAAGGAGTCGAGTGAATGCTACATTCCAACGTTTGTACTTTTTCTAGGTGGACTGAGAGGCACTGTTTTGTTTTGTACAATAAACCTGCACCCCAAAAATGACTGTTTAAAGTGTGAGATGATGCATACAATACCCCTCTTTCACTAGCCATCCGAGGAAGGGACTTCTTTTGGAAAGGATTTCAATGCAGGCTGGTTTGCGCGCAGGACTCAACCTACTTTCCTTTGCTGAGATCCAGTAGCCTGTTTGCTTTCACTCTTATCCTTGTTCTGACTCTTCTACTTGAACACCTCGATGCTATTTGAGGCTTGCAGTCTCTACCGGGGAAGGCGTAGGCCTGCTCAGGGCAGAGCCCAGACACAGAGGCCTGCCTGCCCCGAGGGCTTCGGATGGGGGTGCCCAGAAGCGAATGGCCAAGAAAAATCCAACCGTGGAATGGGGGCTGCAGGCCCCTGATAAACTCGCCTTTTTGAACAGCTGTGTTCTACTCTTTCAAAGGACTCAACATAAACTTCCTGGAGGGATTTAAGAATGCCATCATTGCACAATCCTCTGGTTTCTGTTTCTTTCCCTGCCCCCATTCCTTTCCACAAAATAAATGCATTCTTTGTCTCCCGTGCTGCCCTGGAAACAGGGAATATGCTACACAAAGGTAACAATTCAGTCCATAGGTCACATTTCTTTTTTTTTTCCTTAAGTAGATTTCTGTCTTTCTCAACATGAAATAAATGCGAGAACTAAATTTACCACCGCCTAGGTCCTTAGGGGGTATCTTGGTCCCATCACCGGTAAACTTTGCTCAGGCCATTTCACTCATAGCTGATGAAAGATAGGGTTGAGGGTAGATAAAACAAGAAGGGGGCTTCCCTCATAGCTCAGTTGGTAAAGAATCTGCCTGCAATGCTGGAGACCCGGGTTTGATTCCTGGGTCGGGAAGATCTCCCGGAGAAGGAAATGGCAAGCCATTCCAATATTCTTGCCTGGAAAACCCCAAGGACAGAAGAGCCTGGCAGGCTACAGTCCATGGGGTTGCAAGAGTCAGATATGACTTAGAGACTAAACCACCACCACCGACATGAGAAGGAGCCCAACCTCTGCCCCAATAATTATGACTCTTGATTTGATTCTTGAAGCAAAAATGTTTGAGCTCCTGAAACAGTCAGTTCCAGCTCATCCCAGTACTCGAAGGTAAGATTGATTCTTCCCTGGCTCTCCTGCCCCTACACAAATAAGATGGGGGTTTCAAAGCCTTCTGCTGAAGACATCAAAAAGCTTCTAGTTCTCATCTGGATGTTGAAGACTTCTGAGCTTCTCCTTTAGTGCTTCCCTGTATCGCAAGGTATTGTTCTATGTCCACATAGTAATTAGATTTGCCCAGCTAGATTTTAAGCTCTTTGAGTGTGGACACTGAGTCTCATGGCTTCCCAGGTGGCACCTGTGATAAAGAACCTGGCTGTCAATGCAGGAGATCTAAGAGACACAGGTTCTATCCCTAGGTTGGGAAGAGTCCCCTGGGGGAGGGCATGGCAACCCACTCCAGTATTCCTGCCTGGAGAATCTCTATGGACAGAGAACCTGACAGCCTACAGTCCCTAGGGGAGCAAAGAGTCAGACATGACGGAAGTGACTTAGCACGCATACATACACTGTGTCCTACATTTGATTGGTTCCTTTTAGTCCTAACCACAGTGCAGGGCATATTACAGGTGTTCAAAGGGTAGTTGGTTGGATGATCTCAGTACTTGGGAAGTTGGACCCTTCTAACTGCTGAGCAGTAAAACGGTGGTAAGAAGGCTGTGGTTATTATTTTATTAACCAATTCACAAGCAATTTAGTGGTTCTACTAGAGCTGTGCTTTAGTGATCACTTTCCTCTGAACCCTGAAGTCCAGGAATAAGAAGCCCCGAGAACCGGAACCATGATATCATCCACATAAACCAAATGTGAAAGGGTGTGTGAAGCTTCATGATGGATTCCATGGGATGCTGAGCCTCCTGAATGGATGCCAAAGCGGACATGTAATTCTTGACTCTTTCTTGACTCCATGCCCCATGGGAATGAAACCACTGTTGTTCAAAGAAGTTGGGCATGCTTCCTATATGATTTTCAGGAATTCCCATTTTTATTCCTTCAGAATAAAGCTTTTTTTTTTTTTGGTGGGGTGGAAGGTGTCAGAGAAGGCATGTGAGATCTATATGGAAAAGTTATTCCAGAATTTTGTTCCCTGAGGTCTGGACTCTGAGAAATGTGACTACTTAAGTCAATAAAAGTTTTTTTTTTTTTTTAAGGAAACCAAAGATAAACTTTTCTACAGATACCAGAGAAGTGCAAATTCAGGATCTTTGTAGAGAAAACAAGTCAACCTAGCGTGCTTCTAAAGATGGTAAATACCAAAGTGTCCCACATTCAAAACTTCTTTAATGTTTCTCCCTCCCTTCATATTGTCATGGCTACTTATAAAAGAGTAACCAGACGAGCTGGAAATTGCCTCAGAAACACACTCCTCATTACAGGGCAGAGAGAAGGTGTTTCATTATGGCATTTTTCAGTTTGCACACTTCTATCCCTTGTCCTTGGAGAATGTTCCAAGTTTATCATCAATTCATAAACCAGTCACAGAGGGAAGAGGGATGAGAAATAGGTTCTCTGAGGCAACTCAGAGATGTAGACATCTCGTTTTTTTTTTTTTTCTTTACTTGAAATATAGTTGATTTACAGTGCTGCATTAGTTTCAGGGGTACAGCAAAGTGATTCAGTTATACACACATATGTATCTATTCTTTTTCAGATCCTTTTCCATTATGGGTATTACAAGATATTGAATGTTGTTCCCTGTGCGATACAGTAGATCTTTGTTGTTTACCTCTTTTATATTCAGCATTGTGTATATGTTAATTCCAAACTCCTAATTTATCCCTCTCCTCTTTCCTTTTGGCAATCATGAATTCATTTTCTATGTCTGTGAGTTTATTTCTGCTTTGTAAATAAGTTTATTTGTATTAGTTTTTTCAGATTCCACATATAGGTGATATAAGATATTTCAGACATCCTGTTTTGTCTAGGTGACTAGGAGGCTGTGGGATCTCAAAGGAGGATGAATTCGGCTGCTCGTGAACCTGGGATCTGAAGGCTGCCCCCTCCTGTTCACCGAACGTGAACCCAGGCACTGCCCTCACTGTAGGACGGGAGTTTAGGATGACCAGGAACATTGTAAGAAAGCACTAGCAGTGGGCCCAGCTCAGGACAGCACTCCATCACTGGTGGCTCTTTTCCAGGAGAAAAGACAGAACTTCAGTCTGAGCCTGTGAGATGCTTCCTGCTGTCCTGACTGTTACATGCCAGGCATATTCTAGATAAAGGCAGACTAAAGGCAACAAGATGAGCTTTTCCTCATGTGTAAAACAGCATTTGTTTACACATCCATTCAACAGATATTTACTTAGCACCAAGTAGATGTTCTGTGATGCTATAAGTGTCTTAGGGTTGTTGTTTAGAGCACAAAGAGCCTGCAAAATTGGTCTTGGAACACAGTGCTCACTAAATGTGAGAGCTAATAAAACAAACAAATGAAAAGGAAGGTACCAGCCTGTCTGGAAATGAAACAGAAAGTAACTGTGCAATGTGATGGTTACTCTGCAGAGGGGAGCATGGGATTCCAGCTGTGGGGGGGGGATGGCCTTTGCTTGGAAAGATAGGAAGGAGTCCCTCTCCCTTCCAAGGAGATACCCCCCAGATATGCAAATAATATGACTGTATGATGACATTCTGCTACACTACTAGTGACGGTGTCAACAAAACTTGTTGTCTAGCAACAGGGGAATGTTAAAAAGTTCAAGGTAGAAGTATTCTGCCATAAAGAAGGCTGAGAGCTGAAGAATTGCTACTTTCGAATTGTGGTATTGGAGAAGACTCTTGAGAGTCTCTTAGACCAGCGAGGAGATCAAACCAGTCAATCCTAAAGAAAATCAACCCTGAATATCCTTTGGAAGTACTGACAGTTAAGCTGAAACTCCAATACTTTGGCCACTTGATGAGAAGAACTACTCGTTGGAGAATACCTTGATGCTGGGAAAGATTGAAGGTAGGAGGAGAAGGGGATGACAGAGGATGAGATGGTTGGATGGCATCACTGACCAGCGGACATGAGTTTGAGCAAGCTTCAGGAGACAGTGAAGGACAGGGAAGCCTGGCCTGCTGCAGTCCAGGGGGTTGCAAAGAGTCGGACACGACTTAGCGACTGTACAACGAATTCTGCCATATTGTCTACTAGCTTAGCCAGTGTCACTCCAGATCCACTCAGCAGTAACCAGTGTGAGTATCCTGGTGACTATCTCCTTGGTCATCCTAACTAGTTGCTACAACCGTCACCGAGCAGGGGCCTGTGGGGCCACCTTTCAGAGATGGACCCTCTGCGTTAGACAGAAAATGAACAGAAGGGTCTATAAAAGCCTGAAAAACCACTTTGTGCATGAAACACTTTAATCATGACTCATTTTTTGCCCAAAATATATTGAAGCAAAAACTAAAGCAAAGGCTTTGTCTAAAATGTTGACAGTACTCTGGAAATCTCTAAATGTCCTCCTCAGCAGAATGAACAATATATTAAGTACCATCAATCAAGAAGCTGCTCTCCTCCTTAGCTGGAGGGCCCAGTCTGGAAGCCTTCAGTCTAAGGGGCCAAGATCAAGGTCAGTGCATCTCTCCTCCCCACATTCTTTCTCCCTGCTTTACTGATTTTAGCACGATCTGTCTAAGATTGTCTTTGGTCACTGATTCAGGTCTGCCTGTCTTTCCACTTCTTTGTGACTCCAAGAAGTCAGTGGAAGAGAGAGCGTTCGTCCATCTCATGTGCTCACACAAGCTCAGTCCAGCACTAGCTCAACTGACTGGTGGGTGATTTGACTTACTGGGCAGCCAGCGGTCTGGGAACACTCGAAGAGCCCGTTGACGGGACGGCCACGGGCCTCCGCCATTGCCCGCGAGCCACATAGGGCAGATTCTTGGCGGCTCTTTGCCCAACGGCAGGGCCGCCGGGCACTGGCCCGAGAAGTACTGGAGTGAGGGAGAAGCTCGGGCCTCCTCAGAGGGTGCTCTTCTTTCCTTATGCTGGTGGGAACGGGACTCATTCCAGAACGGTGGCCAATGTAAACATCAGGAAACCTCCCCAGGTGGCGGAGGGAGTGACCTCATACCATCGCAGAGTTGCCGGTCGATTCATTATTTGGGGGTTTAAACCCCGGTACTGAAAAGCTCCCACCTTTTTGTAAAATAATAATAATAAAAGACCCCTCAGCAACTAATTCTGGCAGTGTTTCTCCCTCATCCTCAGTGGTACTTACGTAAGTACTAAGCTTCCCTATCCGCCTCAGTCTCCTTGTCTTCGACCACGTTCTCCCTTCTCCCCCGGACCCCCTCTGCTTCAGGCACAGGGAGGTACCAAGTGTTTGTTAACCACATTCTGAGACTCTGACCCTACATTCTGCCTCTCCCCACATAACCGCGTCTCTATCCCCCACGTGAATGCTGCACATCCCAGCGTGTTCTCATAGCAACCAGAGTGTCCTTCTCATGCCTAAGCTCCAGCCATGGTTCTTTCTAACAATTTCCCCAAACACAAAAGGTGACTTCAGCTTCAGGTCTTCAGTGTATAATGTTCTGGAACTTTCCACACTCTCTACCCCTTCCCATTCTTACCATAGCTATCTCCTTCTTTTCCTCCACTGTGACCCCTGCAGAGGTTTCCCATGACCATTGACGTCAAATACGCCCTCAGGGTTCTCTTCCTTCGCACCTTCTTGACTGTTCCCTCTACAGTGCTTATTACAGTTCTGGAAGATTCATGTTCATTTGCTTCCATTTTTTAAGTCCGCCTCCCATGTCATAAGGAGCCCCAGAGAGGGAGGCTTGGTGTCTTGGTGACCACTGTACTTCATCTGTAGGGTAACCCAAACCAATAGGAGATTTTAAAAGAATTGTTTAAAGTAAGTGAAAATGTCTAAAAGGAAACACTTCAAGATTCTGAAGTACTTTCTGGTTGGCAGGATGGTGATTTTTCCCTCCCACTTTCTCATGTGTCTCTTAATTTTTCTACGTAGAGCATATATAATACCTATGGAATTAAGACTGAAGTGAATATGTTATTCAGGAGGGCTGCCCTTGCTAAATAACCACCCTTAACAAGAATCTGGTAGGGGGCTTGCTTCTGATGGCAGGACATCCCATCTCCCTGGGCTCCAAGCAGACTGGATCAAGGTGGACATTTGATTCAAGCTGAATCATTTTAATGATTCTTTTAGTAATCAGAAATTGAAATAAGACCTTCTCAACAGTCTCTGTGCACTTGAAATGGGAGAGGTAGAGGGCTGCCTGTACCGGACTCATTCTCAGTCGTGTACAATGAGCGGCAGAGAAAGCAAGTCTATGGAGATGGCAGAATGGAACTGATGCTTGGAATAAAGTCAGGATGAGAAACCATGCTGAAAGAGAGGAGGAGGGGGCAGGTAGTGGGGGAGAGACAGAGAGATTCCTGAAGCTTTTCAATTCCTGGTTCTAGCCCTTTGGGAAACTCAGTTGTATTTCCCATAATTGAGACACCCTGTAACCTTCCAGTAAATTTTCCCCTAACACACACACGTATGCCTTGTTTTCCCCCTTTTGATACTTTAAGGGGCCTTCCGTTACTGACAACAAATGATTTTCAACCAAAACAAAGATGTAATAAAGCCAATAATTACGTTCCAGTTAGAGTTTTCATAAGGTAAATGCACTTGGTTTTTTTTTTTTTTTTGATTGATTAAAATTGAAAAGCTGAGCAGAGGCGAAATGCACACATTTACTCTGGTTTCTCTTTTAACTTTCCACGTGTGGTCATTAACCCAGCTCCTCCACAGCCTTTATGAAAGGAGAGCATTATGAATTAAGAATGAGGGCGGCTGTTCCATGACAACAGGATTCTAACAGGGTTTCCATTGTCTGCACAGAGCTCGACAGGGCCTAACCCAGGGGAGGTCCAGAGATGATATCTCCACCAATTCTCCCTTCAGTCACAAGAACATCCTGAATATAAGACTTCCACCTGAATCATGTTTAGACAACCCAGGTTGCAATGTGTTAACGGGTTTGGATGCGATCACCTGGAGACAGAGGTGGGAGGGATGAGCAGACCTTTTAAGAGGTCCCTGCAATTTCAGGCTCATCTTTAACTCCATTACAAAGGAATGTTAAGCAGCATTTAGAAGGTAGTTTGGCAAAGCACCTGAAAGCACCTAACAGCTCCTTTGATGTTCTTGGCATTGAGGTCATCATTCTTCTCAAACTTTTGAAGAAATATTTTTTTAATAGCAACTGTATCTATGTTCAGTGCGGTGTGTTGATGTGTGTTTTCTCTGGTCTAATGTTAACCCGAGTAACTATGAACCATACAGAGAGATGCTCCTTTAGGGAGACCTCAGCTTTCACTCCAGCCTATGTTTATTTTCACATCAAAGACACATCTAAGGGGAAACTGCTTAACTGGCTCTATGAAACATGAAGAGGTTTACAGAGATATTTGGTTATACTTGAAAAAAAAAAAAAAAACCAAAACCTACACTTCAGATAATTTAAGCCTTTCATGCCCGGAAATGAGAATGCATAATGGAAGACAGAAAACTTCCTTTGCTTTCCAGGAAGGTCTGAATGCAGATTTTTTTTCCAAGCAGGAATTAAAATCCCATATTTGCCATACATTCATGGGAAATGATTGTTGATGATTTAAATGACATGAAATGAGGGACAATAAAGCCTTTATAGTGTTTGCAGTTTAACTGCTCTTTGAAGCAATGTCCTATAGCAACACAATGCCCTCACTTTGATCTAACCTGCTCAGCCCAGTAATTACATGACTGAGATGAATTCTCCACCTGACAGGTTCCAATCCTTCATGTGTGGCCATATTCTTTGAAGAGGGAAAATAAACCCACCTAGATTGGAAAATAAAACTTTAAATAAGTCAAAATTGGGACTCAACAGTAATTCCCTGTGTTAGAGCAGTAGGCTAGGCTGAAAGCCTTTTCCCAGCTGATGAGAACCTCTGTTTCCCAGGAGGACAGGCTTACATTCTTCTTGAAACTTATCTTTAAGCCGAAATATGTCACACTTCCTTTCTGTGAATTCATTTCATGATAAATCAACACTCATCATTCTTAAAATAAATGAGAGCAGAATGTACTAACCTGGGCCTTGAGTTGACTGCTAACTGACTGCTCCCTGATGGAAAACAACAACAACAACCACCTGTCCACCCCATTATGAATGGCCATGGGATAAATCAGACAAGTAAAAGAGCTCATTTTGCACTATTCTGCTAAGAAAACTGTTTACTGTCTTGCTTGAGTCTGCTTAAAATATTAAAAGCACAGTCTTAACTCAGAAAGCTCCTAATCCGCCAAAATATTGCTACTGTTTATTTCATTTGCCTTTTAGATACAACCCAGGACAGATTTAAACCGGGAAAGCTCACCAACTGCAACCTTGTAAATTGCTTTTAATCCAGGATGTCAGCAGGATTGATGCCTCCGGAACTTGAGCCCCTATCCCCAAACATACATTTCTTCCTTGTACCTGGCTCACGATTAATATCTTGCATCCACTAGTTGGATTTCTAGAGGATAAAATACTTCCTTATACATGACTGGTTCTCTGCATTTGTCATGTCTCCCTATATGCCATTTCGATCTCAAAGAGGGTCTTTCTTTTCAACCAGTGTATTTCTTTCACTGTCCTCAAATCCCAGATCAAAACTCACTCCTTCTCAGAGCCTAATCGCAATCACTGCTCTACTATTTTGGTCCCCAGTAAGCCACTCTATCCATGATTTGCTTTCTTTGTGTATTTAAGGCTTCTGGTTTATAGCTATTATTATATCTTTCTCAGTGGCCCCAGAAAGACTGTAAACACTGTTTTCTGTCTTCTAATGTCTTTTG
This sequence comes from Antilocapra americana, assembly GCA_007570785.1. NCBI lineage: Eukaryota > Metazoa > Chordata > Mammalia > Artiodactyla > Antilocapridae > Antilocapra > Antilocapra americana. The sequence continues at coordinate 35,813,769 of ML663009.1, forward strand.
AGGCAATCATACATTGTGGTGGTTAAGAGTCCAAGCTTCGACCTCAGAGATTTGGATTTAAGTCCTGTCTCTGTCAGATTCCCTGGCAGAGGAAATGGCAACCCACTCCAGTATTCTTGCCTGGAGAATTCCATGGACAGAGGAGCCTGGTGGGCTCCAGTCCATGGGGTCGCAAAGAGTCACACAACTGAGAAACTAACACACACTAACACTTGTGTCCTCTTGAGACAGTTTGAATAGCTTAATTAACCTCTCTGAGCCTCAATTTCCTTCTCTGTACAATGGATATAATAGTTCTAACTCAGTAGTTATGTGTGTGTCTGACTCTTTAAAACCCCGTGGGAGCTCTCCAGGCTCCTCTGTCCATGGAGTCTGTGAGTTCAAACAGAGTTTGGAGTGAGAAGAGAAGAGAGATGGGAATGGAGCTCTGGGGAGCACCGAAACTTAAGGATAGAGTGGTTTTGAGGAATGAGGTAGAGGAGATGAAGAGCTGAAAGAAGAAAGGAGCATCACAGAGGGAGGGAGCAACCTCACCCAACGATGCACGTGGAATAAAAGCAGAGCTATGGGAGCAGACATATGAACACCTGTGGCTGTTTCACGCTGATGTATGGCAGAAACCAACACGATGTACATGCCTGCTAAGTAGCTCAGTCGTGTTCCACTCTTTGTGACCCTATGGACTGTAGCCCACCGGGCTCCTCCACCCATGGAGGCCTGAATACTGGAGTGGGTTGCCAGGAGCTCCTCCAGGGGATCTTCCCAACCCAGGGATCAAAACAGCAGCTCATATGTCTCCTGGACCAGGAGGCTAGTTCTTTACCACTAGTGCCACCTGGGAAGCCCAACCATCACAATATTATAAAGTAATTATCCTCCAATTGAAAATAAAACAAACAGAGAAACAATCAGAGCTGTATCCACAGCATCTGACATTTGATGGTGGTTGGGCTAAGAGTCAAATCACAAGGGGCTGAAGACAGACTGGGAAGTCACAGAAGGAAGCAAAGTGGGTACGTTATTTTTCCTAAAAGCTTGACTGAAAGCAGGAGAGATAGGATAGCAGCGAGAGGGAGTTACTTGCCTCATTTTTTACATCCTTCCCAGCAGTCTGACGATACTTTGTGAGGATGCAGTTAGACAGTTTTGAAGGGATGATTCTGTCATCTTGCCTAATTCTGCCCCCTTGTATCATCATTTTCTTCCATGTTTTCTCCTCTTCTCTATTAAGCGAGGTAGTGAGGCTGTTTCCTTGTTCAAATACTAGATAGAGTTCGCCTGTTTTTCCACGAGTAGTTAAACAGATTGCAAGCACTAGGAAATTCTGTATGCATTTGAAGTCAGCCAAGAAATAAGAGAAGTCAGGCCCCAAGAACAATAGGTATCACTGAAAAAACAGAAGTCCTGTATCCGTATTCTTTTCCTTGGGCTCCGTGTCCAAATAAATGAATATAGAGGAAAATCCTGTTTGAGGAACAACAATAAAAACACTACCCAAAGGAAGATGGATAGCACTGGGTAGCTTCAGTGAAAATTTCAGTAGCACAGATTTGCAGGAAATCTAAGAATACTAAGTATGAAAATGGAAGTGTTAGTTGCTCAGTTGTGTCTGACTTTTGTGACCCCCAAGGACTGTAGTCTGCCAGGCTCCTCTGTCCATGGAATTCTCCAGGCAAGAATACTGGCATGGGTTTTCATTCCTTTCTCCAAGGCATCTTCCCAACACAGGGATCGAACACTGGTCTCCTGCATTGCAAGCAGATTCTCTACCATCTGAGTCACAAGGGAAGCCAAGGGTACTAGACGCCTATTTAAAATGGAATCCTACTTGATCTTGATAACTGATGATAGTTCAAAGCATTGGGATTGGGTCTAATCGCTTGTTAAATTAAGGTCACATATGGGAATTGCTTTTGCCCAGATAGTTTCTTGCTACAGAACAAGAAGGACCTAATAAATTTTGATCTTTGGATGCCTACCACCACGTATTATCAAGCCTATCATTTTCTCCATCAAAGAAAACACAGTCAGAGAAGAGGGAGAAGACAAGAGAGAGAACAATCCAACAACCTCAATCCATCTAGGCATCAATTCAGACTATTCTCTGTTATCTGTGTTCACCGAACAAGCACACATCATTTCATTTCTTGCTTTGGCTTCTCATCATATTTTTAAACTTTCAATATCATTTAGTAACATTCTTTTTTCCTCCAGGATACCTCGTGTCACAGGTGCCTTTTTCTTTCTCTTTATTACTTTTGGCGGTAGAAAGAGATTTTTTTTCCTTTCCTCTCTCCCACTGACCTTTGCCTATTCCTAGCAAATTCATTGCTGGATGGATTGCAAGAGCTAAGGCGGTCATACGCAGATACAATTTATCTGCGTGCATGTGTCTGAGAAGTGTGCTCCCATTGTTTGACTCCTTTTAACTCCACTCAGATCTCTCTAATCACAGTTTGGAATTCACCTGAATTTCCCTGCTGTGAGAGCTGAAAACGCTGACATCAAGTTGCCAGGACCACCACAGCTCTGAAAAGGAAAGAGCCCTTCTTTATTGGTGGGACCCGTTAAAAGATATGAATGGGCGGTTTTTTAAGTAAGGTGTTGCATACACGTGACCTTGAGGTGCTTGACAGTGACACTGCCCCATAGGTTGGCCATCTCCTCCATAATTAAAGAAATGCTTTGTAAAAGGATGGGGCTGTTTGATTTTCACCTTGAATCATTATTCTGGGAATTCAGAGCCCACAGTTTGCTATGTGTAATCCAATGCATAGAAAAGGTTCATACAAATCTTTTCATGGGGTTGAGAGAGTCTTCAACATTCTAGCTTCATTCTTCTCTGAGGGAGAAATTTTAATTTCTTATGATTTATGTGTCCATTTTCAAGTTTAGTTTTTTTTTTCCCTCAAAAAAGTTGCTATAGCAACAACCACCCATCACAGGTTCTTCCTTGGGTACTTATAAATGCTGCCTGTTAACAACAAGCAGATCCCGTTGCCACATGGAAGGCCAGGGAGAAACATAAGGGTGTCAGATGGAAAAGATAAACTAGATGTGAAAATAAACAATTTTTTGAAATGGCAATGGACGCACTCATTGATTAGATGGGGCACTCCATACAGATGATGGTGATTTCTCTACAACACCAACCAAGCCACCATTTACATGGTGACCAGGCTTGAAGGCCCTTGAGGGAGTCAACAAAGGGGAAATGGGACTCAGGCCACTGCTGAAGGGAGTCTGAGCTCTGGCTTCATGCTTGTGGTGTGCTGGATGACCTGAAAGAATGTCTGTCTCGAGAGAGCAGGCTTGGGCCTGCCGCTCTGTGGTCCTGGGGTGACAGCAGGGTTCTGTCTAAGAACCGGGCTACGTGCCTTCCCCTTTTGTGGGGGCAGCTGAATTGGCACAGACAGAACAGACTTGTGGTTGCCAAGGGAGCGATGGAATAGAGGAGAATGGGGTGGGAGTTTGGGGTTAGCAGATGCAGGCTAGTATATATAGAATGGGTTAGCAAAGAGGCCCCACAGTACAGCATAGGGAGCTATATTCAATATCCTTTGACAAACCATAATGGAAATGAATACCTAAAAGAAGAAAGTATATATATATATATAAAACTGAATCACTTGGCTGCATAACAGAAATTAACACAACACTCTAAATCAATTATACTTCAATTAAAAAAAAAAAAAGAAGGCCAATCCACTGGGTCTGCTCCTTGACCTACCTCAAATTTCACCAATAATACGTGTGCTGAGTACAGTTTCTGAAATACCAGTAGGATATGGATACCATCTGTAGAACCAAAAACAGACCAGTCTCGCACCCTTCTCTCCTCTCTGTGCTTCCAATTCCTAGGCAAGGGCCGGGGAGGAGGCTCTGACCTCCCATCTTGCCCCAGTCTCACCCTCCACGGTTGTGGATGTGACACCGGGCGGTAGCCATCCCTTCCTAGGGTAACTGAGTTAGTTTGAAGGAAACCTGGCCATCTGTTCCTAAGACTTGATGTGCTCATCCCGTTCTGTGGAATAAGGAGCACGCCTGGTCTAAAATGAAGTGTCTTCTGAAAGAAGTGGAAGAGGGGAGGCCAAGGGAGAAAGTGTCAAAGCCCCCGAGTCAGATGCTGAGAAGAAAAGCTAAGATTTCCCCTTGTGGATCTGCCAGCAAGGCTCTGCCCTCTGGCCTCTGGGCCTGCTCTGCCTTTGAGTCATGCAGAGTCGGAGAGCAAGAGGCAAGAATGCAGACCTGTGTTCAGCCTCATCTTTTACAAACGATCAGAATCCAGCCTGCCTTGTGCAGTGCACAAAAACAGGCCTAGGTTTTCTAACAGATACACAAGGAAGAGGCAGAAGAGAAGGAAAACAGAATGTCATAGAAAAGGCTTTGAAAGAAAAAAACCACACTTGTAGGGGTCCCTCCTCCCCCTGCCCCAAGTAAGGGATATTCATGTTTAATCATGCCGTTTGGAAAGAAACATTACTGGGACAAAATTTATATGAGGAAAATTTCCCTGCCCTGCATTGGTTTTATTTCAGACTGCTAGTTCCTTTGAGTCTGTATTTTCAGATTCTTTCTTCAAACATCTAGGCCCTTGGGCAGACATATTAGCTCGTTTTATATTGAGAATCTCATTACATCAAGTAAAAAACCCTAAGCCTGATAAAATGATTTACCCCCTCAATTTAACTTTTATTTTGGTCTCCCACCAGCTTCCCTGAAGTGGGTTTGCTGCCAAGTTATAACACTATTTTAGACTGAGTCATCCCGGCACAACTGAACAGCTTTTACTCTGCTCCTGATGTTTCCCTATCCTTGTTTGAATAAAGAGAATGTGCTCTTCTATGGGTTTGCATTTCAAATGGCTTAAATCCAGGGTGTTCGGCCCCAAGGGAACACAGAGTCTCCTCCCTGCATCTCTATGGCTCCCTAAAGGCGGATGGAGGGCTGTACATTTTTAAGCTCTACTGATGCCTAGAAACCACTGGAAGCACATAAAGGCAGTGATATATCTGAGTACACAATGCTTCATTTATTCTCAGGGAGAAAGTATTTGGAGTCACTCACAGAGGGTGTGCTTAGAGGCACCTTCTGGAAAAATTAAAAATAAAAATGAAACATTAGGTGAAGTCCTGCTCCAGGAAACTGGCATGCCATCATCAGCATTGAGGGGTTTTGAAAAAAATTAAAAAAAGGAATCTTCTGAGGGAAATCCAGACCATTCATTCTTTGATTGCCCAGACTTTGCCCTAGGGCAAAAGATAGTCCAGACTGAGACATGTACAATGATGATTCCTGGTGAGGAATCCGGGCTTTCCCAGGTGGCGTTAGTGATAAAGGCAGGTTGCCAGCCAATGTAGGAGATGCAAGAGATGCAGGTTCAGTTTCTGAGTCTGGAAGATCTCCTGGAGGAGGGCATGGCAACCCACTCCAGTAATTTTCCCCGGAGAATCCCGTGGACAGAGGAGACTGGTGGGCTACAGTCCATGGGGTTGCAAAGAGTCAGACCCGACTGAAGCGAACAACAACCTGATTTAGCTTCTCTGTCTCAGGGTCATTGTTTTATCCTAATCTGCTCAACTCCTATTCCTTCTCACTTTCTCCTCCCACCCCACCCAAAACCTCAGCTTTAAATGAACTCCTGCAATTGGCTCCAAGTTAGTCTTGGTTTTGCAAGTCCCACTCTTGGTGTTCTGGCTCCTTCAGCTGTGATCTCATCTGCACACACCCTCCCTACACATCTAATTGATTTCTATTGCTGGCTCTGTGGATGGGAAAGCCTAATTCTCAGAAATAAAGAAGCCGCATCTAAAGTTTCACCCAACAGAGAAGCCCCCACCATAAAAGGAAATCGTGGATGCTGAAACATCTCACTGTTGGACTGCCCTGAAAGCTGGTTCAGTGGCAGATCTGAAGCACACACACTTAGGCATCCTTGTCAGCAGAAGCGGCTCAGGCCCCATCTGTTGGGCTCCCGTGGTGAGCAGTAGGTAGAGCTGGAATGTGAAACAGAGCCAGGAACTCCAATCCCAACAGGCAAAGAGGTAAACAGGAGTGGGGGGGGTGGCGGGAAAAGGTGAGCTGTTGGGATTAAAAACACTCAACCCAGAGTCTCCACGGGGAGCTGAGACGGTGAAAGCGAGGCATCATTAGAAACCCAGGGTGTCAGAGTTATGTTTCTGCTGAGGTTCTGAGCCAGGAAAAACAGAGGCAAGAGCGAACCAGTAGGTCCCTGCGTTGGCTGAGGCCATCCTAGGAGTTTCACACACAGAGAAAGGGGGCTGAAGCAGAGGCGGTCTGTCGCTCAGTGGCAACCCCATGGACTGTAGCCCGCCAGGCTCCCCTGTCCATTGGATTTCCCAAGGCAAGAATACTGGAGCGGGTTGCCATTTCCTACTCCAGGAGATCATCATGACCCAGGTATTAGACCCATGTCTCCTGCACTGGCAGGCAGACTCTTTACCACTGAGCCACCAGGGAAGCCCATGAAGCTGAGTGGGGCATACTAAATGTTTGTTGGTAGGAGGTAAACTATTTTTTACTTCACTCATCCTCCAAGTAATCTTGGCCCAGAAATCTAAGATAATTAAATTGGCCAATATATGCCTTGCCTGTTACCTCCTATGGACACTCATTCTACAAACGCTGATGACCTCTGTCCCACAGATGTAAGATCTAGTTGTGAACAAGCAGACCATAGTCTTCAAAGACTCCTAGGTCCAGGGGTTCAGATCCTGAGTCTTAGTGTCTATTGGAGCACCATTTTCGTAGAGCCCTATAGAAACTGGCTTTGATGAACCCACACAGCCACTTCAGCCCATGTGGGTCGAACCCCAGGGCTCAGGGGTTCCCTGAAGGCTGGTAAACTTTCTCTTCCACCCTGACAAATCTGAGGCTGGGAAGCCAGGTTCCCACTAGGGCTCTGACACAGCATAGTAGGCAGCAAAGGGACACCAGTCTCGTCCAACTCTTGCAACCCAATGGACTGTAGCCCATCAGACTCCTTTGTCCATGGAATTCTCCAGGTAGAAGACTGGAGTGGGTAGCCATTCCTTCTCCAGGGGATCTTCCCAACCCGGGGATGGTTTGGGAAGGTCTCCTGCATTGCAGGCAGATTCTTTACCGTCTGAGCCACCAGGGAAGCCCAAAGAGGCACTAAGTTCCTGTAACTAACACAAGCTTTCTCAGCTGGAGGCAGGGTGGTGCCTTTTTGTCTCCCTTTACACCGCAGTAAGAGTAGATAATGTACCGCTGCCTGAATTCTATGTGCTTTTCATTCTTAGACTCTCACCAGCCATTTAAGTTTGGACATGTCATTCATAAAGGGGACTTGAGGAACTGTATGCTTTCACCCTCAGGGATGACAGGCCAGGGAGGACAGAGACACAGCTCACATTTTCTAACCTGTACTGCAAGAGGGCCATACTGTGACTCTGAGGCTGCAGAATCAGTTGGTTGCCCCTGGAACGCAGTGTGACCCAAACAGAGTCAGCCTGTAGCACCATGTACCTTGCCTGGGTTCGTGTTCCTCTCTCATCTGACAACATGGCAAGTAGGAGGTGCTGGCTTCTGTGTGGAATTTAGAGACAGGTTTTGTGCTCAGCTGCTAAGCTTTCTGGTGTTCAGCCACTGGAACATATGGAGCTGAGCTCTCTCCATGTCTGCAGGGTTGGGAGGAAGATGGTGGGAAAATGAAATAGGTCTCCAAAGCGCTTTTCCCCAACAAATGATTCCTCGGCCTTGAATGTGCTCCCCTAAGTGGACCATCACGCTGATTCGTGTGTGTGGCAGAGACTGAGACTTCAATATTCAGTCCACTAAGGGAATCACTACATAATGATTCTATTGAGTCCTCCCTACTAAATGCAAGGGGCTATGGGTAGCTGTAAGAAGATATACAGAAATAAAATACAGGGCCCATTAAAATAACAATAACAAAGCAAAGTTATATATATATTTTTTAAAGAACAAAGAAAAAGCAGTTAGTAAGTCCGTGGTTAATGAGTACATCATTCACAAATGCACTGACAGTCATGAGTTTAGGTGTCTGAATGAATCAGAGTGGCCCAGAAGGATAAAGGCCAACGTCTTTTCATGGGTCTAAGCAGAGACAGTTTGAGATGGACGGAATTTAGATAAGTGATGTGAGGGGAGGACATTGCAAGGGATGAGAATGTGATGAGCAAATGCGGGGAGAAGATAAACAATAAACCCTGCCAGTGGGCAAGCATGGGTACAGGACTGGCCCTGTCCTCCATAGTTGATTGCTTTCAGAAAGTAACATGGCCTTGGACTCCTTGATGGGTTCAGTACCTGTCATGCTGTAGAAGCATTCTAGCAAGCTCTGGAGCAGAGAAAGAACTCTGGAGGACTGCATCAAGAATGGACTAGGCAAATAAGCAATCGGAAACATCTAACCCAACATTGCCGAGACAACGCTTAGAAAGACTAGAAGCATCTTAGAGCAAAGGTGTGCTGTAGTCCGCTGAAAGCCCACCCCACCCCAAGTGAGTAAATGCTTAAAATAATCATACTTAACTGACAATGTTATAATAAACTCATGCAACCAAGGAACAAAAGGAGGTATAATAAGTCTGAAAAGGACCTAAGAAATAATTTGATCCAGGGCCCTGCCTTTTAACAAGTGAATTCAAACCATCCCAGAGAGATTTCTACTCACTTCTTAAATCTGTTGCTGCTGCTGCTGCTAAGTTGCTTCAGTCGTGTCCGACTGTGCAACCCCATAGACAGCAGCCTATCAGGCTCCCCCGTTCCTGGTATTGTCCAGGCTAGAACACTGGAATGGGTTGCCATTTCCTTTTTAAATCTAGACAGATCAAAGACTTCCTCACTATGGCAAGAAATCATCTTAATGGTTAAGAAAATGTCTTCTATTTAATTCAACCAACATCAGTTAAAGCTACAATTGTATGTCACTGGGGCAGTACCACAGCAGAAGCAAAGCTATATTCAGGTGTTTCATTTTCTAGTAGAAACAGCAAGCAGGCATATAGAGAACTTGAACCCAAGGCAGTGAGTGAACTCCTTGAGGACAAAGACTGTGTCTTTTTCATCTTTAAATCCCTGGAGCCTAGCATGATGACCAGCATACTGTAGCTTCTCAATAAGTGTTTGTTAAACTGAGAAAGACATGCAAAAAAGTAAAAGTGAGCATCATGGAAAGACGGATTCATGGTATTGCAGTTGGAGCAGTCTTCTGGGTCTGATTTTAGTCCTGAAGGTTGACAAGGAGCAAAACAAGTCAAGTGATGAAAGAAAATCTGCCTCTTTCTGGCTCTATCATGAAATGAATATTTCTGATGAGTAACCTCTTCATGATGTTTCTATATCACTGAGGACAACAAAAAAAGTTACCTTTTTGGTTTGTTTTTTCCAAGGTAAATACACCTTACTCCTTTAATTTTTGCTTTAAGCACCTTCCCCCTCCTTTTCCATTCCCTGTTTCTTCTTATCCTCTGAATCCCCCCACCATTTTTCTATATCAAAATAAATACAGACCTCCTTATAACTACTGATTATTGCAACGTTTGAAAACACTTCTATGCCCTTTACCATATTTGACTTCTACAATAATCTTCTGAGGTGGGTTGAGAAAGTAACAGTATTCTTGTTATAAACAGCAAGACAGTCAGGCATGGTATTGTAGTAGACAGAACAATATCTACCCCCCCGCACCCCCAAAGATGGCCATGCTTTAATCCCTAGGACCTTTGAATACCTGGTACAAGGGACTTTGCAGGTGTGATTCATTAAGGATCTTGAAATAGGGAGATTAACCTGGATTTTCCAGGTGGGCTCAGTGTCATCACCACAGTCCTTATAAGTAAAGTGAGTGACAGCAGAATCGGCTAGATGTGAGGATGCTACACCAATGGCTTTGGAGGTGGGAGGGAGCCATGAATCAAGGCACACAGGCAGCCTGTAGAAGCTGGTAAGACCAGGGAAGCGAGTCTCTTTTAGAGCCTCCAGGAACACAGCGCTGCCAACACGTGACTTTAGCCCAGTGAGACCCATCTTGGACTTCTACCCTCCAGACCAGCAATGTAATAAATTCTGTGTTTTAAATGTTAAGCCCCCAAGTTTGTGGTAATTGCTTAGGGCAGCAAGAGAAACTAATACAAGCAAAGAGTTCTCACATAGCCCAAGGCTATCAGAGCTGTGTCTAGAGCTCAGGGCAGGCTCTGTCTACCACCTGCCTCTGTCTTTCTTGGAGTTACCGTATTTACTCTAATTACTTTCCCCTGCCCTTGTTTGTTTCCTTTCAATTACTATTATAATTTGTAATAAGTTAGCTACCTGAAGTGAAGAGCAGACTCACTGGAAAAGACCCTGATGCCGGGAAAGATTGAAGGCGGGAGGAGAAAGGGACGACAGAGGATGAGATGGTTGGATGGCATCACTGACTCAATGGACATGAGTTTGAGCAAGCTCCGTGAGTTGGTGATAGACAGGGAAGCCTGGCCTGCTGCAGTCCATGGGGTCACAAAGAGTCGGACATGACCAGCCACTGAACTGAACAAGAGTCCTAGCAGAGGCCCCCTCCCATGCCCAGGTATGGGGCTGGAAGCCCAGGTTTGAAGAGATCACTTCAGGGTGACATTTTAGCTTCCATTTCTTTCATCAATAAGCCTGTCTCCCGGTCCTCTAAGCACTTTGTTTTCACCCTACGTCTAATTGCTTTTGGATAATTGTATCATTAACTCTTGGAAATGAACAATAAAAAATAAATCAGGTTTGTGTAGGGCTGTGGAGCAGAGGCCTGGGTGAACCATTTGCAGTTCCTTCCGACTCCTCCTGTCCTTTCCTCTCTTCATCCTCATCCTCTGCTCTCTCTGACCTTCTGCATTAAGAATCTCTGCCAAGCGGGGCCAAAGAATCGGGGTTTTTAAAGCACCTCTGGGTGATTACGAAGATCAGTGAGGGACAGAAACCACTGACCTGGAGGACAGGATCCTCAGAGACTAAAGGAGAAAACTGAAGAATAAAATTTAACTACATGATTCCTATGTTTACTTTGGTTCTTTCTGCCAAGTTGCTCAAGGGATGGTGTCTTGCCTTTTGCAATCATTCCAGGACCACTGCTGTGATTCTCAATTTACAAGATGGGAAAATAGGGCAAAGAGAAATCCTCCTAGGCAGGTAGCTATGTCCATCACTGGTGAATACATACTCATCTGAGAAAGTGAAGGAAAATGGGGATGCTAAGCCAGGTTTCTGGCTTATTCTGGAAGCAGAGAGAGCGGTAAAGGTTCCTGAAGCCATCGATGTCAATCTGGACCCCGCAGAACCCTCGCCCCTCTACACCAGCCTGCAGACAGAAACCAAATGTTTGACCACTCTCACCCTGGACTCAGTTGTGTCCAACTCTTTGCGACTCCATGGACTGTAACCTACCAGGATTTTACAGGGCTGGCCAAGAGGCTGCCAGATCATGAGAGAATCACCTCAGTTAACTATGGAAGGAGCCACAAGGGTCTCAAATCTTAGAAGTGAGCAGACTTGCTGAGGTATCAGAAATCTTCCTCACAGTGTGTTCCCACTGATACGCAGGAGACGATTAGTACTTGTTAACTAAGCATTGAACTTCCTGCTGTGGAGGACGAGGCCATTCACACACGGGGATGTGATTCCTTGTTACCAGGAAGGAAAGACTCACGTTTATCCGGTGTGTATCATTGCCTGACGGCAAAAAGCATTTCACAGACGTGGACTAGGGTGCAGCATGCATAAACCCTCAACAAACATGCTCCAAAGAAGCATCACTTTTTTTTTTCATTACTTCAAATATAAATTTCAGCTTCTCAAACTGTTCTTTGTTAATTATAATGAACTCATCTAGGATTAACTTCTAATCGCTGTGATTAATGGGTGAGTGTCCTGGCAGCCTTTGCATCACCACGGCAAGGCATTCTTTCCAGCAACATGCAAAGAAGAGAGGAAATCAAACTGAAAAGGAAGAGCTGGGAAACCAAGGCACTCTTAGTTTTGTGCCCATTCCATAGTCCTGTCCGCAGGGGTTTTAATTGCCCTCATAACTGGTCTGGCAGTGTTGCCCTGGGGCAACAGCACAGATCCACTAGACATTTCTCTAGACATGTAGACACATCCAGGCTTGGCCTCCTGACTTTCAGATAATCTCTTTGAGTTTCTAAGGTACAATTCCCTACTAATGGGCCAGAAAACCTTCCCCCCTCCCATGGGTGCCATTCAAATCACTTCTGCCTTCTCCCCAGTTGCAGAAAATTCTCCTGTCTGCTTAAGTGCCCTATTGTAAAATGGGTTTGTGGGAACAGCCACGAAGGGAGGGAAAGAAAACCAGACAAAGGAGACAATTACATAAGAAACGAGGTCGGAGGAAGGCAGATCTTTTAGGTCGGTGTGCGTGTGTTTTTCCGAGAAACCATAAGCCATTTAGTCATAAGAAATTCTATCTCCACCTCTGCAGTAAAGCATCACACCTGTGGGCTTTTATTTCTAACAGAGGACCCTGTAAAATCCAAGGCAGCAAATCAGAATTCTGTGCGGTTTAGAGGGAATGCAACCACAGATTCCAGCCAGGAGGGAAAAGATCAATTATCCCATTCTTTACATGCCCGGTCTCGCACTCAGAAAGCCCCATGTAAGTGAAATGTGAGCCACGGTCCTGGCCAGGGCAGAGGAAATGTAAGCTGCAAACCTGGGTTATGCCTAGTGAATGCCCTTTATGGCGCTGATGCTGAAACGACAGGTCTAACAGCCACTTGCCTGATGGGCTTGATGGGCAAGTGAATGATGTCATGGGCCATTTCAGGGACCCGAGCTGAGCCATGGGATGGCTGAATCCATCGGTTGGAAACCCTTTAGCTGGAGGCTTCTCCTCCTGGAGACATTTTGTGCACAAGACCATCAAGAAGGAGTTGAGGTCCAAGGTGGTGAGACATCCTCTCTGTCTCTCTCATGATCAGTTAGTGCCCCTGCTGTTCTAAGCGTTCCCTGCCTTTCCTCCCACCCACTTTGTGCCTGTGACAGTCTTGCAGCTGGCTCCCAGGCAGCCTCCTAAAGTAGGAGCCAGGTATCCTAAAGATGTCACTAGAATTTACCTGGGCAAGGTGTGCCTGAGAGACATTCCAAGTCTTTTTTTTTTCCTGGTAATCCCACAACGGTCCATCTCTATACCTGGCTGAGTCCTCCAGGTCAGGAAGCTTGTCTGGTTGGTTGCTGCGTCCCTGGCACTGCACCCAATGTCTGGCACCTTGACAAGAGCTCAATAATGCCTGTTGAATAAAGATACTGGCAATTTATCATTTGCCCTGGACATGTTTACCGATCCACATGCATCGGGCTTTGTGGTTGCATGCAGTGTTCCCATCCTTGCTAAGGGACACTGGTCCTATCGAGGAAAGACCAAATTCAGACACGTAACATTTTTAGAGCCAGTTAGTCACAGTCACCAAGGGTTTTCTCCTGAGTCACCAATAGCTGGGCTGGCAAATAAGGGAAGGAGCAGCCACTCCAGCTTTATGAACCAGAGGACCATGTGAGTTGAGGAGTAGCATCCAAAGGTGGGGAAGAAGGGAGACCGATGAAAGCTTCATGGGTAGGGATGAGTTAGAAATGCCCCATCCTGCCCACCATGGACCCCCTTCCTATCCTCTCACGGGGCTGCTTCTGCAAGTGCTGCCCAGGACATTCATCCTCTCCCTCCTCTCCACTCACAGTAGTCCTCCTTGTCAGGCACTGAGCTAGAAACTGGCCTGAATAAGACCGACTCCTGCCCAAGTGCTCCCAGCTGACAGGAGGGGTAAGATGATCACTAACTACAATGCTGTGTGTTCTATGGTTTGACTCCAGTGGGGTAGGTGGGAGAACCACCTGGGTAAGAGACTGGAAAGGAAGCCTTGACTCTGGCTCTCTTAAGATCTTTTATCAGATCAGTTCCAGGTGCCTCATCAATAAGATGTTTATCATAATACATGCCTTACCAAACTCAAATGGTCATTTAAAATATTTACTGAGATAATCCCTGGGAAACCATATTTAAAGGGACAAAACCCTATAGATACGTCTTCTCCTTATCATCACCATGCTTTTATTTCAAGTCAAAACTGTGTGTGTGCATGTGTGTGTGTGTGTGTGTGTGTGTGTGTGTGTGTGTGTGTGGCACACATAAGGTATATACCCAGTGAAAGAGCATGAGATGGAGAGAAGAGTCATATATCACAGAAATTCTTTAAAGAGTAAATGTGGATCCAGAAGTCAAATGCTAAACATTCTATGGTTTGCTAAAAGAAGCTGGTTATGTATTAGCTCAAATGTAGCTTTTTCTCAACATAATTCCCAACCCAGGGTCTCTTTTGCTTCTTTCTTTTGCCCTAGGTTATTCACTAGTGAGAATAGGTGATGGCCACATTAATTGGCACTTCTCCCCTAATTTGGACCATTTATTACCTATCTCATGAGCCACTTTTTATTATTTTATTATTGCCTCTTGATAAAGCATCATCTGCTTGTGGCCATTAAGCCAGCACTTAGGAAGAGATGACATTGCTGGCTTTTCCTAAAGGGAGGGCTAATTAGTTGCCCTTGAATGACCTGAAAAGTTCATGATTTATGCAGATTCCAGGCCGTGGAGGGCGGGGAGAAAATGAGCAGAGAGAAGAGACAGACAATGAATAGAGACATTGCTTGAAGCAGAAGCACTTTGCCTTGGGCAGGCTGAGTTGTGAGGTCCCTGAGCCATGCTGCACAGGGAGGTCGTGGAAACACCTCCCATCGCCCAGTCTCAGCCTCTGGGATCTGTCAGCAGAAGGGGCAGAAGAGCTCTGGGGGACACCTGGGATATGCCAGGTGGCTGCTGGTGGAGGCAGGCACTAGCTCCAACTGGAACAATGCCCACGTCACACAGGTGTGCGCTCACACCCGTCTCTGGTCTGCGCTGCAGACGGGGAGGCAGGTTCCACAGTGTGTGTGTGCCATGTTGGCACACGCATCGCTGCCATTGTGCTCAGTCGTGTCTGACTTTTTGAGACCCCATGGACTGCAGCCCATCAGGCTCCTCTGTCCATGGAATTCTCTAGACCAGAATACTGAAGTTGGTTGTCATTTCCTCCTGCAGGGGTTCTTCTCAACCCAGGGATTGAACTTACATCTCCTGCATTGCAGGCGGATTCTTTACCATTGGGGAAGCCCCTGGCACACACATTATGAAACCCTAAATGAATCAGGGCTATCTGCCTGTTCTCTCAGTCACGAAGGGTTTGGGTTATTTCCTTTTGAGTTATTTACGACCACCAGCAGCCCTTGACATGACTAATTGTGAAGTGAAAGGCAAGGAGTAAAGGTTCTTCAGTGAGACCAACATTCAATAAAGCCCTTCATCATCTCTTCTTCCCTTTCCTTGTCATTCTCCAGAACAGCTTTTCTGGTGTTATGTTAGTCCAGGCAGTCATGTGAGTCAGACTGGGAAGATGAAGGAGAAAATAGGGGATCAAAGCCTTCTTTAGAGGATGCTTACTTGCTGGGAAGCAAAGTGTTCTGGTGTGACTGCAGGGTTAGAATGGGAAAGAGGCCCACAGTGGTCTCCAGCCTGCTGCTGCTGCTAAGTCGCGTCAGTCGTGTCTGACTCTGTGCGACCCCGTAGATGGCAGCCCACTAGGCTCCCCCATCCCTGGGATTCTCCAGGCAAGAACACTGGAGTGGGTTGCCATTTCCTTCTCCAATGCATGAAAGTGAAAAGTGAAAGTGAAGTCGCTCAGCCGTGTCCGACTCCTTGCGACCCCATGGACTTCAGCCCACCAGGCTCCTCCGTCCACGGGATGTCTGCTAATTCACATGCAGAGCAGAACCCAGATTTCAGGGACCCCTGGTAAAAGCCTTCCTTCTGATAGTAGTACCTTTGCTGGTATCCTGACTCATGAGTGGTAACTACAGAGTAAGCGTCCATGACATGCCAGGAGGTCTGGAGGATATGGGACATCATCTCTAGTTACCAGACACTTAGAGTCTAGCTGAAAAGACACTCTGCATGGAAACAGAAAGGTAAAAATTTATGAGAGAAAATGACAGCACCCAAAGGAGTAATAGAGAAAGCAAGTACTGGGCCAGGTTCAGGCAGAGATGTTATCTTAGATTTCAAAAATGAAAGAAGCTGTCCAAAAGTATATTGTACTTGAGTTGGACCTTTGAGATGGGGATGACCTTGGAAAGTGGAGAGAAAGACAATCATGTCGGATTGGCTGAGATACAACAGAAACCTAATTTACACATTCAGTCATTCCACAGATGCCAACGCGGCACTCCTGCTGTGCTGGGCACTGTGTTAGGCCCTGAGGATGTAAGCCCGGCATAGGGGTGGTCCTTACTTAGCTTCATGGGTGTTCTGGCTCACTGTAACAGGAGTCAGTTCAGAGCCCATGTTACAATAGAGGCATAAGCCGAATGTTCCTGGAGCATAGGGGAGGCAGATGATTCTGATTAGGATGATTAGGAAGAACTTGCCAGGAGAGAGCTTATTTGAGCTGAGCCTGAAGGATTCCGAGATGGAAGACCAAGAGGCGAAGAACAGCATGGGGGTCAAGGATGGGCACAGGCAAAGTTAAAAAGGGCTGAAAGTGCGGTCTTACTCAAGGATCAATGACGCTGGACACTGTGGTGTGTGGTCCAGGTACCCCAGGATGAGGCAGGCAGGGGGCAGAGCCTGCCATGAACGCCCCGCGAAGGTCAGACTGCAGATAACAGGGAGCCACTGAGTGTCTCTGAGCAGACAACTAAGCTTGATGACATTGCATGGAGGGGCAGGTGTGGGGAAGCAAACGGAGTTTAAAAAGGCTAGAGCAGCAAGGTCAGGCTCCTGCAGGGTGCCGTGAAACACATGGTTCCCCCATCTCTTGCTGACTCTGTTCCCACCTTCAAATTAGGGAAATCACAGCCACTGTTTCTTGAAACCTTTTGTAAAGCTCACCCTGAAAGGAACAGAATACAGGTGGGAAAAAATACCTGAGCAGTTTTATGGGTTTCTCCTCACCTGTTCAAAGTGGATGGGTGACCTGTTGAACGGTACACAGGGAATCATGCTAAGAGGTTGGCCAGCGTGTTAAGACGCTGGTGCCTGCTTGGTGCCATTTCAATTATTGCTCAGTTAAGAGAAAGCCTTTTCTCTGGATTGAATGGTCCAATATTATTGGATTACTTATTAAAGAGGACTGGTAGGTTGAAGCTGTTTTCACTTAGGGTTTGTATGACATGTTCATAACTGAAATGGAGAGTTGCCATAGTTACCTGTGTGAGCTGTTAAACAGAGCACAATCTCTGCTAAAAATCTCTTCATCAAGGTCAACTAGACATTTTCAATCAGCACCAAATCATTTGCTGCCTAATGGAAGTTAATGAAATTATTAAAAGAGCAGAAGAACTCGAAAATAAAGTTAATATGGATCTACTTTATATGTAAGTATATTTTAGTGACCAGCCATTTCTACAGGGTTCTTAGCAGCTGGAAATTCTACAATATAACTGGACATCTGGAGGGAAGTTTAGAGTGAAAACACATTTGAGTTTTGGCACAGATTACTGCCTTCCAATGCAGCCCATCATTAACAGCTTCTGTACAGTATTGTTCTTCCTCTAGGGGCTATAAAAATGAACCAAACCTTTGTTCAATCTAAACTTCCTTTCTTGGTCAGCTATTCCTGCTGATTTCCCATCCTAGTGAGCTTATTGTTTCCATTGGAAATGTCAGAGTGGAGAGAAATACAGGCTGCTTGCTTTATAAGTAGCACGTTCCACTCCAATAGACCAGGGAGAAGAAAACAGACTCGTGAAGTGAAGTGAATCTTTAGCTCAGTGCTTCTCAAACTTTAATGTGCATGCAAGTCACCTGGAGAGCTTGTGAACCTATGGATTCTGAGTCAGCAGGTGTGGAGCGGGGCATGAGAGTTTGTGCTTCTAAAGATCTCCCAGGTGACACCAGCGATGCTGGCCCACAGACTGTGTGAGCGGCACAGTCCTGGTCTGCTTCATCATTTGCTTATTAGAATCATCATAAACATTACCTCTAACATGCTTCCACAGCACCTTCACACATGACACACAGATGATCCATCCCACTGACATAGGTGTTGAGTTGACTGACATGGAGATGTCACCCAGTTTCCCATTTCATTAAGTCCAGAGGACCTGGGGCTCCCAGGACTCTCAGATACCTCCTGTTGGATTGTGATTTCTATTTATATTACCATATAGCATCTAACCAGAAGACAATTAAGTAAGTAACTCAGACGTGGAGTTAATGAAATGTCTTCATCCCAGGCAGAATCGCATTGATCTTAACTCTTTAACAATGAAAGAAGCACAAATCAAAAATTAATCATTCAGCTCAAAGCAAATCAGAATTCCATGGATGTGACATTGACAAAATATACATAAAGTAAGTGTGAAATCTAAAATTGTGATTTATTTAAAACATGGAGACTCCTAGTCTGTATGGCACAGGCTGACATTTTAACATTATAGTCTATTTTAGGACAATTCATTGTTGGGCTTCCTTTTTTTTTGGTGGGGTAATGTGCTCTGTGGGCTTCCCAGGTGGCAAAGCTATAGAGAATCTGCCTGCCAATGCAGGAGATGCAGGAGACATGGGTTCAATTACCGGATCCCTGGGTCAGGAAAATCCTCTGGAGTAGGAAATAACAACCCACTCCAGTATTCTTGCCTGGAGAATCCATTGGATAGAAGAGTCTGGCGGGTTGCAAAGAGTCGGACACGACTGAGCACACACTGCCTGATGTGCTATATATCATTAGTCCCTAAATTTGGGGGGCTTCCCTGATAGCTCAGCTGGTAAAGAATCCACCTGCAATGCAGGAGACCTGGGTTCAATCCCTGGGTTGGGAAGATCCCCTGGAGAAGGGAATGGTTACCCAACTAGTATTCTGGCCTGGAAAAATTCATGGAATATGTCACAAAGAGTTGGACATGACTGACAGACTTTCGCTTTGCTAAATTATTTTGGTGCCAGGTACCAGTTTCGTGGAAGACAATGTTTTCCACAGGTGGAGTGTGGTCAGGTGGAGGGGTGGGGGCAGGTTCAGGAAGTAATGTGAGTGACAGGAAACAATGGGGAGCAGCAGATGAAATTTCACTGTCTAGCCTGCCACTCACCTCCTGCTGTGTGGCCTGGTTCCTAATAGGCCCCAGACCGTTTCTGGTCCACAGCCTGGTGGGTTGGGGACCTTGCTATACATTCCCCAGAGGAACCATCTACATGGTATAAGTACACTAGACAGTGTTTCATTCAAGATTTATCAAGCATCCAACTTGAGGAAAAGGTATATGGAGCAACCACTACATTAAAATTAGAGATTTATATTACTCTGTAACAGCCTATAACATGGACAACCTTCCCCCCACTGCCACCCCCAGCCCCCCAAACTGATAGAATCTGACTAACCTTTTTTTTCTTTTAAAAATTTACTTATTTTTTATTGAAGGATAATTGCTTTACAGAATTTTGTTGTTTTCTGTCAATCCTCAATATGAATCAGCCATAGATGTATGTATATCCCCTCCCTTTTGACCCTCCCTCCCATCTCCCTCCCCACCCCACCCCTCCAGGTTGATACAGAGCCCCTATTTGAGTTCCCTGAGCCATAAAGCAAATTCCCATTGGCTATCTATTTTACATATGGCAATGTAAGTTTCCATGTTACTCTTTCCATACATCTCACCCTCTCCTCCACTCTCCCCATGTCCATAAGTCTATTCTCTATGTCTGCCTCTCCATTGTGGCCCTGTAAATAAATTCTTCAGTACCATTTTTCTAGATTCCATATATATGCGTTACAATTCGGTATTTCTCTTTCTCTTTCTGACTCACTTCACTCTGTATGATAGGTTCTAGGTTCATCCACTTCATTAGAACTGACTCAAATGTGTTCCTTTTATGGCTGAGTAATATTCCATCATGTATATGTACCACAATTGCTTTATCCATTCATCTGTCGATGGACATCTAGGTTGCTTCCATGTTCTAGCTACTGTAAATAGTGCTGCAGTGAACAATGGCATACAGGTGTCTCTTTCAATTTTGATTTCCTCAGGGTATATGCCTAGGAGTGGAATTGCTGGGTCATTTGGTGGTTTTATTCCTACTTTTTAAAGGAACCTCCATACCGTCTTCCATAGTGGCTGTATCAGTTTACATTCCCACCAACAGTGCAAGAGCATACTCTTCTCCACACCCTTTCCAGCATTTATTATTTATAGACTTTTTGATGAGGGCCATTCTGACTGGTGTGAGGTGATACCTCATTGTAGTTTTGATTTACATTTCTCTAATAATGAGTGATGTTGAGCATCTTTTCATGTGGTTTTTATCTTTCAATTTGTTAATGTGGTATATCACATTGATTGATTTGTGTATACTGAAGAATCCTTGCATCCCTGAAATAAACCCAACTTGATCGTGGTGTATGAGCTTTCTGATGTGTTGCTGAATTCTGTTTGCTAAAATTTGTTGAGAATTTTTGCATCTATGTTCATCAGTGATGTTGGCTTGTAGTTTTCTTTTTCTGTGTTGTCTTTGTCTGGTTTTGTATCAGGCTCGTAGAATGAATTTGGAAGTGTTCCTTCCTCTGCAATTTTTTGAAAGAGTTTTAGAAGAATAGGCATTATCTCTTCTATAAATGTTTGATAGAATTCTCCTGTGAAGACATCTGGTCCTGGGCTTTTGTTTTTTGGGAGGTTTTTGATCACAGCTTCAATTTCAGTGCTTGTAATTGGGTTGTTCATAATTTCTATTTCTTTCTGGTTCAGTCTTGGAAGATTGAGCCTTTCTAAGAATCTTCTTAGAAGATTCTTCTTCTAGGTTATCTTCTAGATAACTTCTAGATAACTTCTTCCAGGTTATCTATTTTATTGCCATATAGTTGTTTATAATAGTCTCTTATAATCCTTTGTATTTCTGCATTGTCTGTTGTAACCTCCCCTTTTTCATTTCTAATGTTTTAAATTTGATTCTTCTCCCTTTTTTTCTTAGTGAGTCTGGCTAAAGGTTTGTCAATTTTGTTTATCTTCTCAAAGAACTGGGTATTAGTTTTATTAGTCTGTATTATTGTTTCTTTCATTTCTTTTTCATTTATTTCTGCTCGGATCTTTACGATTTCTTTCCTTATACTAATTTTGGGTTTTTTTTTTTGTTCTTCTTTGTCCAGTTGTTTTAGGTGAAAGTTAGGTTTCTATTTGATGTTTTTCTTGTTTCTTGAGATAGGATTGAACTGCTATAAACCTCCCTCTTAAGAATGGCTTTTGCTCCATCCCATAGGTTTTGAGTTGTCGTGTTTTCATTGTCATTTGTTTCTAGAAACTTTTTGATTTCTCTTTTGATTTCTTCAGTGACCTGTTGGTTATTTAGAAATGTGTTGTTTAATCTCCATGTGTTTGCATTTCTTACACTTTTTCCCTTCTAATTGATATCTAGTCTCATAGCATTGCGGTTGGAGAAGATGCTTTATATCTAATATTGAGAGGGGGATCTCTGTGTTTCTTGAGTTGCGGCGGGAAGTAAAGTGTTCCTCTCGCCATGACACTTTAAACTCAGGGACACTCTTGTGAAGCCTCAGGGAAGTCAAGGCAACTTGGGAGGTTCAAGGAGGAGCCAAGGAAGGATATCGAGTCACTGCAGGGGAATCAGGCCTCATCTCACCTGCAGAGGGAAATCTTGGGAATTTCAATTTTTTAAAATTTACTGAGGTTTGATTTGTGACCCAAGATGTGGTCTATCCTGGAGAATGTTCCATGTGCACTTTAGAAGAAGGTGTATTCTTCAGCATTTGGATGGAATGTCCTGAAGATACCAATGAGATCCATCTCATCTAATGTATCATTTAAGACCTGTGTTTCCTTATTAATATTCTGTTTTGATGATCTGTCCATTGGTGTGAGTGTGGTTTTAAGGTCTCCTACTATTATTGTGTTACTGTCAATTTTTCCTTTTATGTCTGTTAGTGTTTGTCTTATGTACTGAGGTGCTCCTATGTTGGGTGGATAGATATTTACAATTGTTATGTCTTCCTCTTGGATTGATCATTATGTAGTGTCCCCCCTTATCTCTTGCAATCTTCTTTAAGGTCTATTTTGTCTGATATGATGATTGCTACTCCAGTTTTATTTTGCTTCCCATTTGCATGGAATATATTTTTCCACCCTCCCACTTTCAGTCTATGTGTCTTGAGGACTGAAGTGGGTTTCTTGTAGAGAGCATATATAAGGGTCTTGTTTTTGTATCCATTCAGCCAGTCTGTGTCTTTTGGTTGGAGCATTTAATCCATTTACATTTAAAGTAATTATTGATATATAAGTTCCTATTGCCATTTTCTTAACTGGTTTGGGTCAATTTTGTAGATCTTTTTTCTTCTGTTGCATTTGTTGACTGTATAAGTTCCTTTGCTATTTGTTGTAAAGCTGGTTTGGTGGTACTAAATTTTCTTAACTTTTGCTTGTCTGAAATGCTTTTATTTCTCCATCAATTTTGAATGAGATCCTTGCCTGGTACAGCAATCTTGGTTGTAGATTTTCCCCTTTAAGTAATTTTAATATATCCTGCCATTGCCTTCTGGTCTGCAGAGTTTCTGCTGAAAGATCAGCTGTTAGGCGTATAGGGTTTCCCATGTATGTTACTTGTTGCTTCTCCCTTGCTGCTTTTAATATTCTTTGTGTTTAGTCTTTGTTAGTTTGATTAGTATGTGTCTTGGCATGTTTCTACTTGGGTTTACCCTGTATGGGACTCTTGTACCCCTTGGACTTGATTGACTATTTCCTTTTCCATGTTGGGGAAATTTTCAATTATAATCTCTTCAAAAATTTTCTCATGCCCTTTGTTTTTCTCTTCTTCTTCTGGGACACCTATAATTTGAATGTTGGTGCATTTGATATGGTCCCAGAAGTCTCTGAAACTGTCCTCAGCTCTTTTCATCCTTTTTACTTTATTCTGCTTTTCAGAAGTTATTTCCACCATTTTATCTTCCAGCTTACTAATTTGTTCTGCTTCAGATATTCTGCTATTTATTCCTTCTAGAGTATTTTTAATTTCAGTAATTTTGTTGTTTGTCTCTGTATGTTTATTCTTTAATTCTTCTAGGTCTTTGTTAATTGATTCTTGAATTTTCTCCATTTTGTTTTCAAGGTTTTTGATCATCTTTATTTTATAATTATTCTGAATTCTTTTTCAGGTAGTTTGTCTATTTCCTCTTCATTTATTTGGACTTCTGTGTTTCTAGTTTGTTCCTTCATTTGTGAAAAGTATTTCTCTGCCTTTTCATTATTATTATTTTTTAAAGTTATTGTGTTTGAGGTCTACTTTTCCAAGGCTTCAAGGAAAGCTGCATTCTTTCCTTGAAGAAGGTTGAATTCTTTCTTCCTTTTGGTTTCTGCCCTCCTAAGGTTGGTCCAGTGGTTTGTGTGAGCTTCCTATAGGGTGAGATTTATGCTGAGTGTTTGTTTATTTGTTTGCTTTTCCTCTGATGGGCAAGGCTGAGTGAAGTGGTAATCCTGTCTGCTGATGATTGGGGTTTGTATTTTTTTGTTGTTGTTTAGATGAGGCATCCTACACAGGGTGCTACCGGTGGTTGGGTGATGCAGGTCTTATATTCAAGTGGTTTACTTTGTGTGAGTTCTCACTATTTGATATTCCCGAGAGTTAGTTCTCTGGTAGTCTAGGGTCTTGGAGTCAGTGCTCCCACTCCAAAGGCTCAGGGCTTGGTCTCTCCTGTTGCTAGAGGCTCCACATTTCACCTGGAAAGGACATAAATCTGGCGGTCTCACTTCAGGCCAAGCCAATCCACCTCAGAAGAGGATGACAAGGCCAGGCAGGAAGATGCCACACTTTCTTCTCAGCTTTATCCAGATGGCTCCACACTTATCAGTTACATATAGGAATCCAGTGTCCAACATTCCAATGTGCTTCTCTGTAGAAGTGGCGGAATCATCATCTCCTGGGGGCCCTTTGAAGAGCCATGGTTCAGGCCAAGATTAAGACCATAATCCCAGAAGGCCTTCCCAGTGCTGGAATAGGGAATCCGTGGGTCTGGGGCTCTCAAAAAGCCAGGCAGAGCCAGAAGATGGACACAGGGTGAGGATGGAGAGCCGGGAGGTAGAGTAAGGGGCCACACAACTGTAGTTTAACCCCTGGTGTCAGATGTGTCCTAAATCCTACTAACCTTTTTTAAAAGAACACTTAATAATTAGTAAAAAGAAGTCTTCATTTTAGACCAGTGGTTCTCAAACTTTAGAACACATCAAAATTGTCTGCAGGGTTTTTTTAAAAACACATTGTGCTGCTAAGCCCCAGCCCCAGAGTTTATGATTTAGTGTGTCTAGGCTGGTGTCTCAGACATTGCTTTTTCGCACGAGCTGATGCTTCTGGTACACACTTTGAGAGCCACTGTTCTAGACAACAAATTTGTGTCCTTGGCTATATATTAGAATCATCAAGGGCAACTTTTGAGAATCCTATCACTTGTGTTGCCATCCAGACAAATGATATCAAGGTCTCTGGAGTATGGGATCCAGCTACAAGCATTTTTTAAAGTTCCCCAGATGGCCCCACTGTTTAGCCAAGGCTAAGAACTACTAGGTGTAACTGAAAAGCTTTTTTTTTTTTTTTTTTTGCAGCTGAGATATACCAAATGATTATCTCAAGCTCATTGTTCCAGTTTATAATGATTCCAAGAGCATAACTGAGCAAAATAATGAGCAGATAAAATGTCCAATGACTGTAGGAGATATAAGCCCATGGGAAGTTGCTGTTTTATCACTTGATTTGAAGATTATTTTCCCAGCATTTACTGTGTGTGTGTATGTCCATGAACACACACACTTCTGTGTGTTTGATACTTGGACTCCATGCAGGAAGTTGGCTGCCAATCCTCCCATGCAGGGCTTCTTGTGCAGAGGGCTAGACCAGAGGAGCCACCTACAACACTGAGCCACAGAACCTTCTTCAAGACGACTTCCAAAAGAATGTCATTTTTCTAGTGAAATCATAACATGGTTCAGAAACCCAAAGGGGATATGTGACAATTTTTTCCCCCTTCCTCACTCAGCAGCTTTCCCTACCTCATGGCGCATCACAATCTTCCAGTTGGCAAGAAGTTAGGGAGGGAAAAGAGAGAAGATTCCAAAATGCTCTAAGTTTGCCAAGCCATGATATGTACCAAGGCTCGCTGTTTTAATCTTGAAGAAAGGATCCAATCCAGGGACATGAAAGATGAAGTAAGATCTTTAACTTGGATTTTAGTTGCAAGAATAATTTGCTATAGTTAGATCATCTGCCATTCCTACATTTAAGGCTTAAGATTTCTCTATAAGGGAAAAAATCTTAAGTTTCTTTAACTACAAATTATACTTCTTTGTAACTTCTACACATTCATTGTCTTATACCAATCATCCAGGATCACTCAAAACAGGACTGACTTTTTGAAGTTAGAAATAGTTACTGAATACCCACAATGCTAGGTATGGAATGGCTATAAAGATGAATCGAACTATTTAATTAGGAATTGAAAGACAAAAATACAAATTTTATAGCAGAGATATGGTTATACAGAAGTAGGAGTGAGCAGAACTAGCAGAAATACTGAAAACTACTCCAGAACAGACAGCATTAAAGACATGTCTTGAATGCGTAAAATTTTAGCAGAGTAGGCATGAAAAGATAGCTTTGAGGAAAGGGAGCAGCATAAAGAAAAACAAAGAATGATGAAAAGCTTAATCTCTCTAAAACACAAAATAATTATAAACATATATGCACCTGAAAGCAGCTTCAAAATACACAAAGAAAAAGCTGTCAGAAGGGATAGAAAACAACAATAGTTTTTGACTTCCAATTGTTATTAGTAGGGTATTATACACTCTACTTTCAATAGTGAATGGAATAACGAGACAGACCATCAAGAGAAGATCTGAATAACCTTGTAAGCCAACAAAACCTAACTGATAATATAGAGTACTCCATGCAACAACAATAGAATACCTATTCTTCTCAAGTGTACATAAAACATTCTTCAAGATAGATCACATATTTAGAATTCCATTTATATGAAATGCCCAGAACATATAAATTCATAGAGACAGAAAGTAGATTAGTGGTCCAAGAACCCAGAGAAAGGGGGCAATGGTGAGTGATTTTGAATGTGTATGAGGTTTCTTGATAGAATAATAAATAGATTTTGGAATTAGATAATGGTGATGGTTGCATAATTTTTTAAATATACTAAAAACAATGCATTGTACAATTCAAAGTTTCTGGTAGGCCAGGATCATGTATTTGGCAAAGGAACAGACTACACAGTTAACAGTGGGCACGTATACCTATTTTGCTCTTGTCCATACCACTTTTGGAAAAGGATCTCTAAAATGTTATTCTCTGAGCAGGAAATTTGGGAAAAAATGCATATATAGAATGAAGTCAGGCATTTGTGACAACTTATCTATTCAGCCATTTCTTCTACAAGAATTTCCTGAGGACCTGCTGTGTGAAAGGCCTTCCGTAAGGTGCCAAAGATTCAGAGGTGAATAAGACAGACAATAATTTGCCAGAGTGTATGCTTTAGTGAGTCTACATTAGAATCAACCACACTTCAATCTCAGAGATCAAATGTGAGCAGGAAGCATAGTTATTTTTGAACTGATAAAGCTATAGCATAATCATCTGATTTTATGAAGTTTTCTTTTTAAATTTATTTTTAATTGGAACATTATTGATTTACAATGTTGTGTTAGTTGCTGCTGTACAAAAGCATGAATCAATTGTAAGTATACATAGAACCCTTCCCTCTTGAACCTCCCTCCCACCCCCTCATCCCACCCTCTTGAGAAAGAAAAACAGAGCTGGAGGAATCAAGCTCCCTTGACTTCAGATTATACCACAAAGCTACAGGAAATAAGACAGTATGGTACTGGCACAAAACCAGAATACAGATCAGTGTAACAGGATAGAAAGCCCAGAGATAAACCCACACACCCATGAATACTTTATCTTTGACAGAGAAAGCAAGAATATACAATGGAGAAAAGACAGCCTGGGAAAACTGGACAGCTACATGTAAAAGAATGAAATTAGAATACTTCTTAACATCATACACAAAAGTAAACTCAAAATGAATTAAAGGCCTAAATGTAAGGCAAACACAATAAAACTCTTAGAGGAAAATGTAGGCAGAACACTCTTTGATATGAACCACAGCAAGATCCTTTTTGCCTCACCTCCTATAGTTAAAGAAAACAAAACCAGAAATAAACAAATGGGACCAATGAAACTTAAAAGCTTTTTATTTTATAGAGTTTGAAGAAAAAATATGTGAATGATGGTCAGTATAACAACAATAAAAGTGGAGGAATCTCAAAGAATAGTATGTTTCACATAGACAGAAATATGAGCCATTCTGCCAACATAAACCTGTAGGAGAGATACATATGACATCCTCTTAGCTTTCTGATAACAGCACAGCAATGTTCCTACAAAATATTATAGCTCTGATTCCATAGTCGATGAGGAACTTACCTTGTAATCTGTCTCCTTTACACATTGGAAAGGGTGAATTCTTCTGTGCATTTGGGTGTTCTGGTCTGCTGTGTGTTACGGTTCTCATTGGAAAGGTCTAAACTGGTATTTGAGTTTATACATCAATCTTGTCTGGGTTGAGTAATGTGGACTATCTGGAAGTCTGGACGTGAGATTTATATTAAATCCTGGAACTTAATGATCACACCTAAGGTACTGCTACTCTGTGATGTTTGCGGAAAAACCATTAGAGTAAAACTACTTAAGTGTTACATATCATTCAGTAACATACAGTGAGTGCTTTATATTCATGATACTCTGCTTGGAGGTAGGTGAGATACAAGATATGTAAGACAAAACAACCTCATATGGGCACTCCTGGATAAAGATATTTCTTGATAACTTTTATTCAAGGTACTTAAAGCAGTCACAAATATTTCAAGTTCTGAAAGATGATGCTGTCAAAGTGCTGCACTCAATATGCCAGCAAATTTGGAAAACTCAGCAGTGGCCACAGGACTGGAAAAGGTCAGTTTATATTCCTATCCCAAAGAAAGGCAATGCCAAAGAATGCTCAAACTACCGCACAATTGTACTCATTTCACACACTAGTAAAGTAATGCTCAAAATTCTCCAAGCCAAGCTTCAGCAATACATGAACCATAAACTTCCATATGTTCAAGCTGGTTTTAGAAAAGGCAGAGGAACCAGAGATCAAATTGCTAACATCCGCTGGATTATCAAAAAAGCAAAAGAGTTCCAGAAAAACATCTACATCTGCCTTATTGACTATGCCAAAGCCTTTGACTGTGTAGATCACAATAAATTGTGGAAAATTCTGAAAGAGATGGGAATACCAGACCATCTGACCTGCTTCCTGAGAAATCTGTATGCAGGTCAGGAAGCAACAGTTAGAACTAGACATGGAACAATAGACTGGTTCCAAATAGGAAAAGGAGTATGTCAAGGCTGTATATTGTCACCCTGCTTATTTAACTTATATGCAGAGTACGTCATGAGAAATGCTGGGCTGGAAGAAGCACAAGCTGGAATCAAGATTGCTGGGAGAAATATCAATAACCTCAGATATGCAGATGATACTACCCTTATGGCAGAAAGTGAAGAGGAACTAAAGAGCCTCTTGATGAAAGTGAAAGAGGAGAGTGAAAAAGTTGGCTTAAGGTTCAACATAAGAAAACTAAGATCATGGCATCTGGTCCCATCACTTCATGGGAAATAAATGGGGAAACAGTGGAACAGTGTCACACTTTATTTTTTTGGGCTCCAAAATCACTGCAGATTGTGATTGCAGCCATGAAATCAAAAGACGCCTACTCCTTGGAAGAAAAGTTATGGCCAATCTGGATAGCATATTGAAAAGCAAAGACATCACTTTGCCAACAAAGGTTCGTCTAATCAAGGCTATGGTGTTTCCAGTAGTCATGTATGAAGGTGAGAGTTGGACGGAGAAGAAAGCTGAGTGCCGAAGAATTGATGCTTTTTTTTTTTTTTATTGTTTTTGCCATACATTGTCATGATATCACCATGGGTTTACATATGCTTCCCCTCTGGGTCCCCCCTCCCTCCTCCCTCCCCCCCGGGGAAATCTCGCTGCACCAGTCCCGAGCTTCAATCTTGGGCTGGCAATTGATTAGACACATGACAATTATCATGCTTCAATGCCCTTCTCCCATATCATCCCACCCTTACCCTCATCCACAAAG
>ML663009.1:35848184-36243284 GCA_007570785.1 Antilocapra americana
GTGTGTGTGTGTGTGTGTGTGTGTGTGTGTGTGTGTGTGTGTGTGTGGAGGAGGTAGTGGGGAGAGAGAGTGGAGAAAACTGTATGGGTGTTTATGGCCAATATTAATCCTATAGCTAATGTGTATTATGATGAGCAAATTAGAAAACTAGAATTGGGCTAACCCTGAAAATTATTAAATATGTTGGCCTTTCATACTTGACTCCTTTATTTTCAAACAACCTTTTTAATGTATTAATCATATCAAAAAGGCAGTCTCTTTCCATCAAATAAATTCCCCTTCCATACTGTTCCCAACAATATTCCTATACCCATCAAGGAATTGTGCTATAATTGTGCTTTGGCCTCTGTGATTCCCATTTTGGACAGCATGATTCAGAAATGGCTATGGTAAATGTTATTCAACTTAGAGTTATTAGGGCCAAAAGAAGCCTTAATACATCTAGGCTAATAAAAATATAAGATTCTTCTTTTTATATGACTTAAGATCCTTCTATTGTAATAAAAAAATGGAAAGCCTGAAAATGGTGAAGTGAAGCAAAATGGCCTATGAAGCAATGAAGAACAATATGCTTTCCTTTATTCCATGTTGATACCCATATTAGTTATCTCTCTTCCCGAAGCCTCCTCCTTAGTCACCCTCTTCAAGTGCTAATTTCCAGACACCCACCTGAGTTCATGTTACTGTCCCTGGACTTGGAGATCTTTGCTTCATTCCTAGCTCTAATGCTTTGTGGCCAGTGGAAGTTATTTATGCCACCTGTAAAAGAAGGAGCAAACACTGCTCTTTATCTTGGGTTCCACAAGGCTACTCAGGAAATTTATGAAAAATCTATTTCAGTGGCTGCTGAGCTATGAATGTTGAGCTCCTAATGGCTGCTAATGGGAGATCTTATTTCAGTCTTCCTGTTTTCCTTACCCCCAAGTGGCCGGCCTGTGTGTTGGAGAGGGTGAGAAAGATGGGGGGAGTTGTGAATAATGATAATGCACCCTCATTTATGAACGCCCGAGCTGGAAGAACCTGTGAACCACAGCACAAGAAGGGCCCAAGAAGCTTCCTAGTTAGAGACCAGTGGGTTTCTATGATCCCCCTCAAACTTGTCAGTCTTGGGAAAACTTAACATTGTTTTAAGCTACTGAGTCCCATCACTACCTTTCTCAAACACTTGGAGAAGAGTCCTGTCCTGTACCATAAAAGGTACTGGAGTGGGTAGCCATTTGCTTCTTCAGGGGATCTTCCCAACCCAGGGATCAAATCTGGGTCTCCTGCATTGCAGGCAGATTTTTTACCGTCTGAGCCACCAGCGTGTATATATAACCTTTAAAAATTGTGATTCACTGTATTGTACATCTAACTTATACAATAATATAGTATATGAACTATTTAAAAGGAAGACAAAGGTATCAATAATTACTATCCCAGATATTGGCTACATAACAATTCCCTTTTCTTGATCTGTAAGAGAATAGTAAATCTCCAACCACATTTAATTCTTTATCACAAGACTCTTCTGTACCCTAGTGTCTGATTTCTGACACTTGGAAATCAGACTTCTGGGGCTCTATCTTCCCTTTTTACCTCCTCATAAGTGCTTCAATCTACTGTGACTGCTGCTTTTCAGAACAGTATAGAAGCTCTGTCTCTCAAGACAATACCAGATGATGGCAAAGACCAAAATACAGAGTCCCAGACTCAATGATGGCTCAGCCTAATATTTTTTGACTTTATGATGGTGCGAAAATGACACATACTCAATGGAGACCATACCTCACACTGAGAATTCTGACCTTTTCCTGGAGTGGCGATACAGAGTATGATACTCTCTGGTTATGTCACAGCTCCTAGCAGCCACCCATCATGAGGGTAAACCACAGATACCCTTACAATCATTCTGCTTCCCAGGTGGCTCTCATAATAAAGAACCCACCTGCCAATGCAGTAGACGTAAGAGATGTGGGTTTGATTCTGGAGGAGGATGTGGTAACCCACTCCCAGTATTCTGGTCTGGGAAATCCCATGGACAGAGGAGCCTGGCGGGCTATGGTCCATAGGCACACAAAGAGTTGGACAAGATTGAAGTAACTTATCACCTAACCACATAATCATCCTGTTTTTCATTTGCAGTACAGAATCCAAAAGACTACAAGAGATATTCAACACTTTATCATAAAATATGATCTGCATTAGATGAGTTAGCCCAACTGTAGTCAAATATAAGTGTTCTGAGCATGTTTAAGGTAGGTGGATAGAGAATCTGCCTGCAATGTGGGAGACCTGGGTTCAGTCCCTGAGTCGGGAAGATCCCTTGGAGAAAGGCATGGCAACCCACTCCAGTATTCTTGCCTGGAGAATCCCATGGACAGAGGAGCCTGGTGGGGTACAGTCCATGGGGTTGCAAAGAGTCCGACATGACTAAGTGACTAACACACACACAGGCTATGATGTTCAAGTAGGTTAGACACATTAAATGCATTTCAACTTAAGATATTTTTGACTTAGTTTGGGTTTCATCCTGATAAATCCATCATAAGTCAAGGAAGTCTATGATACAAAATAGTTAGGCAAAGGCAAACATTAAGGACCTTTGAAATTTCCATCTCTGTTGCCTATTTCCACTCTTTCCACCCACATCTAATCACTGTGATACAATAAAGACATGCGTATGTGGGCAGTAATGACTGCATAATTTTGTCTTTTTGAAAAAAAAGCTATTGAATCAAGGAAGCTGTAAAAAACTAGG
The DNA here is from genome assembly GCA_007570785.1 of Antilocapra americana. Lineage (NCBI taxonomy): Eukaryota > Metazoa > Chordata > Mammalia > Artiodactyla > Antilocapridae > Antilocapra > Antilocapra americana. Next base: position 35,850,925 of record ML663009.1, read on the forward strand.
AAAACTTATTGAAAACCTGAACAAAAAGTTCCCCAACCTGAGTAAATTGCTGCTGAGGCTTATCGCTGATGATGTTTCACTTTCTTTATGTGGTTAATTGCTTCCTTCTTCCATGGATGATTTCATCCTTCTTTTATCTCCTCTTGTTTTGTCACAAGTCCCGGGCATTGGAATGGTTCATCCTGGCCTCCATTAGACTTGTGGCAAGCACAAAAGCCAGGACTGAGGGAAGAAAATTAAGATTCTACCCTGCTCATGTTAATTCATTTTCACATTTCTTGTCTTGGCCTGATTTCATCATACTGTTGACAAATTATATTTTTCTTGTTAGTTATTCAATCCTCAAAGGCTTAACATAAGCCCAGGTAGATGAGGAATAAAGTAAGACAAGAAAATGCCATTATCACTTCTTCTGAGCCACTTAGATTTTTGGGCAGAGCATGAGCAAGCTGAGATGAAGCGAGGCCAGTCCGCAGGGCAGAATGGCTAGCAGAAGTTATACAGGACACATTGGAGCTTGGATGTTCTCTGAATAAAGTCTCAGGAGCTACTCCATAAGATTCAGCCTGAAGCAGTGGAGCCAGAGAAATCTTCTAAAATTCCATCTCTGTCATCCCCCCAAGACTTTTCTTTTTTCAAAAAAACATATTTTAAAATTGTTGTTCAGTCGTTTAGCCGTGTCCAATTCTTTGCAACCTCATGGACTGCAGCAGGCCAAGCTTCCCTGTCCTTCACTATCTTTCGGCGTTTGTTTAGACTCATGTTCACTGAGCTGATGATGTCATCCAACCATCTCATCCTCTGTTGTCCCCTTCTCCTGCCTTCAGTCTTTCCCAGCATCACGGTCTTTTCCAATGAGTCAGCTCTTCATATCAGGTGGCCAAAGTATTGGAGCTTCAGCTTCAGCATCAGTCCTTCAAGTGAATATTTAGGACTGATTTCCTTAGGACTGACTGATTTAATCTCCATGCTGTCCAAGGGACTCTCAAGGGTCTTCTCCAGCACCACAGTCTGAAAGCATCTATTTTTCAGCTCTCAGCCTTCTCTATGTTCCAATTCTAAATTGTATTCTTTAATTTGCATCAGGTCTTAGTTGCATCATGAGGGATCTTTCATTCGACTCTAGTTGTGGGATGTGGGCTCATAGTTACGGTGTGTGGGCTTAGTTGCCCCACAGCACGTGGGATCTTAGTTCCCCAACTAGGGATTGAACCCACATCCCCACATTGAGGGGCAGATTCTTAATCGCTGGAGCACCAGGGAAGTCCCCCAAAGACTTTCATCACTTAAGATATACAAGTAAGACATATCCAGAGTCTAGAACTTGCTGATTTGGTGCTGTGTCTTCCCTTAAGAACCAGGCAGGCCATCTGGATTGGGGTGAGCCTGTGGGTCAGGGGGTCAGAGACAGCTGACAGGTCCATGTGTTCTGTCAAAGGCTGCTCTGGGGCTGTCATTTTAGGGACATACTGGGACTATTACTGCCCCTGTCCTTCAAATGGCTGTTTGTTGCAAGACTGCCAGATGTAGCAAATAAAAACACAGGACACCCAATTGAATGTGAATTTTATGTAAACATCAGACGTCACTTTTTAGTATGTCTCATACAACATCCTGCCTGATTTCATCATCCTGTTGATCATTTATATTTTTCTCATTAGTTATTCAATACTCAAAGGCTTACAACAAGCTCAGGTAGGTGGAGATAAAGGATGATGTGACAATACTGTTATCACTTCTGGGGAGGTGTTTACTTTGGGGCCCAAGTGCAGCACTCTTAAGTACAAGTATATCCCATGTGGTATTTGGGACATACTTACGCTTTAAAAATGTATTTGTTTATCAGAGATTCAGTTTTAACTGAGTGCCCTGTATTTTACCCCATCAGGACCCTTGCCACCTCTCCTGAAATGCATGGGAGCAAAGTCTGCTGATGCACTGACAGTTTTACAGAGCAGTGGTATCTGCCATTGTGGTAACCCTCATAATCAGACGTGTTTGAGTATATCAAATGGACACAGGGAAGAAACATCCCCTAAGGTCCATTTAGATTAGGAGCCAGAGAGTATCCTGAAGAAAAACTCATTCTCAGAAATACAAACCAAGGTCCATGAGTTTGAACCACTGTCATAGAGAAAGCGGTGATGCTGAGCCTGGCGGATCTCTGGCTATCAGGCTGCTTTCCTTATCACCTCTTAAAGCCATGCCTAGAATGTCCTAGAAAGAAGGGTGGTGGTGCAAAGACACAGTGAATACAATAAGTGAACAAAACGATGCAGCATTTGAGTCAGGGTCCGTGCACAGGCAGAGGGGCCATGAGCTACATGGATGCTGATGTCAGCAGGTGCCTGCACTCTAACTGACGTTACCAGTGAGGCCAGCCATTGTCAGGGGGAACTGCAGGAAAACTAGAGGAAACTGGCGAAGGTGAGGGCACAGTCAAGAAAGCCAGTCTGAGAAGACACTAGGCAACCTTCATTAAACACCTACTGTTGGAGAAGGAAATGGCAATCCACTCCAATATTCTTGCTTGGACAATCCCATGGTCAGGGGAGCCTAGCGGGCTGCAGTTCACAGGGTCACATAGAGGTGGACACGACTGAAGCAACTTAGCATGCAAACACCTACTATGAGGCATGTAGTAGGCAGAGACTTAGCATGCAAACACCTACTATGTGGCATGTAGTGGGCTAGATGCAACAACTCCAACATTGAAAAATACATGGTCCCTCACATCACAGTGCTCATAGCCCAGTCTAGGAAACCAACAAACTTGAGATGACCACAGGATGATGTGATTAGAGCTATAGAAGTCTGCACACTCGTGGGAGGGCACCCAACTCCTCTTTGCTTGGCTGAAGTAGGTGTCCTGAAGAGGTGGTTTCTAACTGAGGTCCCATGGACCAGTCCGAATGGGCTAGGAGGAAGAGACATACTTACTCTACATAGCAGACATACAAACTAGACGTCTCTTCCTCCATAAGAGATGCCTCTAGAGAATTTCTGATCTGTTAGGGAGATATTGAGGAGGCCAAAGTTCCCACATGAATGGGTAGGAGAGTTAGGGGAATCCTGATTTGTCTATGTTATCTTGACCTTGTTTTCCTGTTAGGCTACTGTGGCTGCCCCTCAACCGCTAATGGCTCAGTCTGATCCTCATGCTGAATAAATACCAAGAAGTGTAAACAACATGGAGCTGGAAGACCCTTACAACCCTTAGGTCCAAGTGCCATCTAACTGTAGATTTTCAGGAGAACCTCACAGGGATGCAGGCATTACAATAAACAGTGTATTTTACCATATATGCTGCACTTTGCAAGTTCTTTCTTAATAAAGAAAGTATTGCGAATGTCAAGGAGTTAACTTATCCTTCTTCCCCACTGTCACTTCTAGGAAAGGACCCATATACACAACAACCCAAATGCAGCATCGATGAGGTTACGCTGCTTCTCTTGAAGGATCTCTCTTTCAGGTTCTGCAAAGCTGATTTATTTTCCTCTGGTCAGAGTAGCCTCAAAATAATAGGTTTCAGAATAAGAAAACAACTATTTTTTTTTGTTTAATCTTAATAATAGGGTATTTCAGGTTTGTCTAATGAAAACCAGAAGTTGATGATCTAACGCAATCAAATACTAGCTTTTGTGCAAAAAAGAAATAGTAAAATAATGTAGGACCTTGTCTAAATAAGAGTTATAAATGATGCCAGCTAAATGGGAAAAAATAGCAATAACCTTTTAAAACATTAATTTAGACTTTTATTGGACTACAAAGGGTCTCTAGTGTCTGAAAGCAGGCATTGTCTCTCTCTTTTTATTTCAATAGAACTGTGGCTTGAATACAACACAGCAGGGTGTGTGTTTTCTAAAGTTGGGTCATTATCAGGGTGTTCACTGCCGTTTGCCAATAAGCCTTTATTTGGCAAAGTTTAAAACTGCTGACAAATGAGATTCTTCCTGTAGCAGTATAACATGGTACAGCTAAATATGCCTAATTACAAAAGCCCTACCAGGACAGTGGGAAAATACACACTTTTGAGAAGATTCACAGGGACAGTCCTCAAATAGAAAACGGGAACCCCTCTGAGCCTTTGGGCACCTTGTACCCGCTTCTAACATTATGAATTTTACGTTGTAGGGACGTGTGTGATGATTCAAAACAATATCTAATTTTATCCAAAGCTGCAAAGCTCTGGAGGCATTTAAGAGATCGTTTTTACTTCAGCACACTTTGGTCCATGGATATCTGTGGGAGTCTGTAACGTTCCTTCCTGTTCTAATTTGTTCCTGTTCAGAGATGAACACATTGCAAGACTACTATCCAAACCTCCAAATACTAATTCCTTACACATACCTTGTGCTTTTTTAGTCTCTGATTGATGATGGACAAGCTGTTTAGAACTGGGAAGGGGGACCAATGTCCAATCATTCATTCTATCACCATCTGCATCTCCTGGAGCCCCCTCTGAAAGAACAGAAGCCTCACTTGAACTGGCTTTGCTGGGAAACTGTGTGCTGCAAACCTTGGTCTCTAATTATAGCCGGAGGAACACGAGGTTTGTTTGGAATCAGATGTAGCTTTCCACTACCATAATTACACATTTTATTTCAAAACACCTAACTGCAGTGTCTGAAGATGTTAGCCCAATTGTACTAAAGATCAGGCTGGAGTTCTCTCTGGGGAGGGCTGGAGATTATAAAGGACGAGGACAGCTTTTCAAATGATGCGCTTTTGAGGGCCTAATAATTTCGTGGCAGCAAGGCAGATAGGTAAAGAAATGAGTACTGGGATTTCCCTTCAGAGCTTGGAGTCTTCTTCCAAATTCTGTTGCCTAACTGATTAGGTTTTTTTCTTAACCAGGTAAGGCAATTAGCAACTGAAAGCACACTGCTGGATGGATGCTGAGAAACATCAGGGCCTTGAGGGACACAAACCAAACGTATAAATACATTTAGAAAATTCTCATAATATGCTCAGGAAGAATCTTATGTAGGGAAAAAAAAAGAATTAGCGTTTAACACCAGGGCTAGCTGAAATGTTTAGTCATGGGCAAATCTTCCAGAAACTCTAGGAGGAGGGATCTGGGAGAGGAGAGAGGTTGAGATCAGAAAAATACATGATGGTAGGGGATTCTGTTTAACAATATGTGGAAATGTGCAGAATTTCATCAGCTCAGCTCCCCAGATTTAATCACTAAATAATCCCCCAAATATTTGTGTGGCAACCTTCATGTGGCTGACCTTAGAAGACAGGGAGCCCTGGGCTTGCTATCTAATGAATAGCTCTATTTTTATTGTGGAATTAGAGGAAGTGGAGTAAACTGACAATGACAGAAATAGTAACAAATAATAAGAACACTCGCTGTCCTACTTGGGATCATCTGTTAGGCTATCTGATGGGATAGGTTTCATCACTGGAAGTTTTGAAGAAGATGCCAGATGTATATACCAAGTACTACTCTAAGTCCTTACAGACATTTCCTTTTATTCTTTTTCACTAGAGCATAATTGCTTTACAATGTTGTGTTGGTTTCTGCCATATACAAAGTGAATTAGCTGTATGTGTGTGTGTATCCTTGTGTGTGTATATATATATATATATATCCTTCCCCTCTCGAGCCTCCTTCTTACCACCCCCCATCCCACCCACCTAGGTCATCACAGGGCACCAAGCTGAGCTCCCTGTGTTACACAGCAACTTCCCATTAGCTATCTATATTTTAAACATGGTAGAGTGTGTGTATATATATATATGTATATGTATATGTATATATATATAATGGGCTTCCCAGGTGGTGCTAGTGGTAAAGAACCTGCCTGCCAATGCAGGAGACATAAGAGGCCTGAGTTCAATCTCTGGGTCGGGAAGATCCCCTGGATGGGGACATGGCAACTCACCCCAGTATTCTGGCCTGAGAATCCCATAGACAGAGAAGCCTGGCGGACTATATGGTTCACAGAGTCGCAAAGAGTTGAACATGACCAAGTGACTTAGCACACAAGCACAAGTGTATATATGTCAACCCTGATCTTCCAATTCATCCCACCCTCCCCAGTTTCCTACCCACCCCATCTCCTACCCATTCCACCCTGTCCCTTCTCTATGTCTGCATCCTTTTTTCTTCTACAAACTCTGTGGAATAAATATTTTCTCTATTTTTGATTCAAGAGGGAAAGAAATGTGATCTAGAGTGAAGTGCAGTGCATTCTTTTAATTCCATTGTTTTCTCAGTGAAGTGGAATCTCTGCGATCCATTAATAATATTCAAAAGCATCCCCTACATTTGTATGGCATGTAATGTGAATAGTCTTCCAGGAATTTGTAATGCATTACCTTACTGGATTCTCAAAAACAACTCTGTGAGCTGGGCAAAACAGGAATAGTTGCCCTCATTTTAGAGACAGTGACACTGAGGCTGAGAGAGTGATCTGCGTTCCTCAAGGCCAGGACCAGAGGCAGCTTCTGTCAGTACTAACCTTGCTTCCTGTTTTCCCTCTGCAGACCTTGAGAGAGACTGAGAACCACCGAACAGCTACCTCCTTATTGTTAACCCTGCACTGATTTGTGGACAATAGTCTCATTAAACACTCATGCTCTCTGGATGGAGCCCAAGAACCCTCCTATCTTTGAAAAAGATCTCTACAGAAACATTTTTCTCTCTCATTTTTCTCCTCCTCCTCATTTAAATGCTAAAATATTTACAGTGATAGGCCAGATAACATTGTGCTGTCTTGTGATTTGTCAGGGAAAAGATGAGAAGCACATGATAAGGCTAGGAACTTTCAACAGCCTAGTATAGTAGAAGGAACACTGGTCCAGATGTTAAAAGAGACGTGAGCGCAGATGTATAGAACAGACTCGTGGACTCTGTGGAAGAGAGCAAGGGTGGGATGTTATGGGAGAATGGCATTGAAACATGTTAATTATCATATGTGAAATCAATCGCCAGCCCAGGGCTGATGCTCCGGGCTGGTGCACTGAGATGACCCAGGGGGAGGGAATCGGGAGGGAGGAGGGAGGGGGGGGTTCTGGAGGGGGAGCATATGTAAACCCATGGCGGTTTCATGTCAATATATGGCAAAACCAACACAATAAAGTAAAGAAAATTAAAAAAAAAAAAAGAGAGAGAGAGACGTGAGCGCTGGTCCTGTTTCCTCTGTGGATCAGCTGCATAACCTGTCACTTTAAACCTGCTAGGACTCAGTCTCCTAATTTATAAAAGGGACTGTCCTAATAAAATCATGATGTGTAAAGGCTTTAAAAAAAGGTATGTGTGTGTGCTCAGTCATGTCCGAATCTTTGTGACCCCATGGACTGTAGCCCACTGGGCTCCTCTGTGCATGGAATTTTCCAGACAAGAATACTGGAGTGGGTTACCATTTCCTACTCCAGGGATCTTCCCCACCCAGAGATCGATCCTTCGTCTCCTGTGTCTCCTGCATTGGTAGGTATATTATCTACCGCTGAGCCACCTGGTAAGCTCTTAAAAAATGGTACACTTACATATAAATGTGAAAGAATGCAATCAGAGCAGTTTGTCACACACTAACATGGTGACATAAAATATGGATGACTTTTCCATCCACTTAAAACACCCCAAGGTGAAGGGAAAGGTTTACCTGTCACAAGTACTGTGTTAGGGTCCTATCTTATATAGGAGCATTATCAGGATAAAACTTTAAAGCTATGGTTTGAAGAAAGTCAGGTTTCTTACAGGATATTCTATCTCTTGGAACCCTAAGGTTATGGAATCAAAACCCTAAGGTAGGTTTTGATGAGGAAAAATGGGAAACTATTCTCCAGGCCAGTCTGGCTATATATGCTTACGACTGACTTGTAGTTAAAATTACTTGGAAGAATTGGATATAATATTGCTATTAGTGGGCTTCCCAGGTGGCGCTAGTGGTAAAGAACCTAATTGACAATGCAGGAGAGGCAAGAGACGTGGGTTCAGTCTCTGGATGGGGAAGATACCCCGGAGTAGGAAATGGCAACCCACTCCAGTATTCTTGCCTGGAAAATTCCACAGACAGAGAAGCCCAGTGGGCCACAGTCCATGGGGTTGCCAAGATTCGGACATGACTGAGCAACTAAACATACACACACTTACATGGCTTAGGATACAAGTTAGGTCCTCACATGACTGTATCATAGAGGCTTAAATGTTTCTGGCAAAACTTATTTTGACACTCCCTGTACTTGCTTTAAAAAAAGTTTTACCCTAGAATTCATAAAAGCCTTAGAAAGTGGTTCAAAGATGTATTAACACCCTTCCTTAGTCAGAAATGTGAAAAACTGTATCATTGATTTCTTTCCTTCTAAATCACATATCCAACTTATTGCTTCTACAGTTCAAGTGAGAATTTTCTGGATTCAACTCTTCCATGAGTAAAAGCTGAGCATTTTAGGGAGAAAAAGTTTGTTTACCTTCTATGCATAATTGAAGAAACAAAGCCAATTTAGCTACAATTTTCCTTTTTTTTTTTTCTCTCTCATGATTTCTGGCTGGGATGAGGTTTGCACCAAAGAAAACTGAGTGACTGAGTTACTAGGAAGAGAAAATAAACTCAGAGACGATGGAGGCTTTTTGCCCTCCAGTATGATTTCCAAATCTATTACAGACACGTTTGGGGGTATTGTTAGGAGGAAAACATGCATTTAGGGCATTTCTATTTCTTGTCCTGAAGGGGAGTGGGCACTGTTTTTGTGATGGGACACAGAAAAGAAAGGTCTGATGCATGCTAGTCACAGCACCTGCTACTCTAACAGAACAGTGAGGGGCTTTAAGCACAATGAAAACGAGGAATAAAACACCGGGTGTTTATCTCCAGCATTGCAGATAGAAATATATCTCCGCCCAACATGAAACATCGCCTTTAACAAGACTGCCCTGCATTCATCTCTCCTGCATACACTTGATGAGCACACCTCATCCGTCACGTCGAGACATGTTAAAAGAAACTGTCTTCCCCTGTTCCTTTCTACTTTGAATAAGTAATTATGAAAAACAAATCATGGCCATGTCTCTTGCTTTCTTCAGTTTTATTGGGTTTTGTCTGCCTGTCTCCCGTGGACATAAAGAATTGTTCTGTTCATTCAGATCTGAGCATTTTCTTTGGGGGGTTGTTTCAGATAAAACAGAGGGTCTGATTTTGTCAGGAATGTAGCTCTGGAAGTCTCTAAGAGCAACTATGCATATGAATTTGAGGGCAAAATGTCACCCTCTAAGTGAACTGAATGGAGAAAACACAATAGAAGTCTGTTAAAATGCTGCTTTGGGCAATGAGAATAAAAAAAGCCTGATGCGATCATTCTTTCTGAGGGCCTTGGGGGTGCCGACACTAACGATATGATTTGAGGGGCGCCCACCAGCTTGCATTTTGGTATTTCTTCTGTGAATAGTACTGCTCTGGATAAAATCTGGGGGCTCTTTTTTGGAGAAAATGGCTTTCTCGCCTGTAAAGTTATTCTGAAATGTACTCTGACTACCTGATAAACAGCAGAATGTAGTAATGTGTGTGTGTGTGTGTGTGTGTGTGTGTGTGTGTGTGTGTGTGTGTCTATGTGTGTGGATCAGATTATCTCATCAAGCAGTTTGGAAAGCAAAGGACAGAGGAGTCGGGACCAAGCTTCAAGTTCACCTACATTTTGATGAATGAGATTCTACTTAGGTAGGAGGTAGAGGGGATTCCCAGGTGGCGCTAATGGTAAAGAACCAACCTGCCAATGCAGGAGATACAAGAGATGCAGGTTTGATTCCTGGGTTGGAAAGATCCCCTAGAGGACTGGCAACCTACTACAGTATTCCTGCCTGGAGAATCCCATGGACAGAGGAGCCTGGTGGGCTACAGTCCATAGGGTCACAAAGAGTCGGACATGACTGAATTGACTTAGCATGCATGCATGCAGGAAGGTAAAGCGTGAAACAGGCCTGTATAACCCTAATGTGAAGTTGGTTTTTGGATCTTGACCTCATATCTAAGTCTGTTTCCCTGCAGGCTCTCTCTCTTGCTGGCTTCTGAAGCCCTCTAGGACTAACATCATCCTTACGTGGTGACCTGTGACCCAACTGTGTCCCTCACATTGGATGTCACAGAAGGAAGGGCTTCAAAAGTAAGGCATAAAGTTGCTGTCTTTCATTTACCTCCATCTGTCTCCTTCTGCTCTCTGTCTCATTCTCTTTGTGACTCTTTTCCTTCGCTGGCTGGCTGTCTGCCTTTGTCTCTCCTTGTCGCTGTCTTAATTTGATCCCCTTCCATACTCTTAACTGTCACCTCCATGCACACAACTCCTAAGTCATTGTACTCAGATCTCAATGTCTTTCTACGTTGCATACCAAAATGTCTAACTACTTGTTGGACATCTTCACCTGGATTTTCTGCACCTCAAAATTACCACGCACCAAACTAGATTCGATTCAATACGTAAACAACTTCCTTTCTTGCTAGACATGACAAAAACAAAAGCCACGGCCACCAGGAGAGTAAAACTCTGCCCTTCCTCACGACTCATCCATTCATTCATCAAACATTGATGAGTCTCTACCTCGTTAGGACACTGAGGTCACAAAACTGAAAAAGATAAAACCTACACTCCAGAAGCACAAGGTCTATGACAGGTATGTCATCTGATTACACCATGCTTTGATCTGAGACCTCACAAGATGTCATGAGAGCACATGGGAGGGAGATCGAATCTGGCCCGGGGATAGGGGGTAGGTGAGGGTACCAGGAAAGGCATCCAGGAAGAGATAACACCTGATATGAGTCGCATGGGTTCTGTAGGAGTTATTCTGATGAGGGGCTTGAGAGATACATTTCCTAGCATTTCTCTCAGAATCAGCAACATGACACAATTCCAGACAGGTAAGCAGGCAAGTCCAGAGAACTGTGAGTGGTTCTGGGGGACCAGAGCACAGTCCGAGGGGAGGAGAATGCTCGCAGCTCCCATGCCAGCAGTCTGGGGGCCTTAGGGTCACCTGTGTCAGCTCCAACTCTTCTCCCTCACTGTTTGTAAAGTAGCTGTCAAGCCTCACACATTTCACTTCCACCAGATGGGCCCCCACTCTAGCTCAGACCTGCTTTCTCTCTTGTCGAGCCAGTGTTCCAAGCCCCATTTTCAGTCTCCAGCCTTCTTCCACTCCAATGTTTCTGATCTCCCATTACCTATATTTTTAAAGCCTTCTTACTAAGAGCGTGCTTTGTAGTCCAGTAGCAAGGACATGACCTGGGAGTTTCTTAGACATGCATACTCTCAAGTCCCTGCCTGAACCCGAATCTGCATCTTAGCAAATCCCTTGGTGATGTGAACATGCAGTGAAGTCTGAAAAGCGCTGCTCAGAAGCACAGCTTTACTGATAGTCCATCACTGCTGAAAAACAAAATCTTCACTGGCTCCCTCGTACCTAATGAATGTAGTTCAACACCCCCCAGCCCATATAATTTCTGTTTCTTTCCAGCTCCCCAGAACACATCCCTATTCTGAAGCATGCTCCATCCATCTTTCTTCACTCCCTTGCCTTTGTTCCCATTCTCTTCACTTGGAGCGCTCTTTCACTTATCAGATCTTTTTGATCCACTGGGCTGAGGTGTCTCCTCTTAGAGTCTTCCCAGGTGTGTCTCTCTCATCTTTGAATGTCCAAAGTACATAGGCTATTTCTTTTTAGTCTGTCCTATCTTGCAGTAGAGTTATCAGTGACATTTCCTGACTGTTAGTCATCAATACATTCCTGAAAAGCAGAGACCACAGCTTCCCCATATAACTGTCCCTCATGATTTTAGCTAACAAGTGCTCTATACATATTTCTGGGCTTCCCAGGCAGCCTGGGAAGAACCTCCATGCTAATCAGGAGACATAAGAGAAGTGGGTTAGATCCCTGGGTCAGGAAGATCCCCTGGAGAAGGGCATGGCAACCCACCCCAGTATTCTTGCCTGGAGAACCCCAGGGACAGAGGAGCCTGGTGGGCTACTGTCCATGAGGTTGCAAAGAGTTGGAATGGCTGAAGTGACATATATGTATGAATAGCATACATATTTCTAGGATAAATTATTGAAAGAAAATGTTTGTACTCAAAGAGTGAAAAAGAGTAAACACTTATTTCTATCAATAGCAAAGAAATCCATTCAGCACACACTTTGTAACATTTGGGAAATGACCTCCATTGACTTGAAATTACTCATCTGAGAAACAACTTAGCCCCAAATACTATAGCTATTCAAAAAAAAAAAAAAAAAAAAAGGTGGACAGAGAAACTGACCAGCTAGCCGAGGTTCTGTCCAAATATCTACATTTCAAATTTTGTGTCTCCCATTTACTTTAAATATCATAGGGTACATGGCTGGCAAGAATTCTAGGTTTAGAGAACATCTTCTCCTCTGTCTCCATTAGAGAGAGGGAAAGTGGAAGCTAGCTTTGATCTTCTTTAATGTATCATGTAGAATTTGTAACTAACTATGTTTCAGTCTCCTGACACATGAACACATTTATCACAAATATTTCTTTGAGTCAATTTACATAAAGCAAGGAAGAATCATGGCTGGTGTAGCAGAAATGTGCAATGTTTTCAGGTTAGGAAATACCATGTTCACAGAATGCTAATTTGAACAAAGGAGTAGATAAATTTTCCTGGGAGAATACCAATGGAGTTGAACAATGCAGCCCAAACATGTTGGGGCATTCCAGGTGACCAGCTCTCAATGACAAACCCTCAAGACAAGCAGCTTGCCTGTCTGCCAGAATCTCACAGATTGGAAGCAAGGGAAATGCTCAATCTCTCTCTCTCTCTCTCCAAAGGTGGACGGACCAAGGAAGGCAGTTATATTAAGTGATTCTAATTATCACATTCCCACAGCCAGAATGCAGAGTAGCTCTCTCCCCTGATTCTCCCAGCAGGAGCCAGCCAGAAGAAAAACTGGGAGGAAGCTTTGGAAATCATCTTCTTTTTTCATACTGAAGTTCAGAGATGGCCAAGCTGTGAGACTTAGGGCCCATCTGAATTTTCTGCTTCCGTTTTTAGGTGGCTGGGTTTGTTTGCTTGCTTTTTGTTTTGCTTGAGGTCCCAGTGAGTTCCGATCAATGAGGCATCCCTGTGACCCAAAGGCTACTTGCTCCTGGGCTTAAACCCTTCACTTCCCCATCAGAACACAGGAGTGAGAGCTGACAGGTGGTCCATGGCATCACTGCTGAGAAAGCAGTGTCTGAAGTCAACTAGCCTGGGTTCGTCCTGATTCTGCTTCTTACTAACTTATCACCCTGATAAGTAATTACAACCACTCTGCTTGTTGGATCTTTGATATCCTGATCATTACTAATTTATTTAGCACTATTTTTGGTTTTTAAAAATATTATATTAAAATATTATTAACCTTGATTACTGAGTTTGGGGGTACCCTCTTAAATTTCTCTCCCTAGGAGGAGACTGCCTCCCTTGCCTTACCCTAGCCCTGGCTTTGTGTCTCAGTTTTCTCATCTATAAAAATCAAGTGAAACATAGTGACCATTCATTGGATTGATGCAAGGAATATAGTGTTTAGACCATCGCCTTGCAAATGATGTGAACTCTTACTATCCTTTCTTTGATGCTGCAGATCTGTTCTTCCCATGTTAGAGGAAGCACATTGCAACGATGCTTCTTGAACTTGAGCAGCCTGAGAATCACCTATATGGCTTGTTAAAACACAAATTCCTAGACGCTGTTCACAAAAATCCCGATTATTAGAAGCAGAGTCGGGGATCAGGAAGAATCTGCATTTCTTACAAGCTCCTAGGTGCTGCTGTTGCTCTAGACATCAAATTTTGAGTTTGAACAACATGGAAGTTAGAGGTGCTAACCCTATGCTTAGTCGAAAATTTGAGTTCAACTTACAGTCAGCCCTCCACATACTCGGTTCTTCCATATACACGGCTCCTTCATATCCCTGGCTTCCCTGGTGGCTCAGAAGGTAGAGTCTGCCTGCAATGTGGGAGACCCAGGTTCGATCCCTGGATCAGGAAAATCCCCTGGAGAAGGAAATGGCAACCCACTCCTTGCCTGGAAAATCCCATGGATGGAGGAGCCTGGCAAGATACAGGCCATGAGGTCACAAAGAATTGGATAAGACTGAGTGATTAATAGTTTTATATCCCTGCATACATGCATACAACCAACCTTGGGTCATGTAACACTGTAGTGTCTATTTATTAAAAATAAAAACGTGTATAAGTTGACTTCAAACCCATGTTATTCAAAGGTCAACTGTACTTACTTCACTACAGGCAACGTAACTGGATAAATCTTGGATTGATCCTTCACCAGCAACATGTTTGCAATTAATCACCAGCGCATACTCTAACTCTCAGTTGGGCCGCTCACACAAACATCCTCTGTATAGGTTCACGTTGATAAAAAGAATCGGCTGCCAACAGCCTCTGCAGCTTTTATCTACATATTATAGCTTTTGCTTTCCTTTAGAACTTCTAGAGCTGCCTCTTATCAGTGCTTATCCTGACTTTGTAAATGAACACTTAGAAAAACATCTCAGAAGTTTCTGAGACCACCCAACAACAAAGTCTTTTCAGTATGGGTTGTAAAAAAGATTTAGTATCCTGGTTCAGTGCCATTCAACTAACTCTTACCAGTACCTGCTGGGTGCCGGGCACTGCAGACAGAAAGATGAAGGGAGCCATTCTAATGGGACATCATCCTAATGAAGGGCATACATTAGAATGCTTCATCCTGGGGGCAGAGAGGCACGTGAACAGTAGTCATAATTCATGATTACTTGTGACAAGACAGCGATATGCAGGGAGGGCTGCAGGGAGCAGAGAGGGCACTTCAGTCTGGTCTACAGGCTCCGGGTAAGACAGCCTGGAGGAGGCATCAGGTGAAGTGACTTCACTTTCTGCCAAGTGTCCGAGAAGCACCTCCAGGCCCTCAATTTTCTCTGCCAGGGGTGTGCGGACCCTGATGCTCTGCTTTCTCTCAGGTACAGCTATGCAGAGTGCTTCTCTGCTTCTCCAGAAGGTAAATCTCACCCATCAGGCTTTCCTGGTGCCCAAGCTGTGGGAGAGATGTCTGTCTAAACTTGGAGTCTAGTCAGTGAATTAAGTCTCCCACTGTAGTCCTTTTTTAAAAAAAAATAATGGTGACATTTTCTACTGTATCACAACTTAATATTCTGTAGTAACCTATATGGGAAAAGAATCTGAAAAAAATGGATATATGTATATGTATAACTGAATCACTTTGCTGTACACCTGAAACTAACACAACATTGTAGATCAACTATGAAAGTGAAAGTGTTATTTGCTCAGTTGTGTTTGACACTTTTTGTGACCCCATGTATTGTAGTCCATCAGCCTCCTCTGTCCATGGAATTCTCCAGGCAAGAATACTGGAGTGGATAGCCATTCCCTTCTCCAGGGAGCAAACCTGGGTCTCCTGCATTGCCAGCAGATTCTTTACTGCCTAAACCACCTATATTCCAACATAAAATAAAAGTCAAATCAGAAGAATGGTGATGCTTCTCAATTTGTTTGGGACTCAGGTGGGACAGAAAGATGCTGTAGCTTGGGCTCCATCAGAAACTCCAGCAGAGATTAGTAGCCAAGTCGAGTCAGAAAGGCTGATCAGGGGACTTCCCTGTTGGTCCAGTGCTTAAGAATCTGCCTTCCAGTGCAGGGGATGTGGGTTCCATCCCTGGTCAGGGAACTAAGACTTCACATGTCGTGGGGCAACTAAGCCCATGCACTGCAACGAAGAATCTGCCAGCCGGCACAGCCAAAAATAAAAATACATAAAATAATTACATCAATAGTAAAAGAAGAGGAAGAAAGGGTGATTACAGAGTGGTCAGAGTGGATTCCTGAGAAGGCAGTGGTCCTGGGTATGCTGGCGGGGCTCAGATTGATCTGAGTTCCATCTGCCTTCTTGCTGGTTATGGTTCTTCAAAAGGCTCTTTAGGGCAGGGTCAGACTGTCTATTAGGAGACCTGCACTTCTCCGAGTCTCATTTGCCTCCAAACCATACCACCCTCTGGACCGGGCTGTAACAATTCACTAAGAAAACCTAGGAGGAAAATCTTAGGCTCACCAGAATGGCCTGGTCGCGTGTTCGGTCATTACTTAGAACTCGGCTTTGTGCTGTTAAGAATGCCTGCGAGGCATCGTCACTTTAGAGAAAGGACGACAGAAGGAACCTTCCCCGCCCTGCCCCCTCTTGCTTTCGAGAAAGCAGAGCTCAGTGAGCTAAGTCATGATCTAAACATATCCAGCCCACATGGCCCTGACAAAATAATTGCAGCCGGAACAATGGCTCCTGGCTGATGTGGGTCTGAGACGTAAGGGCGGTGTGGCCTCTTTGGATTGAGTACTATCAAGTATTACAAGAGGAAACATGAAAGAAAACACAGCACATAAACAAGCTCCCTGGATCACTGGCATAACGAGCTCTTTCACTCCGTTTGGTAAACCCCACAGAGCACAAGGGTTCTGCTGACCACCCCCCGCCGCTTCCTGTTTCCAGCTCATCGAAGAACTGGCCCTCCGCCTGCCTGCAGACAGGAAGTGCTCCTGGTTTGCTGACACGCTTCGCCTGCGTAACCCAGGGCCTCCATCTGTGCCCATGGTCAGAGCTCTTCCCCGACCAGGTAGAGGAGCCCCTTTTCTTCCGAGTCCTTCTGCTCTCATCTCTCCCGCGACCCCCTGCGTGGACTGAAGATGGCTCACACTGGCCCCGGGCCCAGACAGCCTCCTCCCCTCTCCACCCACCCCACAACAAAGGCTCGTTGAATTAGTCACTTGGACTTTCCGGAGTGAAGCTGAAGGTCACCTGCTGTAACTGTCAGCCGGCGAAGAGGCATCTCTGGGGATGTTTCGGAGCCACCGTCTCCTGGAGTGAGAGGCTTGCCCTCTCCGCCATGTTGCGGCCCCCGACAGCGCATGCGCACGGCGGCCCTCCCGCCAGAAGGCGAGCGCGCCCGCGCTCCCGGACTCCCCGAGCTCCCAGAGACAGCCCGGGCCCTCGGTCCTGACAGGATAGGCCGGCTGCCTCAGCAGCTTTTTGTGCTTCATTTTTTCCAACTTGAAAAACAAGGATATTTAACTTCATCACAGGGTGACCTGAGGACATATTAACTAGGTTCTGAAAACCATCTAAAAAGTTTGACCAGAGGAGGTAAAGAACGGTCCCTGTTCATCCAGAAGCACTGGGATTAAATGACAACTACAGCAACAACTCTCTCTACTTTGTTGGGGCTGAAAAACAAATTACCACCGAAAGCAAACCAGGTTCCCTTTATATAATGTTTCATCTCCAAGTTGGAACTTCAGTATTATGAGGCAATAAAAACAAAACACAACGGAATCCTAAACTCAGGGTTCTCTTGGCCCCATGTCTCACTTGCACTGGTGGGTGGACTCTGTAATTACACTGGTTGAGAAGTCCCCAGCCGCGTCTCAGTCCGGTGGGCAGGGCAGACTCGGCACTGTATTAGCAACAGCAGTCACTGGAGAGAGCCATTCCAATGGCTTCCCTGGCAGCAGCACCACGATGCAGCGGAGGAAGAACGTGCCAGAAAGCCAGACACTACAAGAAGAGGCAGATAAACATTCTGTGTTTTGTATGTCTCTCAAAGCTGGCATTTGGAGAATGCAGTGAAGTTTCTAAACTCCAGAAGCAAAGATGTATGTTGGAGCAGATCGGACCTATACTACACAAGCTTCATTTCTGACAGGGAGTGGTTCCTGGTTGAGAAAGGGGCTGTCCCACTTGATATTTCAATGTCCAAAATGAAGGACTTTCCCTAAAACATCTTGACACAAACAGCACGGAGCTCTGTCCATGAAATCACAGAAAATACAGAAAGCGTTTATCCATCTGTGTCTAGAGTAGGAAATGGCAACCCACTCCAGTATTCTTGCTGGGAGAATCCCATGGACAGAGGAGACTGGCAGACTACAGTCTGTAGGCCTACAAAGAGTTGGACATAACTGAGCGACTGAGTACACATGCATGTCTAACCACTAGTGGTCTGTGGAACAATGGCAGGTACTACAGTAGGAAAGTAATTTTAATCTTTTACCTAGGGACTTTGGCAGATTCTCATTAGCCTTCTGTTGAACTAAATGTTAGCTCTTCTACCACCACTGGTTGTTCAACTAACAAGAATGACATACTTATGCAGGAGGCATGAAAATCATTCTTTTAAGTTATCTCTTGCTATATAAAATTGGACTCTTGCAAGTAGCCAAGGAAATGGCAACCCACTCCAGTATTCTTGCCTGGAAAATCCCATGGATGAAGGAGCCTGGCAGGCTATAGTCCATGGGGTCGCAAAGTGTTGGACACGACTGAGCAACTTCACTTTCTAAGTAACCAAATAATTTTACTTATCTATACTTATGATCTTTTATTAACATATCTACTTAATATTAGTATAGATAAGTAGATATAAAGCTTACATATGTGGTTCACAAACATTTCAAAGAATCCAAATAAAGAAAAATCTTAGAGTCTATGCATTTGCTGTTTATATCACCTCTGTGGGTAATAACTTCTGTAACCTTACTGCTTGATCATTTAAGATCGCATTTTGTTTTTTCTTTCATTTCATTTTTAACCCCTAAAGTACCTATTTCAGACTTCAAGAGGAGGTCCCTGATTCTTATATTCCATTCTGTTTTAATTCAGTTCAAGGAGAATTATCTATTGTGTTTCCAGGGCTGTGGTTTTAGTATTCAAACAAAGTATAAATCACATTTCCTGTTCTCAAGGTATTTCAAGTCCTGTAGGGACGGCAAGGCTAAACACAAAACATGTTTTTCTGAGAGGGTACGATTACTGCTAAAATGAGTTCTACGGATACAGAGTTCCATAGACTCCAAGGTTTGGTGAACACTTACAGTTTATTTACAAAAGAAAGAATCTTAATTCTTATAGTCCGTTGACATGTGTTGGTTTCCCTAACATGGTAGACCACCCAGTTGTCCTCTGGCTTTTTGTTGGTCCTGGGGTGACCAGGCCCACACATGGAGGCAGATGCTGCCCAGGTTGACCATCTGTCTAGGTTTTCCTGTGTGACACCGGGGATGTCTGGGGTGATCGAGAATGCTCTCAAAGGTCAGCACACGATGAGCAGCTTGGGAGAGTGTCCAGAGTTGGCAGGAATCTCCACTCCTCAAACCTCTGCAAAGTCTGAGGATAGGGCAACAAGAGTAGTCTTGAAATCAGAGCAGATTTCTTTTGTGGGGTGAAGGCTGTAATTGGCAAGTCCTAATTTATGTATGAAGCCTATTTTTTAATTTCACAGAGGAGCTGTCACGAGGTTCCAGCTAGAATATCAGGAGTGAGACGACCCTGCAGGGAATGAGCTAAGGGCACTGCTCTTCCATGATCCTCCAGCTCTTGTTAAAATTCTCATTTAGAACACGTATCATTCAAATGCCCAGGTAGATGGAATTTGGTAAGAGGATGTGGGTAAGCTTTTTTCTCAGCCTTACCTTTTGGGAAAGGAAATAAGATTTGCTGTGTTATCAGAATAAAGCCTTCTTTGGGGGAAAAAGTCAACAGTAGAGGAAAAAATGTGAAAATTCCCAAAGTTGCTTTGAGCCTTCCTAATTAACAAATAGCACAGCTCTCCTTCTGTTTCCTGTTGACTAGTGGGCAAAGGGCGGCCACTCTTCCTTATGATCCACAGATGTGAAAAATATTGATTTGTAAGAATCCCTGAGGCCCTAATGAAGTTAATATGATTTTCATAAATACAAATTGTATCAGAACTGTTGTCATAGAAACTTGAGTGGGAAGAACAGAAAAGGCAGGAAAAAGTGGAGAAATTTGTGATCAGTTCTGGTTTACAGTGATATGGTCCCTTGAATCTTACTGCGAAGCAGTGATCTTTCTAAACGTAAATTTCATTAAAAGGTTTGCCATCCACACTTCATCCACTTGCTGATGTCCCTGTTAGAAATTCAATGCCTTTAAATCAGCAGCCTTGAATTACCTATCCAGAATAATTTTCTCTCAGTCTCTTACCCCATCTCCTAGCAAGCCAAATTCAATTATGAGCCAAATTCCTAATCCAATGTTTCTCAAACTTCAGTGAACAAATCAGGTCGCTGGTCCTCACCTCTGGGATGGTGCCTGAGAACTTGCATGGCTAATATATTCCCAGGTGATGATGGCCTGACACTGCTGGTCCAGGGACAACATTTGAAAGAGCCACAGATCCATTGCCTCTATTCAGTATGCCCATTCCACTTTATGTAAAATAATATCACATTCTGAATTTATTATAGTCAGTTGGTATGCCCTGCACTGTAGTGCTTATGGCCTTGAATTAGGAAACAGTATATGTTCTAATAAATTTTGTTACTCTCTTGCATACTGCAAGGCTTTTTCACTATAGAAAGGGATCAATAAGCGTTTGTCGTTAAATCAGGGGCAAACCAGGCAGAAATGACTGTCTTCAGAGCCTACAAAAATCCCAGAGATGCTTACGATTACAGAATGCACAGAGCTACTTACGTCAGGGGAGGAGGTCCTGGTTCCTCCTGCTTCCATGGACACTTCAGGTGGCCATCTATCTCTTCTTTCCCTTTACAAGTATCCCTGTCATTTGAGCTTGGTTGACAGTAAGGGGTCAGAAAGCCCTGTACTTTTAATTTAATTTTTATTTTATAATGGAGTGCATTAATTTGCAATGTTGTGTTAGTTTCAGGTGTACAGCCAAGTGGTTCAGTTACACATATGTGTGTATAGTTGCCAGGCTGTGTAAGACTCTTTTGCAATTCCATGAACTGTAGCCTGCCAGGCTCCTCTGTCCATGGGATCTCCCAGGCAAGAATACTGGGGTGAGTTGCCATTTCCTTCTCCAATACATATACATGTACCCGCTCTTTTTCAGATTCTTTTCTTATATAGGTTATTACAGAATACTGAGTAGAGTTTCCTGTGTTATACAGTAGGTCATTGTTGGTTACCTATTTTATATATAGTATTGTATATCTGTTAATCCAAAACTCTTAATTTATCCCTCCCTCCCCCACCTTTTCCTTTTGGTAATCATAAATTTGTTTTCTATGTCTGAGTCTGCTTTGTAAATAACTTAGTTTGTACCATCTTTTTGAGATTCCATGTATAAGTGATGTCATATGATATTTATCTTTTCTCTGTCTGTCTTACTTCACTTAGTATGATGATCTCTAGGCCAATCCAAATGAACTTATTTTATTCTATTTTTTAATAGGAAATCCCTGCTTTTGAACCTGACTGTAATACTTATAAACCCCATGACCCTTGGTAACTTGATTGACTTAAGCTTCAGTTTCCCCATTGCTAAGATGAAGTTTAATGATCCCTAATTTACAAATTTTTCTTAAGGATTAAATAGAATTATGCATAGAATCTGTGTAGCTCTGTGCCTGCTACAGTAGGGACTCGCTTATACAGCCTCTGTTATTTATCACAAACACAAATTTGGGGACAGTGTAGTTTGCTCTGCACCCTCTAGGGCTGACCCTTGGTGCCCACTTGCCTGTAAATTACTCTACAAGGCTTGACAAACGGCTGCAGGATAACCTGCGAGTCACTGCACCTTTCTGTGAGTATCAGTGACCCCAATTTCGGCTGGAGGGATAAATCTTCTTCCATTTTAATAAAATTTCTCAAGCGTCAATGGAAAGTAGAAATGTCACTACAGGAAGCCTCTAGAAACCGCAGAGCTGAGAGTGGAGAGAGCGTCCCTGAGGACTAGTCTCTGAGAAGACGCCTGTGTCCTGTGATGGGGAACATTTAGAAACTGAAACAGTACGAATGTGGTAGGGAAAGCAAGGGAATTCAATCTCCTTGGCCTCCCCCACACAAATCAATCACCAAGGAAATAGGCATTTGAGGAAAAAGTTCCTTTAGAATGTATTTCTATTTGTATTTCTATTACCTCATCTCATAAATCTCATTCCTTCCTAGTATGATTCCCTGAGCAGAACAGCCTGGATCTCTTACAGTCTCTTAAAGGGGCTCAGTTTTGGACTCTGTAAGAAGACAAAGGAGTCTTGGAATCCATCAGATGGGACGGGGGCAGGTTAGAGGACCCACAAAGGGTCACATCAGGCTGAGAAGGGATGATGGGAAGCTGACTCTCCAAGTAGCATCAACTTACTGGAATTTTCTGCTTCTCTGCTGAAAGAAAAATTCAAGGCAATACAAACATAATTAGAAGATCTGCACTGTAACTTCTTTAAGACTGTATTGTTTCACGTTTGCCATCCATATGTCTTGAATTTTAGTCAACAAGCAGTGTCATATTTTATTCCACTGGTCGAATGGCATCGTTGTGTCCAGAAACTTCCCAAAGTTTCGCTCCCAAATTATATCACCCAGCTTGCCTTGTCTCCCACATGATGAAAACTGGGGTAATTTTTGGTTTGGGAAATACAACCATTGCAATACACACCTTTCATTTTGCGATTGAGGAAAACTGTATCTTACTACAGGTTGGTGTTAGCACCAGGGGACTGAAAGCCAGTTTTTCTGACACCCAATGCATTACTCTCTTCTAATACACTATGCAGCAATCATATTCATTTAAAGCTTTTAAAAGCTTAATATCTTCTGTTTCTGTCAGGCAGGTCCATACCATTTCTGTCCTTTATTGAGCCCATCTTTGCATGAAATGTTCCTTTGGTATCTCTAATTTTCTTGAAGAGGTCTCTAGTCTTTCCCATTCTGTTGTTTTCCTCTATTTCTATGCATTGATCACTGAGGAAGGCTTTCTTATCTCTCCTTGCTATTCTTTGGAACTCTGCTTTCAAATAGGAATATCTTTCCTTTTCTCCTTTGCTTTTTGATCCCCTTCTTTTCACAGCTATTTGCAAGGCCTCCTCAGACAGCCATTTTGCTTTTTGCATTTCTTTTCCATGAGGATGGTCTTAATCCCTGTCTCCTGTACAATGTCAGGAACTTCCGTCCATAGTTCATCAGGCATTCTGTCTATCAGATCTAGTCCCTTCCGTTAAATCTATTTCTCACTTCCACTGTATAATCATAATGGATTTGATCTAGGTCATACCTGAAAGGTCTAGTGGGTTTCCCTACTTTCCTCAATTTCAGTCTGAATTTGGCAATAAGGAATTCATGATCTGAGCCACAGTCAGCTCCCAGTCTTGTTTTTGCTGACTATATAGAGCTTCTCCATCTGTGGCTGCAAAGAATATAATCAATCTGATTTCGGTGTTGACCATCTGGTGATATCCATGTGTAGAGTCTTGTCTTGTGTTGTTGGAAGAGGGTGTTTGCTATGACAAGTGCGTTCTCTTGGCAAAACTCTATTAGCCTTTGCCCTGCTTCATTCTGTACTCCAAGACCAAATCTTCCTGTTACTGAAGGTGTTTCTTGATTTCCTACTTTTGCATTCCAGTCCCCTATAATGAAAAGGACATCTTTTTTGGGTGTTAGTTCTAAAAGGTCTTGTAGGTCTTCATAGAACCATTCAACTTCAGCGTCATCAGCGTTACTGGTAGGGGCATAGACTTGGATTACCATGATACTGAATGGTTTGCCTTGGAAACGAACAGAGATCATTCTGTCATTTTTGAGATTGCATCCAAGTACTGCATTTTGGACTCTTTTGTTGACTATGATGGCTACTCCATTTCTTCTAAGGGATTCCTGCCCACAGTAGTAGATATAATGGTCATCTGAGTTAAATTCACCCATTCCAGTCCATCTTAGAAATTAAAAAAAAAAAGACAGACCCTACGCTTTACAATTGAGCTTAAGTGACCTGAAGAAGTGTGTCTAGGAAGGGCTCTTAGGCTGTCTTGGACACAAAAAACCCCCCAAGGTCTGGTGCAATTTAATTAAATGACTATCTTTCCCAATTAGCCATGAAAAATACTGCTTGTATAACTATGTCATTATCACTTCCTGCCTGGATTAGTGTAATCCATGATATGCAAGCCTTCTGTGCTCCAGCATTTCCTCTGGGGATTTGCAACTTTTGCAAAACCCCAGCTTTAGAATGCTGGCTAGAGCCAAAGCTTCATTACTCACATTACTCCTATGCCAAACGAGCTTCCCGTGCTTCCTTGACGGTGGAGCTCACACTACGAATGCTCTGCAGTTAGAAGGAGGAGTAGAGAGCACTCTCCCAAACCTGGGACTGTCTCGGCAGTTTAAGCACACACTTCCCGCGCCCCAAGCAAAAGCTGCCAAGTGCCAGCCCCAGACGACATATGTGTTCATCTCCTGTTGCCTGTCAAGGAAAAGTTGGATCCCGTAGAAACGATTCAGATCCTCAAAGGGATTGACAGGGTTCTTTCTTCCAACTCTACATTTTGTTTATCTAGAATAGTTACTTCCTGAGGGACTTCCTCAGATAGGACAATTGTTTTTACCCCCATAATATCTTTTTTTTTTCAGTCAAAAACTCACATTTTTTCAGAAATGAAAGAATACTACAGATCAATTAGAAATATTTCAAATGAGGAAACTGCTGCTGAGAAAAAAGAGAGAACATACTTAGACAAGGTCACAGCGAGGATTAGAATCCAAGTCTCTTAACTGATCTAAAGAACTCCTGGGTAGGGATGGGGGGACATATGGTGGATTCATGCTGATGTATGGCAGAAACAAACACAATATTGTAAGGCAATTATTCTTCAATTAAAAAACAACAACTGCGGTGTCCTCTCTCATAAACAGTTCAGATTCCAGTGACCTGTGCTATATGGCCCACCTTCTCCCTCTACATTTATAGAAAGGGCCATTTCTATCTATAAGCGCTCCAGCTCCTCCGTACTGTAACGGAAAGGGTTCTGAATTCCAAACACCATTTCTCATTGATAATATTGCTCAAGTAAATATCTCAAAATAGATTTTCAGCACCAGAGCAGGAAGACGCCCATGAACGGAAGTCTCAGCTTCTGAAAAAAATGCCACCAGGCTTTCGCAAAGCCAAAGTGTATGAAACAGATCAAAGAAGTTAACACTGCCTTCTGGTTATGGGTCACTCATTTCTGATTCTAGTCAAAAAAGCACCGAAATTCAGAGCTGGGAGGGATTTCAGAGATCATCTTGTCAACTCCTTCAGTTTAAAGGTGAAGAAAGGGAGACCCAGAGAATACAGAGAGACTTGCCTCAGGCATAGAACTAGGTACAAGGAAACTGGTCTGTCTTTTCTCTGTCCTGTTGTCCTATAACAAAAGGCCTAGGCCACCTGATATAGTCAGTGGTTGTGTCAACAAAGCACTTGCTTTTGAGCTCTTTACATGAAATTCCCGAGAATGGAGAAGATGCTCTTGATTTTTTTAGAGTGATACAGGTTGTGATGAAGCCCCAAAGTGACCCTGTCCAAAGCAGAAGACCAGCACATGCTAATTGGCAACAATTCCTGGACACAAGACAGAAAAAAACCACCATCCCACAACACAGGAAAAAGAAAGAAAGAAAGAAAATCACCCCGTCATGGTCTCAAAAGAAGTTGAGACTGAAATCTGATGTTCACCATTCACCACATACCCTTTGATGTATGATGCTTAAAACAGCTAGTGTGGCACTTTCATAACTAAAGCGAGTACAAAAAATGTCAGTTCTACTTTAAAAACAGTAACACTCCCCACAGAACTGAGTAGGGGAGAAATTAACCCATTTCTGTTTCTCTCTTCACTGAACTTGGACAATTTATTTCCTTAAATGTCTGGTGCTCAGAACTTTCAAGGGTAAGAACTTTGCAAAATAACAGTTTTTATGAGAAAACTGCACATAATTATTATAGAAAATTTGAAAAAGAAAGTCATCAAGAAAAAAACAAATAGATCTATATATTTACCATCTGCAGATAAATACTGTTACTTAAAAAAAAAACTCTATTAATATTTTAGCTAGCCATGCATACACACAGATATTTTTTCAGGGAAATTGGCCTCACATCATTATATATTGTTTTGTAGCCTGTTTCTCCTTGTTTTCACATTACAATTTATCAAGAATCTTTTTTTTTTTCCAAGTAGTTATCAAACTTTACTGAATATGAGAATCACCTGGATGGCTTGTTAAGACAGAGTTTGAGTCCCAGTTTCAGTTTCTAATGTAGTATCTCTATGGTAGAGTTCCATAATTTTCATTTCTAACAAGTTTCTAGGAGATATTGATGTGCCTTATTGGGGAACACAGTTGGAGGGCCATGGTTGTAGTACAATATAACTCTTCTTTCTTTCTTTTTTAATTGAGGTTGTACATAATTAGATTCTCACAGCAGAGTACCAGCATCTCATTTTCTGATTTCCTTGAGCAACTCAGGATACTGTAATTTTTAAAACACCTTTACTAACTTGAAAGGAGAAAAATAGCATGGTATTGTTGATTTTATTTATATTCCTTTGACATCAGTTGAGGTTGAACATTTCCCCCCACATATTTATTTGGCATCAGTATTTATGATTTTGTGAATTGCTCTGCCTTAGGCAGGATATTTGTCTAGGTATCTCATATAACACAGACCATGAGGACATTGGCCATCTTAATGGACACAAGGAAAAATCCTATGTAAAATGTTATTTCCCTACAATTCTCCTTAAACACCAACATTTACTTCTCTCTCTTTTACACACACACACACACACACACACACACACACACACACACACCCCTCAAATTGTGAAGGTCTGCCAGGCTATGGACAGTCCCAGGGAAACTTCCACTAACGTGGCAAAAACCCACCAGCCTAAAAACCCCCAACTGAATTTGGTGAGTCAGTTCTACTACAAAGAGCCAATCGAATTGAGGTAAAGGATAAGTGTTACAAATTTTATGGAGTTAAATTTAAAAGAAGGTGGTTATCTTACCTAATAGGTTTTTCTCCTTGTTTTCTGCTCTGCTCTGGGGGAGGCGCATGGACTCATTGGAGCCATGGCTCCCATGCCAAGTAGAAACTGGAAGGAAGAAGTTCTGAGGAGAGAGCTGTAACCACTGATCTTTGAAAACTTTCCTAACTTGCCACCATGGAAGCCTTAAGGTCGAACATCAACAGCTAAACCTTTGGTGGAGGATTCTGCACTCTTGGGCTCTTTGACATTCACTGGGGGAAATGTCGTATCTAGATTTTGACAGCTGAAGGAGAGCTGGTGTCCAAAGCATCCAGTACAAAAGCACTGTGGTCTAGGTTTCAGCTTGTCTACAGAGTTTTGGGGGGCTTCACAGGTGGCACTAGTGGTGAAGAATCTTCCTGCCAGTGTGGGAGACTCAATTGACATGGGTTCTATCCCTGGGTCAGGAAGATCCCCTGGAGAAGGGAATAGCAACCCACTCCAGTATTTTTGCCTGGAAAACTCCATGGACAGTGGAACCTGGTGGGCTATAGTCCATGGGATTGCAGAGAGTTGGACACAACTGAGCATGGAGACACTCACACCTAAATATGTCAGAAAGCAAATACACACACACACACACAGAGGATTTTTAAGAATTTTCTTTTCCTAAAATTCTTCTGAATAAATACTAAGTGACTCTTCCACTAGACTAGCATAATTAGAAGTTATCTTTATCTGCTTTGCTTGCCGTACTGACTGCCCACCTCTTAAAAGCAGAGTTTTATGAACACTTTCTTAGTCCTCTTCTCTTTCCCCTCAATACTTTCTTCCTGAGGATAGTCTTTGCTCCCACAGCTTCAACTCCCATCCTGAGGTTGATGGCACCAAACATCACATCTCATTGGCAAATGCGCTCCTCCACCATCTTGATGAATGCCCTCTGGGAATTTAGTTTCACTGGGAAGACTGGAAAAGCTGGCATAAGATGCAAACCTAACCTGTTTAAAAGGAAACTCTTTAATTCTCTCCACCTCAAACTTTCCTTTTTATTTATTTTATATTTTTATTTTCTTCATTTCAGTTAGTGGCATCCCCACTTACTGAAAAATCACAAGTCTTATCTGGATATCCTGCATTCACTTGGTTTTTGAATCCTGCCTCCTCTGCCTCAAGCATGTGTCTCCTGTTAGTCCCTCCCTGTCTACCCCCTGCCCTTAGGCATTAGCTCAGACCTTTCTAATCTCTGACCCTCACTACTTCACCCCTCCTGGCTGGCGTTCTTCCTAGAACACTTCACTCCAATTCACTTTGTGCCTTCAAAATGGCCTCCCGAGGTGCCTTCCTGTTAAAGGAATCTGATCACCTCACTCCCTGGCCTAAAGATGGTGCCCAGAGGACTAATCTACATTCTGTGGTGTGGCATCGAAGACTTTCCACTACCAGCCTCCTCTTCCTCCCTCCTCACCTCACTCCCCTCCCTGGCATGCTTTCCTCTACTCACATGGAATCTCTATTCCCAGAACAAAAGCCATTTAAAACCATTTACTTCTCCAGGTTGTGTTCATTCTTCTTCCTCTTATTTGTCACAAAATTTTGTCCTTTAGTGCCCTCTGAAATGAATCACCTCATTCATTAATTCATTCACTCATTCAACATAATTATTTTTAGTATCTAATAACTGCAGGAAAAAAATTGTGCTAAGGGAAGCCAAACAGACAGGATGCCTGTTCTTGGGGAGGTATGGATTCTTACTGAAGACTTTCTTGACACTTTGGGCAGTTAATGATTTCCTCTTTACCTGCATAGCATTCTGTTCATACCACTCTGATGGCAGTGGTGTGAGTGTTAGTCACTCAGTCCTGTCCGACTCTTTGCGATCCCATGGACTGGAGCCCACCAAGCTCCTCTGTCCATGGAATTCTTCAGGCAAGAATACTGGAATGGGTTGCCATTTTCTCCTCCAGGGATGATGGCAGTTAATAAGCCATAATCTAATTAAGTCTGGATTCCTGATTAGACTCTGAGCTCCTTGGATAAGGGGTGGAAGGCCTGCATTGATGATGGAGACTCACTCATCTCTGTACTTGAGGCTCTGCAGTGTAACGGTTAAGGTCATGAGTTCTTAGACAACTACCTGGGTTTAAATTCTGCTTCTACCATTTACAATCTCTGTAACTTTAGACAATTTAAAAAGTCTCTCTGTGCTTTGGTTTGTTCCTTTGTTAAGTGAACATAATAGTAGTAATCCATAGGGTTGTAAGGATTAAAGGAGTTAATATATGAAAGCAATTACATAGACTATGGTAGGTACTCTATTTTTTATTAATTCTATGAGGCTGCTAGTGATAGAAAGCCCTTCATAAAAGCTGACTTAATGAGTGGATGGATATTATATAAGTATGATAAGATTTATCTGTTCATCTACCTTACTCCAAGATCATACCACCTAATTCACAGGTATGAGAATGGTCAGGCCAGATGTAACAGCCTAGGGCAGTGATTTTCAAGCTTTAGCATGCTTTGAAATCTCCTAAGGAAACTATTGGGGCTTCCCTGGTATCTTAGCAGTAAGGAATCTGCCTGCACTGCAGTAGCTGCAGGAGATGTGGGTTCAAACTCTGGATTGGGATGATCCCTTGGAGGACAGCATGGCAACCCATCCAGTATTTCACCTGGAGAATCCCATGGACAGAGAAGCCTGGTGGGCTACAGTCCATAGCATTGAAAAAAGTAGAACATGACTGAAATGACTTAGCACACATGCAAGGAACCAATTTAAATTCACATTTCTGTCCCCTTTCTGACTTACTTTGGAGTCCATCTGAGAATCTGCATTTGTAAGAAGCACTGTTTGGATGGATGATCCTTGGGCCACACTTTGAGAACTACTAGCCCTGGTTGGTACCTCAGACTCTCTCACCTGCTGCGAGCCCCAGGACTACACATTATCTCACATGAGGAAGGATCTAGAGGGGTCCTGAAGATCAAGGTAATCTCACAGGACCCTTCTGTGGAAGGTAATCAGGGAGGGAAATGAAGAACATAAAATGGACTCTGTGGAGACCTGCTACAAGGATATCCCCATCACAAAGCAAGGCTGATTGTGGAGGTGGATGAAAAATTTCCTAGTAATCCATCTTGGGTTATTTTCCAAGAAGTGGCAACAGAATGATGGTATTTAGGGCACATAGGTTTGGTTGTTCAGGGTTGAGCTTTATCATCAGTTTCATGTTGAGTTAATTTATGATTATTAATCTGCCATAAATTACTGATGTGACATTTGGCAGGTCACTCTGCCTTTTTGGGGCCTCTTCTTTCTATGAA
Source organism: Antilocapra americana (assembly GCA_007570785.1). Classification (NCBI taxonomy): domain Eukaryota; kingdom Metazoa; phylum Chordata; class Mammalia; order Artiodactyla; family Antilocapridae; genus Antilocapra; species Antilocapra americana. The sequence goes on from ML663009.1 coordinate 35,881,031, forward strand.
AACTGGTTGGGTTCAAGTTTCTTTAAGAGTGCTTCAATCCTCTTATTCACTGAGAAAGGCAAGCCACCGACTGAAGGCCTGAAAGAATTCACGACTCTCTTAAGAGACAACAGTTGTCTCGGTATTAACCTCAGAGGCAATTTCCAAATGGCAATCGACAGCAACACCCCCAGATTTTTAATGGTGAAGAGAGAGTGCCAGCTCCACTGGGTGGTCTGTGCTAGTGCTGAGATGAAACAGGAAACAAAGAGCTATTCTCGTCCCTCCTGCCCTGCTGCTCCATCCAGCCCTTTCTCCAAAGGCCTCACTCTCCCATCCTCAGGCTCCAAGGATCACCATCAGGAGGCAGGTACTTGAGCTACTCCTTCCTGAAGATCTCGCTGAGGCCATCCGTAGCAAGTCATCTGTTCATACCCTTGGGAACAAATCTGAATGCACTAGCAACAGTGAATCTGTGCCTGTTTTTCTGGAAATCCAACTCCCATTCTTGCCTTTATTTCTGTTAGACCATTGTGATATTGTGATTTATTATAAGAAATATATATTGAGTCTCTATTCCAGTTTATGGCGCTGAGCTCCTAGAACTCTTGGAGCTTCCTAAGTGATGAGAGTAACAAAAGTGTCTTTAGTTATGTTAATGACGCAACTTTTGGATCACATCTAAGGATGGGGGATGGTTGCCCATTGAGCCAAACCTGAGGTTACAGACTTGGAACTTTAAGTCCCACTCCCAAATACCCTGGGAGGGGATAGGGATTGGAGACTGAATCCCATTACCTATAGCCAATGACTTAGTCAATTGTATCTTGGTAATGAAGCCTCCATAAAGCCCCAAAAGGACAGGGTTTGGGCAACTTCCAGACTGATGAATACATGGAAATTTTGGCATGCCTGGAAAGGAGATGAGGGCTTTGTGTCCTGTCCCCATAGTGTTCTTAGTCATTCAGTCATGTCTGACTCTTTGTGACCCCATGGACTGTAGCCCACCAGGCTCCTCTGTCCATGGGATTCTCCAGGCAAGAATACTGGAGTGGCTTGCCATTTTCCTCCTCCAGGGGAATCTTCTCGACCCAGGGATCGACCCTATATCTGCTGGCTGTCCTGCATTGCAGGCGGATTCTTTCCCTTCGGAGTCATAGGGGAAGCCCTGCCCTGTCCACATACTCTGCCCTAGGCATCTCTTCCATCTGGCTATTCCTGAGTTGTATTCTTTCATACTAAACTGACAATCTACTAAGCAAAATGTTTCTCTAAGTTCTGTGAGTCACTCCAGCAAATCAATCTAATCCAAGGAGGGGGTGCTTGGAACTTCCAATGAATAGCCACTCAGAAGCACAGCTAACTTGGGTCTGCAGCTGGGAGGGGCAGTCTTGCAGGACAGAGCCGTTAACCCATGGGACCTGACACCATCACCAGGTGTGACACCATGACAACCATCATCAGAACTGAGTTGAAGGACAGGACACCTAGACAGTGCTGGAGAATTCTTTAATGGTTTGGGAATCACCCTCACTGGAACTGCTGTCAGAATTGTAGCCATCAGTGGAGAAATAAAAAGGAATGGGAGATAAATATTATTCTTGATTGGAAAAGACCCTGTTGCTGGGAAAAGATTGAAGGAAAGAGGAGAAGGGGATGACAGAGGATGAAATGATTAGATGGTATCACTGATTCAATGGACATAAGTTTGAGTAAGCTCCAGAAGATGGTGAAGGACAGGGAAGCCTGGAGTGCTACAGTCCATGGTGTGGCAAAGAGTCGGACACAACTGAGTGACTGAACAGCAACAACCTAACATGTGTTAGGGCTTCCACTGCTGCTGCTTAGCTGTCCAATCATGTCTGACTCTTTGCAATCCCACGGACTGTAGCCTGCCAGGCTCCTCTGTCCATGGAGTCTTGAACTATTCTGCTGTACATTATATTAATGCTAAGCATGCTCCACAGTGAAAGTGCCTTCCAGATGCATGCTTCAGGAGGACCCAATTTGAGACAATGTATATGCATGTTATGACCAACCTAGATAGCATATTTAAAAGCAGAGACATTACTTTGCCAACAAAGGTCCAGTCAAGGCTATGGTTTTTCCAGTAGTCGTGTATGGATGTGAGAGTTGGAACTGTGGTGTTGGAGGAGACTCTTGAGAGTACCTTGCACTGCAAGGAGATCCAACAAGGCCATCCTAAAGGAGATCAGTCCTGGGTATTCATTGGAAGGACTGATGTTGAAGCTGAAGCTCCATTACTTTGGCCACCTCATGCAAAGAGTTGACTCATTGGAGAAGATCCTGATGGATTGGGGGCAGGAGAAGGGGACGACAGAGGATGAGATGGCTGAATGGCATCACCGACTCGATGGACATGGGTTTGGGTGAACTCCAAGAGTTGGTGATGGACAGGGAGGCCTGGCGTGCTGCAATTCATGGGGTTGCAAAGAGTTGGACATGACTGAGCGACTGAACTGAACTGATATGCACGTTTGCATCACACAGTCCCTTTCTCCGGGGTCAGGGCACAGCAGGCAGGTGGGTGCAACTCTCTACTCTTCTGCCAAACCCATGCAGCTGCTAACCCCTTGGCTGGTGTGTTCTAAGCAGTTAACAAATAAGGAAATCCTAATCTTTCATCAATTCTCCCTTCTTGATCCAGATTATGTGACAAAAGATTCTACCCATTAATTAAGTTATAGTGTTTTTCCATTTAAAAATTAATCAGAGACACAGAGAATGCCTAATCAATGTTTTCCATCTTCTTCCAAGTGCCGTGGAATCATTGTTATCGTTCCAGTGAAAAGAAGAAAATTGGCCTCTCCGTGAGTTTATTTAGTCTTATCACAGATAGTTTGTTGTCAGCTGAAGCTTTTTAGAAAACTAAGGCTAGTTCCAGAGCATCTAGGATGTCTGTGACTCTGCATTTTGACAAGAAGGTGAGCAAAGGCTACCTTCTGTCACAATGAGAGGTTCCAGGGTGGATGCATGGATTACCAAGTGGTGAAAGACAGATGCTTTCTTGGCTAAAAGTGTTAGTCATTCAGTTGTGTTTAACTCTTTGTGACCCCATGGACTGTAGCCCACCAGGCTCCTCTGTCCATGGAATTCTCCAGGCAAGAATACTAGAGTGGATTGCCATTTTCTTTTCCAGGGGATCTTCCTGACCTTCTCCAGGGGATCTTCCTGACCTAGGGATTGAACCCAGTTCTCCTGGCAGGCAGATTCTTGACAGTCTGAGCCATCAGGGAAGCCCCCAAACAGGTGTGCGCAGGCTCAGTCACTCAGTCGTGTCTGACTCTTGGTGACCCCATAGACTGTAGCCTGCCAGGCTCTTCTGTCCATGGAATTTTCCAGACAAGAATACTGGAGTGGGTTGCCATGCCCTTCTCCAGGGGATCTTCCCCACCCAGGGATCAAACCTGCATCTCTTGCATCTCCTGCATTGGCAGGTGGATTCCTTACCAGCTGTGCCATTTGAGAAGGCCTTGGCTAAAGCACATGGCTAAAAGCTGTGGAGAGAAAGGGTAAGAGAGGAGCATGGCTTGTTTTTACTTCTTTGTCTACATCTGACGGGATGTAAACTCCTTCAACCCTCTGTTTCCACCTGTCCATTCTCTTTCTCACCTGTCTCTTTTCTTCTTCCGTCCTGTGTGCCCCAGGTCACTGATGGGGGGACCAGAGAGGAGAAGGAGGTACAACCTCCTGTAGAGAAGAGTGAAGTGGGCCTTCAGACTGCATGTGGTCTCAGGAGAATGCCACAAAATTCACTGTTCTTTTTATCTGTCTGATGGTAACATATCGCCTTATCACATAGGTATTTATATCTTCCCCTTGACCCGGCTCCTGCTTCTCTGCCTGACTCATTTCTGCTTATGCCTGAAGACTCTGCCTAGTCAGGGTAGGTGCTCCTTTTCTGTATTCCCAAGGCATTGTACTTAATTACTCACTTATTTTTCTGACAATCCTACTCTATTCTGCAATCTATGAGAGTATCACTGTGCCCAGGGTCTCAGTAAAATGCCTGAATATGATGAGTGTTCAACAAATGCTTTGTAAAATGAATTACTAACAATTGGTATAAATAAATGCCACATTAAGGGTAGCGTTTTACTCCGATTGTCAATGCAGACATGAGATTAATGAAGCAGAGAAAAAGTACTGTCCAAAGTTACATTCCAGTGGGAGATGAAACAGTGCCCCAAAACCTGGTAAAAAGAGTCAAATCAGAGCTAGAGACAGGGTGATGGTAGAAACCAAATAATGAATGGCAGAAGCCGAAGGATGGGGGTTACACAAGGACAATCAGGACACAAGGGAAGAAACCATGCCTTTTTTGAGTCTTTGGGGGAGGGGGCCTCTGTGGAAGGCCCTTGCCTGCATCTTTCAAGTTCAGATCTATCCATCTGAACATAGAGGACTGATGAACTAACCCCTGAATCTGATAGCTTCAGCTAGATTGATGTTTCTCTCATGGCAGGACCATACCTTCTCTGTCTTTGGTGTTCCAGCAAGAACTTCCCACAGCACCTTGTAGACAGACATGCTTGAGCAGTAAGTGCTGATAAACAGGATGGACACCTCTGTCCTTTCTGTACACTGATGTATCCCAAAAGTCTAGACTTGTGCTTGTCACAATATTCATGCTCAGTCTACATCTGCTGAATGGATAAATGAATTTTTAAAACCTTACAGGAGGCCCCTGTCTCCATGGCCAGAGCTGAGTAGTCTTTCAGGGTAGTATTTTCAATGAACCCTCATCAAACTAACTCATGACTCATCAGCAAAGCAAAAGGAGATAACAAACTATAATCCGGGAACATTCATCACTTTAGAAAGTACATTTGAGACCTAGAGTTTGGAGGCTCTTCTAACTGAATGACTTCTGTCTCACTTTTGAAGCCAAATTAAACAATCCCTTTTCAAGAAGCACATAAATGACAGGAACAAGGGGACAGCTTCTTTCCTCAAACTGATCTCTGCTCAGGTCCTGTTACCTAGAAGGGAGGCTCTGTGTCTGTTAGCCACTGATGATCACATTTCAAAATTTAGGGGAAAACTCCTCCTCTCAAAGCATGCATTTTTTTCATCCTCAAATATCAACCTTAAGAACAGTAACATGAAAATACAATACTGGTAGTGGAATAAATTTCACATGAAGCAGCTCATGTGTTAAAAGCATTTACAGCTCCAGAGAACGTGGGTTTACATTTTACTTGTCCTGCTTCAATGCCCTATGAATTGACTCAGCTGGTTTTAATCATCATAATTTTTTTAAGTGGTGGGAATATCTTTCTGTGTGTACATTACCGGATGAGAGACTCTTGCAACAAGAATTTAGCACCAGTGAAAGCACATATGTACAGATGGAAAAACACAAGTAATTCCCTTTCATATGTTTTCCAACCTCTCTGAACATAAAACACCACGTGCTGAATGGGGGCCAAAATGCCAGTGGTGGATGTCTTTCTAACAGGCATCCTTTTCGCAATTGCCATGGATGCTAAGATTCTATTTCCTCCTTAATATTCTTCCCCTCCATACACACACCAGCGCCGTCATTTTTTGGCACTTACAAGCTATCTCTTGTGAGCTTCTCGCCTTTTCAAACCTGCCACCCCGCCTCCCCATTTGCAGTGGCTCTGGAATGCAGGGGGCTGTAGGAAGATGGGTTCCAGTGCTCTTGGTCACACACAGCAGCCGTTAGCCACAAAGCATCTTGCAGGAAATGTTTCCCTACCCAAGAAAGAGGCTCTTATATTTGTTGTGTGACATTCAGGAAGCAGGAGAAAAGGAAAAGGATTCTAAGGAAAACGGTCTTGGAAAGAAGAGATCAGAGAGTTTCAGTGGGCAAAATCACGTTTGTAACAGGTTGAGTCTGAGCAACCTGAGTTGAGAAATGAGAAACCCTGGAGTCGGAGGTCTAGAGCTCAGGGCAGCAATCCAGTCTGGTTGGAGCAGCTAAGATGTTGAGAGTCATCTGCAATGGAGAGGGCAGCTATCAAGGAGGGAAAAGGTGGGAGACACAGAGCTGAGACTAAACCTTCCGGGCCACCTGCATCTAAGAGGTGATATGAAGAAGAATGTTTGGTGAAGCAGGCAGAAGGATTCACAAGAAGAAGAGGAGGTGGACAGGCTCCCTGGATGCCATGGAAGCAACAGGGAGAAAGGATGCTAGGAGGCAGAAGGGGGATCATAAGCCATGCCAAAGGCTGCAGAGGATTCTAGAAGGTAAGGACAGAGGCTTTCTCTCTTGCGTTCTCTCTTCCGAAATTATCATCTTTCTCCATCTGCCTCACTCCAATACCATTCTGACTGTTGTTTTTTGTTTAGTCTCTAAGTCATGTTCGACTCTTTTGCGACCCCATGGACTGTAGCCCACCAGGCTCCTCTGTCCATGAGGTTTCCCAGGCAAGAATACTGGAGTGGGATGCCATTCCTTTCTCCAGGTGATCTTCCCAACCCAGGGATTGAACCCAGGTCTCCTGCACTGCAGGCAGATTCTTTACCACTGAGCCACCGGGGAAGCCCCAGTATTCCAATTAGAATCAGCTAAAAGAGCGGCAAAAGACATAGAGGTCGTCTCTGTTATAATAAGATATTGTATTTTTGCACTTTTTTAGGAATGTGGCCATTTTATCCCCTGACTCTCTAGAGGACAAGGGGACAGAAGGAAACATGAGGAGTGTCTCCTATGGGCTAAGCAGTATGTGGAGTAGATGGTAACAGACACATTGAAATAGCAATGACTTAAGAGAAAGTGAGCACCAGAATCATCAAGGCAGGAGCGGGAGGCGACCCAGCCTGCCATCCAGGTCTTCTAGAACGTGGAAAGGTCACACTCACCTCTTTTTTCCTTCATTCTGCAGAATGAAACCTGCCCAGCTCACTCAGTGGTTGTACAGTCATACAACTAAGTCGCTTCAGTCGTGTCCGATTCTTTGTAACCCTATGGACTGTAGCCAGCCAAGCAGACTCCTCTGTCCATGGGATTTTCTAGGCAAGAATACAAGGAGTGGGTTGCCATGCCTTTCTCCTGGAGATCTTCCCAACTCAGGGATCGAAACTGCATTCTTATGTCTCCTGCACTGGCAGGCTGTTTCTTTACCACTAATATCATCTGAGAAGCAAAGTTGTGTGGTCACAGAGGATCTAAAAGGCATTATTGGGAGATGTCTGCCTCGTTTGTCCTAGAAGGTACAGAGGTAACAAATGTGCATTCTACAGGAATGGGACACACCAGCTTATGGTCATTTCCCTCCCCTGAAATTCCACCCTAAACGTGGAGGCGGCAATTCTCTTTATTATTTAAGTGCCCTGTGAGTCTGCTCTCCTGAGTGAAACTAATCCTTGAGAAGAGTGACTGTGTCCTAGGTTGGTGGGATACCTACAAAGCCTAAAACACACTCAACTGATAACCTGAATTAAACGTCTGGTGTGGCACCCAGGATAATTCAAATCTCTCGCTACCATTTCCCTCTGACAGTGGATTTGTTTTAAGGAACACGTTCTTGAGTTGGCCTTCGGCTAGAGTGATATTCTTGGAGCCCATATACCCTAAGGCATTGTTTTATAATTGCCATTCGGCGTTTGCAAGCACTTTGGGAAACAAGGGGTGAAGCAGCTCCTGACTTAGCATGTGTTGTACGAGCGATGTGGGACAAAGCAACCAGGGAAAACTAGAGGGAAGGATGGCCCAAACTCCTAGCGCTGACAGCTTCTTAGTCCAAGCCTTCTAATAATTACCACAGAGGAATATTTATTTTAAGCATCTTGCATGCACTTTCATTTCTTCTTCTAGTGCTCATTTTGTGACCCAGAAAATTTTTACCATCCTTGCAAGAATAAAAGAGTGTCAGGTTTTCTTGCAGTAGAGATGCTATTCCTCATCAGGGGAAATGGAAACCAAATTAAACTTTGTTCTGCAATTTGAAAACATATCTCACATGCAAGCCAACAAAAATTTCCCTGGCTCTAGTTGGATTTTTGTTTTTAAAGGGTGTACAAAACAACTGCCAGCATAGCCCCTGGTTGCAAAAACCTTGAGGGGACCCACAGACCCTGTCATACCCTGGAGGATGAGGAGAAGGAAGACTAGGCTGTATGGGTCTTCCTCCCTCTACTTTAGTGCTTTAGTGTAATTTGCCCTTAACACACCAAGGAAATGGAGAGTCAGTTTTTTTTTAAATTAATTTTTATTGGAGTATAGTTGACTCACTATAGTGTTGTGTTAGTTTCTCTAGGGCTAAGAGAATCAGTTATACATATACCCACTCTTTTTTAGATTTTTTTCCCCATAGAGGCCATTACAGAGTATTGAGTAGAGTTCCCTATACAGTAGGTTCTTATCTATTTTATATATAGTATTACATATAGATAGTGATACATACTTTTATATATAGTTAGTAATCTACTTTATATACAGTAGTATGTAGGTATCAATCCCAATCTCCCAATTTATCCCTCCCGCTCTTCCCCCTTGGTAACCATACATTTGTTTTCTCCATCTGTGACTCTATTTCTGTTTTGTAAATAAGTTGAAAGTCAGTTTGTAATGCCTATGCTGATGTTTTCTGAAATCTCAGTCCCATAATTTACCTCTTGTGAATGCAAAACACAAGCTGCCCCCAATTCACGTAACAAATATTTGCCTGGGAGAAAAGAAGATGCCTTGATTTGCATGATGCTTTAGTATGCAGAAAACAAAATCACAGGCACCATCTCTTTTAACCTTTGTCCCTACCATATGAGGTACTGTGACCCAAATTTTACAGATGAAGATGAGGTTCAGAGATGCTGAGTCATGAAGGAAGTCATGATGAAAGCTGGGACTTGAAGAGTCGGACACAACTTAGCAACTGAACAACAAATCTTAACAAAGTTTCTGAGAAAAAATAGTGTCTTAGAAGTAAGGCAGAGGGATCATCTTGAGGTAGGAAGGAGCTAAGGTGCCCAGGATCTATTCTGGAATGCTACTGTTGATGGTTAGTAGAAGGGAATCATTAACTTAAAGAATAGTTACAACCTAAAAGTTGAGAGTTATGTTTCATTTGGTGGAAACTTTTAAGACTTAAGTCCAGGAGGCAGCATCTTAAGTAACCTTGAAAGAACTGCTCTGAGGGGTGTGGGGAGGAGTCAGGTTATGTAGAAATTTAAGGGGCAGGTAGTCGGAACATCAAAAATATTTTTGTGAGTTAAAGAAAACCAAGTATCTCAAGGAATTTGGTGCTTTTCTATTTGTGAGAAGATGCAAGAGCCTGGGATCACTGACATCATTCCTTTCCTTTGCATCTCAGCTCTCTGGGGCCAGTCTCCTGTGTTTTTCACATCCTGACCTCCATGCTCACCACAGAGAGTGGCTGCAGCCTCGTGGCTGCTGGATAACAGGTACTGTTCACCTTCCTGGGTGCCCTAAAAGGCTCAGAAATTCACATTTGGAGGGCCAGCATCACTGATAAATGTGACATTCTTGTTTCCTGATATGGTAGGAATACTCCATTTCTCAGAATTCTTTTCGGTGGGCACAAAATGTTGACACTCAGAAAGTCTCAGTTCCAGCTCTGTCCTATGAGGGGCCTAAGAGAAGACTGAAAAAGTGAGGTCACCTAGCTGTAACAGAGCTGGATGAGATGATGACTGAGGGAGGGCCAGCAAGGTTCCAAGTGAAAGCCATCAGGTGGTGCGAAGGAGGTAGCTTTGTTGCTTGTGTGTGTGTCCGTGTTAAGTAGCTGCAGTCGTGTCCGATTCTTTGCGACCCCATGGACAGTAGCCCTCCAGGCTCCTGTGTCCATGGGATTCTGCAGGCAAGAACACTGGAGTGGGTTGTCATGCCTCCCCCAGGGGACCTTCCCAACTCAGGGATCAAGCCTCTGTCTCTGCTGTCTGCTGCACTGGCAGGTGGGGTCTTTGCCACTAGCGCCAGCTGAGAAGCCCCAACTTTGTTGCTTGAGGGTCAGACAAATAATGCCAGTCACATTAACCCTTCCAGAATGTAAAGGGGCCTTGTGGAGTTTGGATGCAGTGATGGTGATGGATGGGAGTGCAAAACCAAAGATTATTTTCAGGACTAATACACTACCAGGCAAGAGAAATACCAACTGAGCACACCACATGCCCAGCACTATTGTACGCACTAAAATACAGAGGTGAAAAGGAGAAAATACCCCTGTCTTTTTAGGACTGATTGTCTCATGGGGAACAAATATACCCTCGTGGCCCTATTTCAGGCCACAGTGGCCTGAAGAAGCAGGACTTCCATGTGTGAACCAGAAGTGGGAATATATGAGCCGAAGTCCATTTTACCAAAATCTTTCCAGATACACTGTTGCTTTAACTCCTGATTGAACCGTAAAAGTAAAGTCGTCACCAAACTGCCTGGTGTCTTCAATTTCTCGAGTTCACTTGTCACTGGCAGGAGGCCCTTTGAGGATTATGAATCATTACACAGACCGTGTTATTAAATGGGAAAAATATGTTACCCTAGAATGTGACTGTCAATTTTCAGGGGTATTACAGTCCCCCGGGAACTGCGCTGCATCACAACAGGACAGGGGTGACACGGGAAGAGGAGAAAGAATGAGGGCGATATGTGAGTTCAAGTCTCTTCATAAGTTGCACGGTAATGAGACAGGTTTTATCCAAAATAACATTAGCAGCATTTGCAGACAACTATCCAAATGACAGCCCACTGCCAAAATTACAAGGTATGTCAGCGTTTAATCCGAAAAAGCTGACAGCGCTGAGGGGGATGGGTTTTCCCTTGTGGCCGAGTCTCCAGGCCCTAAGACACACTTAGAAACACACCTTCCTTCATAGGGAAGCTGCAATGACTCTGAGTCTGTGTCCGTTGCTTTCAAATCCCTTTGGATCCAATCAAAACAACTTATCCTGAAATTATTAGCAACCACAAGCCCACATTTAATCAAAAGAAGAGCCATAAAAGATAGAAAGTGGGGTGGGGGAGAAACGAATATCCATGAGAGAAAGTAGAACTTGGGCATAATTCATTTTTTCATATTGGAATACAGACAGTGGGGTTTTTGAGGGGATTTTTGAGGGAAATGGGAAAGGCTGAATATCCTGAGACCTTGGTTCTCTATTTGTATGTACTTAAATATGACCCTGTGTCTGAGATACGACTTAAATCCTGATGAGATCTAAACCTTTATATTCTTTAACTCTCTAAGCCCCTTTAACTTAAAACACTAATAATAAATTGAACTATTTAAATAGCATCCCTTTAGGGGACTCTTTCTTTTTCCTCTTTTTTTTTTTTTTTTTGCTGACACAGCCAGGCTAAGACAGCAACACTTACAAAAACTGTGGGAAAACACATTAAAAGTGATTAGAGAAACAATGAGAGACATCCTTGGGTTTGTACAACTGTCTCAGACAGCTTTATAAGGGGGGATTAAAGACGCGAGCCTCGATTCTGCGGTAAACAGAAGTCGGTTGCCACAGTGAACACTTGGTTCCGCATCAGTGGCTTGTTTTTCACACCCTTGGGGACACAGCAGACATACAGCCTCAGAGTGAGAGACCACCTCTCCGAAATGACTCCTGACTGTGATCAAGAGACAGAGCCAGGGATGGTACAGATACATTTGATCTGAAGAGTTAAATTCTACCCCTGCCAGCTTCCAGGGATGGCCTCAACAATGCTGTTTCACCAGCCACAAAGAAACATCAGTTAATCCCTGGCAGAGATCAGGAAATGGCTGCAGGAGTGATTCCCTGTGAGGCGAAAAATGGGAGCTGGGCAACCAATCTCCTTAAAGTCTGGACACCACGAGGAATCAGAGGAAGTCACAAAAGCCAGCTTTAATCAGGCCTGATTGTGGTAAACATAAAAACATACACAGCTGAGGCACAATATCTTATTAACCATCCCCAGTGTTCCAAGAGCTAGGTGTTAATTGTCTCTTGTGCTTCTCTGGACATGTCTGGTACCCAGTTTTGCTGCTGACTTCAACACGGATTAGACGTGAGGAAGAACAAAAGGATCAGGAGGATTTCTAGGCAACAAGGTCTCTAACAAAAAATGACATGGCCAGTGCGGGAAGAAGATAATACTCTGTGGAATTCTAATTTTGACCCTCTTCTGAAAAAAAAAAAAAAAGGAATCCAATTTTCATTATGGTTGTCCAATGAAATGGTCATCCTTGCAGTGTTGCAGGCTATACACATGCCTGAATTTAATTAGACAGCATCCTGAGAAAGGGTTCATTCTGGTTTGGTCCCTGGGAGCTCAGATCTCTGGGACTGTCTGACAAGTCTGTATTATTCTTCCTGATGCTACATTTCTTCCCAGCAACATGGTGTTGTGTCTTGTGACAGTGATCTTACCTGCTAAAGGACTTTAAAAAGAAAAGTCTGGTCCACCTGGGCTCATTATAACTAGACATATCCTTCAATCCAAAGAGACATAGTTCACTTGTCCAAAAGGAAGAATGTGAAGAGATGTTACAGAAGCCAGGGAATGGTGAAAGTACCTAGGATCAAATCTCAGAATCAACCTTGACTCCAGGGTCTCTAGTCTTCCCATTACCCTCCAATCTCCTTCTTTATTTCTTTAACTCCCGTCCTCAACTTCTTAATAATCTTCATATTTCTGCTTCTTTCCACCCAAGTCTACCTACAGGGAAGGCTCTAACGTCAGTAATGGCCTGTCTAGGACTCAAATGCAGGTGCCCTCACTAACCAGCTTGTGACTGGTAGCTACTTGGCTGCCACTGCATCTTATCCTGCTCCTCTATTAGGAGATACTTGGGAGTTGGCCAACCTCGCTTACACAGTCTTACATATGTTACAAAAACATTAAAAAAAAAATCCTACTTTTCTGCTAGACCTATACAAACATCAGCTGGTACAGTTGGTGCAACTGTTGCAATAACCAAGAAAACCTTCCATTACTAGGAAAACCTTTCTTAACTTTCTTCTCTCTTTGCTCTGCCATACTCCCCACCACCCCATCTTATCAAACTTTTCCAATATATTATTGGAAAACAAGCATAAGATGTAAAAAAATACAGCTTTTGGCCAAGTGTCAAAACAGACTTGACACTGTATAGAGATAACTGTTATTAAAGGAGAAACGTTACCTCTGTGGCCTGTGCAGTAGCCAGAAAAGGCTGGTGGCCATCAGTGACCATCAAATCTCAGACTGAAAAATAACGAATAGAACTCTTTCAATGCTTTTGTGAAACGTATGGTTACCAATCAATTCTTTTCTACATTTGTCCTCAGCCACCTTTTCTTCATGCAGCATCAAGAGCAACCACTGTCTAATTCAGCCAATCTTTCCTTATATTGCAAATTTCCAAACTCAGGCTTATGACTCATCTATGGTTTCTTAAGTGCTTAAAATGCACCCCGCCCCCCACCACTGGTGGGTATAGGGAAAAGAGACTTGCTAACTTTCAACAGATACAGTGGAAAAAATGATGTTAAATTAGAAGAGCTGAATTCTAATTCTATCCTTTTGATAGATTTTTTTTGGTGTGATTCTCTATGTACCTCAGTTTCCACTTCTACAAAATAGAATCTAAGATCTTTCCTACCTTCCTCCTAGGTTTGGGTTTATCTTATTAAATGGGTAAAAATGCACTTTGGAAATTGTGAGGTTCGAAGCAGTGCTTCTGAGGACAAAATCAATCAATCTGGACGCTCTAGGTCCAGAACTTTTTGCATTTGACAAATCTCTGTTGGGGGCCTTCAGTGTGTCAGGCAGATGTCTAGGTATGTACTTGCATATAAGCAATCTTTATTCCTCTCCAAGTTTCTTTCCCCATCAAGTGACTTTCCATCTAACTGACCCAACATACCTCTTCAGAGAATTAGACCACAAAAGCAGGGCATTGCTACTAGAAGCTGATTAATTTCAACTAACATTTGCTAAGCGCAGACTATGGCTATGGTTTCATTTACAATATTTCATCTAATTCTTATAATAACCCCATTATGCTATGTCACAGGAACACTATTTTACAGATGAGAAAACTAACAGTCAAAACTGTTAAGTAGCTTGCCCAAAGCCACATAGCTAGCGGGAAGGCAGACCTGGGATTCAAACCCAGGCCTTACTGCAAGCTCATTCCAGAATGTTCTTTCTTGCTGGAGAAGCAGTGGGGTGGGGGAGCTCCTCACCTTCTACCAGAGGAGCAGGATTTGTTTTTTTCTTTTTCATTATAGCAGTTAATGGTGGTGCAACAATAGGAAACTTTCCGGAAGCCCTTTCTTCTTAAACATCCTTTCTAGAGCTTCTGTATTTAGCATATCTGCTTATATTTTCCAAGGTCAGGAGTCTTGCATTTCTTTTATTAACTGACGTTATTTTTTAGAGCCGTTTTAAGTTTACAGTAAAACTGCACAGAAACGACACAGTTCCACATACTCCTCCCTTGACTTTGCATTTTTTACATTTTTATTTTTCTCTATTTCTATAATCTACTAAGCATGCTTTTCATAAATCCCTATTGTACCCTTCACTGTTGTTTTATTTAAAATACCCAGTATTTTGCTGGAGCTGGGTGAGGGATTCAGAAATAAATCAGTAAGTTTGCTTTTCAGACAGACTGTGGGAAAGCTACCTGGACTATACAGAGGTCAAAAGTTTGCATTTGCATCTGCGAAGCAGGGATAACCTTTGGTGGACTATGTTGCCAGGGAAGCACTTCATCTCTTATCACCAGACCAGGGCAAGCAACACCCCAGGAACAATGTTAGAGAAATATACACAAGCAACGGTAGAGGAGAAGATCTCAACACTTTATAATTCGGTGTCTGTATTAAACCTTGAATTCCAAACGGAGTACATGGGACCTTGGATACAGTCATGACTTTTATATCTGTCCAACATTTCTAGGATTTTTAAACATTAAAAAAAAAACGTACTTCTAGGATTTACCCTTTCTCCCCTTCAGAAGAACTGTCAAGGGAAGATGTGGAGACACAGAGTCAATTCTATGTTTTATTGGTCCCACTGGCACCCAAATCCACTAAATAAAGGCTTTGTATACCTTGATTTTTAAAGTCCATTTGATGTAGGAGTGAGGAATGGTCCACAGAGCTACAGACTGCAGTAATAAAGGTCAAGTAAACTCTGTGACGCTCCCTCGTGTGGTCTATCAGCCTCTGTTACACATGATTTTTGAAAACAATCGGGCCTTGGGAGGACCCGGCCTTCTAGAAAAGGAGCCAGCGAAGTGTTGAAACCGGGCGCTTTCTCTTGGTTGCACAGCTGCGGGCTGACCAGGTGTCTGGCTGCAGGTTTCTCTCTTTTTATAGCCTGTTTGCAATATATTGCCGCAGGTGCTCGCGTAAGAAGGTGGTGCCTTTCAGTGAGGTTTGGCTATGTCTGTGGGGGCTGAGTACTGGGTCTTCCACAGAAAAACTGCTGTCCAGGAAATTACCCATGACCGGAGGAATGTTCACACCAATTCCTCAGCTGTGCTCATTCCGGAACTGCTACTGGTTTGGGGTCTAGATCACAGGGTGGGCCGTCGACTCGCAGCCCCGGCATTGCCGGGAAGCTCTCCGGAAACCCAGAAACCAAGGCTCTCCCCGAGACCTAGCCGATCAGAATCTGCATTTCCACGAGACTTGGGATCCATGTGCATAGGACATGGAGAAGCCCAGAGGCAGAGAACTCAAAATTCCTCCCTTCTGGTAGATGGCACAGTGTACTTTCTTACTCTAATAAGCAGCATCAGATACTTGCACGCTAGAGGAAATCAGACAGCAATAGAGCATAATGAGGTTTTGCTTCTAAATGAATTACATATTAGCTTTTACAAATTGCCTATCAAAACACAGGAGAAACAGAGTACTTTCTGAGTCCCTGGAAAGAAGAGATGCACACAACTGTATTAAGAGTGGTCTGGGGAGGGCAGAAGGGGCTAATAGAATAATTACTCTGCAAACCGTTAGCTATCATGGCGAGTAACTCACAAGTAGCATCCTAGTTTCATAACTCCACTCTGTTTCAGCTGTTACCATCCCCATCTTAAAGAGAAAAACTGATGCAGAGAGCTTGAAATCACTTCCCAAGGTGACGCAGGTGGAGTGTCAGACTCTCAAAAGGAACCCAGTGGGTTCTGGCTCAGAGTCCTACCCCTAATGACTGCAGCTCACAGAGCCTCATAGGGAGAGAGTCTTTTTACAAAGGTTTCCATAAACACAAAATATCACAAGCAGGGTGTGACTTGATAAACGCAACTGGATTTAAGGAAACAGGTTTCAGTGATTTTCAAATCACAGCTCAAACAAACAACAAAACCAATGTCATTTAGCACCTTTGCCCGCATTCCCGCCACCCCAGCCCCCTGCCACTTAGCTATTATCTACCTCTCTGTCTTTCCTGGGGCCAAGCTATGTTCCTTTAACTTAATTCCAAACTGCCAGGGTATCCAGGGACCCTTTGAAGGGCTTTTCTCATCTCTGTGACTCAAGCTTCCCCTGAGCATCCCTTTCATTGCCTTCTCCACACCTTTCTTAGAAGTTAAGTGTGATGGAGAAACAAGATATATGAAGTGTACACATAGTAGGTGTAAAAGAAATACTTTTATTTGACTTATTATTGCTCAAATATAGATTCTGGATTCCTTTTTTTTTTTTCTCAGAACTTTAAATTCACCCATTAGCTATGGCAAAAGACATGTATGTATTTGGAATTTCCTTGGCATTCATTGAACCAGTGAAGTTGCTCAATCGGGTCCTACTCTTTGTGATCCCGTGGACTGTAGCCTACCAGGCTCCTTCATTAGGCGCCCTAGAAATATCCGCATTTTAAATGAGTGAATGAATAAGTGAAAGAATAAGGGTATTAATTAGAAATCACAGCCAATTCTATTCTAGGCTGCCTTGGAAGTAAATGCTTGAACTTCCAGTGTCCCTTATCCAAAGTGACTAGACATTTTTTAAGTGTCAGAGTCACGGCTGGGAATGGGCCACTTATTACTGCCCTTCGTCTTGCTCCTTTTTCACCCTGGTTTATGGACTGAGCCCTCCTGAGGAGGTTTGGCTCCTGACTCCTGCACTGTGCATACTGATGAATTTGGCTGGCATTTGGCCTGGCACTCATGTGGCAGAGGTATCCTTGGCCTCTGGTTAAATGGAGTTGTCCCTCAGATGTTTCTGACTTGGCAATGAAGTCTTAGCAACCGGAGCCATCACCACAGCACCCTACTATTTAATCTTTGGTGGAAAGGGACGAACACGGACCTCACTTGTATGAGAATTCTTAGGTTTAGTGAAAGCCACGTGAGAAGCAGCCAAGTTTGTGCTTAGAAACAAGCCTGTGTTTGAAAACTTGAGTTTTCTTTTTCTCAGATTTTCTCGAGTTGGGAGCTTATAAACAAGATGCGAGAGTCTGAGTTTAGCAGTTCCTATTACCTCCCTAAGTCAGTTTTTAAAATCTACTTTTTCTTGCACCGAAATTAGAAGCCAAACAAATCCCCCGCCCCCTGCCCACTTCCTTTCTTGAATAATCTAGAGACTTGGGCAATCCTTCCCTTCCCTGGGGATGTGACTGTAGAGTATTATTTTATTGACTCATAATGAAGAACTTCGGATGGGAAAATCAGTCAAGAGGGGAAAACGGCTTGAGGGGGTGGTCCCACAAGCAAAGAGAGAGCAGATCTTCTTATTGGGGCAAGTGCAAGGAAGAGGCACCGAGAAGCCCTCACAGAGGAAAATGCCCTAGAAAATAGCGAGTTCTTTACGTGAACTCTATGCCCTTTTGGAGGAAGTCAATTTTCTTCCCCACAAGGTGTGATGAGGATGTGAGCAGTAGTTTGAAGTGCTCTAAGATTTGAGGAGCTAGTAAAATGGCATGTAGGCGGGGACTGACAATGGAAATTTGGTGGTGAACACAGAGTGTGGGCAGGGGGAAAAAAGCACATGTAAAACATTACTGAAAGGAAGTGTCACAGGAAAAAGTTATGAGGCAGCATTCTACAGAGCCAGTCAGAGCCACCTCAGAAGCGCTGCGCCCTAGTTCACGAATTAAAAAAAAAAGAATCCAACAAACAAATAAGCAGAAGATTGCAAATGTCCAACGAGCCACTGATGAGAAACCATTCCTGTTTGAACTTGACTAACATTCCTGGAATTCAGTCACATTGCATTAGCCAAGAGAAGATTCCAGTTCAAGTGCTAGGGACTGGATTTTTTTTCTGCATCTGGTTCCACTCATAGAAACGACCACCTCTACACCCATTACTCTCCTGACACATCTAGTTTAATAAAAGAGGTGATTTCCCTATTGGTGCCCTGAGGTATGATTTGATGAGAGTTTGGTAATGCATGTAAATGGATTTCCATTATACAATTAAAGCCAATAGGGCCTAATCTAGACATCTTACTGAAATAGATTTTGTGTTTAAAGTAGTGGATATTTTGTATAGTACAAGTTTTGTGCTTATTCATTTACTACCTTTATGTTATTTTTTATTATATATAAGTACATCATGTATATTATGTATGTGCTCAGTCATGTCCCACTCTTTGCGCCCCCTCCATGGACTGAGGCCCACCTGCCAAGCTCCTCTGTCCATTGAATTTTTTAGACAAGAATACTGGAGTGGGTTGCCATCTCCTTCTCCAGTATTTTCATATATTATCTGTATATTTTAGCTTTGTGTTTTTTTATCACCAAGAGTTACTCTTAGGGGAACATGAGCTTATAAAATCATTTTAAATGGATGGTTTAGATTCTCCATTTGAAATATCTGAAATAGTCTTTAACACTATTGTGGGCTAGACTAGAAAGAAAAGAGTCTTCTACCACGATGACTAATTTCAGGTAATTGAAAATCTACAGCCTTGAAATGGTGGTAAAACTGGTTAATTTGTGACAGCAAACCTGTTTTACTCCTGACAGATTTGCTAATTCACGTCATGTTTCATCATATCCATTCTGTAGATAAACAGTGTAACTATTAGAACTCCAAATCGACTTACTACCTTGTTGGTTGCAGATCTGATTACAGGTGTCTTTGCTGCATTACCCAGAAACATTTATAAGAAGTAAAACCTTCATTCAGAAGTGAATACATCACAAGAAGAAATAACTTTAAAAGATGGAACTAGGATATTTATATATAAATTTTTAATTTTTTTAAGATATTTATATTTTTATTCAGTTGGCTTAATCTATTATAATTATAAAATATTAAAGATGACTAAAGAATTTTTCTTCTAAAGTTCAGGGCCAAAGTATACTAGGAATTTATGTAGCCAAGGCTAATGATGAATGTTACTAGATGACATAAAGAAGGAAAAAATCCTAATTCCTATTTTTTGTAAATCCCCCTCCTTAAGGAAATGATTTCATACTGAAAAATTTATTAAGAGGAAATAAAAAAGCCACATAGATGAAGCAATTTTAATACATCACTGAATTTTTTACTTTTAATGGTGAACCTAGAGTCTGTGATATTCTTGTATATAAGATGCAGACAAATTAGGTAAGGGAAGGAGCTGGGGAATACTGATGGGTGGCAGACAGGTGCCAGGCATTTGTCCACAATTCACAGCCACTGCCTCAGTCAGTCTGCTCCCAAGGCCTAGGAAGGAAGTATTATTATAGATGAGCAGTCTGTTGATGAGAAATGTTAATGAACTTGTTCAAGGCCACACAATTAGTGAGGGAAAAGGTTGGATTTTGAAATCGACTTCTACTTGACCATAGAACCCATGATCCTACCGGCCACCTCTTTTAGAGGGATTTATAATGAGTTAAACATCCATACGCAGAGCTGATTTACTGAAGAATGACAGCCCTGTTTGGCCCTTACAGCACTCCATAGAACTCTGACCTCTTCTCCGTCTTGTTTAATAATCTGTGTTGGTGACTTGGTTAAAGTTTGGGAAAACATGCTTAGTCCACTTATCAGTGACATGGAGCTGAGAGCAATAAAAAATATTTTGAGTACAGAATATGAGTACAGAGCAAAAATATCTCAACAAGTTAGAACCATAAGTCAGCTCTAAAAAGATCTTGTTTAATGGGATAAAAATTAAGTCTCTGAACTTGGACATAAGATATCAATTGTATAAAATGAATAGGGTTGGAGAGAAGAAATCTAACAGGGGCTAATGTGTAAAAAGGGTTTAATTTAATTTAAGGATTTAATTTAGGGCCTGTTCTGAAAGAGATAATGGGGTATGGAGGGTTTCAGTTGACACAGGTCACACGATGTCGCTGCCGAAACAACTAATGTTATCTGAGATTGCATATATAGAGTTAGTTCTCAGTTCTGCTCTTTCCAAACCCCATGAGGAGTATGCTGTTCAGTTTTTTGGTTTCCCTTTTAGAAAAGAGTTAGCTAAACTGATACTCGTTTAAAGGTCATGCCAGGCTAGATGGAGAGAGAATCTGAACTACTGTGATATAAGAAAGATGAAACAGAACTGAGGACATTTAAGCAATAGAAGATGTACCTTAGGGGAAGCTTTAGAGTTATCTTTAATCAGCTGAAATTCCAGCGTGGGAAAGAAGGGTTCAACTAATTGGGTGTAGACTCAGGTTCTTTTCTAGGACTAAATTCATAGAGTTATAAGAAGCGCAACTCAGAGGAAATGGACAGCCTCAGGGAATACGAGGTCTGTCGGTGAGGGTGTTAGAGGTCTAGCAGCCCAGCTGGAAGGCCACAGATGGAGATATTCTGGCAGAAATCCCCACATGGATGGATATCCAACTGGATGACATATAAGGCATTTTCACACAAATCCAGATAACTATGTGGAGTTTGGACTTTTGCAGTTGCCCAGACCATGACTAAGCAGAGTCCAAAGGAGGAGAGGAGAAGCTTCAAATTCAAGTGAGGCTGAGCCTGAGCCTTCTGCGAAGACCAGAGTCAAGGTTGGCCAAGGAACAGGGTTGGGAACTTGTGACACTACAAAGCAAGGAGCCACGTGGTTTCTCTGAAGGTTGGGCTTTGCTCTCAGTTTTGAGAAAAATTACATGCAAAATGCATCAGCCCCTCCAAGACAAGGTCCTTACAATCCTCCTCCATGGTCCTTTATCACAAGCAGTGTCATTGTGACAGATTTCTTTCTAATTCAAAGGAAGAAGGAACCCATCAGGTAAAGAGCCTTAGAACAGGAGTTAAAATCTCCCAGACACAGATATGGTTAAGGTTCAAAGACCTTTATATGCGTGCATGAATGCTCAGTCGTGTCTGACTCTTTGTGACCCCCTGGACTATAGCCCGCCAGGCTCCCCGGTCCATGGGATTTCCCAGGCAAGAATACTGGAGTGGGTTGCCATTTCCTTCTCCAGGGGATCGTCCCAACCAGGGATCAAACCCATGTCTCCTGTGTCTCTCGCATTGCAGAAAGACTCTTTACCACTGAGCCACCTGGGAAGCTGCTTCTAATTGTGAGAACCTAAATTTTAAGAAAAATAGAGTTAAATCTATGATGAGACATTTTGTGATTTTATAATTACATTCCTTGTCTTCCATTCCAAATTGAAACTGTTCAAAGATGATTGTTTTCAAGATTAAGAAGAATTTTGTCTCTAAGATAGCATTCCCTGGAATGATCCTTTCTAGATACTTACCCACAGCCTTCAAATTATCTGGAGGCAGAGTAAGACTATCTTTTAGTCTTATTAAGGGCAGTTAGATTATCCATAACTGGGATGACCTATACTTGGGACATATGCCAGTATGAATGATCAACTGAACTAGACATTGCCTAGTGACCATGAATCATGGAAATTTAGCTGGCTTTCTTCCTGCAGGCCATCTGACCCTGCCCTTGTGTGAACCAGAATTGAATTATTTTAAGATAAAAATTCTAGTGGAGCATATGCCTTAGAATAATTTACTATACTGTGAACTCCAGGAATGACATCTTTAGGTATACACCATTAAAACTCGGGTAAGTGGTTCAGGAACCATTTTGCTCATTCTCTGGCATTTGCTATCTTCCATTGATTAAAACATGATGTCAGGGAATGGAATTATGTGGCATTGCATTTCGCCAGCTAGAAAGACACCATCAATTTGATCAGACTGCAACATTCACTTGACAGAACACCATGTTAAAGACATGCTGATAGATGTTTGTGAGCTAGCTTATACATAACATCTATAGCTTCAGAAATAAGAAGAAACTGTAATACAACAGCTAATCCTGTGAGGTTCAAAGAGATAAAATGCATTTTCTGGAACGTTTGCAAAGCAGCCATGTATTTACCAATTTCAAATGAAGCATTTTCCTTTGTAACAAAATGGAAATTTCTCTTCGGAGAGCAAGATCTTTACTTTTCAGTGGTCTTTATCCTTTTCCTTATAAAATGAGAGGCACACATACTTGACTTTTTAACCAGACCACCTCCTTATTTTAAGGATCTGCATATACTACCCTGACCTGAATTTTAAGAGACATTAACAAAAACATCTGACAAGTTCCACCATGTGGTTTGTTTCTCTTTTCTGTCATTCCTTTCTAATTCTCACTGTAGCTGTGTC
The DNA here is from genome assembly GCA_007570785.1 of Antilocapra americana. Lineage (NCBI taxonomy): Eukaryota > Metazoa > Chordata > Mammalia > Artiodactyla > Antilocapridae > Antilocapra > Antilocapra americana. The sequence goes on from ML663009.1 coordinate 35,903,497, forward strand.
TGCAGAGGGGACAGTCCCCAGAGGGGAGAGGATCTAGGCCTCTTTTTAACTGAACCCAAGCATCCTTTTTACACCCCTACTCTTTGTCTAAATGGAACTGAATGAGACAAAGCGTGGCTCTCTATCCCTCAAAGGGTAAATAATCTAGAACTGGCTTCAAAATAAGAAACAAAACCTGATGGTCACCAAAATTTAAAAAAAGACCAGGCCTCTGTTAACAGCACACCAGGTGGTCAGCCCAATAAATTCATACAAACAAATGGTAAATTGAATTGGAGGAACAGGGTAGCAGAGTGGATGGATAGTACAGTTGGGAGGAGGTATGAGTTAACTAGACCAGTTTGGTAATTTTATTAACAGGTCAGCTCAGTCCCAGTATTTGAACTAGTATTACTGTGTATACATAGAGGTAGCCTACATCTGAATAAGCAAAGTGAAGGTGAGAATTTATGAAATTCTCTACATTATTGGGGAAAGAGCCAGCTAGGTGCTCAAATTATGGAGTGGGGCTTTCTTCAGCTTGAATCCACTAGATAATTTCCTCCATTTTATTTTGTCTGAGCAGAAAAACAAGCCACCTCAGTACAAAGCAATGTACTGCAAGGAAAGAATAAATTTCTTAAATAATTTGTCCTCTAGTTTACAGCCTAAAGTTGGGTGAGATAAAATCCAGAAAATCTGCAAGTAAAAGAACCACATTTTGAAATTTTGCTTTCTTTTGTTAGGATGAACTAAATGTTCATCTCTTCTTTATTAGCCAAAGGCACAAGAACTAAATACAAAATTCCTTGGGGAAAAATGTTGCTATAGGGCTGAGTCCATTGGCTCCTTTCCCTCCCTTTATTCTCTGGAAGAAAAGACACCCGAAGAGAATGCATTAAAATCCTTTGGAGAGGTTTAGTTCACAGCCCCTCCCTGCCCCGAAACCTCTCCAGTGTCTCTGACATTTAAAGGAACACTGTCAAATTGGTGGGGTTTATAATTATAATGAAAATGCTTAAACATTCCTAATGAGAACAGATACAATTCTGTGATACATGTGCTTGCTTGGGAAACAAGAGACTAAAAAATATTCAGACTCTGGATTTTTTTTTCCTGATTGTTTTTATGTGGGCAAAATGAAATTAGAAAAGGCAAATATTCTGAACAATGTTGGTGTCCAAGCTGTATCAAATCTTCTGACCTCATGTTCTCCCTCATCTGTAGGCTTTCTTCCCTACTGACCTGATCTCTGACAGACCACAAGTCATGCAATTGATCATTCATTCAAAAAATATATATATATTAAAAAAATTATATATATATATATACACAGTAGGAGAGACACTGACACTCTCTGAAAAAACCTGTGAAAGGATGGTGTATTCCTGAGAAAAATAGGATTAGCATATTTATTATAAATATATACATGTTATATACCATAAATGTATAAAAATATAATTAATACATTTAAATCTACAGAATATTCCACAGAGCTCTCTTAGATTTTACCTCTGCTTACAGAAACACCTCCAAGAATTATATAACAAATATAATTCACTGCTTGGTGGTGCTGGGTAAGTTCCAGTTAGCGGTGAGAATATTCTCCCAAGTAGACCTCAGGAAGTAAGTGACCAAAGATAGAAAGCTCAGAGGATGAGTCTAGAGGAAGGACCAGGGATGGTGGTGTTCCCTAATTCCTCCAGTGGTAAAGAACAGAAGATCAGTGTGATTCCTCCATCAGCTCACAAACTCAGAAAACTATGACCTGTCCCTGCCTTCTGAGTGTCTTCTTCACCAAAAAAGAATAATCTCTGTTACCGAACACACAGGCAGAAAACTGAGTAGAAGAGGGGCATGATTTACTAGAATCCGATGCAAGTGAAAGTAATGCATGAGTAACCAGTTGTGTCCATCTGCTGTGTGGACAAGAATTCCAGATAACTCAGTAAAAAGACAAGTGTGGATGTATATACTTAAAAATGGGATATTAGGAGTCTTTTTGGAAAATTATACTCTGATTATCAAACTAGTCAATTTTTAGACAACAAAAACTACACGTTCTACCATCTTTCCTCTCTTGCTGATTTACAGTGAGTCACAAAGAGTTAACATTCGCTCTCTCCCTTAATCCCTACAGCCAAGTAGGTTAATGATTAATTGTACCAGTGGGTTTTGTTTATAGAATTGAAACACTGTCATTGTATATGTCAGGAGAATTAAATCTTTCTGATCACTGACACAATCTAAAATGTTTAATTTCATTGCACGCACATCTACAGAAAGAGGTACAAACAGTGCATTTTACAGCACTAAAGCAATCAACAATTAAATTTTTAGAGGGCAAATACAAATAAGGAGGGACTATTCTTAATTAATGCTTTATACACACAATATTATTAGCAGCTGCATGCCTTTTAAAGCAAGACTGGAAGAGACAATAAGATTGTTGTTCATGTGCTTTCTCGAAGCAATCAAGAAAATAAATAGTTCATGCCGGTTGGGTGATTTTCATTCTAGGAAAAGTTATCTCCAATCAGCCCCAGAAGAGGATGAGACTTGAAAAAATCATTTTCAAGGTGACCACTGTCCTGGCCTGCATGAGCACAAAATCTCTCCTCTTGGGAATGTGCTGTCTGTTTGCCTATTCATCTACTTTAAAAAATATATATATTTTTTGAGCTGTGCCAGGTCTTAGTTGTGGCACCCGGAATTTTTGTTGTGTTATGCAGGACTTTGTTTAGTTGCAGTGTGTGCAACTTCTTAGTTTTCATGCAGGAACTTTAGTTGCAGTATGCGGGATCTAGTTTCTTGATCAGGGATAGAACCCAGGCCCCCTGCACTGGGAGCGTGGAGCCTTAACTGCTGTTCCCATGCTGGTAAGAAGAGGTCCATGCCTGGGTCTAAGTCACTCTTCTCCTGTTTCCTCAGATCTGAACAAGAAATTGTTACATTTGGGTGTGTGTGTGTATGTGTGTGTGCTCAGTCATGTCCCACTCTCTGCAACCCCATGGACTGTAGCCTGCTAGGCTCCCTTTGTCCACAGGATTCTCCAGGCAGGAAGACTGGAATGGGTTGCCATTTCCTTCTCCAAAGTAAGCTTTAACAAAGTTATGCATTAAATGCAGTTTGTCCTCTACTTGCTCAGCCTACTTGGAATTCCTGGCCTCTCCTGTCTCAAGCTCCTCATTTTTCTACTCCTCACCTGGGCTTCCCGCAGCCCAATGCTCCAATACATCACAAAAGGACCCAATCAATATACGTCTACATGAATTTAAATCAACGTGTCATTCTTGTGGCCCTTGAATTTGAGGCCTCATCTCTAAACCTGGCGTGTTAAGCATTAAGAAGCAAATGGCGGTAGGTATTTAAGGGCAGGAGTTTGTTCAGAGCCTGTAAAAGTCACTCCAGGAGAAGGCAGACACGAGTGACCAGCCCAGATCATGAAGGTCGGGCGGGCCAAAGCTGCCCACGTGAAAATTCTGCTGGAGCTGTTGGCAGGTCCCCCAGCGCCACCCCGCTCGCTGAGAACCACAGTCATGTTCTCCGGGACAGATTAAAAAGCCAAATGAGATTTAAGTCCCAGGACACATGAGCACTAGTCTATATACCAAGGAACCCCTTGCTCCTCCTTCAACATAACTAATTTTGAGTAATAGGAAATGAATCTGGGTCAGTGTTTTGGAGCTGTAAATCCAGACCCGGTAACTCTGACCTCCATTAACTTAGCTAGTATTTCAAATTCCACTGTAGCAGTTGCTTTCACTCTTTGGGGGCTAGGAGGCAATCCAAGTAACCCAAGAGAAGTATTTCTTTCACATGCCTCAAAATCACCACTCCAGAAAGAATGTGCAGGGGGTGGGTGGGGGAGGCTGGAGGAAAAGACACTCTTTAATGTGTGGTCCCTTCCTCCTGACTCCTGCCGCTATTTCTTGTTCCTCATCCTTAACCTTTATGTCCCCTCAGCTGATGCTTGAGTATCTTCTATAACATTTCCATATTATTTTCAGGCCCCTAGGATGATCAGGAGACCAGACCCTACTTACAGACAGCTTCCAGTCTAGCTGGAAAGACAGATCATTAAATCAGCAGTCGTAGTAATCATAGAAAGTGCTGTGCTAGCCGAGGAGTCAGAAATTGTGGGAAAATCCCCTTCTGAGGGGGTGGGAGTGGAGACTTCAGAGAGGAAGCAATGATTCAGGAGGTGCAGGAGTTAGCCAGGTGAAGTGTGAGTGGGAGAGTGGAGGAGAGCGTTCTGGAAGAGGGAATGACGTGGGCAAAGTTCCAGAAGGGAGAGAAATTCGACACACTGGGGGAAGTGGAAATTCTGTCTGGAGACTCAGACCGAGGAAGCTAAGACCAGGTCAGGAGGAACTTTGCGTCAAGAAGCAATGGGAAGCCCCTGAGTGAGGGGCAGGGATCTGGGAAGTTATCTGATCTATTCGACGTTCAGAAGATGGCCAATGGCAATGTGGAGAACAGACTGGAGAGACAGGAAGACTACAGACAGCCAGGATAACATGTTAGAAAGATGTCAACAGACCCCGCAGTCACTGCTTCAATCCCTGGGACCGAAGCAAGTCCACTTTCTCTGGGCACAGCTCAGTCAAACTCAGGACTCCCCTGAGGACCTGGAAATGCCCCTTCACGTGGTGCCTCTGATCAGACTCACTGATTGGGCACATTCTAATTCAGGTGTTATGTCTTCCCCATGGTTTTCTTTTTCCTGAGAAAGGAGTAAATTCCAGGTGGAACATCACCAGTTCTTTCAGTTCTTCCACAGATGACACTGTTTAACCAACCCTGAGGTAGGCAGAGGGTCCAGACCTCACACAGCCTGGCAATTTGCCTCTAAATTGATTTGTTCCCATATATCTCTTTTGCTATGTGGGTCTTGGGACTAAAAAGCATACCCAAGGTGTTCCGTGACTAAGATAAGAGTAGAGAAGGCTGTTCACCTCCCGTGGAGAGACTACTAATTCTCTGGAACTATGCCGAGCACTGGCAAGTTTCCTTCTTCATTAGTCACACCAGCCCTGACTTACAGCTGCCCACACTACTACTCCAAGTAAAGGTGACATGTCCCCACCACACCCACAACTAGGGGTGACCAGGTGACTAAGGCTTACATGGAAGTGTTGTGAGAAACTTCTGGAAGGAGTCCTTTAAGAGAGGGGCGGTCCCTGCTGCCGCTGTGGCCACCTCCTCCTTCCTGACTGAGCTTGGAGCAGCGTTCTTGTTCCCCACATGGAAGCCACATGTTGCTGAGGCTGGAAAAACAGTGAGGGGGTGCATGGATCCCTATCACTGGGAAATGCCTCCCTCTCCTGGGCCAACCCTTGGGACTTCTTTCAAAAGAGAGAGAAACAAACATTTATGCTGTTTAACTTCCTGTCATTTTTGTGTTTTCTGTCACAACCGAAGCTAACACTGACTGATACACATTCCTTACTTGAGACAATTTATTTTTATTAATGAAGCCTAAGAATTTGCTCCCCTCCCCATCATATCATGTTATGAAATGGCTTTTTAGCCTTTTCCTTTTGATCTGCCATTAAGTTGCATGCTTCTTCACTGGAATGATATATTAAAAATCCTTAGGGATCTTCAGAGGAAGACTTGGCTTCAAGGATGGACAAAAAGAGAGGTGAGGTATTACACTGGGGCCTCATTCCACAAAGCGGTTGTACCCTCTTTAAGATCCAGGTTTCTGGGGCTGTGAGTCTAATGAACAAGAGGTGATAAACTGAGCACTTTTTTGTCCATCATGTAGAACTTGTTCTTGGGAGAAGTGAGGTGCTGTGGGGCTACGGTGACTCCATTGTTTTGGAAACCTATTTGTCAGTGCTCTGTCTGAGGTCTCACTGGCCCCCTGTTACTCTAGCTTCCCCCACATCCAAAGCCCTGGTGCACTCAGGATTGCTAAATCTAACTCTGCTTAGTCAAAAAGCTTTCTGTCGACTCATGTGAATCTGCATCACTGGAAAACCGTGACAACATTAATTGGCAGAAAGCCAAACCAAACCAGAAGTCTTCACATTTTCTATAAAAGATGAATAAAATAATGAAGGCAAACATTCATGTATGCTTCATCAGTTTGGTCTAATGCCAAAATGAAGACCAACCATGTCAGCAAGGTTCAGCTCCAATTCTATCCAGAACAGTATCACTTATTAGCACAAAGAGGACTTGCTGAAACTGTTTCTTGAGGGATGAGCAGGGGAAGGGTGGTCAGGAATCAACTTAGGTAAATGAAGAAATTAAAGAACTTTCTACATATCTGAGGCATTATTATATTATATTATCTGAGGCATGTTATATTATTGTCATGGACTGGATGATAGTAGTTAAAACATGAATGATTAGTCACAATATAATCTTGTAAAAGAAAGAACATATCTGACTCCATATTAGATTTCTTTCTTTTCTATTAACCTTTGCATTCTATTGCTTTTGCTACAGGTTAAGAATGTTGCCTATATTCTGAAATAGCCCATTCTCAAGGCTCTGGTCTTTTAAGGTGTAATACTTTTCCATTCATCTAGACATAAATAATTTCAGAACAGAGACTATGGCTGTCTTGTTGGAGGTTTACAGGAACATCATGACCTGATCTACCTGGACAGCTGCAAGAACAGATTCCAACACCAAGCAGTTGGCAACAACACACCTCCTCTTTTAGTATAAAAGCTTGAATTCTAACTTGGGGGGAAGATGGTTCTTTGGGACATTAGTCCACCACCTTCTCAGTCGATGGCTTTCCAAATAAAGTCACTATTCCTTGCCCCAACAACTCATCTCTGGATTCACTGGCCTGTCATGCAGAGAGCAGTACGAGCTTAGGCTCAGTAATAACAATAAAAATGTAAACATGACTCTCATTAATAACACTGCCAACAGTCTCTTTGTAGACATGCATTTGTAGGCTTAGTGTTCTAGGTTACTGGGACTTTCCCTGGTCAGGAGAATACAAGGTTGAACACTATACACCCCAGCTACAAAACGGAGAAGCTCTAGCATGGACTTGCTGATATTCCCTGTCCCTGGTTTTGAATCAGATCTCAGAGTAAACACAATTCTCCTAACAGCTACTAGCTCAGTTTCAATCTTTTTCTTCTGTTTCTCTATGAGGAATGAATGGAATCCCTCTTGGGAATTATCCTGTGCCTAAGCGAAAAACAAGAACAAAAGTTCCCACATTTGGAAAACTAAAAGCCTAACAGATTTCATCAGAGAAAGATGTCCTAAGTTGGCACGTTCCTCCCAGAAACACTCTTGCAATTTATTATTTCCTTCAGGTCATGGTTAAGCCTCACACTGCCATTTCTTCCTGCAGACATCTCCACAACTTCTGGGCTCTGAAAAGTTAACCACTGTAGTAGTGCAAAGTGTGTGTGTCTGGGGAGGGAAGCAGGGATGGGGTGGAGAAATACTGAAAGAGCATTAAGAGTCAGTCTGACTGAAAACAACCCTTTCAGGAGAGAAAGCTCCAGTGTATAAAGCAATAAAGGACGGGCAATGGCACCGTCCATTACTCACGTAGCAGGAACAATGAGGTGGTCAAGGAGGGAAAAAATAGGAAGGAAAATTTCATGTAACAAAAGCAACCAAGATGGTAAGTTTTACTTCTGAAATTCTTTGCTTTCATGATTCAGAAGCAATATTTCATAAGATTACAATGACTCATACCTCTTTTGAAAAAAAGGCTGCTTTTGCTTGTCTTTTCCTTTTCTTGATCAAAAAAAAGAAAAGAAAGACCTCATTCATTTATGGCATGCACTCTGAGAATACATTATAAAGGATAGCAGTTGACCCTTGAACAGTGTGCGTCTGAACAGCCTGAGTCCACTTAGATGCGTATGTTTTTCAACAGTAACCATAACAGTACTACATAGTCCATGGCTGGTTGAATCTGAGGATGTAGAGGAACCAAGGATATGGCGAGTTGATATAAATTGTATGTGGATTAATCCCCATGTTGTTTGAGTCATCTGTATTTTCATGAACAAATTTTCTGAGCAATATATATTTATATTGTTTTATAACTACTCACAATATGTATCTACTTCAAGAATCTATAAAGCATTTCCCTCTTACATGTAAATGTGAATATTTACAAAGGGGAAGTGGATCTTTGAATCCTCAAGAAAAAAAAAAAAGGCAGAAAAGTACGGGGGGAGGAGAAGGAAATGGAAGGTGGAAAGGAAGAAGTATATTTAATTCCCTATGGGAATATACACTCCCCAATTATAACAGTATCTTGCCATGTACAATTCCCTCATAAACTCTGCAACCTCTAGAAATCTATTCAGATTAAAAAACAATGACTTTAAGTTTGGAGTTTTATTCAATGTGCTCCAAGTTCTGAGACCACTAAGCCTACTCCAGAAGAATGACTCACATCGAAGACGTATTTATAGTCAAACAAGTAAAAAGTGTTTGTGAATAAATCAAAATGTCTGTGAATTTAAAAGCCTGTATAGATCAACTGGAGTCATATAAAAGCCTAAAACGACCTTGGAAAGTCTCTAATGGAGCCATGACACCTTGCAAACCTCATGTGAACTAGAGACAAGAAGGAAGATTCTATTTTGGCCATAGTGAATGAGGTAGAAAAATATCATGCAAGAAAAAAATAGCCTTCCAGCAGTTTTATTGGAATAATCAAGTCCACATGAAAAGGCACAACATGGTCACCAGTCACAGAATCCCACAATAGCATCAGGGGCTCTTTAGGAAATGCTAATTGCTTCAGTATATTTCTGCAAGGCTGGCAAAAATCAGACGTTGGGAGAGTGGAGGTACAGGCTTGCTTTGAGCAAAGGTATTTTGGTGCAAAAGAAAAGCCACTGAGTGGAATCCACCCATAACTCTGTTGTATTCAAGAGAACATTTTTCAGATGTAGAACATGAGCTCCTGAAAGAAACTCTATTTAAAGGAACAGAATAAGAATGAAATAAATATTGGTTGAGAAAACGAACCTAGATCGTCTCTCTGATCATTTATGAATGGCAATATGGCAACTGCAAAAACATAATAGACAACAATAATATGACTAAATTCCAAGATATTCATTTAACCAACAAATACAATGAACATTTACTAAATGCTAGTCTCTGTTTTAGGCACTGGGGATTCAAAAATAGATGAAATAGAAAACACCTCTGACTTCATGGTGCTTATTCATCAGTGATAAATGCTTTTATCTATCTGAATTGTGGCCTAAACTGATACATTTAACACTCTTTAAAGGCGGACATGTTAATGATTCTTCAAATTATTCTGCCATGAATATACTAACTGCATGGTTATCCACTGCCTTAAGAATTGTTGATTCTGGAAAAGAATGCATCAAGTACAAGCAAATTAACCCTTAAAAATGTGCACAATATTTCTCGTCAGATATCGCTCTACATTTATTAGTCTGTATTCATCATCATAAATATCTAGATTTTTTTAAAGATATTTGTCGCCCATAGAACCACCAGTTCTGAGGCTTCATTTGAAAAGAAAGAGATGGCACCCTTTATCTTGAGGCACTATATTCCAATGCAAGAGGTTATAAGACATGAGAAAGACATCTAAACAGCAATGGTCAAATGTAAACACAAGTAATTATATTACTAAGTCAAATGCAAAATGCAACTGTGGTGTAGACACTGAGATGAATGTGTAACAGCATACTTGGAGGATGGGTTAATCAGAAACACTTAGCCTTTACAAGGATTTACTTTTTGAAATGTTTATCAAAAAATTCAGGGTGGTTATTCTCAATAATGTCAGTGTCAAGACACATTTTAAACTGAAATCATTTTCTTCTCTTATCTACTATTAGTGAGGGTCCTGGCAGGAAATAGGTGGTGTGCTTCAGTTAGGATAATTCGTGGAGTGGGTGAAGGGTAATCACCTAGGTGTAGGTAAGGTACAGGGAAATCCCAAGAGCTAGAGCAGGAACCCAGGGCTAATAGCAGAGACGGTCAGCATTTCTAGAAGGACTGGAAGAGGAAGAAGATTCTGAAGCCAAATAAGAGAAAGTCCTACAGAGTAGGCTACCTTGAAAGGCGAGAACCTTCTGGCTAGAACAGGGTAAAAACGGGTGGACATGGATCCAAACAGATGGGGCAAATAGAAGGTGTCTGACACATACCCAAATATGCTTGTGCTCGCGCTAAGTCGCTTCAGTCGTGTTCCGACTCTTGGTGACCCCATGGACTGTGGCCCGATAGGCTCCTCTGTCCTTGGGATTTCCTAAGCAAGAACACTGGAGTGGGTTGCCATTTCCTCCTCCAGGGGATCTTCCTGACTCTTATGTCTCTTGTATTGGCAGGCAGGTTCTTTACCACTAGTGTACTTTCGAAACCCCCTTTCCTATTGCCCAATTAAGTTTATTAAATATTCCTTCAGCATTTTGAATGGCTACCCACTCCAGTATTCTGGCCTAGAGAATTCCATGAACTGTATAGTCCATGGGGTCGCAAAGAGTCAGATACAACTGAGCAACTTTCACTTTTTTCAGTGTTTTGAGAACCTACTACATGTCAATCTGGGCACTATGCAAGGAGTCTAAAAGATAAGTAAGTCATGGTATTTGCATTCAAATAACAGAGCCTAGTGTGGATGACAGACATACAAACAGACTAAGTAAAAGGCATTGCTTCAGGCAGATTCTGTAACAGAAATAGGAGAAAGTGTTGTGAAACAAAACACACTGAAGAAGCTCTCTCCTTTGGAAAGGGGGCATTATTAAGAAATGGCTGACACAGCCTAACCTGTAATATCAAGTTAATTATATTTGGGATAATGAAGAAGTCGCTGAATTATGGGCTTATAATTCTACTGATAATGTTTATAAAGATAATAGCAATTAATGTTTATAAAGATAATAGCATGAAGAGGTCTTGGCAAACCATAAATGTGTTTTGGGTTTTTTAAAACCACAAGTCATATCAGAAATTGTTCAATGTCTTCATGTTACAGATGAAGAAATTTGCTTAATCTGTTTAGTAGCGGAGAGAGCGAGCAAGGACCCAGGTTTCCTGATTCCCTGCCAAGGTGGGCCTGAGGGGGTGCACATGTTTTAGAAGCAATGTTAGCTGCACCTAAATTAAGTCACTTACTTCCCTCTCTCACTCCTCTTCTACTACATTTCTTTTTCATTTTAGCTTTCATTCTTCGTACATTGGTTGGAGGGCCTCTTAAAACTGGCATCAATGAAGTCCTTAAGAATTAGAAGCTCAAATATCTAAAATCTGTTACTAAGCAGTACACTTCAGTAATGTGCTTTTCACTCTACTATTTGTGGTAGCCTGTACTTTCCTGGTGTGATTTCTTTTTATATAATGTGTGAATTTTGCAGCATGATGTCAACATGGTGAGATGCATAACCATATGGCTGCCATGCAATTGAAGGCTCGAATCTGCGGACTGTCCTTAAGCAATTACTGTAGTGACCTACTTGTTACCACTTATTGTTTTGTTAGTAACAATTATTTGGAGTACTTTAACATGACAGATCCACCCAATATATTTCATTAAATCATTTCTATAAGACTGTGTAAGAACTCCCAAGGATTCCATAATTGGTTCATCATTAAACACATATCTAGTGTCTAGTATATTTCAGGTACCGCATTTAGGGGTTAAATATGAGATAGGGTCACTCCCTTCAAGAAGCTCAAGCTAAGTTTAATTCAATTTCACCAATTTTAGTTGACTCACACTATGTGTCCAAGCACTGTGCTGGTGAAGACACGGTAGTAAGCACAGTGGTAAGATTCCTGTAGGGCTGCATTCAGTTCCTCTCCCAACACACTGCAGGCCATCTTGCCATCAGAACCCTGGTCCTTCCTTTCCTGAAGAGGTCAAAGATTCGCCTCCCTCCTTCCATCCCCATCCTTGTCTGTTACTTCTTTAGAAAGACTCCAGAGTTTCTGGCTGAGAGCAAAAACAGCTAAACATTGAGGTCTTGATCCCTAAAAGAAAATAAAATTCCATTTTATTGTTGATCCTTCAAGTGTTTTGTTTGGGTTATCCAAGTAAGCCCTCAACAGAAGATTTTTACACATTAAGAAGAAATTAGGATTGCATATATGCTGAAAGAAAAATCAATGTCCTTGGCAATAACAGCATGTCATATGAGCTTTCTGGTTCTCAATGCCTCCCTAATTTGTGTTTCGAAAAACTTAATTTTCACAACTAGGCAAGTTAGGCAATATGGGTTTTGATCAGTTACCTAAAAATAGTTCCTCAATCCTTTCAAAAGGCTTTGTGAGCATAAAAAACAATTTTAGCTCATATGTCATTAAAAATTAGCTTATTTCAGGCCAAAAGGATAATTGTGGTGATTGATGAGTAGTATTAATACAAAAGAAAAGCAAATAGTTCTGTTGAAAAGTTTTTATTATTGTAGGGATAATGAAATTGCCAGAAGGCCAAGAGTCACCAGGCAATCTATCTCATTTTGTCCTCTTTAGACAAAAAGAAAAAGAATGCAGATTCTTCTTTCTTTTATTTTTGCTTGAACATACCACATATAAATATAATTAACTATGTGAGAAAATAGAGACTGTCTTGGGTATGGAATCTGGGGCAAGTCTGCAACTCCATAATATTGTTTATCAAACACCTTGGACATTTCTAGAAATAACAAAGGTATAAAAAGGAGTATTCGGAGGACATATGGTTTTAGTAAGGTCTCTTAAAATATTACGTTTGGTGAATAATAGAAAGGGAAAAATTATAGAGATCATAAAGTTATGAGGATAAAAAGGTGAGGGAAAATATCATCCAACCTCCAGAAAAACACAGTGAATCTGAGCCATACCATTCTTTCAAAGTAACTTAAGGGAAGATGTTAAATCCACTTCCCTTTTTGTTTTCCTAAAAGAGATTTACTCTGTCCTCAATAAAAGGATTTGTTTTCTTGTCACTGCTCCAGTTAGATTTCTCTATTGTAATCTGGAAATCTGTGGCTTTGGGGCGCTCTGAGCATTGGTGTGCACTCTTTCTGCTGTGTAAAGGATGTCATTTCAATTACTCGCTGGTCCATCTTTTAAGTCCTTTAAAGGTTACAGGGCAAATCCTGCCCAAACATTCAATATATTGCTAAAGTTGCTATTTAAAAAAAATAAAAAAATAAAAAAATAAAAGTCAATGGGCAGAACCGTCTTAGACTCAGCGCCTCTAGGTTCTCATGGTTTTTGGTTTATGCTCATGATTCCCTCAATTGAATGGTAAATTGTGGTTACCTTAATGATATTGCTTCATCCTGAATTGAGAGCGGCCAGAAACAAGTTCCAGCCACTCGGTATCCCATATACCAAACTGATCACAGATTACATGCATTGACATCACTGCCTGGAGCTGCCTCTTTTTACCTGAACGTACATAAAGCAGGTTTTTTTGTGAGGACTGGTGCTGGCATCCTGGGTAATACCCATATCACCTCAGCTACTCTGTCTGCAAGGTCAGGCTGCTTCAGGCCACGCCACTGTGCTCAAAATACAGGCAGTGCTGCAATCCACTTTACAGCGTGGTGCTGAACTGCTGTCCCTTAAAAACTGTCTAGGCAGGATATGCTTGGCTATGAGTAAGTCAATGATCGTAAAATACAACAAATTCCCAACCAACTAATCCAAGGGCTTTGAACTTGCCATTATCAAATAGAGACGGTACTCACAGGATATATTTTTTTTTTAATGGTCGATGTCCTGATTGTATAAACATATATAGTCATCACTAACTAGATGCCTCTCAGTTACAGAGTCAACAAAGAACAAGTTTTTTTTAAAAGCCCCCACTTCCTCCCCAGGAAATGGTGTATGTTCGGAGAGGAAGTTGTCTTCCTGTTTTCTCCATACTAGCACTCTTGCAAGGTTTTGGTCTACACTTCCAAACTCAGAGTCTCCATCATATGGAATAGTCTTCTTAACAACTGGGCACATTTTATAGCAGTGAATTAATAAAAAAAAAAAATTTTTTCCTACAAAACATAAGAAGTGCTATGAGTCTGTCATCGCTATATTCCTAAGTACACTATCCCATCCAATCTCCGTTTCATTCAGTGTAAAGCCAGGGCACTAGATTAATCCACTGGGGTTGTTCTGTCAAATTATTTTTTGCAAAATATATCAACCCTTAGTTTCCCAATTACTAAAGAAACTTGACAGGGCACCTGCTTTTTATTATTTCAGTGTTTTGTGATACAAACCCAATGTGCCTGCACCCAAGAATAAAATATATTTCAAGAACATTTTGTACATTCTGCTCTTAACTTTTAGCATTTCTGGGGCTATTAAAAAGAACCCTCAGAAACAAACAAAAGTCATTTTATTTTCCCCAATTTGACTTTTTAAAGTCAGTTAAGGAGACTTTATTTCATTTATTTCACTGGGTGATGCTTGAAGTAACAAAATTCAGATAAAATTCAGACTCAAGGCAAGGCTAGATTTAGATGATACTTTCAATGAGATGAATTTTGAGTTTAGTAAATTTTCACTTTTTCTTTTTATGTGTGCTTCTACTTCCCAGTTTATGTCAGTTATCCATGAAATCAAGGTTTTTCAGTGTTGTCCAGAAGACCATCTAAATCAGAACAGAAAAGTGCTTGTTAAAATGCAGATTCCTTGATCTTATCTCAAACCTATAAAATCAGAATCTTTGAGACTAGGCCTGGGAATCTGCAGTGTGATTACTTAATGATATGATAAAGACATACAGGCTTATCTCTCCCAGGGAGAGTTACTTGTTAACAGCAACTGAAGACTTGATAATCTTTAAAACATACAATTTTTCTTTCTTCTTTTTTATGGACAAAATATTTTGGGACAAGAAAATATTTTCCATGCCCCTCAACACCTATAATAAAAGAAGCTCCATCTTCATTTGCTATTTATAAATCAAACTCTGGAAATCAAACATGGAGAAAAAATAATTCTGATTCTTTATTGGCAGCCTATATAGCATACTGTGATGAGTAGATATTCTGAAAATAATTAACCTGGGGAAAAGTTTTGTAATATCTGTAGGCTCTTTTAATCGTGACTATTTTGAGAACATTTACACTTGAACAGTGCCCACAAAACTTACTATCAGTTATTTTTTTTAAATTACCCTTCAGCAGGAAACTGTATTTCCTACATCATCTAACAGACCTGAAAATCTCCCACTGTGTTTTAAAAATATATTAGTGGTCATTCCTGACAACTGTCCTGTTTAAAGAAAGAATTCTTTTTATATGTCTACGCAAAAAGGAGTTCTAGTTCCAGGAAACACAAACAAGCATATATTATAGTAAATGAGCAAGACTTTTTAAAAAACTTTGCTTTTGGCATAAAGCCAATTAACAATGTTGTGGTAGTTTCAAGTGCACAACTAATGGACTCAGCCATACATATGCATGTATTCATTCTCCCCTAAACTCTCCTCCCATCCACGAAGCCACAGAGTTTCCTGTGCTGTAGAGTAGGCCCTTCCTGGTTATCCATTTCAAATACGGCAGAGTGCACACATTGATTGCAAACTCCCTAACTATCCGTCTCCCTTACCGTTACCCCTGGTAACCATAAGTTCATTTTCTAAGCCTGTGAGTCTATTTCTGTTTTGTAAATATGTTCACTTGTATAATATCCTTTATATGTAGCATCTAAAAAGAAATGATATAAACGTTCAATACTTTGATAGAAAAGTAGACTTTAAAGCATGGTTTATTGACTATGCCAAAGCTTTGACTGTGTGGATCACAATAAACTGTGGAAAATTCTGAAAGAGATGGGAATACCAGACCATCTGACCTGCCTCTTGAGAAACCCATATGCAGGTCAGAAAGCGACAGTTAGAACTGGACATGGAACAACAGATTGGTTCCAAATAGGAAAAGGAGTACATCAAGGCTGTATATTGTCACCCTGCTTATTTCACTTCTATGCAGAGTACATCATGAGAAACGCTGGGCTGGAGGAAGCACAAGCTGGAATCAAGAGTGCCAGGAGAAATATCAATGACCTCAGATATGCAGATGACACCACCCTTATGGCAGAAAGTGAAGAACTAAAGAGCCTCTTGATGAAAGTGAAAGAGGAGAGGGCAAAAGTTGGCTTAAAGCTCAACATTCAGAAAACTAAGATTATGGCATCTGGTCCCATCACTTTTGGGGAAACAGTGGAAACAGTGTCAGACTTTTTTTTTGGGGGGGGGGCTCCAAAATCACTGCAGATGGTGATTGCAGCCATAAAATTAAAAGACACTACTTGGAAGGAAAGTTATGACCAACCTAGACAGCATATTAAAAAGCAGAGATATTCCTTTGTCAACAAATGTCCGTCTCATCAAGGCTATGGTTTTTCCAGTGGTCATGTATGGATGTAAGAGTTGGATTATAAAGAAAGGTGAGCACTGAAGAATTGATGCTTTTGAACTGTGGTGTTGGAGAAGACTCTTGAGAGTCCCTTGGCCTGCAAGGAGATCCAACCAGTCCATCCTAAAGGAGATCAGTCCTGGATGTTCATTGGAAGGACTGATGTTGAAGCTGAAATTCCAATACTTTGGCCACCTCATGCGAAGAGTTGACTCATTGGCAAAAAGACCCTGATGCTGGGAAGGACTGGGGGCATGAGGAGAAGGGGATGACAGAGGATGAGCTGGCTGGATGGCATCACCAACTCGAAGGATATGAGTTTGGGAAACTCTGGGATTTGGTGATGGACAGGGAGGTCTGGCATGCTGCGATTCATGGGATTGCAAAGACTTGGACACGACTGAGTGACTGAACTGAACTGAACTGAATGTGTGGATTTAAACAACCAATACTTTCTGAAGACCAATACTTAACTTTGATGATTCTCAGTAATGACTATAGCATGTGCCAGATGTCTCATCATTTTAGATGCAGCAAAACAGTTTATACAAATTCATCAAATGATTTATCAAGTATTTGCTAATTAATACGGCATCAAAATGATTGCTGCTGCTGCTGCTGCTAAGTCGTTTCAGTCGTGTCTGACTCTGTGCGACCCCATGGACAGGAGCCCACCAGGTTCTCCTCTGTCCATGGGATTCTCTAGGCAAGAATACTGGAGTGGGTTTGCATTTCCTTCTCCTATCAAGATGATTAAAAGGCATTAACTCGTGTAACACAGAACAACCAGTTAGATTTAGAATGAAACAGCTCTAAAAAGTGTTGTTTGTTGTTTCCTCCCGTGTCATTCAACCTTTCCAAGATTCATTTTACTCATCTGTAAACAGGAATAGTAACAGGAACTGTCTCAAAGAGGTATTGGGAGGATTAGGTGATGAATGTAAAGTCCTTATCACAGCCTCTAGCATATAGTAAGTGCCCGATAAATGTCAGTTATTATAATTATTATCCTTGTTTTCTTATCTCTAGGCACTGTGTTAGACAATTAATAACAATTCATGATACTTTTATAAAACTAATATATCATTCAACTCCTAACACTTATTTAATATTGCAGCACATGTAAATATAATTGGCTTAACTAAGTTTTGAAATTCTTTCTCTCTTCCTTTTCTATAGCTTCATATGTGCATTACTTTCTCAAACTACATGTTGTATTGACTTCTGTTGGGAAGTTTTATCCATCTATTGGGAAACTTTAAGATTTAAAGTCCTCATCTATCTTTGGATTTAATATAATCGTCAGACATTTGGGGTCACTAAGTGTAAGTATAAAGATTACTTTTTAAAACAATTTAAGTCAATTAAAATTAAACTGTCGGGAGATCTGAAAGTTGTTGAAAACCATAAGGTACAGAAATAATTTTGAAATCCTAAATCTCGACTCTTATATCTTGATGTGACAACAAAGCCATTTGTGAGGGCTCTTCTTGTTAATTAGTTTGTGGAGTGGTAAGTGAATTATTTAGTAAATGACTATCAACAATCAAATATTTCCTCATGGAAATAGAATTATAAATAATTTTCTTTGGGTCTTAGAAATAGTCATAAGTACATTCATTCAATAAATTTTTATTGAATTCCTTTTGTGAGTAAGGCATTGTCCAATATGACAGGGAAATATGACAATAAAACTGGGGATTTCTTTGAAATTTAAAAAAAATAGAATATTATTATCTGATCTGATGAGCTCAAAGCCTTATGGAGAGAGATAAATAAAAAGACACCATAACATTAAGTTATGAATAAAGGGAGGTGAATGCACAGAAGATGGAACAAATAATTATTCATGAGAGGAATTTAAAAAGATTCTTTCTTAAAGGCTCACTTGCTGGGACCTAAGGGAGAACTGTAAGGAAAGGGAAGATGAGAAATATGCGTGGGGCCTTTGAGGAAGAAACCACATGTCTCCTGTATGACAAGCACTTGGGGAAAAGCGGTCAATTCAATCATGCTTGAGACACAGTGGCTCACAGGGTACCTAGTGGAGAGAATGGAAAGAGGTTAGAGTTCTAATCCAGAAACGTGTGTGTGTGTGTGTGTGTGTGTGTGTGTGTGTGGTGTGTATGGAGAGGGGCAAATAAGTTCACATTCGGCCAGAACATGTTTAATATGTGGCACAAAGGCAGTGGTGTTCAAGGGACACCTGGATGTGGAGGTTAAGAGAGAGATTCAGTGTGAAAGACAAAGGACTTGGGAGTCGGTATCAGATAGATGGTAACTGAGGACAAGCGTGTGTACAGGATCTCCCAGGAGAGCAAGCAGAATCAAAAGAGTAGTCCAAGGGCAGATCCCCAAGGAACACTAACATTCAAGGGGTTAGCCGGGGAAGAGGATCCAGCAAAGCAGGAACAATTAGAGCAGAATGAGACAAGAGGAAATCTGAAAGACACAGCTGTGCAGGAGACATTTTAGGAAGTGTAGATTGCTATTGTTTTTTCACTCAGGAGCTGTGGGTGAGGCTTCTCTCTCAAGACGCAGCGCTGCCAACCAAGAGATAATTCACCGCAGTTCCCCACTCTTTCACAATCTCCAGGAGAAGTGCTAGAAGACAGAAAATGGTCCCATGATAAAGATGGCAGTGGAGAGGAAGAAAGAAGGAACGAGACGCTTAGATAACTCATGAATGAGTCATCAGCCCATAAACAAGAGAGAGTCAGCAACACGACTGGGCCTCCTGAAATAAAGGAGCAAAAAGAGCTCTCAATTAAAGAGAAAAAAGGCTCCCTCAGAATTGAGGCGGCTTGGTACTTTAGACAAGGGCTTTTGAATCCCTGCGTGCACACTGCTTGGGATAACTCAGTGAGTATTTGTTGGCGGATGAACTAGGGAAAGACAGTGTCCACCGGCCTCAGTTTCCTCATGTGATCCTTCAGGGCAGTAGGCCACTTGGTTCTCACAAGTATCCTATGTGGCAGGGACTACTTTTGGCCCACTTTATAGGAGAGTTAGCCAAGATATAGAGAGTTAGGAAATTTGCTCAGACAGGTGACATGCAGCAGTCAAGTTTCAGATTTGGGGCTTTTGGTCCCCAAAGCTCATGCTTTGCTTCCCTTGGGGACTCTTGGAACTTTCAAAGTACTTAAATCTTCTTCATTCCCTCCCTCCACCCACCCACCCCCGCCTCCATAAATGTAAGGCTATGAGGGAAGCTGGGTAAGTATAGTTACCCCTACAAAAGGTAGAGAAACTGAGGATCTGCCTGTCAGTATATGGAACCCAGGTCTTCTAATTATTTTACGGCGTTTTAAAGATCAGTAAAGTATTACATTAACAAGCATTAACTTTGGGAACCAAAATTAACATCTTGGAAAGGAACTATTGCTACTTTTAAAACTGTATTAAATATCTTTTCTTTCTAGAAATTATAGCACCATGAATTATAGCAAATGAATCATTTGAGATTCTGTCTTAAGAAGTAGAGATGGCAGTTTAAGTATAGCCCTCTAAAAAGTAGCAGCTTTTCTTCCATCATTTTACTAGTTAATCTTCCTGGGAACAGGCTGATATTTACTCATCCCAAGAGAGTGTTGAATTGTCTGGACTCCAAAAGATACCAAGGATAAGGTTTTAAGTTCCTCACCATTAGTCATCACATGGAGTAAAGTGACAGAGCTCTTTACAGATTCATTGCTTTTTCTTTGCTCTTAAAATGGCAGCTGAAACAAAATTCAATGGGTTTAAATGAGGAAAAGTCAGCAAAGAATGCCCTCCCTTCCTCAAAAGTGATCTGTTCCCCGGGTAAGATGTGAAATACTTTGCAGTCTCTAGACGACAGGATCAGATAGGCTAACAATGCATTTGAGAGCTTTGCAAAGAAATGTTAGACAAAATAGATCAGGTTAAAGTAGACACAGACGCCCAACAGCAAATTCTAATTATTTTCATTCCCAGTCTTGGAACAGAGACAGTTGCAAAAAAAAAAAAAAAAAAAAACCCAACATAGATTGCATGATTATGTGTGTGCAGGGAAGGCATTTCCCCCTCATTTATTATTGATGTTCAAAATTTCTGCATAATATAATACATAAGCAGCCTAAATAGTTGAATAATAAAAAGTGAATCCATCCTTAGAACCAGAAAAAGGCGCATTCCCAGCATAGATTTTTTGAGGCCATGCCCAGGTTATTCTGGTAAACTGATGTAGATAAGAACAAAGTCTTCTGAGTTAAGAAATTCTGGATTCTAATTCCAGCACTGCCATTTCTAGCCATCTAGATCTTAGACAAGTTAATTTTTCTGAGCTTCAGTTTTCTTTCAAGGTCTATGAAATGGAGGAAAAAAGTACTAACTTTTAGGGTTCTTACGAGGATTAAATGTAATAAGGGATGTAAAGTCTCCAGAATCATTTGTTCCCATTTTCCTCTACATATTCCTTCTTCCTCCCTGAAAGCCTACAACAAAATAGGAAACAGTTGCCGATGTTGGTAAGTAAGCCATGAACTCAATTCCAAGGCAGAAGGTTTAAATAACCAAGAAAACTCCAGGAATTGTTGATTCAGTTATCTTCCAGATGAGAAATGCTCATAGTCATGTGGAACACGCTGTACACTTGCTTCAAGGTCCCTGGCCAAAATTCCCATCTTGAATAGCAGTGGTTGGCTACCCACACTACCCTCTAAATGCAGCTATATTTCAGCAGTTGTCAAAAAGCTAACATGTACCGAAAACTGCAAAAAGTTGCCTTTTCCTCCTTAAATTCTCAGTCATATCCATTTGTACAAAAATGCCCCAAATGTATGAGTTTTGTCTTTCATGAGAAATAAGATTTTAAACTCAGGTCCACTAGGAAGTAGGAGCTGAGGATTCAGGAAGAATCATGAGCCTTTTTAAGCTAATTACCAGTTTCATTCTCTAGCTGTTCTTGGATTGTTGAGCTCAGATCAAGCCGTCTCCTCCCTGAATTTGCCTCACACCTAGAAAAGACCCAGCCTGCAAGAGACATACCTCTCTGTGCTCCTTTCCTGTACAAAGAGGGAAAGGAAGCTACGTGGTTCATGAAATCATGAGTCATTTGTGTAGTAAAGTGAATTGGCCACTCATGTTTGTACAAAGTTGAAATGGGGATGGGCTGAGAATGGGGCAATTTCAACACAGAAATAAATGCTCTCGGAAGAATCTATGCTGCTTGAGATGCTGGGGACAGCTGGGTTCACAGTGACAAGGTCCCCAGTATGGCCATCCTCCCAAGTCACAAAGCTTTATGGAGGCCTCATGACCTCCGTGACACCAGCAGATGACACAGAACATTATGGGTCATGGAGTCCTCTCCCTTCTACTTCCTGTTATTCTTCCTTGCTTTCTGCTTTGTTTCATATGTTCTAAGGTCTGACGACCACCTCCATTAGCTGCTCTGAATGAGACACTGGGCCATGATTCCCCTGATGAATACACATCATTAGCTCTTCTTCTGGGATGAGGACATCCAAGGGAGAAAATGGCCAGTGGCTTGCTCAGGGCGGTGCAGAGGGGAGGCCGACCGTGCCCAGCCCACTGAACCATGCCGCCACCTGGACGCCCGCCCCTCTTGCCCTTCCGCCTCCACACCTGCAGCTGAACACAGATGCACCCTGCCCCGTCCCCCACCCTGCCTCAGCTCCTGCCTGCCAGCCCCTCTCTGTAACTCACTTCCTCCCACCCTGGGACTTTTTATCCTCCTCATCAAATGACATTTCTGAGTCCAGAAATTGACAGAGTTATGATTGAGGACCACCACAGAAATGAGAATGACTTTCTGGTTTTGAGCTTAAAGTCACAAGGGATCCCAAATATAGTTCAGAAAATTATAACAATAGGAAATTTGAAGGGGAAGATAGGTACTGTATACTTTGAGGCAGAGTTATGGACTCAAATTTTTTAAAAAAATATTTAATGTCTTTGCAGATCTATGTGTCCCCAGCCAACAGGAACTCCACACACAGTGTCTACACTGTCCACAGTGTCTACCCAAGTTTCTCAGTGAGAGCTGAATCCCTTTCAGGCCTGCCTCCTAGACCAAAGGAAGATGATGGAACACTGGAGCCTGGAAGAAAAGTCCCACCGCTACCTTGAGTGAAGAATGGGAGATTTTAACCTACTCTGCAACACAGACCCTCACTCATACTCGGCTCTCTTTTCACAGTCGATGTCCTGGCTTTTCTGTCCTGAAGTCTGTGAGCTCCCAGGAAGAGAAGACCACTGCCTTCTCCCGTTTTAATGCCTCTGTCCCAGCCCATCTCAAGGTTTACCTTCTCCATGCAGCCTTCCCCAATCCTTCCCCCAGAACTTTACTCTCCCTTCTCTCACCTGCTACAACTTTCACTGCCAGTATCATTAAGTTTAGAGCAAATATCATATGATATTGTGTGCATGCGGAATCTAAGAAAAGATACAAATGAACTTATATACAGAATGGAAATAGGCCCAAGACATAGAAAACAAGCTGATGGTTACTAAAGGGGAAAGGGGACGGGAGGGATAAATCAGGAGTCTGGGACTAACATCAGCACACTACTACATATAAAATAGATACACAACACAGACCTATTGAATAGCACAGGGCACTGTACTCAGTGGCTTGTAAAAATCTGTTAGGGTTTTTAATCTGAAAAAATGAGGGGTTTTAATCTGAAAAAAAAAAACCCAGACTATATGTATATAATTGAATCACTTTGCTGTACACCTTAAACTAAAACAACGTTGTAAATTAAGATACTGCAATAAAAAAATAAAATTTTTTTTAAAGTTTAGAGCTTTGTTATCTAGCTGTTTCAGATACGTCAGTCCCTGGTATTGTATCTGTCTTATACCACCATCCCTCCTCCAAAGTACCCACGCCAGTGGCATATTCCAGGTGATGTTGAACAAAAGCCTACTGATCACCCATATGTGTCATATGGGCTTCTCAGGTGGCTCAGTGGTAAAGAATCCACCTACCAAGCAGGAAACTCAGGTTATATCCCTGGGTTGAGAAGATCCCCTGCAGAAGGAAATGGCAACCCACTCCAGTACTCTTGCCTGGAGAATCCCATGGACGGAGGAGACTGTCCGGCTACAGTTCATGGGGTCACAAACAGTCGGAAACTGTAGCGCACATGAGTCTTATATCACGATCTGTTCCTAGAATAAAAGGTAGGAAAAGACACAGTCCCTGGCCTCCAGAAGTGTGGAGCCCCCTGAGATAGGAAAGCAAAGAAGCCACTATGGGGAATCCATGTTAAGTGCTTTCTCATAGAGGGTGTGAAGGCAGGCTGGAGCAACACAGTGGAGGGGAGACTGGGGAGCAGAGGTCAGAGGGTGCTTTTTGAATTAAGTTTTGAAGGATAAGCAGAGGTTCACCAGGGAGCCAAAGGGCAGAGGGGAAACCCACCAGGAGCAGAAGGACACGCAAAAGCAAACAGGCAGAAAGTGGGGTGTTCAGAGAATTTGCGGGAATGACTGGAGACCAGGGAATATGAGAGCAAGGCAGCAGGAGGTGTGGAAATAAAGTCCAGATATTCTATTTAGAAGGATGTATGAATGCACTCAACAGAATCACTTTACTTGGTTCTTAGCACATTTCACTGCTGCTCGTATTAAAGTATAACAAGGATTTGCTCGGCTGTTTTATAACTTGTCAGCATATACCTCCGTGTTATTAAAATGTTTCTCTTGATTCTGGGAAATTTATTGGAGGACAGTGAGAATGTTTGTACCTATGCATTTACTACAAAAAACCTTATACAAGTGTAAATGCATTGTCCATCTTAGATAAAAAAAGAAAGACACATACACACATCATAAGACTTGGTAACCGTCACTCAAAGGTGCTGATGGCACACAATTCACATAGCAGTTAATGTACTGTTCCCATTCAGGGCATGGGAAGTAGATATGCTTTCAGATTCATCAATTTAAAGCTGATGCTTCATACAAAGAACACCAGTCACTGACAGTGTATTTGAGCATCTTCCCTCATTGCCATATCTGTGCTTTCATTTTTATGTCTTCCCTTCTATTTTATAGACTCAACCTTTACGTCCTCCTCTCTTTTTGAAGGTAAAATGACAAGTCACAGATGATGGCAGGAGTGGGTGAAGGCAAATAATGGCTGGCAACTTTCCAGGTGATTACATAGCTGAGACCATGTCACTCTAAAGGAGGTTATCTTTGATAACCACAGCCTGCTTCAGATACGTTACAAATATTAGATTTTACTATGTAGCCACTCTGTTAATTTATGCATCGTTTTCTTGACTGTTCATTTTTAGCAGTATTAACCCAGTGTATTTCAGCACTTCCTTGGTAAGCCTTCCATAGGAAGATTAGAACAATTTTAGTCACTATAAACTATCTAGGCTTAGCAGATGCTGGTAATCTATGGGATTGTGACCTGAAAGGATTTCTCTCCAAATGTGATTTCAAGTGTCTGCCTTCTCAAGACCACTTCACATTCTCTCAAACGCTTTCCATTCTCTCAAAGTACATTATTTCTCTGCAGAATCCTCTTTTTTGTTTAATAATTACTGGCAAGGTAGATATTAAATTGGTAAATATATTTGCTTTCTGCTTTGGTGGTGTTTGTATTAACTTTGAGTCATTTTGAAAACTGCACTAGAAAAAAATTTTGAGTGTGCCTTTAAATTTTTCCACAATGGTGTCAGTGACAGGAGGCAGCTGCAGCGTTGACTTGAACTTGGTTTAAAGGCTGATATTTGACTCCAACTCTAAAAACACTCATCATTCTTACAATTCAATCTGAAGGCACATGCCTCCTCAATGAACCCCTCTTAATCATCATCTTTAATGGGGGCTTTCCTTGGAAATCCAGTTTTCAGCCTGCCCTTTCTTATCCTCAGGGTACAAGACATGAAATGTATTTTTATCTTAATACAGAACAAGTGACTTACTTGGGTCAACCCTGTAAGTCAAGATCAGAATTTCTTGAATGAAAATATAAGGTATTAAAACACAAAGATTTTACACTGGTTCCACAAAACTATCTCATGATGTAACTCCTTTCCTGCTCCATTGATTTCAAGTGAAAATGGAACACATTTCATGAGATGGTGCAGCCCTAGTGATCATTTTTCTTTTCTTTTTTAGTTGATTTGATGTTTTCAAACAGGGGAGTTTTTACATAGGCCCAAGAAATTCAAATCTGGGAATTTCCCCTCTAATTCTCATCTTGCTATGGCTGCCAGAGAAAATGCAGGGGCCCAATTAAATGTGAATTTCAGATACACAACAAATAGCATTTTTTAGTATAAGTATCTTCCAGTCAATATTCGGGACTACTTGTACTAAAAAGATCATTGGTTGTTTATCTGAAATTCAAATGTAACTGAGCCTCTTGTTTTTTTATTGGCTAAATCTGGCAACCTTATATCTGAGGGCAGTTGAATTATGATCAGAATTACATTATCTCTAGATTGCAGGTCTACCAAATTCCCAAGGGGCCATTCTTTTCATGAGTATGTGCAAAAGCAGAGACTCTTGTACTGGCCATTCCCCAGGGCCCCGTGGAGCCATGTGGCTCGGGGGCTAATGGATCTAGAAGACATTGGAGATTAACCAGTCCCTAAAAAGCTACAAAGCAACAAAAACAATGCCCTTCATAGAGTGGGCACTCCATGTATTTTTATTGAAATCTTTCATGTTCATTAGTGCCAGTCAAGAGGAATAAGATGATAAAATATGACATCTTACAAACAGCTTCTACATAACTCTCACCTTGAAATCTAAGCACATCTGATTCTTCAGGAACCAGATATAAACTCTACCTTGTTTAAGAAGCCTCCCCCACATCGCCTCACCACATCTCCTGCCCCATCTTGCCAGCATTTACCATTTACCCCATTCATTTGACATTCAACATAATCTGCTTACTATTCGAACTGACCTTCCATTTATAAATTCCCTGGGGGGGAATCTATAGGCAGTGGTAGCATAGCTCTGTGATTTAGTGCATGAGCCCTAGAGTCAGACCAATTTTGGTTTCAAATGGTACTCTTCCCTTCTTAGTTCTATAACCCTGGACAAACACATCTCTAAGGTCTCAACTGATTATCATCATCTCTCAGTAAATTATAGTGTTGTGTTCAACAAGATGATGGATGAGTAGTTTCAACTCTTAGAGAGTACTGACCCATGGTAGGCAATCACGGTCAGCATCATCATCATCATCATATTATTATTATCTTCTTTGAATCTACACTCCCCAAAGTGTCCATTGCTCATCAGAATCTACAAGAATTGACTGAAGAATCGGCACCTGAGACTCTAGGCAGAGACTCCAAATTCCCAGTCCCCCAGAGGGAGAAAAGCACTGCCTGGGGATGGATAAGTGAGCCTCATTCACTCTACAAGGTAAAGATTTCATTTTCTTATTTCTCTGTTCCTCTTCACTCTTCTAAACCTACACATTTAAACCCCTGCATTGTGCATGTGACAAGCAGGAAAACTAACTGCCTTAGAGACTTGTTTCCTTAGTGGCACCAGCATGGGGAGCCCTCCTGGGACTGTGGTCACCGCACACTTCCTGCCTGACTCTTTATTGACTATTTGCTGCCTCTTTATTTTTCTCTCAGTCATCAGTGAGGAAGTTGCATAATTTAAAAGCTAAGTGGGACTCACTTTCTTGCAATCCGAAGTCATGCATGCTATTTTTTTCCCCCCCTGACTATAACTCCTTTGTAAATGCTGTGGAAAATGCTCTCCTAAATACAAAATGATTTTGTTATTTTGCATCCTGGAGTATGCATGAGATTGGATTTTTGATATTTGGTTTCCAGTTTTACTAGAATCACTAGAGCAACTGGGGATATATATGTTAAAAAGCAAAATGCAAGTTGCAAGTATGTCCTCTGAGTTCTCTAGCAGCTTTTTCCAAAAATCACATACAAAATCCTCTACGTGAAAACAAACCTGGGGGCATCCATTCATGAGCATAACATGTGCAAAACTGCAATATCTTGGGAGGCTCCTGCTGTGCCAAATTCATTTTTTTTGCATTGGGACCCAGTGCCTTTCTCATAACAGGTACTCAAGGAACATTTGTTGAGCCAACCAAAGAACAAGTATTTTTCAAGAAATATTTATTGAGCACTTAGGAGATATATTGCCCTAAAATCTGTTTGGAGTATAGAGCTATTACCACTATGGTCATTAATAAATAATGATTTCACCACATTGTTTATAATGTCGCCATCCAGCAAGCCAGTAACATCAACTCTGGGAGTCTGGGTGATACAGTTCTTAGCTTCTGATTGTTTAGACTCAACGACAGTTGACCTCTTCGTTGCCATTGTTACCCACAGAGAACAACATGTTCCCAAGTCCCCACCAATCTTGTTTCTATTGATTAATAAAGTCATTCCAAGCCCATCAAGACTCAGAGGCGGTCTGAAGCCTTTCCTTCTCTAGAGGTCGAGTTGGTTTTGTGCGCCAAGTCCCTATCCTGCAGCCTTCAGTGGGGCCTGTCTGTTCTGTGTCCCCTGTCATTTTAGGAACAGGTCAACACTGCAGGAGCCAGGCTAACCCAGAGGTTAGAGACCCCACCTCTGAAACGATTGCTCTGGGAAAAACGGGAAATATTGTTTCAATTATAAGGCTAACACACAGACAGCCATGAACCACTTTAGAAGTTGCATAGTAGTTGACTTCAACCACAAAACCAAAATCACTATTTAGCAGTTTGCTTCTGCACAGTATAGGGAAGATGGAGCGGCAGCTCAGTCAAGCTAGCCATTTCTTTATTTATTTTGACTGTTCTCTGGTCCTGATTTTGCTATTAAAGATTTCCAAAGCCTCAGTGTACTTCAGCATTAATAGAAAACAGCTCAATGGGCCCTGTTTGCAGATGCGGATAGAGAGCAAGGTCAGTACACTGGGAGCAGGTCTCTTGTACATAAGGAGTGAGTGGAGTTTCCAGAGCAGCTCTTCAGGTGTCTCCATTCTCGACTGGTTTTCATTCCCCCTTTCCAATACATCACTCCCTCGTGTTTTACCTCATTTCCTCCCTGTTTCCGTCTCTACTTTGTCACCTATTCACTGAGACCCTTGCAATCTTTCATTTTCTCTGGGTAGGACCTGGTGGCTTTATTAAAACCAGACTATTTCACAAGGGGAAAAAGTTCACAAGTAAAGTCTTGGCGCGGGCGGGCAGCCTCTACCCCCCACGCCCCCCACCTTCCCACCCACTCCACCCCACAAGCCATCCAGCTGTCGCAAACCAAAGGACGCTGAATCACTTATAGGTGATGCTCGGGACCAGTCCCAGCCTTGCAGCCTGAATCTTGTGCTTTGGAGAGCCACGAGGATCAAAAACACACGCAAAAGAAATGTACTAGCAGACAGGTGGTCACTTGGAATTTAACACTCAGGGCTGCCCAACGCCACTAGTCACCGTAAACATCCACTCTTACTGAGGAACAGTGTTCAGGCTCCGGGGGTGTGCTTCTCTGTATCTCCTGCTTTGCATCTTGGAAGCCCAAGGTGGCTTCCTTCTGAGGGAGGGGAAGGGTCTTTCCAGCTTCTGATGCTGCCGAGGTCAGGGGACACTTTGAAGGGTGGGGAGATTTGGGCAGCGAAAGCACTTAGGTATGAAAAAGACAAATTAATTAACTTGTCAAGTCTTTCCTCTTGGCATGAATGCAAAAGGATAATGAGGGACCATTTCCCAGTAATGCTGACCTTCCACTTTGCTGCTTCTGTTTGTGTTCTGATTCCTGGTTCCAGCAGTACCCCCTATTAGCAGGATATTCCCCACAGATGCACATGTGGCAAAAGAGTATCTCATAACATTAAACAAGTCTTATTATTCTTGAAGTTAAACGAAGGGCTAGAAGTGACCTGTTTGATAGTCTTTAGCAATTAGCTCAACACCGATCAACAGACTTGCTCATAGTTTTATCTTTATGAAAATATTTAATAAGATTTCAGTTTCCTCCCAGATAAAATTTCAGTTTCATTTAAGTCATCTTAATTTAAAATCTACATTCATTCATTATACTCCAAATTTTACCTTTTGTTTTACAGAAAAGTAAAGATTTTAGAGGAAAAATAACTTTTGAGAACACGCAAAAATTTTACTTTGTCAGGTTTATGTTTAAGCTACACTTGTGATGAAACTTGTGTCCACCTTGAATAAAATTACATTTTATTTTTACTACTTTAGAATTTAAAGTTTAGATCATGACAGGCGGTAGAAAAAAGCTGCATAAAAATCTTTGCTATGACAACAAGATTAGGATTTTGGCATAATGAAGGCAATAAACGAATGCTATGGATTAATAAAGAGTTTATTAATTGTGAACAACTTAGTTTTCTTATCATGGAAACATCGTCAACCCAAAAACAGGATATCCAGATGTGCACAGCAATAACTAAATCCAGTCATTAGATCTTTTGTTGACTTTCAGTCATACAAGAACCCTAGCTTTCCATATATTTTTTCACTTTGTCACTATAAACGTATAGTTCAAAGCAGAAAGACAGAATATCTGTTCGTTAGCCTGATTTATAATTTTTATATTTAGACATATGGTTGTAGGCCACCATTTATCTTGCCTTGAGCCCTGCAAATGTAAGAGGCCGGGTCTGCTCAGTATTTTCTTTCTGAAGCTATCCGCAATAGTACTGGTCTTTTGAACTATCTCTTTATGGTCACTGGTGTAGGTGCAATAGGATTGGATTTTTCTCCCCAGGAACTTAATAAATGTATGTTCTCAATAGGTAATCTGTCTTACAGATAGGGACAAAAGAGGAAAAGACAAGTTCTTTGGTCTCATAATCAGTTTACTAAAGTATTTGCGACAGCCTACGTGTACTCTTCAATATACTTCCATATTTATTTATAATATAGGAAAGAGTTATGTATGCATGTTGGAAACATGGTTCTGTGAAGTCAGACAATCCTGATTTGAACTGTAACTCTACCGCTCACTTGCAGAGAAATTTATTTCAACTATTTAAGCCTTAATGTCTTGATCAATAAAACAGTGATGGATATATACTCATAAGGTTGCACTGAAGACTAGAGATAATACACATAAAGTGCTTAGCAG
Source organism: Antilocapra americana (assembly GCA_007570785.1). Taxonomy (NCBI): domain Eukaryota; kingdom Metazoa; phylum Chordata; class Mammalia; order Artiodactyla; family Antilocapridae; genus Antilocapra; species Antilocapra americana. Next base: position 35,933,915 of record ML663009.1, read on the forward strand.
ATAGTAAACATAAAATAAATAGTTATTATAATTTCTACATGCTTTAATTCTTAAAGTATTAGTATGTTCATTCATTTAATAATCCTCCTGTTCAAAATCCTTTAGGTGGTTACCAGAGGTGAATGGGGTTGGGAGGTGGGCAAAATGGATGAAGGAGGTCAACTTCATGGTGATGGTTGGTAACTAGACTTGTGATCGTGATCACTTTGTAGTGTATAAAGATGCCAAATATACTGCTGTACACACTGATAATGGTAAAGGACCTGCCTGCCTATGCAGGAGATGTAAGAGACTCAGGTTTGATCCTTAGGTCAGGAAGATTCCCTTGGAGGAGGGCATGGCAACCCATTCCAGTATTCTCGCCTGGAGAATCCCATGGACACAGGAGCCTGGCAGGATATAGTCCATAAACTACCACACAAATTGCACTCATCTCACACACTAGTAAAGTAATGCTCAAAATTCTCAAAGCCAGGATTCAGCAATATGTGAACCATGAACTTCCAGATGTTCAAGCTGGTTTTAGAAAAGGCAGAGGAACCAGAGATCAAATTGCTAACATCTGCTGGATCATCGAAAAAGCAAGAGAGTTCCAGAAAAACATCTACATCTGCTTTATTGACTATGCCAAAGCCTTTGACTGTGTGGATCACTATAAACTGTGGAAAATTCTGAAAGAGATGGGAATACCAGACCATCTGATCTGTCTTTTGAGAAATGCATAGGCAGGTCAGGAAGCAACAGTTAGTACTGGACATGGAACAACAGACTGGTTCCAAATAGGAAAGGGAGTACATCAAGGCTGTATATTGTCACCCTGCTTATTTAACTTCTATGCAGAGTACATCATGAGAAACACTGGGCTGGAAGAAGCACAAGCTGGAATCAAGATTGTCAGGAGAAATATCAATAACTCAGATATTGCAGATGAAGAGGAACTATAAAGCCTCTTGATGAAAGTGAAAGAGGAGAGTGAAAAAGTTGGCTTAAAGCTCAACATTCAGAAAACTAAGATCATTGCATCTGGTCCTATCACTTCATGGAAAATAGATGGGGAAACAGTGGAAACAGTGTCAAATTTTATTTTTATGAGCTCCAAAATCACTGCAGGTGGTGACTGCAGCCATGAAATTAAAAGACGCTTACTCCTTGGAAGGAAGGTTATAACCAACCTAGACAGCATATTGAAAAGCAGAGATATTACTTTGCCAACAAAGGTCCATCTAGTCACGACTATGGTTTTTCCAGTAGTCATGTATGGATGTGAGAGTTGGACTATAAAGAAAGCTGAGCACAGAAGAATTGATGCTTTTGAACTGTGGTGTTGGAGAAAACTCGCGAGAGTCCCTAGGACTACAAGAAGATCCAACCAGTCCATTCTAAGGGAGATCAGTCCTGGGTGTTCATTGGAAGGACTTATATTGAAACTGAAACTCCAATACTTTGGCTACCTGATGGGAAGAGTTGACTCATTAGAAAAGACCCTAATGCTGGGAAGGGTTGAGGGTAGGAGGAGAAGGGGAAGACAGAGGATGAGATGGCTGGATGGCATCACCAACTTGATGAACATGGGTTTGGGTGGACTCCGGGAGTTGGTGATGGGCACAAAGGCCTGGTGTGCTGCGGTTCATGGGTTTGCAAAGAGTTGGACACGACTGAGCAACTGAACTGAACTGAACTGAAGTGACTTAGCATGCACACATGCACACCTGAAACTTACATGATTTAAAAAAACCCCAAGACCAATCCAACAACCTTTTCATAGCTTTTCACTGCCCAGAGTATTCCTTCTCATGGCATTCGACTGCTCTAATTTGTCCTTCCATCCTCAAATTCGAGCCTTCCTCCCACCCGATGACACCTCCTCAGGAGATCTATTCCTTCCTGCCTCTATGTTTTTACTACCATCATTCCATCTATTTGGATGGGCCTTCATGTTCCAAGGGTCAGTTCAAGTGGCACTGCTTGCAAGAAGTCTTCCCGTTTTCCAATTTCAATTAAATCTCTTTTCCTTGTGTTCCTATAGCACTATCTCTGTAGCTCTATTAGAAAACTCATTTCAGTGAGCTTGGCATTATATTGAGTTTTGGTATGCATCCATCATCTCTGCCTCACTATCCACTTCTTCAGGTTAGATTATGTCTTTTTACCTCTGCACCCATGCCTTCTCTTCCCATTGCATGTAAGTAACACAGTAATTGATACAAAGTAGGTGCTCCTTATTTTTCAAAATCTGAATTTATTGACATCGACTTCAGAGAGGTAGAATACAATAGAATGAAAAACTAAAAATAAAGATTATTATTCAGATTCTCAAGTACTGGTTATTCTTGGTCTCATGGTTATGAGTTTTCTTGTTGTTTATTTTTTAAATGGCATTACTTCTACTTCAAAACAGTTTGCTGATTTCCAGGAAAAGCACTTTGTCTAAAAGCACTTCTTATTGACAAAGGGAACATTGTGATGCACTGTACTACTTAATAAAACATGTAATTTATGTTAATATATTGGAAAGATTTCAATATTTGGATATTTCATTGGTTTCCAATGTCCACAAATTCTTTGATATTCCTTCCTTTCAAGGCAGGACCTAATGACTTCTCTTCTAAGAAACAGAATAAAGTGGAAGTGATAGTATGCAACTTGAGAAATTAGATCATATAAACGATCTCTCATGGATCACTCCCTCTGGGGGAAGCCAGCTGCTATGTCGTGAGGACAATCTAGCTGTTCTATGGAAAGGCCCACGTGGTAGGGTCTCCTGCCAACAGCCACACGAGTAGGCTTAGATCCTCCAGCCCTATATGAGCATTCAGATGACTGGAGCCCCAGAAGCCCTCTTGGCTGCAATCTTATAAGAGACCCTGAAGCAGAACCACCCAGCTAAGCTGCTCTCAGATTCCCAACTCTCAGAAACTGAGATAATAAACGTCAGTTGCTCTAAGGTGCTAAATTTTAAGAAAACTCATTATTCATGCTAGATAACTGATACAGATAGTATAGAAACATTACGCGCATGCTCACTGTAGATATCCCTAGTTTAACATCTGTGGTATGAAAAAATTCTCAGCAATTACCTAAAGTCATGGTCTGGAGGCCACTTGTCACTACCTCCAGTGCATTTGGTCAATGAATTACATTATAAATATGTATGAAAGTGTCTGCTGTTGGGCAGTCACTATTTTAAGTCTTGGAAACACAAAGACAAATCAGATAAGCTGCATGTTTTTAAAGGCTCTAAATTCCAGTATTCTCCACCATCCTACCCACCACAAATAATCAAAGAATTGATAGTGATCTGAGGAGCCCCACCTACTTGAATGGAAAATTATTTAAGAATTATTTTGTGTAACAGAGAAAGAATACAGGTGGAATTCAAGAAAAGGCTCTGGGCCAATTACGATTTTAGCAGGTAGTGCCCCACACAATGCCAGGCCTGACAATCAGCTTCAGGCTTTTAAATCAAGGACAGTTGTCTCAGAGTGTGTGACAAATGAAAGTTTGATAAATGGTCTGTCTATCACACAGAAGAACAATCACTGTCAATAACGTCATCCTCAGGGATGAAGGACAGTGACATCAATGGCAAGGAAAATATTCCATTAGTAAAATAGTCCCTAATTAATACTAATCTGTTCCTTGGAAAAGGAACTCTGTGCCACCCCATACCAAACTGCTGAGCATTAATTTGGAAAATTTCCCATTTACTTTCAAGAAATATTAAAAAGCTTCACTTAGCAAAAATTAAAAATGAATCTATTTCTTAGCTTACATAATATATAAAGATGAGTTTTTTTTTTTTTTTACAGGCAGTACCAATTCCTAATTGAGCATATCAGTCAAAAGCAACTACGTTCTATTCTTCTCTGGATTGACATTTACTATCCCTTCTTCCTCTTTATCATAAAAATGCATGTATTAAGTACCCAACTGCATGTAATCTTAGGAACTGTAATACAACAATGACAGATGTAGCTCTTGCTTCCCTAAAACCTTGAGCAGCCCATCAGATAAAATTAGCAGAAAGCAAATAAAAAATGCATAAAGGACAGTGAGAGCATTTTCATATCAATTCATTTGGGGACTATGAAGCGCCTTGAAGGTGACATTCTCACTGCAATTCACATTACCTGTGGGCAAGCATTCACACACTGAGTCAAGCTCTCTTCAGCCTCAGGGCTCTAGTATTTCCTGCTTTGCATGTTTTCATCTCTGCCTGGTTTTCAGCTTTTACTCTTTCAGATTTAAAAGCATGTTAACAAACATGGATACCAAGGGCAAAACGGGGTGGGGGGATGGGATGAACTGGGAGATTGAGATTGACACACATGGACTGTTATTGATGCCATGCATAAAACAGACAACCAGTCAACCCTGAATATTCACTGGAAGGACTGATGGTGAAGCTGAAACTCCAACACTTTGGCCACCTGATGCAAAGAGCCCTGGAGAAGACCTTGATGCTGGGAAAGATTGAGGGCAGGAGAAGGGGACGCCAGAGAATGAGATGATTGGATGGCATCACCAACTTGAGGGACACAAGTTTGAATAAACTCCAGGAGATAGTGAAGGATGGGGAAGCCTGGTGTGCTGCAGTCCATGGGTCGTAAGAGAGTCGGACACGACTTAGCAACCGAACACCGCTACCAACAATCAGAACCTACTGTATAGCACAGGGAACTCTCCTCAGTGCTCTGTGGTGACCAAATGGGAAGGAAATCCAAAACAGAAGGGGTATATGTTTATGTACAGCTGATTGACTTTGCTGTACAGTAGGAACTAACACAACATTATAAAGCAACTATACTCCAACAAAAATCCAAAAAGAATAAAATTAAATTAAAAAAAAAAAAAGAGCATGTGTCTCGTTCTCTGGGAAGTACTCCTTAACTTCCCCTAAATAATACCACATACTCTTAGTAGGAACCCTTTCCTTAACCTTATTTATTATGGCTCGTGGCTCCCTTAATAACAAAGATACACTCATTTTCATACCTAGGTATTCCTTGTCCTCAATAACTTTCCTTACTATTACTTGTCACAGATGACAGCTATATATTTATATCATTATTTCATGAAGACATGAAATAAGTTTCAGGCAGTACGGGGAGAAGAGGTGTCTCTTTTCTTGTCTTCTTGTGCCTGGCACACTGTAGGTACGTACAACAGATGTGAATACGTGAACAAATAAGTGAGCAGTGCAGTGTGCGTTCAGAGCCTGAGCTCGCAAGCTAAACACACTTGGGTACAACCCAAGTTCTTGCTGTCCAGTTATGTGACCTTTGGCGTGCGTTTTTCCTCTCTAAGATTCGGTTTCCTCATGGGTAAAATGGAGACAATAATAGTTTCCTCACACGGCTGTCATGAGCTTGAGAAAATGCAAACAGTGCGTGTATTTAGCTTGAAACCTGGCACAGGAAAAGCGCTTCATGGATTACTGTTGTTGCTGCTGTGATTGTCGTAACTGCTTCTGGTTTTACCTCCAGCCGTGGAATGAAATCAGGATGAGCTTAATTCTCCAGTTTTCTGCTCTTGGTCAGTAGGGTAGGGGAGAAAGGACTCCTTGCTGAGCTTTGGTCAGCCTAGTCTCGGTCACTTGTGGCTTCCTGTCACCTCGGCTGCCTGGCTCCCTCCCAGCGGCCTCGGCTAACTTCACCCGCCCCTCCCTGTCATCTCTGGGCTGCATTTTTACTTTCCTACAAGTCTTTCTAGACCCACTTCTTTAATGTACTTGCTTTTATCTTCTGTGACAGCACCCAGTTCCTAGGACCTGGCATAGTTTCTCTGAAGAGAAATGAATTCACACTTGAAAATGGTTCCACTTTCCTGACTTCCAAACACTGTCCCCAGACCAACCGCGTACCCCCTGACTTTCAGGATGACTTCCTGCCCCAGTTAGGAGAGTGTCTGGCAAGAAAATGGATGGCTACTGTCCCCCTGCCCCTTGGGACATTTTAGCTTTGGGGACAAACAAGTTTAGTCACCGACGCTGAGGAAGGCCTCATGCACAGAGAGCTCGCTTGCTCAGTCAGCCGGACCAGACCAGACCAGACCAGACAAGCCTGATTTGCCTCAAGGTCCTGGCTCTCGGACCCTCACTGTATTTATAAGTCTTAACAGTGTAACTGTGAATTCCATTCGGGTGATGCTGCTTCTGGCTGGCACAAGGCCACGGTTTCCCGTCATTCACAAGCAATTTTGAGGCCTGCTGATATGGGCATCGAAACCACTGGGGCTCTTTTATGTAACCGTGTGCATGCATTCTCTTGTTAAAATTGTTTGGGATATCTTTTAAATTTATTAAATATTTTCTGAAAATATGGCTACTTCCAGTTGGAAAAAAAGGAAAAAAAAGTGTTTTCTTCTCTTTCACCTCCCAAGATATTGCTTTGCAGTACATCCTATAAAAATAAAGAGCTTTTTACTGAGTTCAAGATTTAAACAAAGACAAAGAAAAAGCAGTTTCTAAGCAGAAAAATGCAACAAAGACTTTACTTCTTACCAAATAACTTAAGAATGTCTGAATAAAAACATCCCAAAACCTGGCTAGTGCCAGAATTTCTCAGATAAGTAAGAGAGGAGAAAAACACAAATCCAACCCCAAAGCACAGAGAAATCCATTAAGGGCAAAAAGAAAGCAACATGCAGTTGAAAAAGCTGTTAAATACTTAAAGAATTGAATTCTATTTCCTAGAAAGAGCAGTTATACCTCAGAGAGTTTCTTAATGTTCTTTTGTTAGAAGCAGTTGGGAAAATTCTGCAGGGGTCTACCTCTTCCTCCAGGAAGCTTTCTGCGACCCCAGGACCTGCAGCCTTACTCTGGATCACCACTCTCTTCTTACAGGCTCCTTTACCCCATAATGCTTGTGCATCACATTGTAAAGCATTCCCATGGTTTAGTTTCTTTTCTGCGACCCCAAAGATTGTATCCCACAAGGATTCTCTGTCCATGGGATTTCCCAGGCAAGAATACTGGAGGGTGTAGTCATTCCCTTCTCCAGGGAATCTTCCAGAGTCAGGGAGCGAACCTGAATCTCCTGCACTGCAGGTGGATTTTTAAATTCTGAGCCCCCTGGGAAGCCCAAAGCATTTCCCACCGTGTATCAATAGTCTTTCCATCTAGCCTGTCAGCAGCCTGGATGTAGGATATAGACTTCTATTCGCGTTACCCCTACAGCACCTACCAAGATGCCTTGAACACAAGAGATCAATAAATATGAACTGATTAACTCACTTGAGAATTCACAAATATTTTCTTTAAACCTATAAGGAATACAAGTAGGAAAAAAGTGCTTCACTCCATTATACCAGGGAAAAAAAGAGAATCTGCTATTCCAGAAATTTTAAGTTATTTGGGATCTTTATTCAATTTTTGGAAAAAGTGTGGAATCTTTGGGCTATAAAGAAATATAGCCACTTGGTGTCTACTTTCATGTAACATTCTCCCTTGCAAAATCAAAGCTAGATATAAAAGGCAGAAAAGTAGATGTGGATACGGAAAACACAAATTTATTTGCTGTATTTTGGTATCCTAGAATCAGAGAAATCTTCTCTTAAAAAGGAAAGTGTTATACTTAGGCTACCAATGTTATTCTTATCAGCACTTGGCAAGTTTTCAAAACTGTTATCCTCAATAGGATAATGTGAAAATTGAAACAGCTTTAAAAAACACTTTTAATGAAATCTGGTCTGATTAATGAAAGATTTTCTACCATATGACTGTCCTTTGGTCCATTTTTAGAAAGAAAATCTTGTGCTCTTTAGAATATGGATATGACAACATTTGTGCAAAAATTTCCAGTTTACAAAAATACATCAAAATGCATTACAATATTCTTTCAAACATTTATACATTTTATCTTACAAATATATATATTTATATATATATTAGTACATATTGATTCTCAGTTTAAAAGCACTATTTCACTTAATGCTCTTTTAATGATTTATACATATGTTCTTTTGATGATTTATGCATATTTCTTTTAAATTTAGGAAACTGAAGTAGCTAACATGTTGGAAGAACAGCACTGCATCTCATTTATTTTATGGCATCCTATCTGCTGAGATTAAGCCCAGATTATACTAGCTTTCTTTCTTCAAATGAGTAAGCGAATACACCGAGATTTAATTATTTACTAAAGAGTATAAAGGGACAACTGCCTCTTGGATTTTCTGATTTTCAAGACTGCCAGCATCAGAATATGAGGATTCTGTCTTGGCCATTCTGAGATTTACAGTCACCGGGTTCTCTGATTTCATTCATGTATATTTTTGAGGATAGCTGACAGGAAATGAGTTGATACTAAGCTTAATATGTTGTGATGTCTATAGAATAGATGTGACACTTGCCTGGCTAATTAATGCCTACCTCTCTACCCAGATGGAAGCTTTGTAAGAGATCATCATATTCAGTCCTGCACTTCCTTCCTTATTTAATGTTCTCATGGTCACATGAGATCACCAAATAAATGCTCAGGTCCTGAGCTACATTTCCATGTTTAGTAAATCAGGAAATAGTGAAAGATGTGTTTTGTGACTTTCATTCCAAACTTAGATTAAGCATGAGTATTTAACAGCAAGTGAATGGAATGAATGAGAGAGATGTCAAGATTTGAAGAAATAAATAAATAAAATTTAAAAAATAATAAAATAAAAAATAAAAAAGAGAGAAAAAAATCTGAATTGATATCTAAGACAATCTACAATAAAAACTGCCTGTGTAAGAAATTTTAATCAATATAGTCTTCCTCTCAATGAAAACTCTGCTGATTCTCACAAGTAAAATCAATTATTTGCTCTTTTATGTCCCACCATTATTCTCATCATGGCACCCAAAACGTGATTGTACTTGTTACTAAGGAAAGGCATTGTGTTTTACTCATCTCTGAATCCCTATTAACTTCAAAAATGCTGGAACATAGTGGATACTAAGTATGTTTGCTCCCTAAACACTGAATAAATAAATGTGCAGTCAGTGCCCTGAAGGATTCTGTACTGGAGCTGGGAGATGATCAATCACTCAATATTCAGTGGTACCTACTATAGGAGGTAGAAGAAGGCAACAGTGAGATGAACACTTGAGAAATCAGAAATAACAGAAATGAGATTTCCCTACATATAATGGGAAATCTCTGCTCTGCTCAGAGCAGAGATGAAAAAAAAAAATCAAATTTAAGAGACTAAGACTTAACTGGAAACTAACCAAGTCTATTTAAAGTCTTTAGAAAAAATTTGCTAGTAGGAAAGAAGGTTGGTTGCTCATACATATAGGGTCATTGAGAAAGTCACAGAGTAACCATTCATACAAGCTCAGTCTAGAGTTCAAGCTTATCCCACCAAAGGTCACTACCTTTCCAATTCTGTGTGCAGGCTTATCTTTATGATAAAAACACATCACCAGTCTTAGAACCAGTCATTAGTCCTTTGTTCTAATCCCTTGAACACTCAAATAATTTGACTAACCGTGTTTGCCTTGATTCCATGTTCACCAGGAGTTCTGATGGTTATAATGGAACTCATACAGCTTGCTCAGAGGTAGAAGATGCATTTACCTGAGGACCTGAGTGTCTGGTTATCCAAGTTTTCATGTTGAAAATGAATAAACCAGCATTCTAATCAGCTTCCAACAATCAGGCAAAGGTGAGTTTGCCTTAGTTGATGTAGCAACACATGGTATACTGATATTTAAGTCATCGTGCTTGTGGGTCTGAGGGCCAGAGTTTAATTTTAACCAACCCTCCAAGGTGATTCCTCCCTCTGGGTACTTGTGGCCCTCCCTAAGCATCACATCTCAGTGATGTGACTCTCATGAGTCCCCAAGAGCCATCTGCCTTTTCTTGAAATGGCTTCACAGATGATGTGCTTCTTACTATGCTTTAAACCACCAGAGAGTGATCCAAATTAACACATAATGAAGTGAGAAATTGTTTGGTACAAACTTAAAGTGCCATACAAATTCCAAAAGAGTAAAGATCCTTGTGGTGGGCAATGATCCAAGGAAAGATCTCTAAAGACCTATGGTCCTAAGAGAGGGACTTGAGGTCTGGGTAGGATGTAAGTGGGTGGAAAGGAGGGGAAGGAAATTTCTAACAGGAGGGCATAGGTCCACAGATGTAGGGGTCAGAAGGCTTGGGTCACACTATTGGAGTATTAGAGTTAGAGACTGGTCAACATGCCCTCTCTTTACCCCCTTTTAATAAGTCCTGGAGACTGATGAGAAAAGAAATGAATGTCTTATTTAAGCTTTGAACTGTAGACATTAATGAAACAAAATGAAATGAAACCCAGCGTCTTAGTATGTGCCTAGTTTCTGAAGAAGGATGAAAAATAAGTGAAAGTGTTAGTGGTTCAGTTGTGTCCAGCTCTTCACAATCCCATGCACTACAGCCCACCAGGCTCCTCTATTCATGGAAGTCTCCAGGCAAGAATACTAGAGTGGGTAAGCCATTCCCTTCTTTAGGGGTCTTCCCAACCAGGGATCAAACCTGGGTCTCCTGCATTTCAGGCAGATTTTTATTGCCTGTGTCACCAGGGAAGCCCCCTCAGAAGGATATTAACCTCTTAATAATTTGCTCATATAGACCAATTTTTTTAATACCATCAGTTATGCAATGAGAACATTTACATGAACTTTAAAAACAAACTGAAGAGAAAAAAAAGTAATATCCACTACCAAAAGAAAGGCAAGTTTGAATAGTTGGGTTATTTATCATCCCAAATTTATTTTAGAGACTAACATGACCACAGGAAATGAGTGAGGAATTATGGTAATTAATTCCTAATAAAAGGAACATTTAAATAGATAACTTTCCTTTTAATTATCCCCCAAATAATTGTTACACATAGATAAAACTATTATCTTTGAACCTGAAACATTGATAGTGGGGGAAAGTTAGATATGTAAATACTTTCCTCCATTCTTTATAAATAATACTGAAGTAAAGAAGAAAATGAAAAAGAACTAAGATTATATTCTCCCAGATCAACCTTGATTCATAGTTTTTAAAGGTTATACTCCATTTACAGTTACTATACAATATTGGCTATATTCCCCACTGTTGTACTGTATATCCTTGTATCTTATTTTATGCCTAATAGTTTGTACCTCTTAATCTCCTTCCTTATACTGCCCCTCCCCCTCCCTCTTCCCACTGGTAACCACTAGTTTATTCTGTATCTGTGAGTCTGCTTCTTTTTTGTTATATTCACTAGCTGGTGGTATTCTGTGTAGATTCCACATGTAAGTGATACAGTATTTATCTTTCTCTGTCATATTCATTTCACTTAGCATCATCAGGCCAGCTATTATTAGAGATGTAGGTAACCCCTCTGATTTGCCTCCTAAAGATCTCTATTTCTGTCTCTCCTCTCTTTTTGTCTCTCTCTCTCACACACACACACATACTCGTTTACACACACATGCGAACTTAAGAAACTTCAACTTTCTCTGTTCCAAGAGAAATATTACTTAAAAATGTAAGGATATTTTAGAAAAACTTCATTTTCATTTCTTAACTGCTATTAAACTGGAAAATTCTTTGGAATCCTATTTCTGAAAAGCATACTTTTAAAAATGTATTTACTTTTAATTGAAAAAGAGATTTTTAAAGAGATTACTCGAGTTAACAAAATCCAACAGTGACAATAGAAGTCCTCTGGGGTGGGTGGATTTAACTTCTGAAAGGCAAATGAAAACATAAATTTTCCACATTTAAGTGGAACAATAGTGACATAAGGACAGTCCTGAAGAATGACTCCTCAACTCTGAAATTCTCACAACCTTTTCTCAGGAAAGCTATAAAAAGAGTCAGTTTTGCCCTAGTCAGAGCAATTTTATCTAACTAATTGCACCCTCTGGACCTTTGAAAAACTGACATTCTCCATGACAGATCAAATTTGGATGTGGCTCATAAAGAAGCTCCCAAGGAGACTTTCATGCTTATTTTCCTCCTTAAGATCTAGAGCAAAGGTTGCCAAACCGTGGCCTGAGGACCAAATGTGGCCCACTGACTGATTTTGTAAATAAAGTTTTATTAGAACACAGACACGCTTTTGTTTACATATTGTCTCTGCGGCTACTTTCAGGTACAGGGACAGAGCTGAGAGGTTCTGACAGTAACCGTGTGGCTCACAATGCCTAAACTATTTGCTCTCTGGTCCTCTACAGAGCAAGAGCTTCTATTTCCTGACCTGGAGGAATCTGTATCCCTTCTTTAGACCGAAAGTCAAGATACCTGGATTTTAAACTGCATTCTGCCAGTAAATCTCTATCCGACCTTGGGCAAGTAGTCACTTCCCTCAAGGTTGACTTTTTATCTATATAAGATGGAGAGTTAGCCCATGTGATCATCTATTCCTTATTAATTCCCTCTAAATTTCTATGTGCCTAGGGTTAAGACCTTTCCTCATTGTATGATATTTTAAAGAAATCCAAATCAGTTTAAAAGGAGCCTTTCTTCAAAACCCAAGTTTACAGTGAAATGTTTCACATCATTTCAAGCCTTTAACAACCAAGTGATGATACCCCCTTGCTACCGTATCATGGACATGCCAGAAAGCTGCAGATTAGAGCTGGAAAGAGAATGTAAACAGCAATAAAATCTGTTTCAGACAAGGCAGCACATCTGGCCCACACTTTCCTAGAACAGATGCACTGTACTGCTTCTGCCAGAGATGAATGCTCTTTTCTGTCGTGTTTTTGGTAAGCGAGCGTCCTGTCTCTGCTGCCGCTTTGGAATCCTGAGGGAAATGGCAGGAGGCCTTACACCAAAAAAGCACTTTGCACTGATTACCAAAGCAAAATGTCTTTGTTTCAGTACGAAGGAGGCTGTGCACTATGCGAACTTGAATGCTACAGGCATATTCTACATTACACAATTTCTCTCTAGACACATGACAGAAGGCTACAAAATTAACGAAATGATGCTAGAGCAGGAATAGTCTCCTTCTTTCCAAAACTGCCCCAACAACTAAATGAACTTTTGTGAGTGCCGTCTTTACATAATAAAGTACATGCGATATTATCCTAAAACCCAAAACACCTAAAGTGCTTCAAATAGAGAGCAGAAAAGGGACTAGATCTCAATGCTAATGACTATGATTTGAAAACCAGCAAGCCTGTTACCTTCAAAATAAACATTTTTTTCCCATTTCTTTTCTGCCTGGAAAATAATGGTATTGGCAGGTATCATTGCATCTCTGAACCAGAAATGATTGGTTCTTGGTCTCCATAGCAGGGGATTTTGAATAAGAACGAGCAGATATGGAATTTATAAAGTATAATGAATGCTCACTCTGAAACACTGTATTTTGAAACATGAAGAAGTACTTAACAAATGAGTCTTCCCAAACCCAAATTACTTGGTTACCAACATCTCATTTTATCTTCTAAGGGATACTGCCCCAGGTGGCACTAGTGGTAAAGAATCTGCCTGCCAGTGCCAGGGACACAAGGGATGTAGGTTCGATCCCTGGGTCGGGATGATCCCCTGGAGCAGGAAGTGGCAACCCACTCCAGCATTCCTGCCTGGGAAATCCCATGGACAGAGGCGTCTGGAGAACTACAGTCCACGGGGGTCACAAAGAGTCAGACGTGACTGAGCCTACATGCACACGCACTAGTGATACTGAGTTCTGTGCATTTACCACACATTTACCACACAGGATAGACTTTTAGCTGGCACCTTTGTTTTCTGTAGTGCTTTTCTTTGCAAGAAAAAGACGCTAGTGCACTATCCATCATTTCTGCTAGATCATCTCCCCAAATCCCCGAGAACAGCACTATCCGCTTTTCTCTCTCTCTCTTACAGAGAAACCTCTGAACTGGATGCTAATATTTTGCAGACCAAGCATGAGCCAAAATGGATTAAAAAATCTAAGCTGGCATATCTGCATCAGTCTAAGGAGTTTTCAAAGTAAGAAGTGCAGCGTTAAGCTGATTAGCGAAGCTGCGGCTCTCCCCTGCCCCCGCCCCTCCCCCAGCCCTGTATTTTACTTTACCTTGGCTTCTTGGCCAGTCAGTCCTTTTCTCAGCCGCTCAGATCCTGCTTAAGTCCCATCTCTGTGATCACACTTCTCTCCAGCCCTCACAATGCTTTGAACATAGAAGGAGTCTATAAATACTGTTAGTTTGTTTAGAGTCTTCTTAGATGGCCTCAGTCCACGTTGATCTCTACCTTCCTTAACGCCTTCGAGGTTTACTGTCTCCCCCACACAGTAAACACCTTATTATTCTCAGCACTAAGAGTCTGGCCCACATAACATGTTTGGTTTCCTTTCTCCAATGAGACTGCCAGCTCCCAATGGATGAAGCTGTTTTCCATAGTATCTGGTGAACTGTTAGGCACACAGAAAACATCCCAAAAATACTTTTTTTTTTTTCAAATCCATAACAGCAGTTTTCATATAGCTTGAAAGCTTATGCAGCTTACCAGTTGTCTTGTGGGTGACTACAGGTCAAATTTTATATCAGAAACATCAGTAAGGTCATACAGTGGAAACCCCTAAATGGGATAATTTTAATAAATAAATATATATATATATATATATATATGGAATTCCAGGGCCAAATGAAAGGGACTGTTTCAGTCATTACTTGCAGGGAGGAACATCTAAATTCATAAGAAAAGAGCTAAGTAAATGAAGAAGGAGATGTAGAGAGAACACATAGTAAGAGTATGAAATTTAACTAACTGATCAAGTATAGGCCAAAACGGTTACAAAACTTAACAATTCATTCCTTCATTCTTTAATGTAATAATCAGGCATTGAGTCTGGCTATGGGTATAACCCATTTGGAAAATGACACAATCTTTCACAGTTTGTCCAGTTTCTTCAGGGCTCACAGATTGGCACAGTTGACACCTGCCCATTGTTCAGAATGCTAGTGCAATGAGAGGAAATTGCTAAGCTAATGTTTATTTCAACCAACACTTTGGGTGCATCCTGACAACTCAAACATCTGTTTTAAGTAGAAACATCAACCGAGCCAACTTACTACATTGATAAAACTGGGAAAATTGCTCAATATTCTGCTTTGTTCTGCTCGTATGAACACAGCCTAATGTTTTCCATGCCACCGAATTAGTACTTAGGTGGTTAAAGGCACCAGAGGAGCTTTTGCAGACTCCATGCCAGCTGTGCTCTAAGGAGAATTAGGTCTGAAATACCCGGCTCAGAGGACAAGCCATTAGTACAGGCTTTACTTGTTTCATTAATATGGAGGAGACAGGAAAACTGTTACTTACACTATGATAAAGTCTGATCTAAGCATTTCATGCTCGGACACCTCACCTAAGAAACTAGTGACGGGTTTGTATAAAGGGGAAGAGAAGCATTAGGCTCATCAGACACTAAACAAAACTGAGCTAAGGAACATTTTTGTTATGTTTCAAGTCAAATAGCACATTCTTCCCCTCCTAGTGAGACAAGATCTATTTTTTCTCTAAGTGGCTAACCTCTGGAAATCATTTGAGAGACTAGGGAAAGAGAACCCAATTTTGAACAAAATCTCCATGCTGAGTCCAAGCCTGGTTGTCTTTGCAGTGGTGTTTCCATGACGGCGTGGTTGTCATTGTTCCAAACTATCCCCCTGCCAGAGAAGTTCAACTTCAGCTCCTGGATCAGTAATTCTTTTTCCAACAGTAGGTGTCATTGTAGCTACTATGGCTGCAGACGAAACTTCCATTTTAGATATGATATGTCAAGGTGGGCTTACTAATGCTTTTTTGGTCCCAGCTTTATTGAGATGTAACTAACACAACGCTTGTTTAAGGTAGATCTGATAAACATTTATCAGATGCAAAATGATCACCACAATAAAGTTAGGTAATACATCCTAACCTCACAGTTACCATTTTTTGGTGTGTGTATATGTGTCTGTGGTGAGGGCATTTAGGATTTACTCTGAACAACTTCCTTTTTTTATATTTATTTTATTGAAGTGTAATTGATTTACAATTTCATGTAAAGTGCAACTTTCAATATGCATTACACTATTGTTGGCTACAGACACCATACTGTATAGTCGATCCCCATTCATTCATCTTAGAAGTGGAAGTGTGTACCTTCTGACCACAGTCACTCATTTCTCTCACCTTCCTAGGCCCTGGTAACCCCCAATCTAGCCTCTGTTCCTATAAGTTTGGTAGTTTAGATGCCACATATAAGCGAGGTCATACAGTATTTTTCTGTTGATGAGCCAGAATCTACTAGAAGAGGTAACTCAAGAAATGTGACTTATTCAAGTGTCTGGAATGCACAGTCAGATGAAGAACTTGCTCACAAAATGAGGGAGAGTATTATTGAGTCACTGATGGAATACAGCTGATGGGAGCTTCTTGGAGAAACCAAACTAAGCAGAAAGGAAATTAACAAGGGGTCTGTTGAAGGGTCATTGTCCAAAGGAGTAAGTAGCAACTTTGGGCTTCAGAAGCCTGTGGAAAAACAGAAAGCAGAGGTGCCTGTATGCCTGCCTGCTAGGTTGCTTCAGTTGTATCCAACTCTGTGACCCTACGGATCATAGCCCGCCAGGCTCCTCTGAGCATGTGATGTCCCAGGCAAGAAAACTGGAGTGGGTTGCCATGCCCTCCTTCAGTAGATTTTCCAGATGCAGGGATGGAACCCACGTCTCTTACATCTACTGCAATGGCAGGCAGTTTGCCACTAGCACCATCTGGGAAGCCCAAATGAAGAGGCACTGTGGTTCAAGTGGAAGCTGGAAACAGCATGTGGCACCAGGACTAGACCTAAGAGGCACAGACTGGGCCAGCCAGGGGTGAGGCGGGTTGGCACAAGTACAACTGCAATAAAAGAATGTAGTGTGTGTTGCTGAGTCGCTCATTCATGTCTGACTGAGAATCCATGGGATTCTCCAGGCAAGAAAGCTGGAGCGGGTTGCCATTTCCTCCTTCAGGGGATCTTTCCAGCCCAGGGATTGAACCCTCGCCTGCCGCGTCTCTTGCACTGGCAGGCGGATTCTTTACCACTGAGCCACCTGAGAAGCCATCTTAAGAATGTCAGAACTGTCTTATTAAATACTCCAGCTCCCACACTTGAACACATGGATATGGTCTGGCCCAATCCTTCTGATTTTCCGTAACATAAATGCTGTGCTAGTCTTTCAGTGACTGGCAGGTAATGTCAGGTTTGGATGATTCAACACACTAGAAAGAGGGTCTCTAGACAGCAGATCACTGGGGTAACTTTTCTTCCTTCTCTTGGGTGATGGCAGTGGAGGAGATGAATGTGAATAGCTTTTGACTTTGGAGTCATTGCCAGTGCTACCATTTCTCTAGGGCAGTTCTCTTCAGAAAGCCAAGCACAGAATCTGCAAACACTTTGGACATTGTAGCCAATTTCAGAGTAACGGCAAATTCCTGGGACAGAATCAAGAACTTTCAAGGTTTTGGTTTTCCTAAAACCTGAGGCCATACATAATGCGATTATACTTTTTCATGTTTAAGAGTTTACACATTAAGTGTGAATTAATAGACTTTGAGTTTCTTTTATGTTTTTCAATTCAAGGTACCAGGGAATCAATTAAAAAAAAAAAAAGAAGTCACAGATCCTGGTTTCAAAATTCCAGGGCTATCATTTACAAGCCGTCCACGTAGAGTTCCCACTTAGAGTCTGTTTTTTATCTTAAGAAAATGGAATAATGGCACCCACATCTTAGAGTACAGTGGTGGCCACGTAACAGAGCAGAATGATGGTCAAAGAGGCAGATACGTCAGAAAGTTCTGGAATATTTGTATCCCTCTCTCCCTGATCCCTCCCATAGCTATGTTGACCTGCTCAGGTCTTCATCACACTTCCAAGCTGCAGTTTTCTCATTGGTAAAATAAGAAAATCATTGATTCTGAACAGAGTGGTTGTAGGGATCAATTGAGATTAAGGGAGTATTTTCTTGTTATTAAAAGCTTCACAGGCACCGTCATCAGTTACATTGTATGAGGACATATTAACCAATAACTTTTTTCTTTGTTGCTATATAGCGGTTAGATTTATAATCTACATTAAAGACCAAAGCTAAACAAAAGCTAAGGGTCTGTGCCTTAGAAGGCTAAATCACCATTAAAGTAAACCATTTGGAAAACTTGATTAGCTGTTCAATTTTATATGGTGATGATTCTTTCCCCATGTTTTCCTCACAGACAAAAAAAAAGGGAAAATTTGGTTTGTTTTTCACAGTATTAAGAAAAGTTGATGAACTGTCTGTGTCAGTGTTATATATTTAGTGGATTTATTATTACTTTTGCAGTGCTTTGGCACAGCTCAATTTTAGATGCAATTACCACATTATAATCTTGGCAAAACCCACTGTTCCAAATAATGCTCTGATGTACAAATGAGTCTTCCTCACAAATGAAAACTGCCAAGGGAAAGGTACCATTACAATACATAAAAATGAAAAGTCTCATTTTCAAGCACAGAATAACTATAAGTTTTACTTCAAGGCACACACTATATACACACAAACTAAAAAAAAAAAGTTATAATTAAGATGTCTAACTCTCCCCAAATAACACTCTAATATACAATAATTCATTGTAGGGTACGTAGGCAGCCTGGATCAAACAGCATCTCCCTACACTGTGAACTAGAAATACTAGATTCAAATGTGTCAAAATATTTCTGCCACTTTTTTTATAACATGAAGATAAACACTGTGTGATCAGAAGATTCTAGAATCATTTTATCACTGACATCATAATTTATGGTGTGAGGTCAAGCTTTTATAAAAGTGTGTGCTTATAAATAACTTATAACTTCTATAACTTACAGTATTTTCCTTAGCTCTGCCTCACAATAACACCGTACATGGGCTTTCTAACATAAAGGGCTTCTTGCTTTAGTAGAGAAACCGGCTCGGAAACGAGGACTAACAGAACGTACTGTCTTATTAGGTGACCCTTCTGGGCAGACAAATGTATGCAGCTTTCCTTTCCGATATCTCCCGGGTACTAATAGAGTCAATACAACTGATACAACAGCATTTTGGAAACAACGTTGATGACTACTGCCCTGGCTCCCCGCAGGGGGTAATTTGCTCCCCCAGCTCATCAGATATTCGGCAATGTCTGGGGACCTTGTTTTAACTGGAAGGGGGAGGCCAAACTCGCATCTAGTTGGTAGAGTTCAGAGACGGTGCTGAACATCTTACAACGCACAGGACAGCTCCCCACCTCAAAAGAAGTTATCCAGTCCAAATTCTCAGTTGCACCGAGGGTGAGAAACACTGTCCTTTGGGGTTTGTCTCTCAGGGCTTCCCTTGTGGCTCAGCTGGTAAAGAACTGCCTGCAATGCAGGAGACCTGGGTTGGATTCCTGGGTTGGGAAGGTCCCCTGGAGAAGGGAAAGGCTACCCACTCCAGTATTCTGGCCTGGAGAATTCCATGGACTGTATAGTCCATGGGGTCGCAAAGAGTCAGCCACGACTGAGCGACGTTCAGTTTCGCTGATAACATAACAGGTATTGCCCCTTAACACCCCTTTCCAGAGTCAGTAGCCTTGGATCAGTCATTATCGTGAGGGTCGATATCAGAGCAGGATCTAAACCCTTCATTTCCAGCTGGGATCCCTTCAACAACACAGGAACACAGATCCAGACCAATGAGCTCTTGGTTTGTTTCAGGTTAAGTCTGTGGAATTTTTTTGAAGTTCTAGTTTGGCTTTGTTCAGTCATGTTAGAAAGTATGTTAAGTATCATTCCAGTTTAAACTAGTTCATCAGGCCTATTTACGGACATGTTTTGGTTCAGTTACAGTCTTGACATTTGGGTCTGTTTAGTTTAAGGTGCAGCCCATTCTATGATTCTGGATTTTGGCTACGGCCATTTGCTTTATGGCCTGCCCACGTGAATGTGACTGAGCAGAGAGCTGTGGCTCATCATCAGTGATGGCCACAGAACCTTCTGTACTCCAAAGGAGTTAATTTGCTCTTGACTTTGTTTTGCAGGAGGACTCAATAATGCAAGCACCAAACCTAGAGTTTTTAGGATGCATGTACTCCCTACTTTCTGTAGCTTGGTATAAGACTCTAAGACTTCACTAAGAAAACTGGCTTATTTCATATTATATCTACGAAAAGGTACAAAAGTCTCAAATGTTTCCAAGTTTTCCTGAAACTGTTTACTTGAGTACACTGTGAAGAAAAAAGAAAGGAAAAAAAGTTCTTAAAAATCTCCAGGGATTTAAAAAAAAAAAAAGCCCATTTACTCTTATTTTGCAATGGTCCTGGTTGTGAAATCATCAGACTGAAAAATACTGCAGGCGTGTTGAGGGTGGCTTTTAGTGACAAGATTTCCTTAAGGCTGTAAACAAACCAAATTCATTAAGAGAAAGAAACAGAAGTGGCAGATTTCATCATAAAATGGAGAACACATTTTCCAGCTGAATTATAGATACAGCACAAAAAGCGGTTGTTTCATTTTTTTAAAACCTCAGTTTCTGCAGGCTGAAACAGAACATTTCAATTGGCTCAGATCATGAAAGCCATCTGCACCTGCTCACAAAACAGCTTAAAGGAAAAAAAAGAAATCTGCACAAAGGATTTTAACTTACACAGACAGTAAGGAATAGCCTCTGGTCCACAGGCACCCGTAAGAGGAGGAGCAGTACGAAGCAAAGGAGATCATCATTTTTTGAAAACTACCAATAAATAATCATATAAGATCAGTTTACAGCGTTATTTCTGTTTTACCTGTGGCAGCTCCGCTTTGACTGTCTTGGTTGTATGTTAAAAAGTTAGGCGATTACAATTCAATTATGAGGGGTTTTCTTTTATGTAGCCTAGGGTTGAATGAATTACTGGCAGGAAACTTCAGCTCATGAACTCAATCAAAAATCCTTTCATTTGTCAGAGCTGCTTCCTGCCCCTCTCTTTTAAACATCTGCTTCTCCAGTTCAGGGACAAAACCAACTCTCTCTGTCCCTCCTTCCCTCCCTCTTTGTTAAAATAATAAGCAACCACCCAAAGTTCCCTTGCAAAAGTTACAGATTTTCTCTTAAACACACGCTTGCTCCCAGTAGAGTTTATTTAATATATCTTTAATAGCTTCCTTGTAGTCCTCGCTTCCTTTCCGCTTTTAAATGCTGGAAAATCTCAAGCTGACAAAAGAAGACATTTTTAAAATGCGAACCTTCGCAGAGCTAAGCCCGGTCGGTCTCCAGGCCAATTAGCTGGGAGCGAGGCGGCCCGGCGGGGGAGGGGGCCGGCTGTCGGGAATCGCCTGCACTCCTTAAAAGGCTGCCACTTCCTGCCAGAAAAGGCCAGCTCTGCACAAACAGAAATAGGGTGGAAGGAAAACAGGAGGCGTTGCTCAAGCTCCAAACTAGCTGCGCGTGTCCACGCGCGCGCCGGAGGGAGCCCGGCCGCGGCGCGCGGGCCCCGCAGGAGCTCCGGCCGAGGAGCCCACAGCCCGCGGGCATCAGCCTGGCCCGGCAGGCGCTCCCGCCGCCGAGAAGGGGGGCCCGGCCGTGCAAGTCCGGGGGGAGGCGGACAGTGTCCTTTGGGCACCCAGCCTGCGCTGCGCGCGACCTGAGCCCTCCCGGCGCCCGCGCGCCCCGCGAATGCGCAGGCTTCTCTTTGGGAAACGGAGTCAGGGCAGACCTCCGTGACTTCCTCTTTTGCCTAAAGAGATGAAGCTGGTTCTTCCTCTAGAGAAGGCTAGGTGAAGAAAGTTTGTACAATCTGGGCGCTATGCTGCCTAATGATGGCAACCCCATTAAAGATCTTTTATTAATAAAATGTCATCACCCTTTTTGGGACTCTCGATGTCACCCTTGAGGGAGAGCATTTAAGAATGCTTACCGAGAATTTATAAACATTTTACACTGCACGAAATGATGCTGCTTTTAATAAGGCATGGTACATAATACAACCAGCTGTTGTATCATAGTAAAGCTTTTGAATGTTTTCATATCTAAGCTATGCTTGTAATTCTAAAATTAGATAAAGAAGCTTCCGGTTCTTTTACCCTTCCTTGTTCCTATGGATGGAAGAATTTGAGCTATAGTGATTAGAAAATTACTGGTATCAAATCTGCTACAGTCAATACATTCACAATTCTTACATGTTGTAAGAATTTACCCTTAAATTTAAAAAAAAAATATGGGTTATATGGTTAAAGCCATGTATTCTTATGTTAATATGAGTAATAACAACAGCTAATGTTTCTGAGCCCTCACCATGTGCCAACTGTGATACAAAGTTCTTTACATGCATAATTTATTTTAATCTCCACAACCCTGTCTAGAACTATGATTATGCACATTTGAAGAAACAGAGGTTTATATCTTTAGTTTGCTGTAGTCCAGAGAATTAGTATGTAGCAAAGCTGTGACTTGTACCTATCCACCTCCACTCAAAGCAGCCACCCATCCATCCATCCAATATGAAACATCTATTATCTGGAATACACATTCAATCAAATAGATAAGACATACACAAAACATTTTTTTAACTTACACATCTATTTTATGGAATTGAAACATAAGAAACTATATTTTAAAAGTTCAGTCATCAGAATAAAATACATACCTACTAAATTGTAGAAACAATAGTAAAAGAAAAAAATAAAAAAAAAAAAAAACCAAAAACCTGCTAACAAGAAATCCAATACTCCTTTGACATACAAAATTTAACATTCAAGGTATTTCTCAAAAGACCATTTTTTTCCTTGAATTTTCCAAAGAATTTTCAAAAATAAATTCAGGGAACATTTGGGAATAGCAAGTTTCCAAAACAAAACGTGCACAGCTAGATTAGTTTGTCAGTTTTGCCATTTTCTTTTTCAGTGGAAAGTTCATTGGACAAATTACAATCTCACCCCAGACAGGATGTGAGAATGTTTTTGTAAATCACAATTTACGGCATATTAATGTCATGTGAAAGTTTTCCCAAAAAAGAACCCACATGAAATTTGGTTATTAAACTTTAAATAAACCCTTTTTCATACCTATAAGCTTCAAGTAGAAATTACCTATAAATGGATTTTTAGATTTCTTTTTAGTTTGATTCCTGAGTGTGGTGGGCAAAAGGTTACATCCTTTATATAAACTTTTGCTTTGGGCTAGAGCCAGTACATCTTTGTTTTGATATTTCATCTGAAATGCATCAAGTTGGATGTTTTACTTCAATACAACCTTGTAAGGGCTGTAAAAGTGTGGTCCAATTCAACTATTTCTATATTTACATCAATCACACTATCATGCTTTATTCTTTGCATGTCACATTCAACAAAAATGTGAGGGCTTATCACACTGCCAGATACTAACTATGCTAAGCAATAAAGACACAAAAGTACATAAAACACAGCTCTATATTGGAGAAAGTTCCTGAAAGAGACCCAGCAGTAAATTTACCTTAAGAACTGGATAAGTGCCCCAAATGAAGCATAACCCAAGTGTGTGGGACTCATCAGAAAAAGTGACTAATTCAGGGAAGGCCCTCTCCTCTACAAAGCATCTCATTTATCCATTCAACAAATATTTATTGGATTTTGAGGGATAAGCAGATATTTACAGGTGGGGAAGGTCAAAGAAGCATCATATGTGAAACCATGAAGTTCCGAAAGGGACTTCGAGTTCAGGGACACAGGGAAAATATGTACAAATACAACAAGAGCACCAAGGTTCAAGCTATCCATCCTGTCTGGGAGTCTAAGAAAGCATCAAGACAGCAGAGGACTTGTGAAATCCACTCCTGTATCCACAAACCCTGCTTGTAAACCGCTACTTCCAAAAGCAGTCAAAGGCACAGTACAGATTAAGCGCTCAATCCCTTTACTATCAAACCAGTGAGGAAATTCCTGAGACATTTCAGTAAAAGTCCAAATGCAGTCCAGTGGACCTAACTTACTTGCTGGGGAACAAATAAGCACTCCCATGGGCACAGTAGAGAAAGTTCAGACCATACTCCCTTCAGCATCACACCCAGGAATGGAGCTACACAAAATGACTGAGAGATGGGGGTTCAAGGGGGTACGCCTGCTCTGAGGACACCAGGGAGGAAGGACATGCACCCAGTTTGTCGATTAAGAATGGAGAACCACCTCCCTCAGACCAGCAGTTCTCAAGACTTCTCACCCTGTCTCAGTTCTGAATTCCAAGTAAAACAAGGACATGATTCATACCCCCCAGTTGCTTTTCTTTTCATGTGTAGCACGATCAAAAGAATAATTATACAGAAAGAAATTCTGCAAAGACAAAAATTGCGTGTGATTTGCCTTACATAAGGACCTCAATGTGCGGCTGGAAACCTCTGATTTGTTCTGTTGACTGGCAGCTTCAGGTTACAAGCAGAGAACAGAGAGCCCTCATTAACATCTTCCTGGGCTCCAACAAACACAGAGTCAGCTCAACACACCACTGTGTCCTGACAAGTATATATCAGATTTAGACCGTGCAAAAAGAATAAACCTCAGCAAACACTCTGATGACTTCTAAGGAAAGAGAGAGATGGGTCATCCACAGCTCAGTGAAGCGACCCTGGAGAAAGAACTTGGAGAGCTTGCTAAGAGAAGAATTCTAAGATCGGAGTTCAGTGGCCGAAAAGAAAAAGGTCACTATGCTTTAAAACCCTCCCACAGGCTCTCGCCTAATGTCTCATCCTCCTCCTCACCCGCCAACCCACACATAGAAAGCCTAGAAAGGACAGATTTCCTACAGGCAAAGTTGAGCATTTTCTACTGGATGGACTGCCTGGCGTCTGCTTTCCAGTTCATTTCAACCCGGTTCAGTCCAACTCGATACACACTGCAGATGCTCCTGCCCCACCTCTGCAGAACAGAAAGTGGCTGAAGAAAACCACCCGTTCAGGATTGCATGTCTCACATTCAGTGCTGGACCACTGATCTCAGGTGGCTCAGTGGTAAAAGAATCTGCCTGCCAATGCAGGAGACGTGGGTTCTACCTCTGGGTCAGGAAAATCCCCTGGAGGAGGAAATGGCAACCCACTCCAGTACTCTTGCCTGGGAAGCGCTATGGACAGAGGAGCCTGGCAGGCTACAGTCCAAGAGTTTGCCAAGAGTCAGACACGACTGAGTGAGTAAACAATAGCCTCAAGGGCACCATCAGTGTCGCCCTGTTCCTAGTACATTTCTCTGGTTCCATTTACTCTGTCGTTCTCCTCCAGGACTATTCCACATCTTTTCCTCTCTCCTCAAACCTCTAGCACCTTCTACCCAATGCTCAGTCCCAGTTGCTGGATTACCTTGAATTCTATTTCATTGAGAAAATAGAAGCAAATAGAACTTCTACGAATCCCCACCCCCACAAGACATAATAAGCCCTTCACTCATTTTTACACCTGCCTTCCAGTCTGCGCTCCTGTGTCTATCGATCACTTGAACTGTGACTAGTCCACAATGAGATGTGCTTTTCTATGTCATATACACAGGATTTTGACATTTTATCAAACATGAATGTAAAACGGCTCATAAATAATTGCTTTCTATTCAGTACATGTTTTAATAATTTGTATATATCGGGTTAAATCAAAGAACTAAAATTAATTTTTCCCTGTTTGTGTTTTCAACATAACGACTACAATTTTAAAATTACATCTGTGGCTCACACTGTTCTGTCGGGCAGGGCTGCCCTGTTCTCTGCTGGGACTCTGAGGGAGCTGTCAGGCTCTCAGCTGAAACTGCCTCCCCGTGCATTCCACTCTTCCCTTTCTCCCACTCAGGGCCTTCTCTCCAGAGATTCTCACTGCTTTCTTCTTCACCAATGTCCCCCTTATAATCGGATGGCTCCCATCACATATAAATATGCTGCTGTACCTCCTATTATTATAAAGAACCCCCTCCCCCCCAAAACCCAAACAAACAAAACCTTCTTGACCACACATCTTGATCTGGTTACCATCTTATCTCTTTATAGTGGAACTCCTCAAAAAATGTCTATACTCACTGTCTCCAATTCTTCTAGTTTCATCCTCTATGAATTCGCTTCCATCCCCACCCATCCACCAAAATGAATCCTGTCAAGCAGAGTGCACAGGAGCTAGCTGGAGCCAGCAGTTAAATTTAACAATTTTACAAGCTTCCTCTGAAACTACAGGTAGCTTCAAACATACTCTGGAAGTATTTACCGCATGGAAATTGGTACATACTACAAACCAGAAGAGCTGGTTATTCAGAGCAGCTCTGCCTGAAAATCATGACTTTCACCAAATTTTATAATCAAATATCAGTCCTCAGATTATCTAATTTATTGGTAGCATTTGGCAGGGACAAACACTCTCTCCTTAACTTTTTTCTTTACTTGTCTTATGGGGCACCGTCTTCCCTCATGTCTTCCTCACTGACACTGTTCTTCTGTCTCCTTTGCTAATTCCAGTTCCTCTAAATACTGGAAAGTCTTAGCACTTAGTCCAAACATCTCTCTTTTTTTTTTCTTAGTATCACTGGATATACATCATTTATTTCTCCTATTGCTTTTATCACGATAGTATAATATAAAGCTTCTAATCAAGCATGTTCTGGTTCTGTATTCAAGCTCAAAACCGTTCTAGGTATCAGGCTGGTTTAGTAAACAGTAACCAAACATCTTACAATAGGCTTTTCCTCATCAAGAGAATAAGAGAATAATAATAAGTAAAAGTATTTTTTACTTTTGTAAGCTTGCTTTGTTTGTCTGATTGTTTTTTTTCTAAAAAAAACCCCCAAAAGATATAAGGATGCTGACAGTGGCCTCCAGCCACCATTATAGGTTTGTCTGTTTAAGCCAAAAACTATCCGCACTTCTTCTCTGGTACTCTTAGTCTTGTGGTCCTTAATACCCAATGTACACCTTTAGGAGATCTCACCCATGAATTGCATCCAATCTACCCCCTGCCTACTTGACATCTTCTAAGTTGTCTAATAGGCATATTAAACTAAACATGTCTGAAATAAAAATTCTAATTCTCCCTCCTCCTTCTTCCCCTGTTGCCAAATATGATGCTTCAATAATATTCCTCAGCTCAATAAATGACAGTTCCAGGCACACAGCCACACACGTTGAGTTATCCTTGATTCTGCACTTCCTTTGAGCCCTGACATCCAACACACTGCACTCCTAATGCTGTCTTCAAAACATATCCGCTCGTACTGAGAATAAGAGCAAATCTTCCCAGGGTCTACAAAGCCCTATAAAGTACCCCTGCTACCTCTCTGACCTCATCTCCCACCCATCTCCTTTAGCTTACTCTGATCCAGCTGGAACATCTTTGTCAACAAAGATGCTCCTGGCTCAGAGGCTTTGTCCTTGCTGTTCTGCCTGAAAGCTCCTCTCCCAGATGGTCACATGGCCTGCTCCCTGACTTCCTCCTGCAGAACCAACCAAAATTAATCCCCTCCATGGCAGTTATCGCCTTATGACACACTCTCTTCACCTCTTGGTGTGTTTTATCATCAGCCTAGCCTTAGCAGGCATATTAGTTTTCATTGCTGTACACCTAGCATCCATCAGAATGCTTGGCATATATTACAAATTCAGTTTGTTGAATGTTTGTTGAATGAATGAAAAACTGATGCCATATTACCAGCTTTGGATCCTCAAGATAGCTACTGTCACTTTCTGGTCTGTGTAGAGTACTACCTGATGGACACATCTTGAATGGCATAGTATTTGGTTTCTCTGCCAGGCTGCCTTTGCATACAAGCTCAGTAGTGAGGGTGAAATAATGAAATCTGACTCAATTCGGAATTAACAGTGATAATGACATTACAAACTGTTTTCTTCTAATATTGCCTTTTTAAATGAGGGATTTCAGGGATGTCTTCATCTGAAAGTCTTTCAATACCATATCAGGAATACATTGGGGAAGAACTCTGATGGCAACAAGTGGAGCTGTCCCTAGGACCATGGCCTTGGGTAATTTGTGGAGAGGTGGAGTAGGGGGTGAAAGGAACATAGGAGACGATGAAACATGTCAAAAGTCTTAATAAGAAAATAATCTTTACAGATGACATATACTTACCTATGGTGAACTTTAATAATGTTTTATTTATGTGTTGTTATTTTTTTTCAGCTGTGCCGTGCAGCATGCAGAATCTTAGTTCCCTGAGCAGGGATTGAACCTGTCCCCCTACAGGAGAAGCTTAGAGTCTTTTTTTTCTTTTTTTAACTTTTTATTTTATGTTGTGATAGTTTCAGGTGAACACCGGAGGGACTCAGCCATACATATATGTGTATCCATTCTCCCCCAAACTCCCCTCCCATCCAGGCTGCCATATAACATTGGAAGCTTGGAGTCTTAACCACTGGACTGCCAGGGAAGTCCCAGCAATGACCCCTCTTTCTTTTCTGCCATTGATTTGCACAGAAAAACCCAAGGCTGTAGTTGCATAATGAAAACCATATCTCCCGAGTTCCTGTCTCTTAAGTAAACTAAAGATGATGGGGACAGACAAGAGGTGACTCTCTCATCCCCATCACCTTTGGGATTTTCACAGGGGGTAGGTCTCTGTTATGTCTCAACCTAGAAGTCAGACTACCTACCGCAACTCATATACGGTTAGCAGAAATGTGCAGTACCATTTTTTTCTTCAATATACTGGGATAATTATATAGGTAGGCCTGAATTTTAATGATCATTGTAACATGATTTTATGAGGTATAATGTCTAAATTCTTGTTTTATAATTGAATTTTGGGACTGTATTTATAAATGGGAACATGCCTGCATTGTGATTATTATTAATTAGGTTTCTAGTCAAACCCAAAAGCCAAGTGGATTTTAGCTTTCTATGGTGGTAGGAACAATCAGCTGTGATTAGTCCTTTGATTTATGAAATATTAGGGGATTCACCCACAGTTGAAAATGTTTGTGAAGCATCAGTGGAAAAAATAGGCCTCCAAATAAGGACAAAACAGGCGCCAGGTAGTACAGGAAGAACTCTCCTAGATGTGTGGCTTGGCTGATGTCCATTCTGTCTTATAGACTTTGACCCATAAAGTTATGTTTTTTGTGTTGTTAGGCAATATAAAATGGCAACCCACTCCAGTGTTTTTGCCTAGAGAATCCCAGGGACAGAGGAGCCTGGTGGGCTGCCGTCTATGGGGCTGCACAGAGTCGGACACGACTGAAGTGACTTAGCAGCAGCAGGGAATATGTGCTTCTCTCCTTTATTACACGCACACACACACACACACACACACACACGCACACATGCATGCACAAACACACACACAAAGACATATGCAGCAGATAACGAAGTTAACAAATATTTACTGAGTCTTGAAAACATACTACACGCTGAGTTGAGCTCCCCACATAATGTAACCGTTACTAGTTACCTCCTACATGTGTACCAAGCATCTCACATGTGTTCTATCTAATCCCCACAAAAATGAAAGCAAACCCTGAGGTAATGCTGCTTGCAGGGCACTGTCCTCAGCCTTTCCTCTCTCCCTTTAGGTGCTCAGCACCGCTGTGAAGTGGGTACCGGCATCGTCTCCATCTTCAGATGAGGCAGCTGAGTACACAGCGAGGATGAGATTTGCCCAAGGCCGTATCAGCCACCAACAGTACAGCTGGGATTGGGTCATGTTCTCAGTCAAGTGGACCTTGCTGCCCTTTCGTAGCAACCTCAAGGCAAGAGTCTTTATTACCTCCATCTTCCAGATGAGGACCCACATGAAATCCTCTGTTGCTACCAGGTTGCTCAGAGAGTAGGCAGAGGCCGGATCCAAGAGGAGGCGTGACATGCAAGGCTGGGTCCTCACAACACTGCATGCCACTCTCCCAACTCCCACTATAATATCTTATCTCTTTAAATGAGTACTTAGTTCCTCAAAGTCTACTGGTGTGCCTTCAAATTATTTTGCATAATCCCCCAACCACAGAAATACCCAAGGTTCTGCCTATAACAGATACTCAGTATGGGAAAGAAACTCATACAAAGAATGATTTTGCATGGAAGGCAAAGATGAGCAAAAAAAAAAAAAAAAAAAACCCATGAACACCACAGCCTCCCTTTGTTTCTGAGAAAAGGCCGATGAAAACTGACTTTGATTTTTTGGATCTTCCTTTGCTTTGCACCACTAGAGGTAAATCAATGCTAAAATAACTACAGCCACCCACCCAAGATGTGCTGATTTAACATGACAAATGCCAAGGAATTTAGACATTAAATTGATCTTGGAAGCTAAACTCCCCTTCTTTAGCTCCAACATAAGAGGAATCACAAAACTCACAAGAAGTAGAAATCTTCCTATCTAGATTATAGGTGGGGCTTGTCGTTTTCTAAAGGCAGATACTTATCTCCAGTGCAGTCTTGTTTACCAACCAAGCAGCTAAGGTCGTTGTTTCTGTACTCAGTGGAATGCTGCCTTCTTATAATACCACTGGCCGGTTTATTGCTGGCAGCACAGGGACAGAGACTGGCCACCAAAATGGTCTGAAAGGTTTGGAGCCTCTTTTAATATCTTTCTCTTGGTTGAGAAGTAAAACCTGGGATGTAAACCCTGTTTCCCCTCGAGAAAATGGGAAGCTCTTCCAGCACGTGTTTTAAATGATTTATATTGTCTGACAATGGAAAGGTAAATTCTCTCACAGGATTTACGACCCGATTCTCGGCCATCTGAGTTTTGTTGATTTCACCTTGTCTCATTGCTTAGAGAATTACAATTAGATAAAAGACCTAATGTCAAGACATCCAATAGCCCCAACACGGGACGTGGTGGCTGTTACAAGTATTTTTCTCTGTGAAAATCACCAAAGATTATACATAGCTACCATGCCCTCCACCATACACACATTTTGACACTTTCAGACATATTTAAGGAAGAGATGATAAACTCTTTAACAACGGAACAGGAATAAATACAATATGCTGAAAGAATCACCCAAACAATTTTTTTTTTTTAGATTAAAACTCATGTGGGAGTTGTGAAGGAATTTTGACAGGTCCTCTTAAGACTATTTTAAAACACATTGGTAAATTTATTTGAAGTTAAATAACGGCAAAAATCCATTTACAAAAACAAAAATGGTCTTTTGAGACTTTCACTCAAGATAAAGTTCAACTTAATCTATGCAAATAGAGATAGCACTTTCTAGAAAGAGTTACAAAGTCAGTCACACACACAAGCCTCAGTGGTGGCTCAAAAACATCCTTTGTTGCCGGACGTGAGAAAAACACACTCGCTTCTAAAAAAAGCCATAGGAAGGAAGTGGAAGAACCTTGGGGGCGAGTGGGAGTGTGAAAGGAATGCTGGAGCTCTTCCTTTTTTTTTTAAACATGTAAGCTTGCCGTCCTTAATAGTAGGGCAGTAGTTCAAGTAAGCAAAGTAAAATCTTTGCAATATATATATATATATTTTCCTATTCTGTAGGTGCACTATCAGCCAAATAGATTTGAAAATCCTGATCAAAGTAAGTTGATACTCCAGCATTAAATTGCCCCAGGGTTAAAATGTTTTTTTTTTTTTTTTTTAAATCAAAGGAAGTCAGACACCTGCATTTGATTCCCGTTTCGCACATCTCAAAACAACTTAGACTGCCAAAAAAGTATTAGCAGTCACCCGGGAGTGAACACAGGTAAGCAAAGCCTGTGCTGACAATTTGCTATGTCACACAACCAGCTGTATCTGTTAGGGGAGACACTGAAGACTCTTTTGAAAACACAAATGTGATCACGCCCCTCCTTGCTTAAAATCCTTTGATACCTTCTCATTGTGCTAAGGATCAACACAAAATGATCAATATGACTTACAAAGCTCTTCATGACCTGATTGCAGCATAGCTGTCAAGCATATCACCAGAGCTCGTATGGGTTGAACGCTTCTTACCTACTCAGCACAAAAATTCTTCCAGTTAACCCCACAACAATTGAGGTGAGGTGGAAAGTCTCATTGTTCCCATTTTTCCGAAGCGGGATTAGAGAAGTTGAGTTACTTGCAGAAGATCATGAAGCTGGAGAATGCTTACATCACACACTGTTTACTGAGGAAACCAATACCCATTCCCAATCTCTCCTCACTGGGCTGCCTCCAGGATCACAGCTGGTAAATCTACATTCTCACTTTCCCAGCTTGCCTTACTATTTGGGTTGTGTTCTGGCCAATGACACACAGGCAGAAGTTCACCAGAGGGTTTCAGAGAAGCTTCTAACTTTTCTGATAAAGACCCTGGCATTGTACCCTTTTCCCTGCCCTCTCCCTTCCAATGGCACCGTCACGCCTAGGACCACTTGCGACTCAGACATGACGAAGCGGTACCTAAGAAGGCCTGTGAGGAACTCCTGAGTCTCGCACAAATCCTGAACTGCTTATTTCTAGCCTTTTTGTTTTGTGGGTACAATACAGTTAGATTGTACTTTATATCCTCCCCGTTTTCCTGCCTCAAACAGTAAAGAATCTGCCTGCAATGCAGGAGACCCGGGTTCGATCCCTGTGTCGGGAAGATCCCCTTGGAGGAGGGCATGGCAAACCACTCCAGTTTTTTTGCCTGGAGAATCCCCATGGACAGCAGAGCCTGGCAGGCTACAGTCTGTGGGGTCACAAAGAATCAGACACAACTGAGCAATTGACACACACACAGTGTACTTGCCTGGAGAATCCCATGGACAGAGGAGCCTGGCAGGCTACAGTCCACGGGGTCCCAAAGAGTCAGACATGACTAAGGCGAGCTGGCATGCATGCATGCAGGCACAGCCTCACCAGCCTCTAAGTTCCTCAAAACTGCCATGTTCTTCCTTCCCCAAACCTTTACTCTTCCCTCTGCCTGGAGGAATCTTCTACTTATCCTTCAGATCTCAGTTTAAATATCATCTCCTCAGGGAAGCTTTTCTTGATCTTCTTACACCTTCCAGACAAACTCTGTTTCCCTTCAATTTCTTCACAAAACCTATACTTGCCCTTGGTAGCCATAATCACAATTACAAACAAATGAATATTTAATGCTCAGCTTCCCATGCTACTTGGTAAGCTCAGGAGGTGAAAAATTGTGTTCTGATTGGACAGAGTAGGCCGTCAATATGTATTTATTGAATTAATCAATAAATATCAGCTAGATATTTATTCTGGAGCTAGACATAAGACGTCATTCATCTTACACAGCTGAAACCACAGAGCATACTAGGCTGGAATACGTCTTGTTAGACTCTTAGCTGCCATAAATCTCTCAACAGAAAGGAAGGGGGAAAACGGAGCTGCAGAGGCTGAGTGTGAAGACAGAGGCAATCCCAGTAAGAAAGAAAAGAATACTGCTGGTCCCAAGATAGTGATAGTTCCAGAAATAGAAAAATACACCAAGAGGAAAATACTAAGAGCAGGATAGGAGCTGTGAATGAAAGCCGGGAGGGCCTTGTAAAGACACAATTTTCAGGAGGCCAAATATAGGTACAATTGAGTATTTTCTGCAATCTCTAAGTTTTGCGTTAGGCATTTTGGAGGTTTTCCTGGGAAAACATATCCAACTTTATGGTGGAGTTGTAGGAAAATGTTTCAATTTGTATAAACTTGTCTTTTTACCAAATTTCCTGTAGCCCATCTATTCCATAAGCAAGAGGTAACTGGTTTGCATCATCATTTTAAAATCACAGCTCTTTGTGTTATTGTAACACTCTCTTATCACCCTGAAGTTGATCTTTTTATACTCCTTTCTCCTTCATTAGGGGCTTCCCTGGTGACTCAGTGGTAAAGAATCCACATGCCAAGTAGAACAGGTTTGATACCCGGGTGGGGAAGATTCCCTGGTGAAGGAAATAGCAACCTACTCCAGTGTTCTTGCCTGGGAAATCCCACAGATAGAAGAGCCTGGCGGGCTACAGTCCATGGCATCGCAAAAATGTCGGACACACCTTAGCGTCTAAAATAACAACAACTCTTCCATTAGACTATAAACTCGAAGGTAGGAATCTTGTGACCTGTTTAATTTTGGATTTTCAACACAGAGTAAGTGCCAGCACAGAATATGAATTCACTCTATTGTATTGTAATGAATCAACAAAATGCATAGAGATGTCAGGCATTTCGTAAATACACATCAGATTGAATCTTTGATACATGACTTGGAATTGTTTCTCTTTCAAGGTATTTTGTTCAGTGAGCATAGTTAAAAGAGCCTACAGTCCACCAAAGTCTTCGTTATATACAGAAAAACTAGAAAGGAGTCTGAGTTTTTGAGACAATATGAATGAAAATGGCAACTTTTTCTCATGTGCATACCTCAAGTGCAGAAACAACTCAAAACTTGCAATTAAAAAAAAACAAACCTATGAAATGTCTCTGCTCACCAATTCTAACCATCCTCTATTCTCTATTAATTCTGTGTTCTGAGGGTGATGGGGAAAGAAGAATGTGAGAAAGAGTAGATTGAGATGAAGAGCAAAGACCATGAAAGGGAGGGTGAGGATTGGAGAAACAATCGAAAATACAAATGGATAGTCAGTTCTCCCTTATTTTATGGCCTACTCAAACTTCATAACTTATTTTAAAAGAAATTAATTTAAAGCTAAATGCTTTCAATTTTTATAACCAACATGCTTGTGACTTTTGAATCTTTTAGTCCTGTGCATTAAAACCATCAACCAAATTCTAGAGGTACAGAAGAATACCCTTAGTTGATGATGAATACAATCTATTTCCTCATTTACAGAAAGTGAAACTTTTTTTAGTGTACATCATAATCTACCTGTGTCATAAATATGCTGTGTTTTCATTTGCATAATGTACTAATTAAATACATGTTGATACAAATTGAGTTACCTGAGTGGCTTGTAGAAATGTGAATGGAATCAAGTCCTGCTATGGGATATGACAATGACAAAAAACATACTAGTAGCAAGAAAAAATGTATGCCTTAAATAGCTGAATTATTATTTTCTAGTTTAAAAAAGAGTGAAACTGAAAGAGGCAGCCTGAAGAAGTTTACACGTGTCTGAAACCCACATCCTGTTGTTACCCACCGTGCTGGCACAGAGGAGCTGGGAGGTGAACATTCTCAATAGGGTCCCGTTAGCTCTTATTTGCAGAAGGCTCCCCCCCAAAAGTCACATCCACGCTCCCGCCCTCTCCACATGGCTGGGCAATGGTCCAGGCACCACCACCAAGGAGCATCATTTACTGAGTAAACATCTAAGCCCAAGAATACAGTGGTCTAACTCAGTGAGCTTAGACCTTAAGTTTAAAAGATTCTCCATGCTTCATTCCAGCCGCTATCAGCAGATTCCAAATCACCCATGAGCACAGGCCTGTGGGCCTGAGGCTTAAAAGACCTTATAATTATAACCAGAGAGGGCTAATGGCAGTCACCCTCTGAGAATAAGAGCAACATTAGTGTACCCAGACTTTTGTTCCTTTTTACTTATTTACTTGGTTGAAATGTATGTGTTGTTGCTTCAGGCAGATGTTGGTATCCTAGCCTTTTGTACAGGAAGCTGTAGAAGGAGGGGGGATGACTGGTAGGAAGCAGGAGGAAGGCTTGTTGGGTGGGAGCAGAGGATATTTTATAGGCCAAATGACATTTTTTATTGTTGTTGGCCCAACAATTTAAAACAAAAACAAAAACACTATTTGTAACTTTGTTCAGCACCGTTTCAAAAGGGTGAAAACAATCCTAATAACCTTACAATCCAAAGAATTGCAGATTGTTGTTTTAAACTTTAAAATGGCTGTATCTTGAATTTCCTCCTTTATGTCATTCTATTTAACAAGCACTGACGCTTCCGAGGCTACCGCATGTCTTTTTAATTTTCTAAGAGGGGACTGGCCCCCTTCAAGATGTTCCACCAACTCAGCCCTGTTTTCCTCAGATGTTTCTTCGTTTGCTTCTTCTGAATAGCATGTGTTGATAGACTACAGGGACTTGATTAAGATTTATTTTTTAGACAGTGTTTTCTCCTTGCAACTGTGAGCCGGCCTCACTCAGATGGGAAACCAGGGCAAATGATTCTAATGCACTTTCCTCCAAGCTTCCATCTCAATAACACTTTTAAAATGAAAACTGTAGAGAGTGAAATGAAAAATTTGTTTGCATCTGGAAGCGTTTACACACGGGGGTGTCCTTAGCTTCAGTTGTTTGTCTAGAATTTCCATTTCTGAACCGACTTTCTCCAGTGGGGGTGCCGAAGACAACTGTTGGCAAAATCCTTTTTTTTTTTTTCCCCCAAAATCCAGAGCCTCCTTCAAGCTTAATCAGGCTGGAAAGGCTAACCATGACTCATAAGATTCCCCCGACACACACACAAAAGTCAGAAGTCAGAAGGAGAGCCAATCTCTGATTGCCCAGAGCAGCCTCCGGCTTAACTGACAAGTCAGCGTATTGTCATCAAGCCAGTTTCCTGCTTGGAAGACCTTGACTCCTCTTAGCAAAGGTGTCAGCACCTCTTTTCTCGAACAATCTCAGCATGAATGACAGGGCCTGAGTCCGACAGAAGATGTCTTTAATCTTTTTATGGTTCAATATAAAGGTTACCTGAAAAAAAGCCTTAGGATACGCTTTCAAGACACTGACTTCTGATTTTTTTTTTTAAAAACATCAGTGTGTTATGTTTGGATTTGATCATTCTTTTAAAGAAACAGGAAAGAAGGGCTGCTGGACATCCACGGAGATAGTGTATTCAGCAAAACTTCCTATATGTTGATGTTTGGTAGAAACCAATGCAATACTGTAAAGCAATTATCCTTCCATTAAAAATAAGTAATAATTAAAAAAAAACTTCCTATAGCCCTAGGGACACCCGTACACATTCCTAAAGGCTTGTCAATCAAAGGACTCTTCTGAAAGGCAGGTTCCGACTGGCTTGGGTATGTGGTCACTCTGTGTGGTGTGTTTGTGTTGGGGGCCACGTAGAAGAGTCTAGAAGGATGGAGGTAGGAAGAAGAAGGAGCAAGAAGAGAGGACATCTCAAACTGGAGGTGCCCCATAAGACCCAGATGATGCTGGAAAAACAAAAGTTTCTTCACGAACAAAGAGAGTGGCAGACATTCTGTCACCCCACACCCCATTTCCAAACATTGCCCACCCCTTCATCCTACTTTGAATGACAATATGGTACCTGGAGTTTGAGACTACGAGAGAAAGGAGAGGAGCATCACAGAGATACTGACCCTGAGCCTTGATATTACTGAGTTTCTCGACCAAATACCAACTGTGACCTATCTCCGGAAATACGGTCAATGTGAAAAGGAACGTCTCTATTTGTTTGAAGCACCATCAGGGTTTGGTTATTTGCAGCCTCCTGTTTGAGCATGACCCGGGAGAGATGAAGGACAGGGAAGCCTGGTGAGCCGCCCGCCAGTCCATGGGGTCACAAAGAGTCAGACGTGACTGACCAACTAAACAACAACAAACCCTCCCTCCTCAAAAAAAAATTGATTTGGTAGGGGCAGCAGACCAAATAAGAAGTTTTTGAGGGACTTCCCTGGTGGTCTAGTGGTTAGGACTTCACCTTCCAAAGCAGGAGGTGAGGGTTCAATCCCTGGTCACGGACCTAAGACCCCCACATGCCTTGCAACCTAAGCAGCAAAACATAAAACAAGCAATGTTGTAACATATTCAATAAAGACCTTTTAAATGGTTCACATGAAGAAAAAAATAGTTATCCATTCTTAGAAAACTTTGTAGGGAAAGGACAGCTTTGAAAAATTTCATGTAAAGCCTAATATTCTTTAGAAGGTAAAATCAATTTATCATATACTATGTCTGAGAGCTTATTCCCTCAGTCATATCCGACTCTTTGTGACCCCATGGGTTATAGTCCACCAGGCTCCTCTGTCCATGGGATTTTCCGGGCAAGGATACTGGAATTCCGTTTCCTTCTCCAGGGGATCTTCCCAACCCAGAAACTGAACCTGGGTCTCCTGCACTGCAGGCAGATACTTACCTGGAGCCTCATAATTTGTTTCAAACTTTTATGTCTGCCGCAACTTAGCATCATCATGCCATCCCCTAGTTCACGACATTTATTTAGAGGAAGGACAAAGACATATCATATAGCTGTCACTATGCCATTGCTTTTGTTGGCTGTATATATTTTTGCCCAAGTTTCTAATCTTATTTTTCTGTATAAGGCAAAGATATCAGCTACTGGGATGCTTGGCGTATCCTCAGTCCTTTTTATAATATTGGACAACTATCAGAGAATTTTAAGAGAAATGTAACATAAGGAATGGAAAGAGCAAAACAGTCTTACATGGTTACTAGCAACCTATGTGACCCTGCAAGATACTTCAACTCTCTGAACCTCATATGGCTCATTTATAAAATGAAGAGTTGAATTAAGTCATTCTTTCAGCTTTATGTTCTAAAAAGTTTGATTATGAGCAACCAAGTTGTATAATCACAGACAACTGTATAACCCTTTTTTTTTTGACTAACAAGGAAGATGTCATACTTCCAATCCATCACCATGAACAAAAATATAAATTTTAAAACTTATATTCGATAGAGTCAGAGTTCATAAAAATCAATGACATTCTCTGACTCAAAGAGCCACTTCCTTCCTGGTTCATGATTCTCTGATAGTGTTTTCAAAAGGTGGTCTGTAGTCCTTGCATCTGGCTGGGTCCCACTCAAGAGGTACTGGCCAGATTTCTGGGATGTCACCCAGAAATCTGCCCTGTTCACCAGCATCCTGCGAAATGCTGACCTCCACCAAAGTCTGAGCACCACTAATTAGACATAAGTGTCACTAAAAGTGAAATTGAGATGTAAGTAGATTAAAATTATATAGAGGGTGTGATCGTCAAGGGCTTCCCAGGTGGCTCAGTGGTATAGAATCTGCCTGCCAGTGCAGGAGACACAAGTTTGATACCTGGGTCAGGAAGCTTCCCCTGGAGAAGGAAATGGCAACCCACTCCAGTACTGCCTGCAGAATCCCACAGACAGAGAAGCCTGGCAGGGTACAGTCCATGGCTGCAAAGAGTAAGACACGACTTTACATATGATGATCAAGCAAAAAGCTCAGTCACAAATTCGGCTCTTTATTTTTCTAAATGTGCTGACTTAAAGTAATTTATAATGTTCTCATAGATAAGATTAAACTCGACCCTCAATTCATTCTTGATTGCATACTTAGAATTCACAGAAAGCAAAATAAAAAAACTTCCCCCAGGATTCTGATTCCTGCTCATTTTGTTTCCTCTTGTTTTTCTCTTCCTGTTACCATTTGTTTTCATTTTAAAAATTTAATCCATGTTTTAAAAACCCTTGTTTTAATGCTCTATTTCATCTGCCACCCCAGAAATGGCAAATTTTTGGTCGTAAGTGCCATATTTTTATGATTTACTATAATCTCATCTGCCTGCACTTTCTGGCTTGTTTTCAATCCTGTCATTCATTAATAAACCAAAGAATTTGCACTTACTTTGCATCTATGTGTTTATAGATCTTTACATGGCTAAATATGACAGTAATCATTATACTGCTCCTCCAGGAGTTAAATGTTTGAAAATTCCTATTCTAGTTTGTGTATTTTATTGGATTGAGTATGATAATCATGGTATTATCATATCGACATAAACAACGTACTTCTCAAGAATACTTTATTCTCCCTAAGATTAGTTGTACTATCACTTCTTTGACCAACTGTGGTTTATTCAGTTTTATCACAAATCAGCAAAAATAAAATGTTCTGTAAAATGCCATGTCTAATTCAGGAATGTTGTGAATCTACTTCCTATGGCTGCTAAAAATTGGAGCTAGATCTGTAAGAGAACAACACTGCTTGCTAATGTTTCAAAGCCAATAAGACAATTTGAAAGGCAAGATAAAACAAATCAAAACAAACACACTGAATAAAAAAAAGGTTGAAGCCTTATAATTCCAACAGTTTAAGAGTGATATTAGTCATTGTTATTTCATCACAGTAATATGTTCGGCATTTCTCAAGTGTTTCTCAATCAAAAAACGTCCGTGTCTCTTGCGAAAAATCAAACTGCTAATGAATTATCCAGAATGCCATAAAAGGACATCTGATGTCCACTGTGAAGGATGAAGACCACAGAGGCAGATGACCCCACACTGTGACCTGCATTCCCCCCAAGAGAGAGCCAAGATGGTCCTGAAAGAAGGGGAAAGTGGAGTGGGGTTCTGAGAATTCACACACCTGTAAGCACAGCAGAAATCCCTTCAGTCTGTACTTTGCCTCTGCAGGTGTGGAGGGAGGCTGGTGTGGTACAAGAACACTTGGAGTAGTCAAAGTGGTTGGTCTCATTAAAAGGGGACCCAAAAGGCAGGAGATGAATTAGGAGTTTGGGATTAACAGAAGCACGATACTATATATAAAACAGATAACCAACAAGGACCTTATAGCTCAGGGAAATATACTCAGTATTTTGTAATAACCTCTCAGGGAAAAGAATCTAGATACACACACATCCACACACACAGAATTGAATCATTTTGTTGGACACCTGAAACTTACACAACATTGCAGATCAACTATATTTCAATAAAAAAAATACAAATAAAAAAATAAAAGTGAACACCCAGTTCGGAATCAAGAGACCTGACTGTGTGTATCCTCATTTTTCAGTTGTGTAACCTTGAGCCTGCTGAAACCTTCTGGATAGGGACTTTGTTTGCCCTCATAGAAGATCTGTAGCACTGTGCTAACATTCTTCCTTCCTGGGGCCTTTGTGAGGGAAAATTGAGATAATGTATGAAAATCCCTGTGAAACAAATGTTGGTTCTGACTGTAATTCACATAAGAGCCGGATCACTTCCCTGGATCCTGTAACCTGAGTTGTGGCCACGCGTACCCGAGTGTCTCCTGCCTGGGCCGTCTTTTCTACATTTGCCCACATTTGCCTCGGCAACTCTGCATCCCCATGGAAACCGACCGGGTTTGTAAAGCCTCCCCACACGCCAAGGTGTTGCCAGCTGTCACAGAATCGGTTACAAACCGCGGACCCCATCAGCTCATGTCTTGCATGACCCAGACCCCCTACTCAGTTACGCATCTGGAAACTCTGACTCTTGCGTGCTGCAGGAGACAAAATGATCTCCAAACCAATACCTACCTCTGGCAGGAATGTGCACTGGAACAGACGGAGGCAAAAATAAGTCATTCGAACACAATATGCAACAGTGTGTACAAATATGCTTTATGGCTGAACTTGAGCTTTTTCTGATTGCTAACATGTCCCACTATTTTCTGCCACCCACACAAAAATGTGTTCTATTAGGAGTGAGGTTCTATTCCTGACCCTCTTAGTCAGACTGGGCAAGCCGTTTTAATTTCCCTCAGCTTTATTTTATCCATTTTGGAATCTCTCCTCATGGACTCTACCTTATTGAAGTTTCAAGTTGTATCTTTGAAGCTAATAAAGGAGGGTCTGCAAATGAAGCATTAGAAACTGTACCCGATGTTGTAATAAAGAGATGTGATACTGGATCACTTCTCAAGATGCTTCGGAAACAAAAAGGCTGAAAGGAGTGCAAGTCCCTGACATATCTGCTACCCTAAATACGCATGTCTTCAGCCATACACATAAATCCTTGCATCAGAAGAGGAGTTCTGAACGGCAAGACCCTCTGACTTTAGCAAAAAGTCAGCAGATGGCAGAGACTTAACCATCCCGGGGCTATAACATTACCATAAGGAATTCAAATTGCTATGCAAACAAAACATATTATTTACTCCTTAGGGCACAAAGTAAGAGCTTTCCTGGTGGCTCAGCGGTCAAGAATCCTCCTGCCAGTGCAGGAAACACAGGAGATGTGGGTTCGATCCCTGGGTTGGAAAGATCCCCTGGAGAAGGGCATGGCAATCCACTGAAGTATTTGTGCCTGGAGAATCCCATGGACAGAGGAGCCTGGTGGGCTACAGTCCGGGGAGTCACAAAGAGTCGGACACGACTGAAGCGACGGGGCA
Organism: Antilocapra americana; assembly: GCA_007570785.1. Lineage (NCBI taxonomy): Eukaryota > Metazoa > Chordata > Mammalia > Artiodactyla > Antilocapridae > Antilocapra > Antilocapra americana. The sequence goes on from ML663009.1 coordinate 35,975,728, forward strand.
TAGCACAGGGCACAAAGCAAACAGTGTCAACTGACTTTTCTTAGGATCTTGACAGAAACTGCCATAGAGGAGGACAGACTCCAGGAGAGGTTGGAAAGTTGGCAGGCCAACACGCTCAGTGCAAAGCATCTTAGTCCATGCAAACGGACAGAAAAGTGAGGGCCCTTTCCTGACTGCAGTGCTTGGAAGAGGAGGGGAGAGTCGGCAGGGGCAGAAAATGCGGCAGGAAAACGACAGAGATACCGTGGTCATGAATTACTGCTGGTAGTGGTGCAGTCCTTTGAGGGAACAACTGAAGCTCGGCTTCTGAGGGAGCCGCACGCGCTGAGGTCTGCAGCGTGGAAACGGAGCTCAGGAGGAAAAGCGACAGGTAACTCAGCAGTGACGACGGTGGCCCTCCTATGTCAGTCCTGGGCTGGACGTTTAAGAGGATGACAGCCTTTCAAAACCTATATTCTGGTGCCATTCTGAGTGTCACTGGTAAGGTGAAATTGACCACATCTCTTGAGAAAAATGACTTGTCTCTCAAAACCGTCAACCAGTTTCAAATGCAGGCTTCACTTCCAGGATAGAAGCTGAAAACTGATTGGTATTTATTTGTTTATATTTAGTGATTGATATTGATTGATTGATTGATATTTATTGACGCATTTCTAGGTGTCCTGTGACTTGACACCCTTGCCCCCTTCTGGGGCTGGGTGTGTCCCAAGGACACGCCTCAATGACCATCATACTCGGGGAAGTGTGTCACATTGGGCCCCTCTGTGACGGAGTAGTCAAGGCGTATGAATTTAGAAATACTGGAGACTTACTAAACCATAACCTTATGGAAAGGTAAATCTTCCATTGAGCACATCACATATTCATTCACGTAGTAGGTCCACAGGTAATTTTTAAGAGAATGAAAGAATGGCCACACAGCCTTCGAAGAAAGTATAGCATTCCTAGTGCCTAACTCGGATATGTGCACAATCTAGGAAAAAAAGGAAAAAGATTTCCTTGCAAGGAGGAGAAGGGGATGACAGAGGATGAGATGGCTGGATGGCATCACCGACTGGATGGACATGAGTTTGGGTGGACTCCGGGAGTTGGTGATGGACACGGAAGCCTGGCGTGTTGCGATTCATGGGGTCGCAAAGAACTGGACACGACTGTGCGACTGAACTGATACACAGTTTATCAGCTCCTTTGATTTCGATAGAAAATACACAGTCTTTAAAGAAAAGGGTGAAAAACAATAACGGAGTCAGTGCTGAGCCAACTGCTGAAGTACAGAAAAAACATTCTAATAGAGAATGAGCTGGTTTCAATAAGCCCTAAGACAACAGAAAAATTATGTCTTCATTGAATGAAATTCCTACCCCACGTATTAAGACAGTGGCACACACATAGACCAAAGAGAGGAAATATATGATTATAGGTGCTGGGTTCAGCCAACACAAATGCAGCATGCGTATCTATTTCAACAACAATGTGGAACTGCTCAGTTTCTAGCCAGGGGACAAAAGAAAAGGAGGCATCAGGGGAATACAACAACAACAAAAATCCTTCCCAATAGTTTTCCCAAGGCAACCAGAAAGTGAAACTTAATTAAACAACTGAAATGTAATTACCTACTGCTTACCACACGTGGTGCTGATGTGTGCTTCCCATTCTCCATGCCTTATTAACTGCCTTGTGCTGCCTGGAGGTGGAAGAGAAGCATTGGACTGGGATAGCCTTGGCAGGTGGGGGAATAAGGAAAGCACTTCTGATTGCTTCCCCTTCAGGGGTTCGATTCCTGCAGGAGCTGGTTTCAGCTGGCCACACTCCAGGCTGAGACTGTGAGTTGCGTCTGTTTACAAAAAGGGCTGGAGTATATGGTGTACAGACTGACTCCCCCACCAGTGGAGCAGCAGAAACAAAAAGGGGGCTTCTTACACTTCCTAGGCCCTGACGGTGCCTGCTCATTCAGCTCGTTTGTTATTTTTACTCTCTATTCCGAACAACTCAGCAATTCCTCCTATAGGAAGAAGCATCAACATATGGTCCCCGTGAAGCCATATGACATTTGATTTCATCTTGACTCTGCAAACTTGGAGTTGGCTTTCTCTTCCTGACAGGCACATACCTCTATAACCAGGAGGATGTCACCTCTGCTCTCTAGGATTTTAGTTTATTATGAAGGTTCTGCTATGGTGGTATTTGGTTAGCTTTATTTAATCATCTGAAACTTCCCCTTCGACCAGAACATAATCAAGCATACATCTTAAAAAGGGTTTCCCTGGTGGCTCAGCTGGAAAGAATCTGCTTGCAATACAGGAGATCCGGGTCCAGTCCCTAGATTGGGAAGATCCCCTGGAAGAGGAAATGAAAACCCCCTGCAGTTTTCTTGCCTGAAGAATCCCATGGACAGAGAAGTCTGGCCGGCTATAGTCCACAGGGTCGCAAGAAGTTGGCCACGACTGAGCAATTGAACATACACACACACATCTTAAAGGTAAATATATTTTCTTCCTTGTTTGCCCAGAAACAAACATTTGAAAAGTCAAAAATATGACTTTGGAGGAAAATAAATGAAGCAAATGCTGGACTGCTTGGATGAAGGCATACGTGGATTAGGCTAACTCTCTGAAAACTCAGAAACATCCTCAAAAAGTTATAAATCAATATAATGTCAACATTATAAGGCTGCTTCATTCATGTACCATGTTAAGGACTTGGCCATTTTTAACTGCAGCTGCTGCTAGTTAGAGGAATTTAGAGAAGTACCACTGTTTTCAAAAATGTGAAGTCACTTGTTATTGAAGATGATTAGGAATAATGGCGGGATGAATTACGGTGGGAATTTTACATCAGGTAGATTAAAATGGGTTTCCTTTCAGGACTGTCCACAGTAAGCATCTATGATTCTGCGGCTATGGTGAGGTTGCTGGGACCACTGGTCATAGGAATCATGACTGCACGCATTTGCTTCAGCTCTCTGATTGGCCTAAACGGCTGCTGGGGGACATGCTCCTGAGAAAGTATTTAGATGGGCGATACTAAAGGGACCAAGGTTAAATCGCTCCTTCTTTTTCCTTCTACTCACTTTGGCATATCCTGGTAAATATGTGCAGCCCATCCAAAAAGGGCTTTTTGCTCTATGTTTCTTTGAAGTGGGTTCATTTGGCTCCCAATCTGTCCTCCCCTTCATTTGCCCCTCCTGTGCATCTCCCTTGGATGTCTCTCCCTATCTCCTTGATGTCTAAATGTGGGGAGACCCAGAGCTCAGCCCACAGGCCTCTTGTCGAGCCTCATGGCTTTAAATAATGTCTGTGATTCTAGTCTTTGGAAACTGTCAAATTTATATCCCTAACCCAGGTATCTTTTCGGAAATCCAGACTCATATATCCAAATGATATCTCCTCTTAGATATCTGAGATTTAACATGCCTAAAATAAGCTCCTACTGTTTTTCCCCAAAGTTTGATCTATGAAGAAGACAGTCTCCTCTTTCTTAGCCCAGAGCGACCCCATCCTTCTACTTGCTCCAGGAGAAAACTTGAGTGTCGTTGTTGATTCCTCCTCCCCTCACAGCTAAGCCATGGAGAGCTTAGTCATTGCGACGAGATATCCAGAAGCCAGCCACTTCTGCCAATATTGGTCTGTTCCGAGACACCATCATCTCTTATTTGGATTAATACAATAGGCTCCTATACAATCTTTAAATGTATCAGCCTTTCTCTCTTCAGTCTTTTTTTTTTTAAACACAACAGCCAAACTAATCCATTTAAAAACCAAGTCAGATTATGCCACTTCTCTGCTTAAATCTCTCCAAGAGGTTCCCACCTCATTTAGAACAAAAGCTAAAGTTCTCAATGATGGCCTATAAGGTCCTTCACAATCCGCCTCCCAGAGCCTCTCCCATAGTCCAACACCTCTTTGACATCAACTCCATCTCTCCCTGCCCGGCTTGCTGCTCCAGCCATGCTGGCCACCTTGCTGTTCCTAGAAGGTGCCAGGGATGCCCCTGTCTCAGACCCTGTGCTCTTCTGGATCAGGCTGCTGATGCTCTTCTACCCGCTCTGTGCACGACACTCTCCTGTACCTCATTCAGGTCCCTGCTCAGAGGCCACCCTCACAGTGAAGCTTGCATGATCTTTCTATTTAAAGCTGGCCTCTTTCTTTGCCTTACATTATTCCACAGCACTTGCCACCATCTAACATTTATTTATTTTACTTTTATTTTGGTTTCCCCACTAGAATGTAAGCTCCATAAGAACTGAACTTCTGTTTACTGTATGCCTACTACAGTACCTGGCACATGGCAGGAGCTCAATAAATATTTGTTGAGTTAATTGATAATGTGTTAAGAAAAAAACAACAACTTGGTCCACATACCCACATACTACCTTTCTCTTGCATGTTAAAAGGTTTCCATGATCTCACAAAAGATACCCACCTTACCTGGATGAGGATTTTCAGACATCTCTTAAAATGTAAATGTCAACTGCCAGAAATTTAGTGTGTCCAGAGTGGTTTGGTGGGTAAAGAATCCGCCTGGGACACAGAAGACACTGGTTTGATTCCTGGGTCAGGAAGATCTCCAGGAGGAAGAAATGGCAACTCACTCCAGTATGGAGTGGAGCTGGAGTACTGCCTGGAGAACCCCACAGACAGAAGAGCCTGGTGGGCTTCAGTTCATGGGGTCGCAGAGAGTCGGACACAACTGAAGCGACTCAGCATGCCTGCATGCCAGAAACTTAAAGTTTTAAGAAAACAGACCAGATTATGAGCTAAAAGCAAAAACAAAACCCAAAACCCAACATGTATTTAAATACCTTCCAAGCAAAATCTCAGAAGCAGCCCACCACATAACGTGCGCTTGGCTATGTTGCTTCGCAAAGAGTGGAAACATAAGGAAGCTCTGGAAGTCAGCAAACACCAGTATTTGGCCTTAAACTGATTTAACACACACAAAAATGGCACTGTGCCTTTGGAGACCTGGAATGTAGCATTACAGGTTTTCTCCAAAACAGCTTCATTTACTTAACATTACTCTGACCCTTTAACTTCTAACTTGCTGCACAATTAAGCCATTTAAACCTTCAACTTAGCTCTCTTTGTGCTACAATCTGGGTCTAAAGTGAAGCAAAAACAACCCTACACCTTACTGTTTTGCTAAAGTTTGTTCTGTCCGATGAAGATGTTTGCATATGCAAATTTTAGCACCACATCTGATTAGCATGCAATTGTAAGGCTGAGATTTTTTTTTTTTTTTTTTTACTCTTTCATCCAGTAAATGTTTATTCAGCCCCTACCATGTATATCAGGCACACAGAGTCAGGTTTTCCTAGCCTGTTTCAACGAAAAAAGTTTTTATATAGTGCTGATCGCAGTAAAGTTTGTTACCATAGAAACAAGGAGGAAAGTCACAATCAGAACTGGCATCAAGTTGCATTGAAAGTATGGTACTGTTTTTGACAGCAATGAAAAACAATCTGAATTCTGCACTGTTTATAAATTAAGGCAATAATCTTGTCTCTTTTGCATGGTCTGTCTTATTTTCCTATAAAATTGCAAAGGTTTTGGAAGAATCATTTATTTACCTCCTGAGAAGCTAAAAAAAAAGTTCAACTTAGATTAAAAGGGACAGAATTTACTAGGTTTCATCAGTATTTGGCTTGGGAGAAATTACGCTAGCCCAAAATAGTAATTTCATGCAAATGAAAGTAATTTACTTTCACATGTTTATACAAATGGTTGTTAATTTTGGGAAGCTTTTTGGTAGCTTTCATCTCCATCCCTTTGTTTACTTTATTTACATTTTTCCTTTCTATTACAAGTTATTCCCCACAATGCTAAAAGAAAAAAGAAAAACAAACAAGCAAACACTGAATTTAGGGTTAAGATATCTAAGTTTGAGTCCGGATTATTCTATGGTATAGCTATGTGGGTTAGGACAAACAACTTTGTGACCATAAGCCTAAGTTTTCTCATCTATAAAATGGAGAGATACTTACCAGAATTATTCTGAGGTTTAAATAAAATAACCTTTAGGATGCCTGGTAAAAAGTAAAGAGATATCATATTTGTGACAAGGAAAGATGGTTGCCTCTCCCAAGCCTTCATTTCTCATATGAAAAATGAGGATTAAAAACTATAAAATTTTTAGGACTGTTGTGGTGTTCAAATTCTTAGTTTAAATTATTATAACACATAATTCATGCTCATTATAAGGTTCAGTTCAGTTCAGTTCAGTCGCTCAGCTGTGTCCAACTCTTTGCAACCCCATGGTCTGCAGCATGCCAGGCCTCCCTGTCCATCACCAACTCCTGGAGCTTACTCAAACTCATGCCCATTAAGTCAGTGATGCCATCCAACTATCTCATCCTCTGTCATCCCCTTCTCCTCCTGCCCTCAATCTTTCCCAGCATCAGGTGGCCAAAGTACTGGAGTTTTAGCTTCAGCATCAATCCTTCCAGTGAACACCCAGGATGATCTCCTTTAGGATGGACAGGTTGGATCTCCTTGCAGTCCAAGGGACTCTAAAGAGTCTTCTTCAACACCACAGTTCAAAAGCATCATTCTTTGGTGCTCAGCTTTCTTTATAGTCCAAGTCTCACATCCATACATGAGTACTGGAAAAACCATAGCTTTGACTAGAAGGACCTTTGTTGGCAAAGTAATGTCTTTGCTTTTTAATATGCTGTCTAGATTGGGCATAACTTTTCTTCAAGGGAGCAAGCATCTTTTACTTTCATGGCCACAGTCACCATTATAAGGTAGTATCAGTCAATTGTCCTGTCTCTTTGGAATTTTGCAAATTTGCTTGGTATTTTCATTTATTCTTAGTTCTCTTTCAAAATATTTCTCATCTTTCTCTTTATGAACATCTTTACTCATATTTCTCTATCTCTACTACAATTTTCCTACTATTATATTTGTATTTTTCTGATCCTAATCAAAACATTTTATGAATTTTTTTCATTTATGCAATTTTTTCCTTTATCCTTTATGAATCTCATAGTTATATTGTGAAATTTTTTAAAAATCTGAAATATTAAGCTAGGTCACCTATCAGTTACATATATTTTTAAATGAAAAGGGTAGCAATGGTGAATTACACTGGAAAACTAAAACATTATTTGAAACACAATCTGCATAGAGTGATGTAGTTCATATAGCTATATGCTCATAGAACCTATTCTTTTTTTACATTTTAAATTTATTTTAAAAAGATAATCTTTTGTAAATATTCAAACAATACAAAAAGCTCTAAAGACAAACAAGTATCACCTGCATCCAGCCATCTAGAGGTCATTACAATGAATGTTTTGTTGAACCGCTGTCATTAATCCCATTGCATATATGTAGATACATTAGACAGGTGTGTGTGTGCATACTCAGTCATGTCCCACTCTTTGCAACCCCATGGACTGTAGCCCGCCAGGCTCCTCTGTCCATGGAATTCTCCAGGCAGGGATACTGGAGTAGTTTGCCATGCCCTCCTCCAGGGGATCTTTCTGACTAAAGGATCGAACCTGCAACTCTCATTATACTGCATTGGCAGGTGGGTTCTTTACCACCAGCGCCACGTGGGAAGCCCTAGATATGCATAATTTCACATAAATGGGTTCATAGTACAAATGATATTTCGGCGCCTCCTTTTTCATTTAATATCTTGCCAAGCTAATTCCACATTAATGTAATATATGCATATGTCCTAAATTTTAATGGTTGCCTAATATTCCATCATATAGATAATGAACTATCAGGGAAGCCCGACTCTTTGCGACCCCATGGACTATACAGTCCATAGAATTCTCCAGGCCAGAATACTGGAGTGGGTAGCCTTTCCCTTCTCCAGGGGATCTTCCTGACCCAGGAATCGAAACAGGGTCTCCTGCATTGCAGGCAGATTCTTTACCATATGAGCTATCAGGGAAGCCCTAATATATATATATATCCTAAATTTTAATGCTTGCATAATATTCCATTATATAAATATATCATAATATAGTCAATTCCTTATGAGGGGATATTAAGGTTACTTCCCCATTCCAACTATTAATAATACCCTCAAAGAATAACATATATTATGCCAGATCCCTTCAGAATAATGACTTAGAGCATATTTGATGAACTAGTTCTTAAACACATCCTAACTTATACATTTTCCTTTGTCCATAAACCAAGGAGTTTTTTTTTTTTTTTCTTGTTGTAGAATTCAAACCTTGCAACACCTTAAAGTGAAGTTCACTATTAGTGCTGCTGTAGGTACAACTCTCCACATGGGACGCTGGAAAAGGGTAGGAAAACCGTGTTGCCCGACCTATGACTTTCCAGTAATTTAAACATCCTTGCGATATAAATAGTAGCGCTTATACCAAAATGCTTCCTTATGCTACAAATCAATACAAATATTTCATTTCTGTTTTTACTTATTTCTATGTCTACTTTAACTGAACAGTTTTAGCCCATAGAAGACCCTATTCACAACCTCCAGAAATGTACATTTCTTCAGAAAGAGGATTTTACAGTGACTGGGAGAAGTCTAGCCTGGTGGATGTGTTAAGAATTCATAAAGTTCAAGGCAATAAAGAGAGCAGGGAAAACACAATTTTCAAATCTCCTGTCCATAGAAATTAGCACAGAATCTCAAGGAAAAAATATGAAATATAAACAAGAAGTCTTCTGGCTCAATCTCCATTTCTAGAGAAAGCAAGAATGGGGGAGTGAATCTAGTGTCAGAGACTTGTTTCATTTTCTTCCTTCAGCCTGATTAGTTCTACTTTGTGGAAGACTATGTGTATTCACTCTGGATCCCTGATGACTCTGCGCTGGCATGCTGTTCTCTGGCCGCTCCTCCTCCTGAGAAGATGGTCTCTCTGCTGATGGGGAGAGGACGGCAAGAACGGGAGACATGGGTTCAATGCCTGGGTTGGGAAGATCCTTTGGAGGAGAAAACGGCAACCCACTCCAGTAATCTTCCCTGGAGAATCCCACAGACAGAGGAACCTGGTGGCCTACAGTCCCCAGGGTCACAAAGAATTGGACACGATTTAGTGACTAAACAACAACAAAAGTCCAAAACAGAGGGCCCCCTTTAAGGAAAGAAACAGGCTTGTCTGTCCTTGAACAGACCACCTCCAAAGCCAAGAGTGATGTGTTAAATTCATGCTGACCTGTGTTGATACCCACGGTACCAACCAAACCAAATTATATACTTGGGACAGATTATTCAATTCTGGTAGCTTCTGAGATTCATGGAGTTAAATTAATCCACACTGTAAACAATCTATGCCTTTAAAACACCCATCAGGCAGAAGCAGCTTGAGAAACAGCTATGAAAAAAAAAAGAGGGGAAAATATGGTTATTTCTCCATTTCCATAATTATTTCTCCCCTTCTCTTCCATATAAACAGATAATACAGCTTCTTAGATGAAAAAAATTAAAAAAGAAAGAAAGAAAGCTTTTAATCCCTGTTCTGTGTAGTGCAACAAACCTAAACAGTACAAACCTAGATCTGGACAGTACTGTGATAAATGTCGTAAGAGTCATTCACTCATCCAACTGATATTTATCTAGTGTTTAGCTCATATGTGGAAGTGAAGTGAAAGTCGCTCAGTGGTGTCCAACTCTTTGCAACCCCATCATATAGTCCATGGAATTCTGCAGGTCAGAATACTGGAGTGGGTGACCTATCCCCTCTGCAGCGGGTCTTCCTGACTCTGGAATCAAACCGGGGTCCCTTGCATTGCAGGTGGATTCTTTACCAGCTGAGCTATCAGGGAAGCCCCATATGTGGAAAGTACTATCTAAAGCAGAGTGCAGGGTAGAGACGCAAAACAGGGTCTATACTTTGTAAAAGCTCACAGTTTGAGAGATAAGCCAGCTGTGTAGGTATCTATGATTCATGGCAGTATATTCGGAGTGTCACTTCAGTGCCACAAGCCAGAGTGAAAAAGTGAAGCATCACTCCCGGAGAGCAGTGGAAAATTGCTTTTGTGGAAGATGCACCATTTTTACCTGGCCAGGAACTATTTTGCAAACTCAAGACAACTGTTTCCAAAAATACTTTTAGATACAGAATAAACAGAATAAAAGGTATCTTAGCAGATTTAAATCTTTAAGTGCTAATCTGGCATCATGAAAAATTGAATAACAAAGTTAACATGGCCTGGCACATAACAGGTGCTCTATAAATGCTAAAATAGCCTTCGGTAGATTTTTTTTTTTAACCCCAGGAAGTAGTTCTCAAACTAGGGTAACCACTAGGGTCACCAGGAGGACTTGTTAAAACGGAGGGCTAGACTCTAGTGGTAAAGAGCCGACCTGCCAATGCAGGAGACATGAGAGATGTGGGTTCAATCCCTGAGTCAGGAAGATCCCTTGGAGGAAGGCATGGCAACCCACTCCAGTGTCCTTGCCTGGAGAATCCCATGGACAGAGGAGCCTGATGGGCTACAGTCCATAGGGTAGCAAAGAGCTGGACATAACTGAAGCAATTTAGCACGCACAGACTCCATCCCCAGGGTCTCCAGTTCAGACAGTCTGGGATGGGGTCCAGTAATCTGCACACATAACAAGTCCCCAGGTGATGTTGCTGCTGCTCTTCCCAGGACCACACTTTGAGAAGCACAGCCCTAGGGAATAGTTTAGGTGTTGTGGGAATACGCGTCTGTAATTTTTCACATCAGAAATAGGTTCCATAGGTCCCAGCTTTTAAACTGTCCTTTTCTTTTTAGTGTTTTACTAAAGAAAAGGTGGTGGGGGGAGTAACACCACTTTATATAGACCTGATCTTTTGATAAGTCTGGGCAACAACTTCCCATGTGGAGTAAATTAATCTTTCATGCATGCTTTGTGCTCTGGAAAAAGTAAACAGATTCTGTTCAACATTTACCAAATGCTTCATCTGTTGCTGGTCACTGTGCTAATAAGCCCATCAGAACCAGTCTTGCCTTGAGGAGATCACAGTGAAGTGAGGTGGACTGCCCAGCCAAACAGAGTTCAATGCGTGAAGTGCAACGATGGGATATGTAAAACCATATGATGCATTGAGTATTAGGAGAGGGTGAAAGAGGAGCAAACTCAGGCTGGTGAGCTGGTGGACCTTTCCTAATAAGATGACCCATGATTCCCTGAGCGCTGAAGCATGAACAGGAGTTTTCTAAATCAAGACTGCAAGAGTATTCCAGGTGAGGGGAACAGCACAATGACATTAAGGGAGTTTTGTGTTTTTCTGTTCAGTCACTCAGTCACGTCTGACTCTTTGTGACCCTGTGGATCATAGCATGCCAGGCTTCTCTGACCTTCACCATGTCCTGGAGTTTGCTCAAACTCATGTCCACTGAATCTATGATGCCATCCAACCATCTCATCCTCTGTCACCCCCTTCTCCTCCCGCCCTCAATCTTTCCCAGCATCAGGGTCTTTTCCAATGACTTGGCTCTTCACATTAGGTGCCAAAGTAATGGAGCTTCAACATCAGTCCTTCCAACATAGTTCTTGTGTTTCTAGGGCTGCCAACAATTTTGTCCAGCAACATCATATTACAGAGGTTTTTGTGCAATTTGCTGATGATTTTGAATTAATGACAAACATTTTAAGAAACCCACCCTAGCAGCTTCATATTGGAAGGGATTAGCCTGAAAGCAGGGTAACTGCTTGGGATATTTTTGTTGTAGCTAAAGTGAGTAAATGTGAAATCAAGAGCAGCTAACATTGTGGCAATGGGGAAAATCGAGAAGAGAAGATGAGGTGAGAGAGTAAAGCAGCAGAAAATAGAGGAACTGGGTTGTTTATAGAAACTGAAAGGTGAGTGAGAGGGTGGAATTTACAAGAACCCTCATATTTCTGCAGGAGGATTCTTTACTGTCTGAGCCACCAGGGTTCTGGCTGGGATGAAAGACCACCATTGACTATCATAGAGAATATGGGAGAAAGAACAGATTTAAGTTTAGGACATTGAAGTGGACATGACCACCCAGGTGTCATCCAAGTAGACATGACAATCACACAGCTGACTATGTGGGCTCAGGCACAGGATAAAGGCTTTAAAACTCATAACTTAGCCACCATCACCCAGGAGAGAGCAGAGAGTGAGTGAATCTACTATCAAGTTGATTATAGATTATATTTTCATTATAAGGAGAGAGGCAGTATCAAGAAAGTCTTTCCAATGCTGGGGTGGACTTTGCAGTGTTCAGGGCATAAGCTCACAATCTGCCCTTAATGATGACCTTTTGTTCATTCCTACACTCAGTACATAGAAGAAGCAAAGGAGATGCTGTGTATCAAAGTCCTTTGCAAACTACAAAGTTCTGTACAAAATTTAAGGGAAGACACATAAGGAGAGGAGAAAGAGGAGGACCACCGACCAACTTCTCAGGGCTAAGCCAAGAACTAAGATAGTGAATCTAGTTCTCACTGGTCCTTAGTCATCTGGACTTCCTCCAGTCCATGAACATGTTTTTCATGAAAGCACTTTTTCCTTTTATGAAAGTGCCATACCTATGGCTCACCTGTGTCTTTGCTGACCCACAGGTATGAACAATCTGGAACTGGCAGCAGAAACTCTTGTGGGGCTGACATAGGAGCAGCTGTAAACCCATACACAGATGAGGATGTATCGTAACCCATGGCATGTCCGTGTCCTTAGGGGAACTAAGCACTTTATAAAGAGATTTTTCTGTGTCTCAAAAAAAGTCATAGAGGAAATGGCAACTACAAGAGCTCATTTCTCTTTGAGTGAGGGCATTATCGAAAATAATACTTTATTCATGCTGTTTTATGCTGGGATCAGTTCTACTCTAAATGCATCTGTCATGTATAGAATGTATTTATAAATGGGCTCATATAGAGATAGAGCTCTACACAGCCATTAACAGACTTACATACAATCATTCTTTCATTCTAGGTGTCAACTGTTGTGCTGTTTTGCCCAGTTCAGACACAGGTTGTGGGCTTTCAAACTAATTTTGGAAAGCAGACATGGTGGAGTTAGTAGGTGGAGTAAAAAGAAAACAGAAAAATTAGTATTCATGCCCCTCTGGTCTTACATTTCTCACAGAAAGGGGAAATAGTCTAAAATTATTTAATTAAAAAAAAAACTTTAAAGGAAGGCAGTGAACTGCAGTAATTTCTCCATGTCACCTTCTAAAAATGTGTTTTCTGCCAAGTGAAAAGCTACAGATTTTGAAACCGTTATTGAACCCCTTCTTTCTTCTGCACAATGCCCAGACTCATTTCTTTTCTTCAGATTTTTACTATCCTGGTTGGTTTGTTCCATTTTATATCCTCTACTTTTAAAAATTTTCTTCCTAGGAGATCAGAGATGATTTCAGGGGATCATGGAAATTGGTAATTAAAAGGGATCTTAGTTACATCAGCAATCGACCTGACAGATAGTCAAGTGGGTTGGGGCTTCATTTGCCTCAGACCATGCTATTTCCATTCCACCACAACATGCCCTATTTGCAACATGAACTGGAAATTTATATTGAGTCATAACGATGAGAAGTAGCTACAAGCCCTTTTCCCCGGTATAATTTAATTTTTAACTCAGTTTAATTTACCTTCATAATAGCATTTTGCAGACTGTACCCTTTTCATACAGCACATACATCTCTTACTCTCAACTGTGAGCTCCCAGGGTAGCTACCGTATCTTCACTTCTGTATCCCCAACACCTAACAGGATACACTATGGGAACATAGTACATCAGTTAAACTCTCAGATGAAGGAACTGCAGTTTGCAATGGTAGTTTCAAATGTAGCACATGGGAATATTATGTAAGAAACAGTAATATTAAAAGGGAAATTAGTGTACTAACTCTGCAGCTTTTCAAATCATGCACTTACAAGTTTTGCTTTTCAAGGGACCACAAAACTAAACATTCAACATGGTTGTCACTGGGAGTAATATTAAAAATATTGAACAATCTAACTGAATATGCGGGGAGCCACAGGTGGCAGATGGTGCTAGCGGTAAACAACACACTTGCTGATGCAAGAGACGTAAGAGACGCAGGTTCGATCTCTGGGTCGGCTTTCCTCTTGCCCTGGAGGAGGGTATGGCAACCCATTTTTGTATGCTTGCCTGGAGAATGCCATGGACAGAGGAGCCTGGTGGGCTACCATCTGTAGGGGTCGCAGAGTCAGACACCACTGAAGTGACTTAGCACAGGCCCAGCACACAGTTCCCACAAGCAGCCACGTGAGGGTAATTCCCAGGGAGGACAGCCACGGCTGAGGAGGAGGGAGATGGGACACTAAGCACTTGCCCAAGAGGCTTATAGTGTTGCTGCCAAGGGTGCACACTCCCTGGGGGTCGAATGGCTATGGCCGGGGAGGAGGAGCAAGCAGCCTTGGGGCTCACACAAGGAACCCCAGGGACTCACGAGGGCACCCCCACCCTCTTGGATTCCACCCAGGGTTCCTCCACCTGGGCTCACAGGATGGCAGGAGGGACCAGTTGTAGGGAAGGGAACAGTGGATTCTACCCACATTTATCAGCTGAATTAGCTGGTCGTCAAAAACATAAAATCTGCCTCTGATTTTTAAGGGGGAATTATTACATTTTGCAGTGAAAGTTGGATGGATTCCCCACTTTAAGACCCTCTGATATACTGAACAAACTGTTGTAACAACCAAAGAAATAAGAGCTGAAAAGAAAGAAGTGCTTGTGTGTCTGTATTTGGGGTGTGAATGTCCCTCATAGGGGCATTCTCCACTGCACAAGAGACTCACAAAATTCACAACAGAATTTATTTTTACTTCAAGCCATTTGAGTGATTTATTTTTTAATCCGAAAATTGGTTTCCAATGCAACTTTTCAAGGACATGTCTACTGCCTAAGCCAAGGTATACTGATGTCCACCCTCATACAGCAGGCCAGGCCAGGCCAGGTCAGGTCAGGTGTTCAAAACTGGAACAGAAGTTTGTAGCAATTTTCCTGATTTAAAAAATTTTTTTAAAGCTCATTCTGTTTAAAGTAGTCTTTCCTTCTTAATGTCAGAAGATATACTCTTTGCTGGAAATATTCAATTGGAGAGGGAATAGTAAGAATTCTTGGTTCAAATAAGGCAGAAAATCCTGCGTAGACAACATAACTAAGGTCAGATGTCATCTTCCTACAACATTAATCATGTTGAATTCTTATAATTCAAGTCTAAATAAATTTTAAAAATTTGATACTACACTTCAGAGGTAACTTTCTTCATGAATTAGTAAATTACCTTAAAAAACTAGAATGTGAACTCAGTCACCCCCCTAAATTCCCCCCTCCCCTTTTCAATTCAACCTTAAAGTATACACTTGCAAAATGTCTTCCTCTTATATTCTCCTTTAAAGGCCAGTTTCTAGCAGACAATTCAACCAACTGCTGTATTTTTCCATATATGATGCCAGGGAATAGAAACAAGTGAGATAGTTTCTTATATGATATAATTGTTTCCACTAAAAACTCAGGAAAGCAGGAACCAATCCATCAACAAGGGCAAACAAAAGATTATGTAATCCACAAACTTTAACTTTTGATCACTTATAAAACTGAAACCTAAATAAGCCATAAACTAAAGAGATGATAACTGTCAAGGTGTAGGGTTTCTTCTTCATTCCCTGCAGAATTATTAAACTTTATACTTTCTGTGGTTTTAACGTCTAACACCAAAATTACAATAGCAGCCTCTTTATCTATTTTAATGTCACATCCATTTATTTTAACCAGAAATTAAGTAAGGACGCTCCATTTTAAAGTGCTTTTTTTTGTGTGAAGATGTGTGAAGTTACTACTACTTTCTACGATGTCTACTTACAGGGTTAATAGAAAGAGAATATCAAGATGCCCTTATACCAATAAAAATGAAATGTGCTATAATCATTGCAAATGAAAATTGACAGTAATGAAACAGTTCCATAGCCCTCAAAGAACTAAGTTTGAGTCTCCATCTGGAGAAGTCATTAAGAAGGTGAGAAATGTGATTGAAACCAGCATTTAAGATGCTAGAAGAGGTACATGATGACTCATGAACCTACTGGACCATCCAACAGCCTTCCTCTACATTCCAAAGCCCAGCTGTTTTCACAAGTCGCCAATCATTCTCAATGGAGCTATTATGCACTAGCGATTTACCTCTGCTTTCTTTTACATTTCAGTCTCCTCTTCACTTATTTACGTACTTTGGCCACCTGATGAGAAGACCTAACTCATTAGAAAGGACCCTGATGCTGGGGAAGATTGAAGGCAGAAGGAGAGGGGATGACAGAGGATGAGATGGTTGGATGGCATCACCGACTCACTGGACATGAGTTTGAGAAAGCTCCGGGAGATGGTGATGGACAGGGAAGTCTGGTGTGCTGCAGTCCATGTGGTTGCAAAGAATTGGACACGACTGAACGCCTGAACAACAGCAACAACAGCTAAATGTATTTATTGTGCTCACCTAAAAATAATGCTATTCTGATCCTTAACTCCTTTCCTGGGAACTATTTCTTCTTTACACCATTAACATTTTTGAAAGAGTTTTTCACTAATGCTATGTCCACAATCTCTACTGACCCATCTATAACTTCCGTTCTCCAAACTTCACTGAAAGTACATGTCCCTCTGTTCTCTAGATGTTCATGTATATCCTTTTGATTATTACACTGGTCTTTCCACCCTCATCCTCTTACATACTTCTGCAGCATTTGATTCTATAGAATATTGCTTTTGTTCTTAAGATTCCTTTCTCCCTTGCCTACTAGTCAAAAGGAAAATCATTTCTCCACACAGAGCCTTGGGATGTAGGCAATTCTAATTTAATAATAAACTTGCAGTTTATCTACTTGGTAAGATCTTCCACCTCTACAAATTTTGTCTTCAAAGACATGCATGTAGCTTTTTAATCACTGTCCTTGGACTCGAGTCCTCTCCAGAGGCCTGGACCCATAGTTCAACTGTCCAATAAACATTTCCATCTGCTATTTCACCTGATAATACTCCTAACCCCGCACGTTCCATATCAAACGTCACCATCTCTAGCCCATTTTTCCTCTTGTTCTTGTTCCTACCTTTTTCAGTGGTTTCATCTTTCCAAGTGAATAATGGTTTCTTCTCTTTTAGTCCTCAATACTGAATTGATAAGCCATTGTCCCAAGGAGAGATGTGGAAATATAGCAGTGAATCAAGCAATGACATTGAATGCTTCCTTATGATAGAACTAGTTGTTTGGGGCTTTGAGAGTCAACACCAGTCTGATGGTACCAAAGTACCTGTGACAGCATTTAGCTCAGCTTGAAAACAGTTTTTGAGCGTGACTTATGCAGGACTAGAACTCTGCTAGCAACGCAGACTTCCTTCTCCAGGAATACGAGCCCCCCCAGTAGTAGAATTAAGGAAAGAATGGTATGAGCTTGAATCAATATCTTAACTTTCTTGAACAATCTCCATGAATATTTGTTCCTAAGGAAGAGTCAGTCTCTTGGGAGTTCCCTATCATCCCAGCGGTTAGAACTCACACTTTCACTGCTGAGGACCCAGGTTCAGTCGTTGGTCTGGGAACTAAGATTTCTTGGCACAACTGACTCCAGTATTCTTGCCTGGGAAACCCTATGGACAGAGGAGCCTGGAAGGTAACCCCAAACAAAACAACAACAGAACCTGTAAGGTGCTAGGCATTGTTTAAGCACCTTAAAAATATTTTCTCTGTTAATCCTCATCACTAGCCTCTGAGGCACCCATCATTAACTACTGAATGATGCCATGTAAGACTTCATGGAGTTGTGCAGTGCACAGTCTGGGCAACCGTGTCTCTTGGCCCTGATTTTTCTTCATTTTATAAATGAAGATATTGAACCACAGAGAGAGGTTAAGGAACTTGTCTAAAGTTACGCAGCTACTAAGCCAGTATTAAGTAAGGATTCAAACCATATAAATGGATATTCCGACATCTAATTCTCTGCTTAATCATTATACCAAACCACCTCTTCTCTTGAAGCACATATTGCAAATACTTGCTTTTATGCATGTCTCCTCATTTAGAATGTGAATCCCACTAATGGAAGAAGAGATTTAATTTCTTAAATTGTTATTCTTAGTATTTATAAAAAGAGCCTAGAATCTGGCATATAGCAGACACTCAATAAATTGTGGCTAATATCATTCATTTTTATCATTCTTATTACAGATCTGTCACAAAATCAGCTATCAATTAATGTTTGCTGAATAAATGACTATGCTAACTCTCTAGTGTGTCAAAATAAACATATGAGAAAAATAAGTATGTGGTGAGGATGGTAAATAACTTTTGCTTCGTATAAGCTTTCTGATTAATCTCTGAGACAGAAACCTATTCAACCATTCCAATGGGGAACTATGCAATTTAAACAAATCCTTACACTGTCATGGTATCGACCAGTGATCTTAACATGGCATCGACCGGTGATCTTAACATGGCCCCCAAATTATGCAGTCATGGATAGTTGTATATTTTAGAGCTAAAAAAAAGGTAACAATTCATTCACAAGAGAGGGGAGTCTGACAGAATGTTTCAGGGATGAAGCTGAATGGATGGAGATACTGTGCAAAGAAATCAGCAGCTAGCACTTAACAGATCTGAAGAAGAAAGGATGTAAACTGAGATTACGTGAATAAAGATGATTGTCACCAGAGAGTTTCATAAAGGGGACCACAGACAACCTGTTATTACATGTGTGTTATACCATGGGAGAAAGTGAAAAGCAATAGCTCTCTTAAATTTATTTGATTAATAACATCTGCGAAAATTCTCTTTAACAAATGACCACAGTCAGAAGTATATATGTCCTAAAGAGACGCTGTTGGTAGCTAAAAGGCCCTTTGGGGGAAATTCATCTGATGAAAGAAAACTCTCAGGAGGATGCAGAGGGATTATGTGAATACATATGTCTACTTCTATCCTTGGATGGGATACATTTTTAAAAGCAAAACAAAGTTCAATGTTCGGTGGACAGGGCCTTACCAGTGGTTTTAGGACTGGCAACCTAAGCAAAATATACTAAGAAAATTTAACTTCACATAATTATAGACACATAAACTTTGATTTTTGTCCTTTTTTTCTAGTTTGAAAGATTTCTATGAGAGGGTAGAGATTTTAAATATAATATTTATTTTAGAATCAAAACACAGGGAACTGGAACAGTCCTAATAGACAATCTGGTGCAAGTAGATGACTTTGCAGTAAGTGAACTTACAAAGTAGAGTCATTAAATATTCAGTCACCTTAGTAAGGAAAGAATCAAGCACCGATGTTATCTTTTCATGTTCTCACCATCGTAATACTCTCCTTTTGATACATTTGATTGCTTAATTTCATGTTAGGAGATTAAATAGCTAAAAGGCTAAGGAAAAACTAGTCCTTTATTTTCATACTAACTCACAAAGACTGCATGAAAGGAGGGGCTTACCAACTGGATCATTAAATATACTTTGCTTGCATATTTGTGGAACTGAGACACTGAATCCCAAAAGGGCCCCATGTGAACTCGGAGACAAAGTGGAATGGTATCCTGACACATTTATCACTGTCACTGAAATATTTACATCGGGGGCTATAAATCTGAATGACAAATCTTGGAAAGCACCTGAAAACCACAGGAAATATTCTATTCTTGCTTAATATATGGAAATAGTTAATGGCAGAAAAAGAACTCAGAGTTCAGAGCAAATGTGCAGTATCTTTTAACACAAGCTGGATCCTGTTACTTGAGGCTGGCTATCTACTGTTCTGCAGATGATGTGAATTGGCTACCATCTAGAACAAGGAATAAAAGAGACAAGTACATTTTCCACCTGGCCTGTATAATGATAATCAAACTGTTAAGCAGTAAATGGTAACACCTTGATTCTTCATGTAATACCATGTCTGACTGCTCACTAGCCTCCAATGTGAATTTAAATTAAGCTATTGAGGGTAATAAATATGTGGCATACAAATACTCAGGCATTTTATGATTAATGCATTTTCATGATTTCCAGAAAGTTTAGCAAAACTCTAAATGTTTTTATATTATACAGTGAAGGTCACTCTGGAATGATAAGGTCACATTTAAGTTAAAATGTAACTTTCCTGTCATCCTAAGTGAAGGAAGTCAGACAGAGAAAGACAAATATCATATAATGTCAGTTACGTGTGGGATCTAATAAAAAAATTATACAAATGAACTTAATATAGAACAGAAACAAACTCACAGATCTCAAATTTATGGTTACCAAAGGGGAAACATGGCAGGGGGGAGTGATAAATTAGGAGACTGGGGTTATCATGTATACACTGCAACATATAAAATAAAAAACTATTAGGATCTCCTGTATATGTATAGCACGGGAACTCTACTCAATATTCTGTAATAACATATATGGAAAAAGCATCTAACAAGAATGGATATATATATATATATATATATATATATGATTCATTTGCTGTACACCTAGAACACAACATTGTAAGTCACCTATACTTCAATAAAAAGTTTTTTAGAAGATGAAAAATATGTAACTTTTCTACTAACAAGTGAAGCCAGCAAGTGTTGAATTCTTAATATATTTTTTCATACTTTGTGTTTTTCCGACTATATGGCTGTGGCATGCACTTAAGTAGGGTTAGAGTTATGAGCATGATATGGGTAAAGCCTGCTTCCTTTTCTAATCTTCTTTGAAGGCTATATTCAGTTTTAGTATTTCAGTCATGAAATGGCACAAGGATAGAAAATGACTTGGACTGATATCAAAGCCTTTAGTCCTACCTGACATTTGGCTTTCAAAAACCATGACTGGGAATGAGACAGCTGTGTTCAGCCTGTATGCTTTTTTTGTTGTTGTTGTTGTTCATCCTTTTAACTCTATGCAGAGTCTAATCTCACCTAAGGAACGTTACTTTGATTTTATGCATAAGTCAATTAAGCTTCAGGAATAACTGAACTTTTATATGATTAGACAGATTATAAAATTAACTGGAATATACTGACTTTTAATATCAAGGAACACAGCCTGATAGCTACACTGCCTAGAACCTTAGTAGGCACTTTGTAAATTTTGTGTAATTCCATATAACTAGTGTGAATGAAGAATGAATAAAGTGATTTTTTAGTTTCTGACAGATTTGAAATATGGAGTCCAGAGTTTTAATATATCCATAAATATTAACCCTCTTGGTTTCTTTTGATGTCTAAAGCCATCAAACTTTAGTTAAGAGAAGACTATGCTTATAGTCACTAAACATCTTACATTGGGTATTTATTGAAATTAAAACAAAATTCATAAACCTAGCTCACCTGAGACCTTTGGAGAGAATTCATGGAATATAAAGTGTAGGTAGGACAGGGTAATGTGGCTAATTTGTTTTTAAGAGCATGTGTCTAACTTTCTCAGTGAATTGGGCACACACATCACATATTCAGAGGAACAGAATTCCCTTTCTTTGATCATTTTGAATGGTTTGTTTTTGATAACTTAATGTCCTTTTTATTACATAAAACTACTTAAAATGTTCAGAGGGAGATTGAGTATAAATATCAACTAAATTAATACTTGGAATCAGGGGGAAAGGTTCTCTAAACCTCCCTTACTTTTCTGAAACTTAATAATAGTGTATTTTATTCCTTCATTAGCTTTTCAGAGAAAATGAACATCAAGTACCATTGGACCACCCCCTCTTGATGGCTGATAACCATTTGGCCCTATAGAATAATGGGGAAATGTTGGTACTTTGGGCAATATCTTACACCCTGGGGGTACTTAATGGCCTTTATTCTCCCCAAAGCTTTTCTCACATTCAGGATATATGTTGAACTCTAAGAGAGATGCAGTTCCTCTTTCAACCCAGTAGAGTACCATTTGATTTACCACTCTGCTGCACAAAATGGTACCCTGGTGGCTTGAAAAAGACAGTGGGGAGAATGTGGCTCATTAAATAGTAATTGACGCTGCTACTACTAATGTTAGTGCTACTGCCAGAATAACTGTGGTGCTTCCACTCTGCTTCTTCCATGAGCCTGAGAATAAGCACCGTTCATCCCCATGGACAGGCAATTGCCAGGGAAGCCTGGTGGAAGCACAGACGCCAAGCTGACTGATGAGGCAATCAAGATTTCAAGATTCTAACGTGCTCCGTGTTGCCTGAATCACACTCTACCTCCACAATCCACAAATGCATTACAAATCCTCACAAATCCTGATGAGATATTGTTTCATATAAGTAAAATTTCAGATATTTGATGTTTACCCTTGAAGTGCCAACTTTCCCTACTTTCACAAACGAGCCTGGGAATTTTTCAGAAATTTTCTTACACACTGTCTACTCATTTAAAGAATATTTTGACCCTAATCCAATCTGTATAAATAACTGAGAACCACCATGATGAACACTAATTATTACACTGTACTGAAAAGTGGCAAAGCCCTCAGAACATTCCACATATAACACACCGTGCCATAGTCTCTGGCTACTGGGCTTTTCTGTTTCATTTCATTTTGCTTTTTATACTTTTTCTGACTCCTTCCATCTTATTAGGCTTGTCATTTTTTGCTGAGATCATGATATCAGAGAAATTTTTTTTGTAGATGAATTCATCTAATTTCTGAAGGCATAAAAATTTGAAAAAAATGTTGTTTGGTAATTAAAGCCTTGGAAAATAGAATTTTTTTAAGAACTATGTGATATTTACTTTTTTAAAAAAGATTTTTAAAGTTTTGAATGGAGGATAATTACTTTACAATATTGTGTTGGTTTCTGCCATACATCAACATGAATCAGCCACAGGGATACCTATGTCCCCTCTCTCTGGAACCTCCCTTCCATCTCCCAATCCATCCCAACCCCCGAGTGCCTCAGTGAACACTGGGGTACATGTGTCTTTTTCAATTATGGCTTCCTCAGGTATACGCTCAGTAGTGGGATTGCTGGGTCATAAGGTAGTTTTATTCCTAGTTTTTTAAGGAATCTACATACTGTTCTCCACAGTGACTGTATTAATTTACATTCCCACAGACAATGCAAGAGGGTTCCCTTTTCTTCACACCTTCTCCAGCATTTATTGTTTGTAGATTTTTGATGATGGCCAGTCTTACCAGTGTGAGGTGATACCTCATTGTAGTTTTGACTGCATTTCTCTAACAATGAGTGATGTTGAGCATCTTTCCATGTGTTTATTAGCCATCTGTATGTCTTCTTTGGAGAAATGTCCATTTAGCTCTTCTGCCCACTCTTTGATTGGGTTGTTTTTCTGGTATTGAACTGCATGAACTGCTTGTATATTTTGGAGATTAATCCTTTGTCAGTGTTTCATTTGCTCTATCGTACATATATATAATGGAATATTACTCAGCCATAGAAAGGAACACATTTGAGTAAGTTCTAATGAGGTGGATGAACCTAGAGCCGATTATACAGAGTGAAGTAAGTCAGAAAGAGAAAAACAAATGTTAGCATATATATGGAATCTAGAAAGATGGTACTGATGAACCCATTTGCAGGGCAGCAATGGAGACACAGACATAGAGAACAGACTTGTGGACACAGTACAGGAATGAGAGTGAGCGACGAACTGAAAGACTAACATTGAAACATGTACATTACCATATGGAAAATAGATAACCAGTGGGAATTTGATTCGCTCAAACCCAGCGCTCTGTGATATTTATATTAGTTCCTCATAAGCACCGTGTTGTTTATTGCCTGGTCCTTGGATATATTCTATATTTCTGAGATTTTAGGAAAATAACTTCCAGATAAGTGAAATCTTAGTTGATATGACTCAAAACACTGTTTTTAGAATATTATTTTTCCCTTTCATTTTGTAGTCTCATTTTCCCTTTTATTGGTATTACTTTACTAAGGCTTCCTTGGACCTTTTTGGAGACTTTTGTCTTTTGTGTGTGCCAATATCATATCACCTTTTTATTCAGAAAATATTGCTGCTAATCACAGTCACTTTGAAAGGTATAAGAACATCTGCCAATGTAAAAAATAACCACTTGCTATTACAATTTTCATCTCCTGGATGTTTATCACCTTTGGCCAGGACCTCTTGCAACACCAGAAGATAGATTCTGAGATGTCTAGCTCTCTCCTGCCACAGTTCTGTGTGCCACCAGAATATCTTTTTGTAGTATATATTAAGAATATCATATAATAGGAAAAGCACTGTTATTAGGAATCTTTAGGAATACTTGAATACTAAAGGGCCACCATTCAGTGAACACATATAACAAATTACCTCCTATTTGTTATTACCATACACCATTCGACTTTGTAGCACAGAACCACTGCTGTCATCCCTGGATAGAACTCAGCTAAGTCAGTTTCTTCTAGTTAATTATATTTACTATTGAGTAAGGCAGCATATAATTGGTTCAATGTAAAACCACCGGAATTTATCACAGAATCATAAAAATCTAGTATTATATTTTAAGTGGCTTTAAAAATAACACTTTGGGTAGCAGGAATAAGCAGACTTCAAGAAAAAAAAGGAAGTCTGTGAAGGGAAGGAAATTAATTTTCATCTACTGGATGTCCACTGTGTACTGCACTAAATACTAGAGACACTTTTCCTCATTTAATCCAAACAACAGTTCTATAAAGAGGATATTATTACCCCATTTTGTAGAGGAGAAAACTGAAACCATAAATAGTGCATTCATTTTTCCCGACCTTACATTTATTAAATAGAACAGTCATTATGTAAATCTAGGTCTACTTGACTCTAAAGACTGGGTTCTTTCCATTGTTTACTCCATGATTCCTCTCTTCTGTAGAAATTTCCCGTATATCTGTTGCCAAAATTCATTTAGATGCATTGATCATTCCCAGAAACACTTGAAGACTAGCCTGCTCTAACACCTATTCTTATGAAACTATTTCAAAAAATTGCAGAGGAGAGAACACTTCCAAATTTATTCTGTAAGGCTATCATCACCTTGACACCAAAACCAGAAAAAGACATAATAAAAAAAGAAAATTACAGGCCAATATCACTGATGAACATTTATCCCAGGAATGCAAGGATTTTTAAATTTGCAAATCAATCAATGTGATATACCACATTAGCAAATTGAAGAATAAAAACCATATGATCATCTCAATAGATACTGATAAAGGTTTTGATAAAACTCAACATACATTTATGGAAAAAACTCTTCATAAAGTGGGCATAGAGGGAAACTATCTCAACATAATAAATGCCATATGTGATAAACCCACAGCTAACATCATAATCAATGGTGAAAAGCTGAAAGCATTTCCTCTAAGATCAAGTGCAAGACAAGGATGCCCATTCTTGCCACTTTTATTCAGCATAGCTTTGGAAGTTCTGGCCACAGTCATCAGAGAGGAAAAAAATAAGAGGAATCCAAATTGGAGAAGAAGGAGTAAAATTGTGTCAGTGTTTGCAGATGACATGATGCTATACAAAATCAAGAGACTACCAGAAAACCACTAGAGCTCATTAATGAATTCTGTAAAGTTGCTGGATTAATTAATTGATGTACACAAATCTGTCATATTTCTATACATTAACAATGACATATCAGAAAGAAAAATTAAGGAAACAATCTCATTTACCATCACATCAAGAAGAATAAAATACCTAGGAATAAACCTACCTATGGAAGAAAAGACCTCTACTTCAAAAATTGTAAGATGCTGATGAAACTGAAGCATCTGTAACATGCTGAATGAAATTGAAGATGACACAAACAGATGGAAAGATATACCGTGTTCTTGGATGGGAAGAATCATATTGTTAAAGTAACCATACTACCCAAGGTAATCTACTGATTCTATGCAATCTGTATCAAATCACCAATGGCATTTTTCACAGAACTCGAACAAAACTTTTTTTAATTAGTATGATAATACAAAAGACCTCAAATAGTCCTAACAATCCTGAGAAAGAAGAATGCTGCTGGAGGAATCTGACTCCCTGACTTCACTATATTACAAAGCTACAGTAATCAAAACACTATGATACCTGCATGAAAATGGACTTATAGATCAATGGAACATAATAGAAAGCCTATAAATAAACTTATGCTTTTGCTTTTTGTTTGCATACATACTCAGTGGTGTCCAACTCTGTGCCACCCATGGGCTGTAGCCTACTAGTCTCCTCTATCCTTGGGATTTCCTAGGCAAGAATACTGGAGTGGGTTGCCATTTCCTCCTCCAAGGGATCTTCCTAACCCAGGGATCGAACCCATCTCTTGCATCAGCAGGATGATTCTTTACCACTAGTGCCACCTGGGAATTAATCAATTAATGAATAACAAAAGAGGCAAAATATACAATGGGGAGAAGATAGTCTCTTCAATACATGGTGCTGGGAAAACTGGACAGCTACATGTAAAAAATAATGAAATTAGAACATTCTTTAACACTATATACAAAAATAAACTTAAAATGGATTAAAGACCTAAATATAAGACCAGTTAGTATGAAACTCCTAAAGGAAAACATATGCGGAACACTCTTTGACATGAATCACAGCAATATTTATTTTGGATCTATCTCCTTGAGTTTTGGAAATAAAAACAAAAATAAATAAGTTGGACTTAATTAAACTTAAAAACTTGTGCACAGCAAAAGGAACCATACACAAAATGAAAAGACTGAGAGGCAACATTTGCAAATAATGTTACCAACATGGGATTAATTTCCAGAACATACAAACAGCTCAAACAGCTTAATTTAGGGGAAAAAAAACCTAATAAAAAAATGGACAGAATATCTGAATACAGATTTCTCCAAAGAAGACCTACAGACAGCCAACATATACTTCAGAAGATGCTCAATATAGCTAATTATTAGAGAAATGCTAATCAAAACTACAATGAAGAGTCACCTCACACCAGTCAAAATGACCATCATTAAAAAGTATACAAACAATAAAAGCTAGATAGAGTGTGGAGAAAGAGAAATCCTCCTATATTGTTGGTGGGGATGTAAATTGGTGTAGCTACTATCAAGAACAGAATGGAAATTCCTTAAAAAACTAGAAAACTGTAATTTGAAAAGGTACTTGTTCCCCACTGTTCTCAGCAGCACTGTTTACAATAGCTAAGACATGGAAGCTACCTAAGAGTCCATCAACAGATGAATGGATAAAGAAGATGTGGTATATATGCACAATCAAATACTAATCAGCCATAAAAAGAATGAAATAATGCCATTTGCAGAAACATGGATGAATCTAGACATTATCATATGAAGTGAAATAAGTCAGAGAATGACAAATATCATATGCTATCACTTATATATGGAATATTAAAAATTTAAATGAAGTTATTTATGAAACAGAAATAGATTCATAGATAGAAAAAAAACTTTTGATTAGCAGAGGGGGTAGTGAGAATGCAGGGAGAGAAATTAAGAGTTTGGGATTAACATATATACACTATTATGAATAAAATAGATAAATAATAAAAATCTACTGCTAGTGTACGGAACTATATTCAATGTCTTATATATAACCTTTGCCCATGAATAGCATGAAAAGGCAAAAAAATATGATAGTGGAAGACGAACCTCCCAGGTCAGATGGTGTCCAATATGCTACTGGGGAAGAGCATGGGGCAACTACTAATAGGTCTAGAAAGAGTGAAGCAGTTGGGCCAAAGCAGAAATGAGGCTTAGCTGTGTATGTGTCTGGTGGTGAAAGTCTGATGCTCTAAAGGACAATATTGCATAGGAAACTGGAACGTTAGGAACATGAATCAAGGTAAATTGGATGTATTCAAGCAGGAGATGGCCAGATTGAAAATCAGCATCTTAGGAATCAGTGGGTGAATGGGAGAACTGGATTCAGATGACCAATATATGTACTACGGTGGGCAAGAATCTCTTAGAAGAAATGGAGTAGCCCTCACAGTCAACAAAAGAGTCTAAAATGCAGTACTTGGGCGCAATCTCAAAAATGATAGGTGATCTCAGTTTGTTTCCAACACAAATCATTCAACATCACAGTAATCCAAGTCTATGCCCCAACTAGTGATTCTGAAGAAGCTGAAGTTGACCAGTTATATGAAGACCTACAATATCTTCTAGAACTTAACACCAAAGAAAGATGTTCTTTTCATCATAGAGGACTGGAATGCAAAAGTAAAAAGTCAAGAGATACCCAGAATAATAAGTAAGTTTGGCCTTGGAGTACAAAATGAAGCAGGGCAAAGGCTAATAGAGTTTTGTCAAGAGAACTCCCTAGTCATAGCAAACACCCTTTTCCAACAACTCAAGAGATGTCTCTACATATGGACATCACCAGATGGCAGTACTGAAATTAGACTGATACGTTCTTTGCAGCCAAAGATGGAGAAGCTCTATACAGTCAGCAAAAACAAGACCTGGATATGACTGCAACTCAGATCATGAGCTCCTTATTGCAAAATTCAGACTTAAATTGGAGAAAGCAGGAAAAACCTCTAGGCCATTCAGATATGACCTAAATCAAATGCCTTATACAGTGGAGGTGATGAATAGATTCATGGGATTAGATCTGGTAGACAGAGTGCCTGAAGACACTAAGAAACTAAGGACAGAGGTTTGTAACACTGTACCAGAGACAGTGACCAAAATCATTCCAAAGTAAAAGAAATACAAGAAGGCAAAGTGGGTGTCTGAGGAGGCTTTACAAATAGCTGAGGAAAGAAGAGAAGCGAAAGGCAAGGGAGACAGGGAAAGATCTATCCAACTGAATGCAGAGTTTCAGAGAATAATAAGACATAAAAAGGTCTTCCCAAATGAATAATGCAAAGAAACGGAGGGAAACAATAGAATGGAAAAGACTAGAGATCTCTTTTAGAATATTGGAGATATCAAGGGAACATTTCATGCAAAGATGGGCATGATAAATCACAGATATGGTAAAGAACTAACAGAAACAGAAGTGACAAGAAGAGATGGCAAGGATACACAGAAGAATTATACAATAAAGGTCTTAATGACCTAGATAACCTCAATGGTGTGATCATTCACCTAGAGCTGGACATTCTGGAGTGTGAAGTCAAGTGGGCCATGATTTTGAACAAAGCTAAAGGAAGTGATGGAATTTCAGCTGAGCTATTTCAGATCCTAAAAGATGATGCTGTTAAGGTGCTACAGTCGATATATCAGCAAATTTGAAAACTCAGCAGTGGTCACAGGACTGGAAAAGGTCAGTTTTATTCCAATCCCGAAAGAGGACAATGACAGAATCTTCCAGCTACCATACAATTGGGCTCATTTCACATGCTAGCTGGGTTTGGCTCAAAATCTTTCAAACTAGGCTTTAGCAGTATGTGAACCGAGAACTTCCAGATGTACAATCTGTGTTTAGAAAAGGCAGTGGAACCTGAGATCAAATGGCTAACATTCACTGGATCATAGAGAAAGCAAAGGAGTTCCAGAAAAACATCTACAACAAATTGTGGAAAATTCTTAAAGAGATGGGAGTACCAGATAACTGTACCTGTTTTCTGAGAAACCTATGTGCAGGTCAAGAAGCAGTAGTTAGAACTGGACATGGAACAACCGACTGATTCAAAATTGGGAAAGGAGGATGACAAGGCATCCAACAATGTATATTGTCATCCTGCTTATTTAACTTATATCATGTAAAGTGTTGGGCTGGGTGAATCACAAGCTGAAACCAAAACTGCCTCGAGGAATATCAACTGCCTCAGATATGCATATAATACCACTCTAATGGCAGAAAGTAAAGAGGAACGAAAGAGCCTCTTGATGAAGGTGAAAGAGGAGAGTGAAAAAACTGGCTTCAAACTCAGCATTTAAAGAACAGAGATCATGGCATCTGGTCCCATCACTTCATGGCAAATGGAAGAGGAAAAGGTGGAAACAGGACAGATTTTTATTTTCTTGCACTTCAAAATCACTACGGACGATGATTACAGCCATGAAATTAAAAGACACTTGCTCCTTGGAAGGAAAGCTATGACAAACCCAGACAGCATATTAAAAAACAGAGACATCAGTTTGCCAACAAAGGCCTGTATAGTCAAAGCCTTGGTTTTTCCAGTAGTCATATATGGAAGCGAGACCTGGACCATAAAGAAGGCTGAGTGACAAAGAACTGATGGTTTTGAATCATGGTGTTGGAAAAGACTCTTCAGAGTCTCTTGGACTGCAAGGAGATCAAGCAAGTCAATCCTAAAGGAAATCAGTCCTGAATATTCATTGGAAGGATTGATGCTGAAGCTGAAGCTCTAGTACTTTGGTCACCTGATGCAAAGAGCTGACTCATTGGAAAAGACCCTGGTGCTAGGAAAGACTGAAGGCAAAAGGAGAAGATGGTGGCAGAAAATGAGATGGTTAGACAGTATCACTGACTCAATGAACATGAATTTGAGCAAACTCCAGGAGATAATGGAGGACAGAGGAGCCTGGCATGCTGCAGTCCATGGTGTTGCAAAGAGGCAGGCATGATTTAGTGACTGAACAACAAATAACCTATAACAGAAAAGAATCTGAGAAAGATTATGTATATATATATACACACACACACACACACACACACACACACACACACACACACATACATATAACTGAATTATTTTGCTATATACTTGAAGCTAACACAACACTGCAAATTAAATGAACTCCAATTTAAAAAGACTATTCTATTTTTTTTGCAGTAATAATTTAATCTTTTTCTATTCCTCTGTTCCTTCCAGTGCACAGATACATGGCTATTGTGATGGCAGGGGAATCTGTGAATAAGTCTGCTCTTTTAACAGCACAGTGTGAGTTTACAGGACTGGAATATAAAAACAAGTGAAGAAATAGGGATCAAAGTCTTAGCAAAGTCTCACATAAGACAGCCCCCAAAGTCCCTGAGTAAATTCAAGTTACTGAAAGTAGATCTGAAATATCATTACTTGTAAATTTTCTACTTTATGTTGATTTTTTCAAACATTATACTGTCTTTCAAATGGAAACTAAACATATATTGCTTGGATTATGCTTGAAAACAATATCATACCTTACAATATGGACATTGTTTGAAACAACAGCTATGAAGTCATGTGCAACTATATGCTCTTTAAAAAGCATCACTAGTAAAAATGGTCATGACATTACTTTTGTTACGTCTCAACTTTCTACATGTTTACTGTGAAAGCATCCACAAGCAAAGTTTCTGCCCAGTTCAGTAAGCATGTTATACATACTAAAACTCTGGAGTTTGATCATTTTAATTCACTCATTCAGTACTAAGTGTGAGCCTGTGGCAGATTAGAATATATATTCCAAACCAAAACAAGCAAATAAAAAAACCCACTGTAATCAGATGTAAAATTCTGTTACATCTTTGAAATTATTAGAAGAATGAATAATTTTCCTCAGTCTCTCATATGCTGAAAGGGAGTAAAGGCATAGGGATTGCATTTTTGGTCATCTGAAGCATGTTAAATCATACAACTTTTTTGACGCACATTAAGATACTAACTCTAAATAAGTCAAATGCTTTACTGAAAAGAGAAAGTTTGAAGCATTGCCAACTAAAAGGAAATAGCAATAGTAACAACAGCAGGACTTCAACCTTGAAGACTTGAGCAGTAGGGACCCTCAGAAATGTCAGGCTGAAAAAATTAGACACAGCTTAAGAGCCCATGGAACGTATACAGAAGAATAATCATTTTGATAGCATGCCATTCTCATATGTCAGCACAATCAGAGGAAGTGAAAGTCAAACGGTCACATCTGAACAGACTGGTCCAAGTTTCAAATAAAAATGAAAACACTGAAGGTTTTACACATTTAGCAGAGGAGTAGAGAAGAAAACTATAAAATGATTTAAATGGTTCATACATTCAGCGTCTACAAAAGTGGACTGGATAAATACTTTCTTAGCCCTTTATTTAACCTTGGCTGTTCAGGCAAGCACTGGCTATCCAGTTTCAGCTAGAAAATAAATGCTGACTGCCCAAAGTTTAGAAAGTACTCTGGAGGGATACTAGTGAATTTTAAGTGTTATTTTCAGCACTGGCTTAGCTTTCATTTTTTAAACAGTTCTTCAAAAGACTAATATGTTCTTTCTTAATTATTCTTGCCCCAAAGCAGTTCTGTCCCCTAGCAATAAGTATATCATAAAGGAAATCCATACAAATGCCATGCTTAAATATTTTCCTTTTGACAACAATTTCAACTCTTTACAAAGAGCTGAGATGTGAATTTTCTTTCCTCTGGAACAAGGATGTTCTATCAAAGGTAACCCATTATAAGAAACATTTAATGTGTGTTTTTTTTTTTAACACACATCAATTGATTCTAAAAATGTGGTTGCCCTAATACCAAAACCACATGGTAAACTTGGAGTGGAAGAAAAGGAAACCACCATTTTGTGAAATTTTCATCAGTTGTAGCTAAATGATCAGCATCTTGTTATCAGCATCTTCTGTATGAATTTTTACAGGGAAAAACGTTAGGGATTCTAAAGGAAAGAGATGGCAGAAATGACTATTTCTAAGAAGTTCACTGTTTATTCAGAGGTACAGTAATCAAATGTCCTATAAGTAAAAATCTTAACTTCATATAATTCTCATATAATTGTGATAAAGACAGAATCTCTTCCAGAATAAACAAAGAGATAGCATTTACTTCCAATATGCTAGGGACCATGCTTTATCCTTTATAAGCATTGCCTTGATTCATCGACACTATAATGTAAACAGTATTATTACTTCCATTTAACAAATGAGAAAAATAAGACTCAGGGAGGCTATGAAAATTACTCTCTGCCACAAAACTAATAAGTGGCATTTGGGATCCCAAGCTGTTGGACTTCAAGGTTCTGTGTCTCTAACACCTAAGAGAATTTACTAGGAAATGAGTTATTTGAATACAAGTTAATTTTGTTCCCTTTGGCCAAAGAGACTGAATTCAGTGTAATGACAGCAGCCTCAACATAAGGGCAAATTTAGGAATTTCTCCCAGTTGTAGAAATACAGTTTCAAATAATCTTGTCCAGCTAAAATTTAGTCAGACGCTCCACCAAAACTGAGGTAACATCGGGTGAATGAAAGCCTTATTTAGTTTGGATTTAACTTTGAAATATGCAAATGTAATTTCTATTACAAATTCACTTTTGCAATAGTCAGAAACACTGATATTTTAAGAGAGTTTTAAAGAGTCATAGAAAAACCACAGGTGAATAAACTTTCAACAAAAACAGAGACGGTCAGGATAAAATGTTTTACTATATATAGAAATATTAAAAAGAACTGGCATTTTTCAAACTAATTCGTAAGGCCAGATTCACACCAATGCATTCAAGACTGCTTCCTGCATGCCCCAGTGAGATGAGCTGTAAACAGAAGACGAGCCTCACAGACACACTGCTAAAGGCCCAAGAGTGACAAGTAAACGTCCATCACCTGTGGTCAGCTTCATCCCAAGACCCTCAGAAGCCTACATTATTATTTAACCTGGCAACACAACAGTGATTAAATGTGCAGCCATGTTATTTGATAAAATCCCAACTGTGTATTAAACTACACTGTGGTTTCAATCAAATTACCAGTGTTCTGCTGCACGTGCACACACACACACACACGAACATACATGTACCAAGGGGTGTCTGATGAGAACGTTAAAAATAAACAATAAAGCAGTAGCTTCAATTCTAATACTCAAGTAAATTGCTGATCACTCCTCTAACACAAATTCTTCTTTGTAGGCTTTGCGCTACTTCCTAGTGGTTTTCAAGCTATTTTGACTGTAACCCACAGTAAGAAATGTATCTTAGATCATACCCAGGACATACACACACACAACTGGAACAAAACTTCAGAAAGTAATACTCACTCTTACCAGTGCAACTCATTAATTTCTGCCCCATTTCACTTTTTCTTGTGGTTCCAACTCACTAATTTGGTTTCATGACCATCTAATGGGTCATGGCCCGCAAGTTGGAGAGGACTACCCCTGTCCGGTCAAAAGTTTAAGGATGAAGTGCAGATGTGAAAAAGAGAAAGAAGGGATTAGAATGTTAGACCATTCATTGTTAAACTCTAGGAAGTTTAAAGAACATAGAATTATGAGCCTTGTTAATTGTACTGCATCTTAATGGAGAAAGGGAAAGGAACATTTTGGGTTGGTTGCCAAGAAATGATTCAAGATATTTGAAATGACCCTTGAATGACAAAGAAAAAATAGTATAATATCCACTGAACAAACAGGAAAACTGAAAGAAAAGAGGACAAATGCTTCATTTGTTTACTCAGTCCACAGCAGAATCCTCACATGAATTGAGTCCTTATTGTGGGACCCAGTCAACTCTTAACAGAAAGAGCACCTTCCCTTCTGTTAAACTGCAAAGCCTATATCAACAATATAGACCAGTTATAGGTCTGGTCAAAGCAGGAGCCCAAATTACCAGAGAATGTTTCATTAATTCCCATTAACTAAGAAACAGTGATATGACCTTGGCTGTAGCATCCAGTCTATCAAAAGAACAGGTTCAAACTGACCAGTGACTCACTCAGCACATGGCAGAGATGAAGATGAACTTCCTCTTTCTGCTCTTGTCTTTTCACAGAGCATACATAGCAGTGCATTAATGAGAAAGTCCACAGAGTAGGCACTCAGTAGATGTTTGCAAAATAACAGAACAATACTAATGGTAAACTGGCACCTATAACAGAAACAGATCTGTTTCTTTTCTGGATATGTTTACTTACAATAGGAAGCAACACCCAGGGGCTTTATTTGCAGCCTGTTAACCTGTTTTTGTCTTCACAATTCTAAAGTCTAAAAACTTTATAAAAGTATTTTTGGTATGCCACTGATGCTTTATATAAGGGGAGTAATACAGAAATCCCATATGTTAAAATTTCTTTTTAAACGCAGTTATAAAGATTTCCATTTCCTTGATTTTTATAGACTATAAATCCTACTCTGCGCCCTAACTCCTGCCTTTCACCTAATCATCCATACCCCATCTTCATCTTCTCATTGCTTCTCCCAATTTCCCAGAAACCTACTATGCCCAGGAAACAGGATCATTTTAGGATTCCCCCCCAACATCTGTGTGATCATGCTGAAAGCTACAAGCCTTTCTGCGACACTGATACTATCAGCTATGTGATATAAGGACGTCTTCTAAGTGCTCAATTAGTAAACAGCATGCTCCAACTGGGGTAAAGTAAAAATGAAAGGTGTAGGAGAGTCAAATGATTCTAACTGTTTTAAAATGTTTTCTGCAGAAAAAGCGTGAGGATGGAAAGGCAAAGCAATTGGGAGAAGAATGCTAGTAACTGATAGTATGAAGTTCTGGAGGAATAGAAATGGGCTGAGTTAAAGGTTAGCCTTGAACAGGAAGAGGATCCCTCCCTTTGAGACTCAAGGAACGTATAAACACAGGTTAGGTATTCTCTGCTGAGAGGGTGCGGAAAAAGTTGTGGAGTCAAGAGCTGATGGTCCGTTTTCTCTGCAAGATACACAAGGCAAGGTCATTTGCTACAAACACTGGGATTATATATGAGGAGATAACTAAGCAGGTGAAGAGCTAATGAGTTCCTGTTATGTGTTAGTCACTATGCTAGGTCATATATCCACATATTTATATCAATATTATATAAAATGCATGTTATATATGTATGTTAACATATATATATTTATTATTGTGTCAAACAATTTATATATAATATATATATATTATATTTATTACTGTGTCAAACAATTTATAACCAAAAAATCAAGTCAGCACTAATATTCTGATTTTACAGAATAGGAGAGCATGATTTGGAGAGGTTTGTTATCTGTCCAAATTCACAAAGTGGTAGAGCCAGAATGTGAACTCAATCTATCTGACTGTAATCATAAATCCCAAGGGAAATGAAAGAGAGGCAACAAGTTAAAAGATCATAGAATGTTATTTATGGGTCCTGCCAAGATTCAGAATAGCACAAAGTACGGTTGGTATTCAGAAGGCAGCTTGTAGGGTCAATCCCACATTGAGAGTTTTGCAGAGCAGATAAATACAAAAGATACTGCCTGTGCACCCACCCATATATTCCTGGCACCCACCTTTCCTCTGCACATGGACACCGTCTTAACATACAAGCAGCTGGGACCCTCTGCCTTGGGGCTTTCTCCAGCTGTGGAAACAGGCTTGGCCTTTAGACAAGGAGCGAACAAGAAGTTCTAGGGAAAAAGTTCCCCTGGAAGCATCCCTCAGCCCATGACCCATGGATGTTGGTGGAGAACTACGCCTCTGGTGGGAAGGCAACCCTGAGACAGGCTGCACACATTCGCCCAAGCTCCATAGTCGAGCCGAGCCCTAGTTACCCGCAGCCGCACACCTGTCACGGCTTCCTTCTCTCCATCTCACTTCCCCACATCTTTGCACGGACTTCCCAGAATCATCTCCTGAGGCCCCTATCTCCACCCAGTACCTCATGATCCAACTTCTGGGGAATCAAAACCAAAACAATGAGAAAAGGTGCTAAAGAAGTCACAGAATTGAAAGCGCTGGTGAGAGAGTTAATTCCCCCGCCACCCTTGAGACTCAGTGTGGGTAAAACATGAAAAAGAATCAAGAGGAAGTGGAGAGAGGAAGACACTGTGGGATGGTCAAGATCACTGAGATCTCCACAAGGAAGAGCAGGAGGTGAGACATAGGGGAGGTGGAAGCAGGGGAGATCGTGTGATAATTAGAGTTTGAGATTTCACTGACAGGACAGACTGAGGTGTCGATAAAGTCAAGGGTGAGACCATGGGAATCCAGTTCTCAGAGGAGCTGAGGTGAACGCTAGTGAAATTGGAAGTTATGAAACTAAGAGCTGGAGTGTTTGAAGCATTTCCTTTAGGAATGTGAAATCTGCTGGGGTGATGACAGTAGTTGGGAGGAAGAGAAACCTCAGCTGCTGTCAAAGCATGGAAGTGACCTGAATAGAGGCAGACAGCAATGACAAAACATATTAAAGGCAATAAAGCTGAATGGTGTGAATTTCAAAGGAGGAGGGAGAAGCTGAAAGACGCAGTTTGGAAATAAGATAACGCTGACACGTGATGTACACGAAGTGTGCATCATGATACATCAGTGCTTTGAGGTACATCGAGCTTCTCCGTCTTTTATCTGAGAGGAAAAGCAGGAAGGAAAGGTTCTTAGGCGAGAACCAGGTTTCACTGAAGGGCTGGAGGCAAAGGCAGTGGCATGCCACGTGGAAACAGGATGGGGAGAGGTTTTTTGTACAAAGGAAAAGAGTTTTCAGCTCAGCATGCACGGTGGAAAGAACTGGAAGGGAAGTCAGTGAAGGGACAATAAGCTGTTGGGAGAAAGGGAGGCTCCCTGGACCAGATGACATTATAAGAGAGGATTCATGACCCCAGAGCTTTTGGAGGTGAGTAGGATGGAGTGGGAGACTAGAAATAACCTGGTAAAAGGCCAGGATGGTGGTGGCATAACAGCAGGGTCAAGAATGGGGACTTTGGAGTCAGACTCTGAGGTTAGGTCCTGAATCTGTTATTGACTCTGGGTTCTTGGTGACTTTGGGATCCTGGTCACATTACCTAAATGGCTATACCTCAGTGTGAGTAATCTTCACCATGGGAAGAGGAATGTGTGGAGGATAAAATGTAAAATGCTTAGTTCCACTTCTAGCTCCCAGTAAGCACTCAATAAATGTTAAATATTTTTTATTATTGCTAGCCACATGATTTTGAATGAATCCTTTGGTACAAAGGATTTTAATACCAGCTGACCAAGGGTACCAGGTATTGCTTGGACTCTATCACACAAAAATTAAACAGAGATTGATTGATTGGTAAAAATAGATTCCTTTTCCCTAGAAATTACCAATTCTGAATCTGTGTAAATGTCAGCTTTCCTGTCAGTAGGATTTGGACTACAGTGAAGTGTAGAATTTATGAAGATACTCACAGTGGGTGAATGCAGGACTTGAGGATGAGTTCACTCTCAAATTTTATGCCCTTTGTGTCTTGATTTCCTCACTCTAGTCTTGGCCCAGTCTGTGAGTAACTCCCTTTAGACTAGGTTGGTAGTAATCAGACTCCAGGGCAGAACCATGCAACTTATAGCCCGTGGGGCCAAACCAATCAATTTCAGTCCATGGACACATATTAAAAGCAGAATGACTATCTCGCCACTCTGTGTATGATCCAAGACTAACTGATATGAACAAATCTATTTCTCAGAACTTTTCCCTAGAGTTTATATATGCTAACAAATTCCTAACTTATATGATGCATCTTTTCACTGCTGTAAATTAAAGTATATCCCCCAGTGACTCAGATGGTAGAGAAACTGCCTGCAGTACAGGAGAACTGGGTTCGATCCCTGGGTCAGGAAGATACCCTGGAGAAAGAAATGGCAATCCACTTCAGTATTCTTGCCTGAAAAAGTCCATGTACAGAGGAGCCTGGTGGGCTACAGTCCACGGGGTCGCAAAGAGTCAGACACTACTGAATGACTAACACTTCGTTATCTGTTAATAGATCTGTTTGTCATACCATCATCAAGGGCTTCCCAGGGGGTTGGGGGGGGGGCTAGTGGTAAAGAGGCTGCCTGCCAATGCAGGAGAACAAGAGACTCGGGTTGGATCCCTCGGTCTGGAAGATTCCCTGGAGGAGGAAATGGCAATCCACTCCAGTATCTTTTCCTGGAAAATCCCATGGACAGAGGAGCCTGGATACAGTCTATGGGGTCGTAAAGAGTCACACACGACTGAGTGCCTAAGCATACATGCACACCATCATCAAAGATATTCTAGGAAACAAAGCTGGGGAAATTATTCAGTCACTTTATGAATTGTGCTTCTTGGATTCATACTCAGGTAATACACTCAGGTGCTGACGTTGTTGTTGTTTAGTCACTAAGTCATGTCTGACTCTTTTTCAACCCCATGGACTATAGACGGCCAGGTTCTTCGGTGCTGACATTTTTATTTAAAAAAAAATTAATAGCACTGGCAAAGAAAATCTAACCATAATTCACACATTTTACAGTCATTATCACCTGCCATATACAACTTGGCAGTTGCTTTCTGCCTTCTACATAAACATTGAAGAGCTATTGCAATCTCATTCTTCACACCTTAAAGTCTTTATGTGGGGTTCATATACACTTTCTGTGTGTGTGCCAGTCATTGTGCAAAGCACTTTGTCATGTGTTACATCATTAATCCTCATCAAAGCCCCATCAAGTATTTCTATTTATTAAGATATTTCTACTTAGTGTTAAAGACACAGATTTGTTTTCATGCTTCAGTTGCTTCATGCAGTCAATATTTTCAATGTGTGTTAACTACTGCAACAATATAATGCGACTTGTCTCTATTGACACTGACTTTCTAAAAGAGATGTGTTACTGGTAAAAATTACTTGATTTGAAAAATATAGGAAAGTTTGGATTATAAAGAGAAGAGAAAAAAAAATGTCACCATATCCTATACATGTGTTGTTTTGGCCTGCTCTGTATCCACTCTTCCCTCTTCTCTGTGAATAGGATTCCCCAGCATTGCCACGCACTCCTTCTGCATTTGATCTGGGTGGGACTGCTGATGATGTGCCTTCTCCCTCTTCACACAAAGTGGACATATGATCCAAGCCATACCCAAGAAACTGATTGTCTGGAGACTGTGGAGAATGACACCTGGACAGAAACCAGGTAGAGCTGATTCTCCCCTGATGAGGGATCCTCGAGAAAGGACTTTCCAGTTCCTGCTGCCTGGAGCCTCAGAGCTGTCCTCATTCCTCCCCTTCCCAAGGTTTGGTTATTCAGGCTCTTCTCGGATTCTGTGAACAACCCCATGTCCCTCTAACAAATTATGTCATTGATTAAATGAGCCAGAGTCATGTCTGTTGCTCGCAACCAAAGACTATACACAAAGACACACCATCTTAAGACTTCTGTTATAATTTATCTCTCTTATTTTCCAGGGCTTTTCATAATCCTATTTTCATACAGGTAAAATTCACTTAATTATTTATGTTCCTGTTGTACATATGGATGTTTCCAAGCTTTTTTATTATTATAATAAGTAATCTTACAATGATTATTTTCATGCATATCACTTTTTCCATATTTTGGATTCTTTCCTCTGAGAGATTCCCAGAAATGACTTTACTGAGTCAGAGGGCACAGATATTATTGTGGCTCTTGAAAGATATTCCCAAAATGTTTTCTAAAAGGGCTCTGCCAATTTATAATGAATTCAACCACTCATTTTTACTAGACTTCTGGTCAGCACTGACCATCCATGTAATTTTGACATTAATTCTGCTTCCTTGTTTCTACTCATCTTGCTAGAATTATAGTTACCTATAATATAGAATTATAGCAAGTTTTCCTTAACAAATGGGTCATAGAGTAAGGAGCCAGTAGGAACCAGTTTTTATGAGTCCCGCTATAAGTACATACCAATACAAAAAACTGTGGAGACAGCCATCCTAATAATTCTTTATGGTGCATCTAAGAATTTTTCAATAAAAGGACCTGTTTTCCTTTCCTCTTTTGAGCTATTTCCTTTCCAAGAGTATACCTTAGTGGTAATGACTATGTCACAGGCCTTTGGACAAGATAGTATGTGTCCTGTAACAAGAGACCCCTACTCCCCCACACACACCAAATGAGCCCCATAGGGACACAGATGGGCAGCAGCTGCCCTTGGTACCCATACAAGGCCAGGGTAGTTCTTTGACTCCTGGGTTCACTCTAGACTCTAGAGATGACATCTTCCCCATCCTACCTGACCTCTGATCCAAGCATCTGACAAGGTGAAAACAAACATTCATTAGAATGACAGCGGTAGGTCAGTGAGTCCTATATGAGCAAATACTTAGTGCACGATTACTATTTACAAGAAAGTAAAGAGTAGAAAAATTTACAAGGAAGTAAATAG
The DNA here is from genome assembly GCA_007570785.1 of Antilocapra americana. Classification (NCBI taxonomy): domain Eukaryota; kingdom Metazoa; phylum Chordata; class Mammalia; order Artiodactyla; family Antilocapridae; genus Antilocapra; species Antilocapra americana. Next base: position 36,016,565 of record ML663009.1, read on the forward strand.
CCACTGTGGCCCTCAATACACATCAACACGTGCCTCTTCTTCCTCAATCCAGCACCTTTTGATGCTCACAGGATCCAGACATTCCAGTCCTTTGAATCTATGGAGGCTGCTTGGGTCAGCTTCCTACAAGTCAGCTTCAAGCCTCCTTTGACCCCAGAATTACAATTCTGAGGGGGGATACCGGCTCTCCTGCTGAGGCCGGGTTCACCTTCTCACCCCTCAGAATGAGGAGTCAGGTTGACTTCTACCACAATTGTTTCTAGTAAGTAACAAACTTAGAATTCGCCAGACACTGGGATTACAAAATTCAGGGTCTGTAAGGAAATTCAGATTTTTTTCTGTAGGCTAGGGGTGTCATTTAAAAGACTTAAAGCAGGGACTTGATGCAACAAGAGATGTATTTAAGACAGTTAACTGGCAAAAGGATGGGAGATACGTTGAAAGGATAAGAGGGCAATTTGGAAGTATTGCAAGAGTTAAAATACAAAATGGGAAGTGAGCTGAAGTGAATTTAGAAAAGAGAGAGATGCCCCCACCCTATCCATCCAGTGCTGTTTCCTGAGAGTAAAACCAAGGTTTGTCTTACAACTAGAAGAACATCCTTTTACGTTTTGTGGCATCCATTTCCAAAAGTTGTTCATGCTTCCTGTTAGCCCTAATTTTCTTAATAACCTTTTATAGATCTACAAGTAATTAATGTATTCAAATAACTCTTCTTGGACCAGGCAGAGGAGCCTTGGAGACCTGAGTAGTTAACTGCAGTCCCAGATCACACTGAGACTATACCAGGGTCATCCAGGTAGAAGGAAGTGAAAAAGCTAAATGTGTCTGTGCCATGTTATGCTCTTATGTGTTATGCTATTTATGCATCTAGTCAAGGAGCTATTGACTTAATCACGTTTTGAAAATTCCAGAGCCCCAGAAGGCTGCAATTCCCTTGACTGAGAATGGCATTCTGAAATATATATAAGTCAGGGAATTCCCAAGTATGCTGGAGGAATTATTCCATTTGTAACAAGTTCTTAATGCAAAAATAAAGTTCTGAGATTTAAAAAAAAAATCACTTTTATTCATTTTAAGTGCCTTTCAAAATTTTAAGTAACTTTTAAAATATTTAAAAACGAAAGATAATGCATTTTAAAACAATAAAGAAAAAGTAAAACTGTGGAGACAGTAAAAACATCAATAGTTGCAAGGGGTCAGGGGAGGGAGGGATGAACAGGTGGTACACAGGTTTTTAGGGCAGTGACACTCTTCTGTATGATACTAGAATGGTGGACACATGTTATAGTACATTTGTCAAAACTCACAGAAGACACAACACCAAAAGTGAAGCCTAATGTAAACTATGGTCCTTGAGAATTAAGGATGTGTCAATGTAGGTTCACCAAGTGTAACATACGTACCACTCTGGGGGGAGAGTTGTTGAAGTGGGGGAGGCAATGCATGTGTGGGGGCAGAGAGTGTGTACATGGAAAATCTCTGTACCCTCCCTTCAAAACTGTGAACCTAAAATTCTTCTTAAAAATAAGGTTTATTTAAGACAATGATGACGACGATGATGATAATGAGACAATTTGTCTTATATTAAAATACATGTGAAACTGTACTAAACAGAAAACACTTGGGAGAAAAAAGAAATCTCATCAATTTCCTAACCCTCAAAACCTAGATATCTGTAACTTACTATTTGAGTCATCTAGTACACAAAGGAATTTTTTTTTCTATATTATAAAAAACTATTCTGAACAGTTAATTGGAAATACAGTAATTGAAAATTAAAGCAGATTAAAATATCTGTTTCTCCATAAAATATGTCCCTCTAAGGTCAAATTGGGTGGAAATAAATAGCTAATCTGGCAACAAACAGAGGAATAACACTTTGAAAAGTATTTCCAAAAGATAAACTTAAATACCCCTAGAAAATGGACGTATTAAAAAAAAAAAAAAGAAAAGAAAAGAGACCTGGGAAGTAAATCGTCTTCTGCTAGAAACCATACACTTTCTTTATTCACCCATCTATGAAAGCCTTTCAAATCTTAATAAAAATAAAATAAAATAAAATGAACATTGAAAATCTATCATGTGAAACTTTTACTTTTATTTTAAGACATGAAAAACACCTTTATTCCTATTATGCCACAAGACAGGTACTTCATTTATCTGCAGCATATATATTTCTTACAAGTCTCTGGATGAGAATATATTGAGAAAACATGGAGTACGTCAGTGGTGTCTTTGTGATCACTGTTCAAGCCCAGGCCTCCGACACCAAACGAAGAAGAGTTAATATGTTGACATCTGTTTTAGGCTAAAAATGGAAATCGTGAAGTTCTCTCCCCTTCCAAGAGTTCCCTGGAATGGATCAAAAGGCTTCAAAAGACTTGGCACCAAGGGAACTTCTAGGCAATGTCTACACAGCACAAAATGAAACGGAGACTTGGCATCTTCCTAAAGAATGAGGGCTGTGTTGACTACTGCAGAAAGGGGGCCATCGCCAGCCTTTGGGGACCTGAAAAGCCAAAGTAATTTATAAAGCTCCAGATTTTTCCTTTACATGAATCTATATATCAACTTGCCATACAATCCCAACAAAAACTCCTTGCCTTTGACGTGACTGGACAACTACTAAACATCTAGGCAGGACCACTTTCCAAGCTGCACCCTGCGGCACACGTGGACGAATCTCCCAGATAAGTGAGGCAAAGGCCTGTCCGAAGCCTGAATTGAGAAGCAACCTTCCCAAACTTCTACCTCTTTTTTTTTTTTTTTCACACCAAATCAACTCTGCCTGTGAAGTTTTGCTTTTCTTGAAGCTGAGTCAAGATGAACTAGCATTTGCGGGTGGAGTGGTTATTTGAGAGCACACCATTCTCCACAAGGGGTCTTTCTATGTAAAGCAGAAGCATTTTTGTTTTGCCTTTGAGTTGGGGTGAGCGCAAAGAATTGACTTGTTTTTCCTCCAAAGGTAAAAGAGCCAACCCAGAGACTACCAAAATGTTGGCTTTGTTTATCATTTCCAAGTTGAAATAAAGCATAATGTGAATACTCAGTGCTCTATCTTTCCCTGATTAAAGCGATCCTGCCCTTTGAATTGCTACACAGGATACTGTTCCGTGCGGCTCACTCACAGGGCTGTAATAAGTCACAACAGCTTGGCACCTCGCCCAACAAAACACAAACTCTCCTGAAGTCTTGAGCTTTCCCATGGCAACACCACAGTCACCAACACAGCAAACAATCGCTCCCATCCCTACTCCCGCTCCCCTTTTCTAACAGCAAAGGATATCATTGCAGCCAGTCTCATTATCATCTATGAAAGGAGATAGCGTCAGAGATCAAGTTGCCTTCAGAGCCGAACTTAAAATGAGATCAAAGGCAGGATAGCTCCGGGAGCACACGGAAGTTTTACATATACTTTCACTTTAAAAGAAAAGTGAGAAGCCGTATGTAAAGTATATTCCTGAAGGATTAATGTGCTTTGCTGCCTTGATTATCAAGTGGCTCTGGCTGGCCCGCAACCTTCATACAAAACCCCCATTCACTTTAGCCCGGCTCTCTCGACAGTGGAGGGGGGGTCGGGGGGAAATGCCATCTTAAAGCTGCAGCTCCGACACATTCCTCAAACTGCAAAATTGGAACCGTTTTCAAACCTCAGCTGCTTTCTCCAGCGGAATGCTCATTCTGCTCAGATGGGAAGGCCGCCGAGAGCAGGGTGGCAGCTTCCTATAGCAGATTAAAGCAGTGCCACTTCCTTTACGACTGCCTCTTTTCAGATTCAAATAACATCCTTGGGAGTGACAATCTCTTCTCATAAGAAGTGTCTGGGCTCCCACAAATCCCCTACAATGATCATCTCTCCTTGTGTATTAATTTGATTTTCAGGCGACGGATGGGCCACGAGAGTTCAGGAGCAGAACTAAAAGCAAACCCAAGGGACAGAATGATCTGTGACTCGTGGGTGGAGATCACTTTATTGGGGGGTGGGGAAGGCAAGGCAGAGAGTCTCAGCTTCGTGTGGTTTTGATTGCTGACTGTTCCATTCTGAATTATAGCGAAGCCCTGCACGGGCTCATGGAAGGTTTTATAATTCTAGATTCAAACCTTAAACAGTGCTGTGGATTACACTTGGGATCCCCTCAGCCTCAGAATTAGAATAAAATTTTCAGAGGAAATTTCATTTCAGCACAGCTACAATTTGGGGGGTTAGTCCATGTAATAAAGACTATAAAACACTAATGACAAAGTATGGAAGTAATTACACCAAGGTATTTCAATGATATCCCAAACCAGGAGGGAAAAGAATCCTGTGATTTGCTAAACAATAGCAGAATTCTGAAATGTAACTGAAGCCTTTTGAAGATACATATGGGTGACTGCTGTGTTATTTAGGACTCTACATGTATTCAAATACGAACCCACCAAGTCTGTTCAAGTGATAATTTAAATAATTATGATATTACTCTAAACTCTGGCATCATTTTTCCACTTACTACAGACTCCATTATGTTTTTTTTATTAAACATTTTTTTATTAGTTTTGCCATTATGTTTTATTTTCTATTATCTAGTCATTTCCAAAACCCCTCAATCTAATGATGTAATTTTTTCAGTAAGAAACCAATCACAGATATAAAGCACTGAGCTAAAAAAAGAGAGGTATGGAACAGAGTTGCTCTAGCATCCCAGAATGCACTTTCCAAAATTATTTCCATAGCTAATTCCTACTCCTCTATGTTAAATTTAAAGAAAGCTGGACTCTGTGGTCAAAAGTTACTTGCCATTACAGTATTTTTTTTTTTATCGTGTTTGCTTGCTTTTCATCTGTTTCTCTATTAGAATCTAAAGTCCTTGAAGTCAGAAATCACGTACCTAAACTGGTGTCTTGAATGCAACGGATATTGAACAAATACTGGTTGAATGAATGAATACAATGGATATTGAACAAATATTGGTTGAATGAATGAATCCTTCATTTATACACAGTAAACAACACATGTGCTGTATACTTTCTGCTTTGCACATTCCTGTTCAAATGTAAAAGTCTGCAACAAAAAGAAATAAAATAGAACAAAGACAATTCATTGCTTAAGTTCAGCAAAAAGCTAAAGAGAGAGAAAAAAAGAGAATCAAGTGTCCTTGGTGGAGTTAGCTGGCAATGTTTTCATCAGTATGTCTTGAAATTTCTGGTTGAATGTTTTCAGGTTTTTGGAGAGAATAAACTCCCACTGAAGTGAGTAATCCATTGTATCTGACATCATACTGAGATCTGGAATGCTATTGTATTTTACTGTGAAGGGCTTGACAATGTATTCACACTCAGAGGCCCAAGTCTCAAAACTGCCCTTCAGTTTAACCCTATAGATGTGGTTTTGTAGGAAGACTGTAGTAACTGCATAATTTAAGTTATTAAATATTACGAATGATTCATTCTTACCTACAACCACGGAATCTGAACAGAGAGAGACATACAACTGAGTACCAAGATTACTGAGACCATCATGGATGGTGACGATGCTGATGATGGGGTGATGGGATGATGGTATCGAACCTACTACTGAGCACACCTTCTCTCTTAGTCCTCACAGGAAGCCTGTTAGGCAGGTTCAATCACATCACCATTTGGTAGAGGGGGAAATTAATACCTTAGAATGAAATCATTTTTCTCAGTTTGCTCACTTAACAAGTGGTAGCGCTTGGGTTCTACCGCCCAAGACCTTGACTATTATCATATTACATCTGCCAAATGGATGATTTTGGAGACTCTTATTAATTTCCAACATTTGCATGAAGATAGATAGGAAGAACACATGCTTCTTGGCCTTTTAAAACCTAACGTCACATTTGGAGCCAAGAAGTTGTAAGTTTATTCTGTGATTACGTCAAAAAGGAAATTTTACTATAGATACACAGAGAACTGATATGCAAAGGAGACTACTCCAGAGAAAACAACCAAAACTACTGGTATTGTGTCAGAAGTGGAAAGTTGTGTTTTGTGTTTTTTTTAAATTTTACAAATTTATTTATTTTTGGCTGTGGTGGGTCTTTCCCGCGGTGCAGGCTTTTCTCTAATTGCAGCAGGCGAAGGCTCCGCTCTAGTTGTGGTGTGTAGGCTTCTCATTGTGGTGGCTTCTCCTGTTGTTGAGCTCAGACCCCCGGGCACGCAGCCTTCAGTGGCTGGGGCCTGTGGCTCAGGAGCTGTGGTTCCCAGGCTCTAGTGTGGGTTCAGGAGGTGTGGCACACAGGCACAGCATGTGGGATCCTCCAGAATCAGGGATCTAACCCGTGTCTCCTGCATTGGCAGGCGGATTCTTTACCACCGAGCTACCAAGAAAGACTCTAAAGTTTGTTTTCTTTTTTAAACTAAGTAATCTAAAAATCAGTATGTGGAAAGTAAAAGTCAGTTAAAAGGGCTAAAAATGCTGAAACAGCCTTTTGGAGATTCATTCTGCTTAAGAATTCATCAGGGTTTCCACCATCTCAACAATGCTATTACCTTGGGGGTGGCGAGAGTTTGTCAGACTTCACCCCAGTGTGAGCTGAAACTGCCAGTAACGTGAAATCCCTGGAATCATTTTTCAAGTTACCACATTGTTGCACACGAATCAAAAGTACATGGAAGAAAAATAAATATTAAAGCCCTATTCAGAAAGCACGACTTCTTGGATATAGTTTCTAAAAAACGAATTATTAAAGTAAGAAACACGTAAGCTTTTTCCTCCTAGTTTTAAGTTGGCAATACTATGGTATCAGTGATTAGAAGACACTTCCTCATAGTCACAGAGAGCACTGAATCAAAGAGTCTAGACTCTGATTGACTCTTCACTCTGCCTAAATCAATCCAAACCAAGTCACCTCTTGGGGCCTGTTTCCTCCTGTGCAAAGAGAGGAGAGATCATCGCCTCCTCTGATTCCACAGGGTCGTTCTAAGGATCAAAGAAGAAATTCCTTTATAAGCTATAACCTGCCATGCAAATGCACAGGATGCTTATCACACATATTTTGACAACACCACTTATGCAAATGTTGATAAGTGCATTAACCATATGCCAAAAAAGGAGCAATAGATAGCCCAAAAAAGCATGTAATCATGCCAACGGCCAACACTTATTGGAGTTCCAACTATGTCTAGGCACTAGACTTAGCACTTTACGTGTTTTATCTCATTTAATTCTCATAATACCTTTTTATGAGTGCTTATCCCATTTTACATAAGAACACTGTAGCTCAAAGAGGTTAGGTAATTTGTCCACAGTAAAATCCAGGTCTGAATAGGTCTTCATCACTCTACTACATTTCACTATGTTTATTTACAATACATTGACTCAGAGTTTGAGAAATTATGTAAGCACATTCCTGGCATGCAGTAGAATCATATATGAATCCCAAGAAGAGGCTCAAGAGTGGGAAGAAAGAGAAGTTGGATAGTCACAAAATAGTTTAATTCCACTTTATGAAATCATTAGACATCCTTATTACCTAAAGCTATTTCTGCAAAGCATCTTATAAAATCACACTGTGATTTCTGAAATAGCTCCAACCTTGAATGTTAGTCATTGTTGAGATATGAATGTACAACTTGCAACCTGCCTCCCATGGGGATGGCAGCAGTGGCTGGAGCTACAGATGGCTAGAGATTGTGCGACCTACATTGGATGCTCATAGCTGAGGCCAGCAAAGACCTCTCTTTCTGATTTTCCAAGTTCCATGCTTAAGTTCAAACTAGTCTTACATGTACAAGGTGTTACAGGAAAACGTATGCCAAGTTATACACAGTGCGCTTACAAGCTTTGGGGATCTAACTTGCTTATAATATGGGGACTACTTCTGTGATGTTGACTTTCACTTTGAGTTGGGCAATTAAAAGTTGTCTGTATTTGCTTTTCTAAATGATTTTTCCCAGATCCTTCTTATGCTTTTTATCAGGAGGTCTTTTTTTTCTTTTTTCCTATTACTGTAGTATTTGATTTTAAGAACAAAGATATCTTTTCTTGCCAGGGTAGTATATAAGCATAAAAAAGGAGGTTATAGATACCAGATAAAGGCCTATGTAATCAGAATGCATGAATGGCCCATATTTCTTCAAGTTCATCATCTTACAAAGGGGAACGTTCAAAGCAAAAAATAGGCTACCTCAGGCCAAGTCCTTAAGGGCATTTTCTCTTTCAATCATCCAGTGAGAATTCAGAAAGGTGGGCTTTTTGTATATGAGAAGCTATTGCAATTCAATATTAAGAACCTTAAAACATCACTGGATTCATCTTTAAAACTGATTTATCAGAGACTGCATTGACAATGGCAGGCCTAGAGAGCTCTCTCAGAGGATGTACAATATGTGTTTCAAAATTTAACTGCTCTTCAAACTAAGTAGGCTGATCTGGAAAATAGTTGCTAACGTATATTGTAAAATGAATTTCCCTATAGGAGATCACAAGGGGGGGGGGGGGGGGAAAGTAATACTGAGGTCATTTATCTTATTTTCTTTAATTATGGTAAAATATATGCAACGTAAAATCTACCATTTTATTTATTTACTTTTTCTGATACACTAATTTTTAAAATTAAAAAAAATTTATTTTCTTATTGAAGCATAGTTGATCTACAATGTTTTGTTACTTTCAAGTATACAATAAAGTGATACAGTTATATACATATACACAGCATAATGGTAAAGAATCTGCCTGCCACTGCAGGAGCTTCAGGAGACATGGGTTCAATCCCTGGCTCAGGAAGATCCCCTGGAGTAGAAAATGGCAACCTACTCTAGTATTCATTCCATGGACATAGGGGCCTGGTGGGTTACAAAGAGTGGGACACAACTGAGCACACACATATACATATATTAAAGAATTCTTTATAGATTCTTTAACTTACCATTTACCGCTACTGTTTTAATCATTTTTCAGTGTACAGCTCTGTGGCATTAACTACACTCACACTGCTGTACTACCATTAACACCATCCATCTCTGGGCAGTCCATTTATGTTTACCTGTTGTGAAAATTAGCCTTTGATGGCTTTCTTGTTGGGAATTAATTCCAGCTAGTTTCGTACTATATTGTGACAGAGAAACAAATAGCTCAGTTGGAATCTGATCAAGTCCATCCTGTTATTAAAGCTCTATGAGTCATATCGCCTCTTTCATTAGAATAACAACTATATTTGCTATTTCTCCAAAAATGTAGTGGCACCAGATGAAATAATAATTTTTAAGACAGTGGGTGCTTGGAAGTGTTAGACTTTGCTAAAAACTTCACATGCATCAACTCAGTAAGCCTGGCCTTGTTTAACTATCTTTATTATCCAAATTACATGTGAAGGAAACCGAGATACATAGGTTAGGGAAACTGTCAGGGTCCCACAGATAGCAAGGTGTAGAGCTGGGGTGCATACCCCAAACCATCTGACTCCTGAGACCAACAGCCCAACTAAATGGTTCACAGAGTTCACTGCAGCAGCTGCATCACCTGGGAAGCTGTCAGAAATGCAGATCCTCAGACCTCACCTCAGGGCAGCTGAATCAGAAACTCAAGGTGGGGGGAGGAGCATCACAGGTCTGACAAGCCCTCTCAGGGGCTGGGAGGCTCACTGAGGTTTAAGAATCATTGCATGTACACCTATGGTTGATTCATGTCAACGTATGGCAAAAAACCACTACAATACTGTAAAGTAATTAGCCTCCAATTAAAATAAATAAATTAAAAAAAAAAGAACCATTGCCATAAGCACTGTCTCATTGCATTTCCCTTTTCTCAAGCTTCTTTCTTCATTTACCAAGATTCACTACGTGTTCCAGTCACACAGTCTCCATTTTCGTGCCCCACCTAAGCCTAGCCTCCCAGAAATTGCCCCATTCTTCAAACTGACTTCCCCCTCCCTCTTTTCTAGTCTGTCTTCCTCCCATTAAGGATTCCTCTCTCCTGCCACTGGTTCCTGCTATTATTTAGGAGGAGAGCAAACCTAATGGACAAATCCTATGAGGCTTTGTGTCATTTATTGTTCAATAAATATCTACAGTACCCTATAATATCTTCGGTATTTTAGGAAGTGATCTAGGTATCCGGGAGACATTTGTGAATAAAAGACAAAGATCCCTGTCCTCATATAGGTTCTCATATGTTATTGAAAATGTCGGTAACAACCTAGAGGGGTGGGACGGGGAAGGAGGCGGGAGGGATGTTCAAGTGGGAGGGGATATAGGTAAACCTATGTCTGATTCATGTTGATGTTTGGTAGAAACCAACACAATACTATAAAGCAATTGTCCTTCAGTTAAAAATAAATTTAATTTTTTAAAAAAATTATAAAAAAAAAAAAGAAAAGAAAATTCAGCTATTTGGGCCCTGCCACATGTTCAGATTCTCTAGCTTCAAGACAGAATCCGCCTTTTATCAAGCATTCCAGGTGATTCTGACACCTGAATCAGGTGCTCTGTATATCCTGAAAACATGCCCTGGAGTAGTCTGGTTAGGAGCACCCAGTAACTTACATGCTTTTTTCTAGGTTTCTATTGCTTGTTTTCTTCCCACAGTGGAGTCTTCAGGTGGGAAATGAAGGGAAAAAACTTGAGATACACTGAAGCAGAATGCTTTCAAGAAGGGGAACTTTCTAAGGTCTCCTGGGACTAGTTCTGCACAGGGCATCTCGCTCAGCTTGAATCCTGGCTGCTGAGATGTTTACAGATAACAACACAGAGAAGCAAAGGGGGACTGGTAGCCCTACCAGCCAGCCCACACAGCTTCTGGTAAGACATGTGCAGCCTATAGACCCTGGCATGGGCAACGTTTCCGGATTTTTCCACAGTCAACACCTTTAACTCTGAATGGTAGTTTGGAATCATTTTCAAGTCATCTTAGAAGCCCCCTCTTTCCTAATAAGACCAGTTTGTTTCACATTTCCTCATACCACAGATTTTATTCACGAGGCCTCACCCACTCCCAGACAATCACTGCATCCTCCCTGCGCTGGCGACCCACGCCGTGTCTGAGAGGTATAATGAGCCTTCTGCCCGGTGGGGCTGTCACTGCTTTCCCTTTGTTTCAATTCCTTCTGCTGATAACCTAAAACACAGGGGAAATATTTCAACTTCTTCCTCCCTTTTCCAAGATGCCTCCCAAATTCCTGCCTGGTGTAAAATCCTGTTCCATTATTCTGTCTAGAAGATAATGGAGACTTACTTTGTACCCAGAATAAACACGAGGCACCGAATGGCTCACAGGGGAAGTTGCCACGGGAGTGGCAGGGGCAGGCAGGACTCCATACCCGCCCGCAGCCTTCCAGATTGGAGGCCAGGGGACAAATGAAGCCAGCAGTCTAAGCAGGAACTGGGCAACACAGAAGCCAGGAGGAAACGTGTCCTTACAACGTACAAGACCAAACACTGGAGCTACTTGAAACAATGGGTAGCTTCTACCCATCAACTCTAGGTGCCCAGGAGGCACTGGGAAGCTTCTGAGACAGCCAGTATCAGGTTCCTAATCTAATTCCGGCAACCTGGGCCATTTACCTCAGTTCTAAAGAAAATGCAAAAACAGAGCTTCTCAAGCAGATAGGTTTTGCCCACAAGGGACAACTGGCAACTTCTGACTGTGGTCATGGTACTGAAAGGATAAGGGACTAAATGGTATCAAAGAATATTCTGTGGGAGAATATTGTTATCCTTATTGTAAACCTCAAAGATTAGAAATGATACTCCCAAACAGTCCCTAAATAACACATTCTGGTCATCTATAAAATATATTTTGTTGTTGTTGTTGTTAAGTAGCTAAGTCGTGTCTGATTCTCTGCGACCTCATGGACTGTAGCCTGCCAAGCTCCTCTGTCCATGGGATTTCCCAGGCAAGAATACTGGAGTGGGTTGCCATTTCCCTCTCCAGGGGATCTTTCTGACTGAGGGATCGAACCCAGGTCTGCTGCATTGGCAGGTAGGTTCTTTACCACTGAACCACTAGGGGAGCCATATAAAATATATTTATGTGGATCTAATTTATTTCACACTTCTCTTTTCTTTCAGCCTACTACCTCTTGGGATTAGATTTCCCATAAATGTAGTATGTACTATATAAAATAGAACTACCATTTATTTGTTCAAAGGCTAGCTCTTTTAAACTTTAACATTTAAAATACCCCTTGAGTCCCAGGATCTTGAGAATGGCTTCTACATTTCTTTCATACGCCCCTTTAGAGATTTTTGTCTCTTTGAAATCAGAGTGCTTTCATGATCTATTGGTCTGTGCTAGCGGTTTGTCCTCAGACAGCATTCACTCACCTATACTGACAGATCAGAATGACACACTCTCCTCCTTCATGGTACCCAGAAGATCCAACACAGAAGGGAGCAGCCTGGCACGGCTCTTAGGGCATCTGGCTGCCCTGGGCTATGCAGCTCACCTTAAGTGTCCGCAGGCACAAAGGTGCTGACTGTGAGGAAGCTGTGGAGACCCTGTCGACATATGCTTCAGTTTTCTATAACTTAACTTCAGAATGCATTTCTTTCCAATGGTTGGATCAACAGTCAGACCAAGCCAAGAAAGTTGCCAAAAGCACCAGTGAACTGTGATAACCACATGTTCTATCACATGGACCCAGCCTTGCTCTCACTTGGGCAATATGCCAGTCCGCGACTTCTCTGAAGAACAGAATCAGAGGATCTATGGTTCCTCGAATTTCAGTTTGGTCAGTGACTCACTTGTGGCACATTCCTACATTGCCTTCCACGGAATATTCTAGAAGGATGACTTTGCTTAGAAAACAGAAGCAGTTATTCTCGCTAATAAACCTTCTTCATACCCTAGTAAGTCAGAGTACCTCTGCTCATTCAACAAGCGACTGAACACTCACCACAGCTACACTGGTGCAGAAGAGAATGCCTTCTAAAGAGGATGATGGACCAAAATGTGAAAAAAATAAGTAAATTTTAAAAAGACAATGCAAATGTAATGACTGTTGTATAGAACACAAAGAAAGGGCAAAAATACAGAATATCAGGAGAGAAACCTCTTTAGAAGGGATATTTAGCAAGACCATGATTTAAGTAGGAATGTAAAAATTAAGTGGGAGCCAGTTAGGTGACAAGTTAGAGAAATCACCCAAGAAAGGGCTCCATGGAAGACCTTGACTCACTTGGATAGATAAGCGCTCCACACGTGGCTGGAGCATGGTAAGCCAGGGCAAGGGTGGCTTGAGAAATACAGCAGGGAGCAGCCTGTACAGGACTTACAAGCTCGGGTAAAGGGTTTGGATTTTATTTTAAATGCAACAGGAGTCCACTGAAGACTTTTAAGCAGGGCCAGGACGTGAAGCAGAGGGTATGGGCGTCCCTGGTGGCTCAGATGGTAAAGAATCTGCCTGCTGAAACAGGAGACCTAAGATATGCAGGTTTGATCCCTGAGTGGGGAAGATCTCCGGGAGAAGGGCATGGCAACTCACTCCAGTATTCTTGCCTGGAAAATTCCACTGACAGAAGAGCCTGGTGGACTATGGTTCATGGGGTCACAAAGAGTTGAACACAACTGAAGCGACTCAGCACGCATGCACACACATGATTTGAAGGCTCTCATGTAGCAAGGTCACTTGTGTGACTGCATGTGTACCAACAGGGACATGGGTTCCTTGGCTCTTGCAGCGCTGAGGGGAGAGAAGCTGCTGACCTGGGCCAAGATGGCAACCAGACAGAGGATTCAAGCTATGCCTTGGAGGAATCGAGAAAGAGACCCAGCAGACAGAGAAGATCAGAGGATCAGATGATTCCTCTGCTGCTGGGGCTCCAAGCGTCCTTCCTACCCTGGTGGGCAGGCACATTTCAAGGTTAAGCACTCAGCTCTTGGCCTTCCGTATCTTTCCAAGCCCTCTGGTTTTACTTGTCATTCAGCTTCAGGCCTACATTCCACAGATATTCCTGGGTGTCCTGTTCCTGCTTGCATTTTTAAATGGTGCCCATGGAAATTAGTAAATGGTTCCATCCAGGTCAGAGTAAGCTGACAGGTTTTCCACAGAACGGAAGGCGCACCTTCACAGATCTCCGCCTTGGTGCCTTCCAAATCACCCAGAAGGCAAGGGGAAGCACCAGCAGCTCTAAAATACCTATGGTTCAAAAGCTAAAAGAATGTGTTTTCCATCTGATCTCCACAAATGCCTGAAATGTTTAAGCCGAGGTGATTTCAAAACTTTACAAGACTTGGAGTTACTCTGAAGCCTGTGCCTCCAAATGTGGCTTGAGACCCTTCTAGAAAGATCCCACTTCGGAGCTCCTGAATTTCTGCTAGTGGAGCTCAGCAATTTAACACACTCCCCAGTGACTGCTATATACTGTAGTGCTGAGAAATAAAGTCCTGGAAGCTGCAAATATCTTTTCCTGAGAAAAACAATGTGATGATCTACATTGATTAACTTAGAAAACTGATAGAGTGTCGGGAGGAAAAAATGCTTCCTGGGATCTTCTTTTCCTGCTTCTTTTTTTTATTGTTCAAATTGCTAGGCAATTTACATACTCTCACAGGTTGGTATTATTTTCATTTTCTATATGAATAGGCTTGGATAGGTTAAAAAATACCATTCTTCAAGGTCACAGTATCAGAGTCAGGATTCAAACTCAAGACTGTTTGACTTCAAGCATCCGTTCCTTGCTCCCCAGTCCTCTCCACCCTTCTGGTGTCTTCAGAATTCCTTTCCTCTTAAGCTAATCCAGAGTCCAGAGCCCACAACTGCCTGGAAATTGGTCATATTTGTTCATGTCTTTCAATAGTTGAACACATTATGTATCACCCACATATAGATTTCTTGCCCGGTGAAACAGGGTGGGGTGTGTAAAATGCACAGAGTTCCAAATTACCAGACATCTCCAAGAATTATATTGTACCTCCCAAGATTCCCTGGTGGCTCAGAGGGTGAAGAATCTGCCTGCAATGCAAGAAACCTGGGTTCAATCCCTGGGTTGGGAAGACCCCCGGAGAAGGAAATGGCTACCCACCCACTCCAGTATTCTTGCCTGGAAAATTCCATGGACAGAGGAGCCTGGCAGTTCATGAGGTCGCAATGAGTAGTACACAACTGAGTGACTAACACTTTTCTCTCCACTAAAATATACTAGCTGCTCAGTCTGTATATTCTTTACGGGGCTGGCAGTCACAAGAGTCCCTTCCTCCTCACTGCCAGTTTCTCTAATGGTATTACTCCAGGGAGGAAAGTGAGAGAGGAACCCAGAGTGAGGCCACAGGCTTCCCAGCCTTGGGAAGGCAGGCATCTCTGTGACAGGAAGCAGCTGCCCACTCAGGGAAAAAATCAGGGGTTTCCTAGCACAGGGGCCCAAGACTAACATAAGAGAGAAACCCCTGAGCACATGAGTTTTTCTGCTCCAGGTTCTTTTGCTGACAGATTAGTAAAGTATATTCAACAGAAAGAGCATCAGTAGGAAACCAGTAGGTGGATATTGAAAATATTTTTACACTTCTAAATGGTAAACTCCTGACAATAAACCAAAGGCTTCAGCACAAATTATGAAACCCAGATTGAGTTAATCTTCCCACTTAACACACACTAAGTGAAGTGAAGTCGCTCAGTCGTGTCTGACTCTTTGCGACTCCGTGGACTGTGAGCCTACCAGGCTCCTCTGTCCATGGGATTTTCCAGGCAAGAATACTGGGGTGGGGTGCCATTTCCTTCTCCAACACTAGCAGCAGCCATATGTCTGGAACTAACATCACAATGCTTCTTAATATCTTGAACAGTTTGGGTTGAACTAGGGGTCACTTCTGACAGCACCTTTGGTAATGAGTCTGTGCAGTACACAGATGCAGTCAGAATGAAGAAAAGGCAGATAAAACTGAGTGATATCTAGGTATCAAATCTTAAGATGAGTGCTTTCAGTCACTTATGGCTTACAGCTCCAAGAAGGATGACATTGTTAACCCCATTTTACAGATGACAAAACTGAGACTCAGATGAGTTAAACAACGCACCCAAGGGAGCACAGTAAGAAAGCAGAAGAGTGTGACTCAAATCTGGGAGGGTATGACTCTCAAACCTTTATTCTTATGCAATGCATGCCACTTCCCTTAATTCTTAAGTAATGTACTCTACTTCCTCACTTAGTGATCAAAGACAAAGAAGTCATCATTTAAGACATGGAGTTAATAAAAGAATGTAATCACTAGAGAGATTATATTGTTATGACATATTTCAAGAAGTCTACCTTTTTTCTGGCTGATAAAATAGTTACCCCTGTTCCAGTTGAAGCTGGTCAAATGCAAGTCAGCCTGCAACAATGGTGTGAGGTCCAGGTACTTACTGTAGTCACCTGGACCCACAGATCCATGGAATCTGCTACATGCAAAGCAGAATATAAAACAAAGTGTAAGACTCACGATGGGGAGGACCTCTGTTTTATTCCCTAATGTATCCCAAGTGCCCATAGCTGGCACTCAGCAAACACCAGTGAAATGAACAAAAGGTCCAGTTTTAGAATAGTCAGTAGTATAATCTTCCTTAACATCATAGTAGAGGACATGGCAAGCTGGCTCATGGGCCAGCGTTTACTCATTAATATATTAACTAGCCTCCCAGATGGTTCCCAACAATACCTGCACTTGGTGTTCCCATCTTGTGCTCTCTCCTCCCACCCAGTATCAGGGTGGGTCCATGTGGCCAACAGAAGACAGCGCAAGCAAACGTGTGTTCCTTTTGAGATCAGGTTGTAAAAAACAGTGATCCCTGAGCTGGTTTTCTCCCTCTTGGCCCACTCTGTCTACGGGAAGTGAGCTCAGGCCGCCTGTGGAGAGGTCAAGGAGGCAAGGGGCCAAGAGCCAGCAAGGAACCAAGTCCTGCCAGCCACCATGTGAGTGAATTTATTTTTTTTTAACTTTTTATTTTATATTGGAGTACAGCCGATTAACAATGCTTGTAATAGTTTCAGGAGGACAGCAAAGGGACTCAACCATACCCATACATGTATCCATTCTCCCCCAAACTCCCCTCCCATCCAGCTGCCACATAACACTGAGCAGAGTTCCCTGTGCCACACAGTAGGCCCTTGTTGGTTATCCATGTTAAACATAACTGTGCTACCTGTCAATCCCAATATGTGAGTGAATTTAGAAGTAGATTCCCCATCTTCAGTCAATCCTTGAGGTGACTACAACCTCAAGAGACACCTTGAACTAGCAATCCTCAGTTCCTGACCCTTAAAACTACATGAGATAGGAAGTGTTCACTGTTTTCAGTAGCTAAGTTTTGGGGTAATTTGTTATGTATCAATAGATAACTGATACAAGTAACTCATCTTTTTATTCATTAACAAGAAATTCAACTTCTGAACAAAAATCCATGCTAAAAACTTTTATAGAGAATTCTAAGAATTTAATTCTGCAAATTCTTCTCCCACCCAAAAGTTTTAAAAACATAAATGCTTGTTCTTATTCATGATGGCCATTTTTTCTTCACTACTTACTGAACAGTCATGTGCATACATTTACAGCTGCAGAAGGGCACAGATGAGGTCTACAGTTCTGTTTATTCTGAAAGAGGTTCAGATCAGGGACAAGCACCCTCTCCCCCATGGGAGGAAAGAGACATTCTTACTGATTTTTAGGAAAAATTTTCCTGCTGATACTAAATTGATTTTGATTCTATCTTAAGTTTTTATAAACTCACCTTCAATAGTGGAGGAAGTACAACCCATTAAACAAAATGATCAGATCCTTTTCAGGTTGTAATAAGTACCACACACGCAATGAACATATCACAGCTTATACAGAGAAGACATGCTCTGAGAGAGAATTGATTGTGATTTTTCTGAATTTGGCAAATTACCTAAATTGGTACTTTGCTCAAAAGATTGCGCAAAAACACTCAGTGAAAACCATCAGATCACACTGCAGAAGCTACAGAGAACCCTCCAGGATAGTTCAAGGAGATAAGAGACATGCAGACTAGGCAATGATGCTTTTTCCACCAAAATGGTGTTATGAGTTAGGATATATCTATGAAGTACTTGCAGTTCAACAAGGGGAAAATAAAATGAAGTGGAATTAACTCCTTGTTATACTGATTGGTTTATGTTACCTGTCAACTAATGCCCCCACTGGAGACCTAATAATGAAGTACAATCAAAGGTCTGATGATGTACCAGGAGTCTAGCGGAAAGGGGTCATTATGAAACATACCACTTACAGCATCACCGCAGCTCTAAAGCAACTCTGGTAAGTTGACTAAAGAACACAATTTTGAGCTCATTCCCTAACTCTCTGGTATATTCAAGTTCATGGCAGCTCAAGACGGAAGTCCCTGGCAACTCAGTGGTTAAGACTTCACCTTCTAAGGCAGAGAGTATGAGTTCGATCCCTGGTCAGGGAACTAAGATCCCAGTGCCTCAGCCAGAAAACCAAATAAGACAAACAAACATAAAACAGAAACAATATTGTAACAAATTCAACAAAGACTAAAAATGGTCCACATCAAAGTGAAGTGCAAGTCACTCGGTTGTGTCCGACTCTTTGTGACCCCAGGGACTGTAGCCCACCAGGCTCCTCTGTCCATGGGATTCTTCAGGCAAGAATACTAGAGTGAGTTGCCATGCCTTCCTCCAGGGGATCTTCCTGACCCAGGGATGGAACTCAGCTCTCCTGCACTGCAGGTAGATTCTTTACTGTCTGAGAGAGTCTAAGACAGTCCACATTAAAAAAAAAAAAAAAAAAAGAAGGAGTCCATTTCGTTGACTCTGGAGATGACCCTAGCAGAACGGCCTGGTCTGTCCCTGAACAGATGTGGCAGGAGCAGCAGGCATAAGGCTACCCTGGGGCCATCTGTGTTTCTCTCCTCTCCCCCTGCTCGCGTTCTTCTGCCATGGCGACATGCTCTTGTGAATTTCTGGGTTTATATATATGAGTGTCTTGCATTTGTTATCACTTTAAGAAGATGGAGACAAGAAGAGCTTGAGAGGGTCGTGTGCATGTTTAACAGAAGGAATGTCCACCAGGACCAGAAGGTTCTTGTCTTTGAAAACACGAGAAAAGGTGAGTGACTTGAAAGTCAGAGCAGGAGGAGTGGAAGTAAGACGACACACCATGTGACAAGGACCAAGGAGGCCAGTATCCTCAGACACTGTGGAATCCACGTGCTGCCGGTGTGGGTACGCACCTGTCTGGGACGTGGGGAGGACGCAACATCTAGAGGCAGCCTGAGGGGTAAGAAGAACACTGAAGAAAGATGCCTCCCGGCAGGATCTGCTCGGAAAAGATGCCCTCATCATCTGGCCAGATTTCCAAGCCAGACTGCTCCCATGGCATATGGCTGCCCACTGGGGTCATGACGCCTAAAACACACACCCTCCCTGTGTGTTTACTCTCTCCCCCTCATAAATGCGGCCAATCTTGGAAGCATAGTTGCTTTCCTCTGTTGCAAAAGATTTCAAGAAAGGCTCAACCCTCAAGGAAAGCTGGTATTTCTCTTATGATGGAGCACAAGAATTTGCCTAACGTTACATTTAGAATCTTAAATCACAAGTGGAAGATGTCAAAGTTGAACCCCCCCTTTTGAACATTTAAATTCCTTAAGCTTTAGGTCTGTAAGTCACATTCTCCTCAAAAGATTAAAATGTGTTTTGTTATACTTGCTGAAATTCCTCCCAGAGATAAAAGAAATAAACATATTTGTGATTCCTTCACCAAATTTCTCAATAAGACTTTCAGGTCCCCAGGCAACAGTGGTCCATGTCTATAGGTGCACACTGATGAGTTTGGGATATTATTTATATTTTCTTAATGGGACCAGTAAAGTCTGCAGAATTAAGAGTATGCAGGAAATATGTCTATAGAAAGCTTTTATTCTAAATATAGAAGATTGTAAGGACATAAGCAATTTACTCTGTGTACTGGACTGCTTTTCTTTGAGCTGTTCTGGTCAACCATGTAAACAAGTGTAGCAACCATTATTCCCTCCATGCAAGTCTGATGGGCATATGTCAAAGTAAAATGACCCAGCAGTTCCATTCCTTCCTCCCCTCAAATTACCAATATGACTGGACCATCAAATTAAGCAACTAAATGCCAAATTTTCTTTTTTTAGATTGCACACAGTTTTGAGTTAGACGAGTGGAAAAACAGTTCCAAAGTCTGAGTTTTTTTTTTTATAAGAACTTTTCAACAGTTAAACCACTCTTGGTAAATATGAGTAAAGAAACCGAGTTCCCAGTCACAGCACATGTTTACAACTAAGTTAAAGGCTCTTAAAAATAGGGTGTTTGATGGTCCACTGCCAAAATACAAACTCCAGCAGCCTGGAGCGCACAGCTAATAATAAAGAGTCAGTGTTACTATGAAAAATCCCCGAGATGAAGCTCCAATTCAGCTTTTCCCTTTTCATCGCAAAGTTCCCCACGATGACACTGAGACATAAATTTGAAGTTAAGAGGTCAAGGTGGGAGGGGAAGAAGGCTCAAAATGGTGGGTGGTCACTTAAAGGAAAACAAGGCAGGATGGGGCTCATTACAACACAGCAAAACAGAATGGAGAGTCCAGCCACTACCTGGGGATTGCTTGCCTTCTGGAAAGAAGAAACGTTTAGATAGATAACAAAAGTTCAACTTAAAGGAGCTACTTTAGGCATGAAGAAACCGTGCTTGTTGTTCAGATTCCTGAAGCTAGAATGAACAATATGCAAAAGAAAGGGAACATCCAGGTCTCCGAGAACTGGCTGCCCTGTGCAGACTGAAGAATCAAACTACCCTAGTTTCCCTGGACTCTTCTTCCCAAAACCACAACCCTTGGCTCCAGGTTCTCTGGCCCTGGGAATTTTTGTGGAGAATCTGACAAAGCTATGGACCAGGTTTGTGTGGAAAATGTGTGTACGCCATCACACAAAATTCTGCATTCAATTCAGGGAGTACCAAAACTCAAGATGCTACATCCCTTATCTTCTAGGGCAGGGGTGTCCAACCCTGGCTCACCTCCCCTGTCCACAAGGCTGCAATCTATTAGGAAATGGGCCGCACAGCAGGAGGTGAGCAGGGTGCAAGCAAGCAATGCTTCATCTGCAGTTTCCTGTCACTTCCCATCACTCACATTACCTCCTGAACCATTTCCTCTCCCCACTTCTTGGGTGCATGGAAAAACTGTCTTCCACAAAACTAGTCCCTGGTGCTGAAAAGGTCGGGGACTGGTGTTCCAGGGTCAAAGGAGGCTATTGATAATATGCAAATACTTTCCAAGAGACCACAGAACCACTCCATTCCTGGAGCCTACTGTGGGCTGAACACAATAGCTTAATACAAATTTGCTAAAAAGTGTTTTAAATGCAACTAGAGCAGGATTTGATTCTGAAAAAAAAGTTCCAGTGATCTCACTTATGTTTAGGGCATGATTTGCCCATTTCTACATTGTTTCTGTCTCTACTTCTACCAAAAATGGATTTCCTTCAGAATATCGACCATGAGTAATGGCATCTCCAGAATTTCCATGTCAAAGGGGGTTGGGGGGTGGTGGTGGAAATCTTATTGCAAGTTGGGGAGGAAGTGCAACTGAGTACACTGCGCCTTACAAAATACTGAAGGAAGCCTCAGTCACCTTATCTGAGCTCTCAAGAGAAAGCAGATGTTGTAACGTCTTCATGGGACTCACTTGTCTTCAAGATACCACCAATGTACTTATGTAAACCTCAATTTCTTCTATAAAGATCCCACTCACAGTGTAATCAGTTCTTAATATATTCCTCCATGGGAAAAGTCAACATTTCACCAGGAATCTATATTCAAGATCCTCCAGGCTTGGATTCCTGAATCTTGAGGGTATCACTACTGAACCACCATGGCCCTCTTTCCCACCCAGTTTGCATACTGCCTTAGAATCCTTTAGGCAGTCCTCTGCTTAACTACTGCCAATCTCCCCTGGCATGCAAGTTGAAACATAGTTGTTACTTACAGATCCTACATGTTCAAGCACTTTTTATCTTTTAAAAAACGGGAAAATAGCAACTGTCTCAAAGAATAATCTGTGGCCCATAGGCATTCATTCGGAATTCTATCTGCACTTCAGACGATGATCCTAATCATTACTGACTTTCAAATGTCTCATTGAACATGGCTTCCAAACTCAAGCCTGGGTCATGTGTGAGCTGGAGTCTGACATTGTCTAATTACCTTCTCCTAGATGTAGTTGGATATCATGACTAGATACATGGGTGGTGGCATCATTCACTCTTTTCATACCCAGACTCCATATGCATGACTGAATGACCTGGCCTATATCTCCACTTCAAGCCTCAACTTCCTCATCTGTCCATTGAAGATAAGGTCATACTTACCTACTTCATCATGGATTATGAGGAAGCATGAGTTAATACTCAAAAAACACTTAGAAGAGTGCCTGACATGTTAAACACTTAGTTAGTGTAATTTTAAAATGGTGAGCCAAAAGAATAACCTTAAAGATCAATGTTTTACAGTTGGTGCACTATACATTTAGTCACAGAAATATAAAGGACCGGGTCCCTTCAATAATGCATGCTCACCACAGTTTCGTTCAACAAACATTTACCAAACGCTTGTTTACAAGAGGTTTGACACTACTGTAGTAGTGGAACTACATAGAAAATTAGGCACTTCACCATCTTTAAACAAAAATTCTAACAATTATGAATGCCTATATTTTCTCCAGGTACCAAGAACCCATCAGCCTGGAAAACACATTCAATCTGGATCTGAGTACATTCAAAATCACTTTTCAGCAGAGAGCTGCTGGTCTCTCCTTTAAGCTCCGTCTAAGATCTGCATCCAAAATAAGCAACAGCAAGGAGAAAAACTTAGACCAATCTTGGTTTTAGAGATGAATCTGCTTCTTTGATTCAAGATCAAGTTTCTCTTCATAGCAACCTTGGAGCCCTTCTTCCCCAGACCTGCGGGTTGACTCACCAGACTTATAAGAAATAAAGTGTAGGCTTTCATGAATTAAAAGTTTTCTCACTTCAACTTTATTCTGACAAATTAAAGAATTAAAAACAAAACAAAGCAAGACTCTCTTTTTCCAGTTTCTCTTATTCTAGATCGGATGTGCCCAGGGTGTCTGACATCCTCATGCCATTCATGATTGCCATTCTTTCTAGGCGAGTCATTGCTTCAAAAATATGTGTGGGTGTGCTTCTGGGAGCTCAAGACACTCAATGTCCTCATCTGAGATGCAAATTCAGTGGTGCATTTGGGGCCCAGCTACTACACTCTGCCAGCTGGGCGCCCCGCCGAACCCAGGGGTCAGAACGGCTCTGGTCACTAGCAGAGTTAGCACAGGCCAGGGAGCCACTTAGCCATCTCTAAAATGGGTATAATAATACCCCAGGGGATAAACAGAGATAGCTTTGTATACACATGTGACAAACTGCAGATTTGCTATTCAAAAGTAAGATATTATTAGCATTTCTCAGCTGCTCTGACTTTGTTTCCCATAATTAGAATAAAAAAGCTACACTCACAGAATTCGCAGCACAGGGTTTCTGTGAGAACTACGTGGCTTGTGTACATGTAGGGAGATATGACGGTGTCTGTTGCATACGCCAGTTCCTGCTTCTGCCTGCTGTCTGACATCCTGCTGTGCTTCCATCTCCTTTTGGTCCTGGTGCTAATTTCCTGACCGTCACTTTCCTGTTTCTATGGCTAAAGACAGATGATATTGTTCTTTTCCTCCAAAGGAGCCTTTCAGCCATTTCTCCTTAATTCTCAAACCTCAGTGACAGCTCACAGAATGATCCCCACCGCTCCAGGGAACAGAAGGTGGCTGACACGGCCCTCCTGGCTAGAAGCATCAGAACCAGCATCTGGCTCAGCCTGGCCAAAGCAGCGCCCGGCCTGGACTGGCAGGGCCCAGTGAGGGCAGCTGTCCAGGCTCAGAGCGGGCAGCGGCCAAAGAGCCCATCTCCCAGCTCTGAGGGTAACCACTCAGGGTCATCACTTTCCACCTTCCAGAGTGCTGGCTTCCTTTTAATCAACACAGATCCATCTCCAGTCAGCCACCTTAAGGACCAAAGAGCTGTGCATTATTATATTACTAGTTAAACAGATCATTCCTTTGCTTCCTTTTCTGTCCCTGCACCCTTTCCCATTAAAATATAAACTCCATCCAACAGGAAGTCTGTCTCTTCTGTGTGGTCCAAGGGCCTGACACAGGACCCAGCATACAGTAGGTGCTCAAGACGTGTCACTTCTACTCCATAATCCTTTCCTTTGCACCAGCGTTTTCTACTCATGAGATAGTGGGCTACAAAATTACAATCTGGGAACAATCTTAGATCATCATGTCCCTTTATCCTTCAAATAACTGTGGCACTGGAGCCACGTTTTTAATCACAATAAGGCATATAAATATACGCTTGACTTTATATATATATAAAGGCATAAAGATGTTTATATATATTATATATAGTATAGATATATACATATGCCTTAGTATTTATATATATGTTATATTTGCTTTATACATATATATATATATCTTACTAAGTTTTTACTCATATGTCTATATTATTTACATATATAATATATATAATTACATTTGTTGTTGTTTAGTCTCTAAGTCATGTCCGACTCTTTTGGGACCCCATGGACTATAGCCCACCAGGCTCCTCTGTCCATAGGGTTTTCCAGCCAAGAATACTGGAATGGGTTGCCAATTCCTTCTCCAGGGAGCTTCCCAACCCAGAGATTGAACCCACATCTCCTGCTTGACAGGCGGATTCTTTACCATTGAGCCACCTGGGAAGCCCCCATATAACTTTGTATACATACATATATACTATACATATTATATAAATAAGACATACACATATACATAATATTGCCATAATTAAACAGGAAGTGGAAACTCTGGAGGCCCATCACATGTTCCTCCATCTCTTTCCTACTTCCATCCCTGATGGATTATAAGACATTTCTAGTTTAAAAGTTACTAATCCTAGTCATTCATGCAGCGAATATTTACTGTGAATCCAAAACGTTCCAGGAACTGTTCAGGGCTGGGAATACATGGGGTGAACAAGACTGACAAGATCCCTGGTCTCATACAGCTTATATCCCATGAAGAGAGACAGGAAGTGCACGATAAATAAGGAATCAACATGAATGTAGACAGTGATAAAAGTTATGAAGACAATCAAACCTCTCTGAAGGGGATAGGGGAACACGAGAGAGAAGAGATCAATCATGTATGTCTCCATGAGTTAGAGCAGCCAGGGAGGTGATATATAGGCCAGAAAGTGTATGTCAAGAATGATCCAGCCAAGCAAAATGCTGATGAATGCAAATTTTTGGTGTTGAGGACAGGGATACTAGGAAACAAAACAGGACTGGTCCCAAGGTCACGCTATTAGTTAGCAGTGAAATCTGGACCAAATGGAGACCTGTCACTCCACACTTAACCACTGGCATATAATATTCTCTTTCTTGCTTCTTGCAATTTGGCATACTCTTGTCTTCTGGAGCAATTTCCTTCCAAAGGAATTTTCCCTATACTCTTTCATACGTTTCCTCACTTCTATTTTCTCTGTAAAGTCACCCGTATAATCAACTTGTGTTTCCACATACTAATAATACTATATTATTTATATGGAACATAACCATGGTAAACAAAGGGTGTGTGTGTGTAATGAGAATCTGGGGCACATTTTCTAAGTGAAAGTAATACCCAATCTACTGGGTAAAAAAAGCAACACAACTTCCTTTATCTTAGAATTTTTCAAAAGAAAAGCCACATTGCAAAACATAATATGAAGCATTTTTGACTAAATATTAAAAAAAAAAATCTTAGAAGTAAAGCTAAGGAGTTTAGAAGTTCCTAGGGAAAATGTCAGCATCCCAGGTGGCACTAGTGGGAAAGACCCTGCCTGCGAATCCAGGAGATTTAAGAGATTTGGGTTCGATCCCGGGTCAGGAAGATCCCCTGGAGGAGGGCATGGCAACCCACTCCAGTATTCTTGCCTGCAGAATCCCAAGGACAGAGGAGCCTGGTGGGCTACAGTCCATGGGGTCGCAAAGAGTCAACACGACTGAAGCAACTTAGCAGGCGTGCACAGGAAAACTGTTACCATGTCTCTGGTTCTACTCTAACAGAGAAGCCTTCTGCCACTTGAAACAAAATAAAGAACAGCCCCAACTAATGCCTCATCCTGTTTTGTGAAAGAAAACACACTGGACTCACTGGGGGCCAAAGATGTGATCCACAGACCCCCAAGATTCTAGAAGCTGTAAAGATTCAATTTGTAGAGCTATGCTCTAACTAAATCAAAAGATAAGGAAGAAAAGGGTACTATTAAAGAAATTCTCAAGATTGAATATTTGGTTGGGTAAATTTTCCCTTCTTGGTTTGGAGCAGATTCTGTGCATTTCTTTTTTCCAGTTCTATTAAATCCTTAAACAGATTTGAGTTTTAAGGGCTTAGGACTGCCCTTGAAAAACAGATGATTACACTCTCTGTTTAGGGTTTTAGTGATATGGGAAAAAAAAAAGGAGGCAATGGATTGAATTCCCCTCCTCCAGGTCAATTTCTTAGTGACTCTCTTCTGTAGTTCCCATTTAAAGCAGAAACATGTTTTAAAAATGAAGTGGTCACATATAAAATCCCAACCATTAATCTTCATTTTTCAATTGTATGTATATGAAAGAGAGACAAACAGACAGAGAGACTGATGCATACAGATAAACGATTACTCAATTTCTGAGGAAGGAAGGCTCTACAAGAATATTTTCCTTTTACTTTTGCATTTTACATTTCTTGTAATTACTTCACCGGCGTACTAGATGGGAAGACTTCTTTACACACAGAAGCATTCCAAGTGTAGTTGGGAGGATCTGCGGAAAAAAAATTAGTGTTTTCCCCCCAAAGTCAATTTAATGAATCAAACTCTAGTCCTACAACTGTGTTTCTCACACTGGAATCCTAAATCCCATTAAATAGTGTCAGATATAGAGTGATATACAGTAGACTTTTGAGTCCCTTGGACAGCAAAGAGATCAAATGCTCAGTTGATAAAGAATCTGCCTGGAATGCAGAAGACCCCAGTTCAATTCCTGAGTTGGGAAGATCCCCTGGAGAAGGGATAGGCTACCCACTCCAATATTCTTGGGCTTCCCTTATGGCTCAGCTGGTAAAGAATCTGCCTGCAGTGTGGGAGATAAGGTTTCAGTCCTTGGGTTGGGAAGATCCCCTGGAGAAGGGAAAGGCTACCCACTCCAGCATCCTGGCCTGGAGAATTCCATGGACTCTATAGTCCAAGGGGTCTCAAAGAGCCAGACACGACTGAGCGACTTACACTTTCACTTTCACTTTCATAGAGTGATATAGTCCTTTGGACAGCAAGATCAAATCACTCAATCCTAAAGGAAATCAACCCTGAATGTTCATTGGAAGGACTGATGCTGCATTGAAGCTCCAATACTTTGGCTACCTGAAGTGAAGAGCTGACTCACTGGAAAAGACCATGATGCTGGGAAAGACTGGAGGCCAAAGCAGGGGATGAGATGGTTAGATAGCATCACTGATTCAATGGACATGAATTTGAGCAAACTCCTGGAGAAAGTGGAGGAGAGAGGAGCCTGGCATGCTGGAGTCCATGACATTGAAAAAAGTCGGACAGGACTTAGCTGCTGAACAACAATGTAGAGTTATATGTTCATGACTTCTAGGAACGGTGCTGAGCAGTTAACATGGCTGTGCCCATACCCTCTGCCACCGCTGGACCTTGCTTCCAAGATTACTTCAGACCCTCCTCATGAACACATCCTCGAAAAACCAAAATAAAACATTTTCACCCTTGTCACCTCTTCTTTCCATTCTTCCTGTTCGTGCCCAGTCACTCAGTTGTGTCCGACTCTTTCCAGCCCTATGAACATGGAGCTTGCTCAAACTCATTTCTATGGAGTCAGTGATGCCATCCAACCATCTCATCCTCTGTCATCCCCTTCTCCTCCTACATTCAATCTCTCCCAGCATCTGGGTCTTTCCCAATGACTCACTTCTTCGCATCAGGTGGCCAAAGTATTGGAGTTTCAGCTTCAGCATCAGTCCTTCCAATGAATATTCGGGACTGATTTCCTTTAGGATGAGCTGGCTGGATGTCCTTGCAGTCCAAGGGACTCTCAAACACCACAGTTCAAAACCATGAATTCTTCGGCACTCAATGCTTGGCAGGCAGATTCTTTATCACTGAACCCACTGGGAGCCCCTCCATTCTTCCTAGCAGATACATTTAAGGAGAAATTGAAGGTTGAAAAACAGAAGCAAAAAATCCAGGAAATTATTCAAAGTGTATCAAGTGAAAAGGGGCCTCAGAGGCAGACCAAGACACTCACCAAGTGCCCCTCATTGTTTTTCCAAGAAGGAAAGTTAGCACCCAGGGATGTCAAAGGACTTGACTAAGTTGCTACTAGTTGGTATCAGTGGGAGCACAGGGACCTTCAACATTCAGTTCCCAGGCCAGTCCTCTCAATTATCACTAATAAGTATAAGAAGGAAAATATAGTATTACTGTATCACTTCCTCTTTATTTATTTGTTCATTTATTGTGATGCATAAGAGGGAAAAAATGAGGCACTCAGAATAATCTGTTACCAAAGAAAACCAAAAACAATAACAAGGGTAGACATTAGGCACTCTGCTCTTCAAGACAGAATATAGTTCCTTTCCCCTGGGCGCCATACTCACTGGCAAAGTCTTCCGTGACCCAGAAGACCGAAAGCAGTTGTACATTGCCCATATATACCTGCTGTGCTGCTTGACTCTCCCAAGGGCAGCATCAGTGTGCAAGGGGAGTGATGTCTTTATGAGGTTAACCCTTTTCTGTTCCAAGAGGAGACAACCGAAGGCAGATGTGTTCTGTGGAGCGTAACAAGAATTGCTGGAAATCTGGTAGCTAAGAGGAATGACAGCACCAAGCCATCATCCAGGAGGGAAAAAATAAATTGTGCAGAGAAACAGTGAGCTGGTGAAGCCTATGAGAACACTGATGTCCATGAAGTCAAAGTGAGGTGATAAAATAGCAAGGTGGGGAGCTGAACTGTAATACACTGTGAAGAGACTGAGGACGAAGCAAGGAAACTAATGTCTGTTAAGCTCTACTACATGCCAGATAGCATGCTGGGTTCTTTTATGTATTATTATTATCATACAATCCTCACAACCTTTGGAGGTAATTTCTATTGCCACAAAAAGCAGAAAGTGCGTCTTCAAAGATGTTAAGTCACCAGTCCTGGGGTAATACACTTAAAGAGACCAGACTGTCTTCCTTGCTAAAGTTTTCTGGTTCTGATTCAGTCAACTGCTTCTAAGGTGCAAACCACCCTCAAAACTTTGTGGCTTGAAGCAATTACACAATATTTCCCGTGATCCTCTAAGTTGTCGGGGCAGTTCCTCTGCTGGTTCCACCAGGGCCCATTCACTCATCTGGCTGCACTGAGCTAGAGGACTGGCTGATCCAAGATGGCCTCACGCTTGTGTTCGCAGTGGGTGCTGGTGAGAGGCTGGGGCACCTCGGTTCTCAGCATGTGGACACTCGTCCTCCAGCTGGCAAGACCAGCTTCGTGATACAGTGGTCTCAGTGTCCCAAGCAGGTTGTTTTATTTTTGTGTTGGTTTGTTTGCCATTTTACTAAAGTATGACTGACAATAAAGAGCTGTATATATTTAACATATACAACTCAATGAGTTGGGGATAAGTAAACACCCAGGAAACAATCATCACCATCAAGGTCAAAAACATATCCATCACTTCCCAAAGTTTTCTCCTGTCCTCTATTTTTATTTACTTATTTGTTTGTTTATGGTAAGAACACTTAGGACTTGCCCTTAACAAATTTTAAATCCAGAAGGGCTTCTTACAGCCCATCCTCATAAGTAGCATGATGTCATTTTCTGTCACATATTCTTGGTTAAAACAAGTCACAAGGCTATTCAAGGTTCAAGGGAAGAAAGGGCATCCACTTCGGAATGGAAGGAGAGTTAAAGTCACATTACAAAGGGGCATATGGCATGGAAGGAGTCATGTGATCACTTAAGAAACAACTCACCATAAGCTCTGAACTCTGTGTTCCTTCTACTACTAAAGTGAAGTGAAAGTCGTTCAGTTGTATCTGACTCTTTGTGACCCCATGGACTACAGAGGCTATGGACTTCTCCAGGCCAGAATACTGGTATGGGTAGCCTTTCCCTTCTCCAGGGGATCTTCCCAACCCAGGGATCAAACCCAGGTCTCCTGCATTGCAGGCAGATTCTTTACCAGCTGAGCCACAAGGGAAGCTCAAGAATACTGGAGTAGGTATCCGATCCCTTCTCCAGCAGATCTTCCCGACCCAGGATTCGAACGAGGGTCTCCTGCATTGCAAACCTTGCATATAAATCCCACACTACCCTTCAGTGTTCTTTTTATAGATTTATTAATGGGATTACTTTTTATAACCTGGAATAGATGTCAGAAAACTTCTAGCTCTATCTCTACTGCTACTGGAGCCTGGAGTGTTAGTGTCTGCTTTTAAATGAGTCTTAATTTTTTCACTTGTGAGAAAAGGGTTTGATCCCGTTATCTTATAACTGTATACGTTGATAAAATAGTGTCTATTTTTAGATCAATATGAACGAGCCCTCTTGGGGGAGGGGCAAGATGGAGATGAGACAAGGCTAGAAATGAGATGGCTTCTATTTTGCCACATACTCCCTCTTTCATTGCTGTAGGTTTGGAATTGGGGGCAGGGGCTGGTAGGGAGCAAAGGAACATCCTTCCCACGGATGGTTGAAATCTTCCATGATCTGGGTGCTGTTCTGATCATTTTCATTTATTATGTTCCAAGACAGCATGAGTCCTCCCACATTATACCAAGAATAAGAGTACAAGTCCTCGCTCTAAGCGTGTCTAGACCAGGTTAGACAAAACATTTCCCATACAACACACACTCACAGCAGCAAAGCCGACCGACAGTGGAGGCAAGAAGGCGCTTGAGCTGGTCTCTTTCTGAGTGAGTCGGGAGCCTTGTCTGAAAGATATTGTCGCTTAGTCTTTGGAAGATCAGGTTCCCAAGGAGAACACTAATGTTTAATTTAGCACAAAGACAGCTCAGAATCTCTCTCTGGGGGACTGAGTCTGCAAAAAGACCCACATGCAAAGAATCTAAGCGAGAAAAGGAAGCTCTTGTCATGCAATGGCTACGGGACTGGGGCGCAACTCTCCTAAATGAGCGCTTCTGCCGGGCGTTTCTGTCGGGAGGATCGCCGCTCTTTCTTGTTTGCCCTTGTGTCTGTACTTTGCTCTTTTTCAACACCTCTGTGAAACAACCAAACAGGGTAATACCACCGGCACGCGGGTTTTGCTGTCTGAAATTACACGGTGCAGTGTGGCAATCAAACGTGCAAGCCTTAGCTGGTTTAGCAGGTACGGGCCTACTTAGGTGAACAACATCGAAAAATTGGCTTCTCAGCTGCTCAGCCCGAGAATGTTTTTATTTTTACATAATTTAGACTCCAGAGACCTCCAGAAATGAGCAGTGTACACTGAAGTATGGCAACGGTCATTCCAAAGACACAGTACAGTACACACTGTATTCAATTAAGCCACTTCTTTGCATCCTGGTTACATGACTCTAAGAGATTATACTATGTATCCAACAACCCCCTGGTAAGTTATTAGCAGCTGAAGCAAACTTTGGCCTTAAGTTTCTGGGGAAAAAAAAAAAAAAAAGAAAAGCCATGTAATTAACTTTCTGTTCAAATCCTTCAGAGCTACCTGAAAAGAAGCCTGTTGTGCAGTGAGGAATTCAAGATGCCGGGCTTCATGCGGGTGAGAGTTATTAGAGTACTGGAAAACTCAACCACGTTTCTGACAAAAGAGAACTTTTAAAATGACAATGTTAATAATTCCACATTAACACAGGAACCAGCTGTGACTCAGGAAGCAAGAACACTGTTAAAAAACAAGTATCAGACACGACGAACCCAACATGAGTTTGAGTCTACCTTTCCACAGAATATTATCCTTCAAGAGGAGGAGGAGGGTCTGAGTTTAAATGATGGGGAATAAAGAGACTAAAAGAAAAGTTTTAACTACAGTCTCTGTGCTCTGAGTTAGAACCAGCAAATCTGTCCTTATTCAAACATCATCCACCAAGAACAAGACTATTCTCATTCTACTCCTGTCACTTCTTCATACAAACACTGTGCTTTTGATTAAGAATCATCCTCACAGAACTTGCTTTGAAGCTTTGGCAACATTTTCCTCGTGTTTCTTATGGAAAGTCACACTTGAGGAGCTACTGAGCAAAGAAGAGAGTCCAAGCGAAGAACCACATCAAGGCTTGAAATTTTCAGTATGCTCCAGGTCGGGGTTGGGAAGAGGGCAAATTTCATCGCCTGTTTGTGTGCGGTTGCAGTGAGAGAACCGATTCCCTAGCAACTTGAGAGACGGACCTGGCTTTCAAAAGCACACATTTAAATCCCACAGCAGGGAACTGCTACCTCTTTGTGACTTTGTGACCAGATTCCCTTAAAAATCATTCATCAGTCCGAATGGATAATTCCGTTAAATTGGTAAATTTGGACTCTTCCATTCTAATCATTCTAAATTCTCAACAGATATTCTCAATTTCTCCTTGACTCACACAACCCACCCACCACACTCCCTGGGCAACTGAATGGAAACCAAGCCTTTATTCTTGAAGAGGCAAGGAGCCAACCTCTGAGTCTAGTCAAGTTCTAGACGAGAAGTCCTGGAGTCACAGGAGTGGAAGAGATACTAATTGATCCTGTTCTGAAGAAGGGTACTGTTCAACCCATTTCAGAGAAAGGTAAACCCGTCCCAGACAGCATCTCCATAGTAAAGTCCTTAAGAAATCTGGATAATGTGGTATACTTCACTATCCATTTAAGACAAGTAAAAAGAGAGAAGCCATATCCTTCCTCAAAATATCCCTGACATCCTTTTGAAGGCAGAATCCTGAGTGGGGAAAATCGTGACTCTGACTTGTGTATGTCACTTCTCATGTTAATAAGAACAACAGTTAAAAGTTACTGAGCCTCCTCTAGGTGCTAGGAAGTTACCTCACTCACTCACTCACCAGCCCTATGTAGTTACTTCTAAGACTGTCATTCCATTTTACAGGTGAGAAAACTGAGACTGGGGAGTTTAATTAACCAAGAAGTGGTGAGCCACCAAGAGAGGAGCTGTGATCTGAAACTGGGTAGTCTCACTCCCACCCCAGATTCTTAAGTGCTATGCTTATCTCGCCTCTGTCAGCTGATGTTAAAACATCCCCACCCATTTCAGACTGTAAATTCTGAAAAGACAAAGGCTATATTAAATTGCTCATCATGGATACATTCATTGTCTTGGTATAGAATAAACTATTTACTGAATTAATGGATAAGTTCCCCAAACTCTAAAGAGCACCCATGTTCACAATCGTGATAAGAAATTTCAGGACTTTTGCTAACCATTAAGACTCACGGGAACCACTGTGCATGTCAAATACCGTTACAGCCATTCCTTTGACCCTACTCTCTAGCTTTATTCAAGCCTCACTGAGAATATATAAACTTCTCTCTATATCCTCTCTCCAAGGAAACAGAACAGCTTTCATTCTTTCCACCCAACCCTTAGATATGCGTAGGAAAGGGCCAGAGCTGAGTGGTGGAGAGATCTCCACCAGAGCCGTGCTTAGTATCTCAGCATCCTGCCTCGAATCAAGGCGGGAAGGAGTTGCTAGTTCTTCCCCTTGGCCATCCACTCCATGGGGAGCCTTCCCTGTGCTCTGTGAACATGGACCAAATAGGGGAAACTGCTATTGACCAACCTCGGGGCAAGTAAAACATCTGTAACACACTGATAATTAAAAAACAAGGAAGAAAGCCAGTGCATCTTCAAGACCATCTGGACTCACAGCTTCTTATAAATTTCTGCGCACAATTTTTTGTTTATTTGTTTTAATGCAAAGACCTTTTCCAAGTTAGTAAACTCATTTGTTGGAAAGGTCAGTTTACATATCCAGAGAACCCATGGGGGCAATCCTGATTTGCGCTGAAAGGCCTAGCTAGCCTAAGAAGAGAGGTGTAGCTGGTTCTGCTTCTTTTAGCTTCTCTTCTGCGTCTAGCAACTGTGCTTTTAAAACCATCTCCTTTCGATGCCAAAGGCCATGTCACGCTGTATATAACTCACAGTGAATGGGAGAAGTGTGTAAATAGCAAGGCATTAAGCAGCTCAAGGGACTTGAAGATAGGTAATAGAGAACACTTAGGCAGTGCACGATGAGAAGAGGCTGCTGGAGGGGAAATGTAATACTTGTCTTCAAGTATATGAAGGATTGTTATTGCTTCAGAGACACTGACTCCTCCTCTGAGCCTTCCTTGCCAGACCATTTCCCAGGGCCTCTAATACATTCTTCCCTAGTGGCTCTGATGATAAAGAATCTGCCTGCAGTGCAGGAAACCTGGGTTTGATCCCTCGGTTGGGAAGATCCCCTGCAGAAGGGAATGGCTACCCACTCCAGTATCCTTGCCTGGAGAATTCCATGGACAGAGGAGCCTGGTGAGCTACAGTCCACGGGGTCACAAAGAGTCGGATGCAACGGAACGACTTTCACTTCACTGATACACTCTTGCTGGAGCTTGAGACCCTCCAGGGGCAATCGACCTCACATGGACCCCTCACCGCTCCCACCCGACCACAGGGTCAGCCAGGCTCCACTCTCTGTCCCCAGACACCCAAGGTTTACCAGATCTGCACTCACTGGCCCCGGCGCTCACTCCCACCTTCTCTCTTGCTCTTCCCAGGCCTGTTGGGAGCCCACATTCTCCAGACAGCACCGATGACCTGGGTTTGACTCTCTCTGCTGCCGGACTCCTAACAGCCCTCTTGTTTTGAGCACCTACTATGTGTCAGGCACTACACTAACTGTTTTGCTAAAGAACATTAGCTTTCTTTTACAGACGAAGATTTCCCAGGTGGCGCAGTGGTAAATAACCCACCTGCCAGTGCAGAAGTAGGCTAGAGAGGCAGGTCCGATTCCTGGGTCAGGAAGATCCCCTGGAGGAGGGCATGGCAACCCTCATCAGTATTCTCCCTAGAGAATCCCACAGACAGAGGAGCCTCATGGGCAACAGTCCATGGGGTTCCAAAGAATCGGATGTGACTTAGTGACTAAACAACAACAAAAATTCAAAACAGCAATATCACAGAGGGCCACTTTTAAGGAAAGAAACATCTTTGTCCATCCTTGAACAGAGCACCTCCAAAGACAATAGTGCTGTGTTAAGATCATGTCTGCTTGTATTAATGCCCATAGTTCCAACCAAGCAAGATTTTATACTTGAGACAGATTATAACAACCATCCAATCTGGGTTGCTACTGAGCAACAGATGAAGATACTCATGCCCCAAAAGGAGAAAATTATTTTCCCAAGCTCACACAGGTAGTAGATGTGAAGCAGGGATCATACAAGATCCAACTAGAAAACCTATGCATGAAATTCTATTATTTATCAAACCTCTAAGCCTCAGTTTCCTTATTTGTAAACTAGTCAAATGTTGCTTACTCACCTCTCTTTTTTTGAGCATTACATAAATACACAATAATGGTGTCTAGATATTCTAGGGTTCAATAAATATTTATTCCTCTCTCTTTGAATTTCTTTATCAGTTTTGGTCCATTCTACCTAGTTAAGCATTTCACTCTTACTGTGTAAACATGGTCTTGATTTGCCAGCTAGCCTGTAAGTAAGAAGGGACTGGGTCTTTAGCTGTATTTCTCTATTTTCCCACAGAACTTGTTAAAG
The DNA here is from genome assembly GCA_007570785.1 of Antilocapra americana. Lineage (NCBI taxonomy): Eukaryota > Metazoa > Chordata > Mammalia > Artiodactyla > Antilocapridae > Antilocapra > Antilocapra americana. The sequence goes on from ML663009.1 coordinate 36,052,340, forward strand.
TGTGAGGGAAATCATCATGAAAATGCAGAAGAAAGAATTTAGAATTGTTTTCCTTAAACATGATCCTACCTATGAATGTATAAAAGAAATAGGATTAAAGCACAAGGAAGTAGTAGAGTCTGCTTGGAATGGTTTAGCTGCCATGCATAGCAGAGCTGGATTTTTTTTCCCCAAATTTCCTTAATAAGCTTTTGGAGATTAAATAGCAGTGCTAAACACACGCAACAACAACAACAATGAAAACAAAAGCAGCTACTCAAGCTACTTCATTTGAAAACCCAAGTTTGTCTTGTAACTTAACAAAAGGTTTACCAGCATAGGGGAGTCATACAGCATCAAACTTTAAGGTTTAGAAAAACTTGATAAACATCACCTAGCAATGACATTATTTCAAAGAAAACAGAGGCCTTCTATCAACAAACATTGACCTAAACAAGCAAGACGTAATTACATTACTCTGCTGGCAAAACAAGCTTTCTATCCATTTTTGATAAAGGATTCTACCAACTTCTCTCTCCACTTGAACTTTTTTGCCTTTGTGAGATCTTATATTTACTGGAAAGAAGTCATAGGAAGGTCCTGGATAAATAAGAACTCTCTCTTTATTACTTTGTTCTGGAAAACAGAACAAAAATAGGTCAGTTCTTAAGGAAATGATGGCTGCATATATAAATAATGTAAACACTCCTATCACTGTCCCAGGGAGGATATTCATCACATGGACAGTTACAGACTCCCAGAGCTGGCCAATGGAGTGTTTCTATTCTCAGCCCCCCTCCTACGCACAGCCCTCCAATTCTGAATTGTCAATTGGAAACTTGATTATTATCGGTTAAAAATAACTGGGGAACTCTGGCAATGATTTAACTAGTTTGACTTTCTTAAGCTAACAATTAACATTTTAGACTATTGTTGACAAAATATTTAACTTTCCTGTGCCATTTGTGCAAACGACTTATCTAATATTCCTGACACACTCTGACAGACACACCTTTCTGCTTAGGTCCTTAGGTCCGAGCAGGGGCCGTAAAAGACCCTAAACACTTTCACACCACTGCACATTTTAACTAGGATTTCCTGGGACCTCTGAGAATGCTTAAGTACACTGATATCTCAGTTTTATCTTGACAGCACTGAATTTGAAATATAATCCCTCTATTTACAATAAAAGCTATTTCACTATTTAAAACAGACAACTGAAAGCTTAAGTACATTTTTAATCCCTGGAAAAACTGGTATTATGATTCCTTGTTTAGTATTTATTATTAGTAATACTAGTAATAATGCCTTACATTTCTGCAGTGCTTAATTTTTTCCAAAGACTATCCAGAAACACACATGCGTTTGTTTTCTCAACAAGCCGGGGCAGCATTATTGTTCTGTCTTGTAGATGATTGCTAAGTAACTTGTCCTGGGTCACCCAGCTGGTTGGTGATCAAGCAGGCCCAGAACTGAGGATGCAGACTCCTTGTCTGATCTGTTTTCTTTCCTCCACACTATGTTAGGGAGAAGATAATCTCTGAAGCCAAAGATGACTTGGAACCACTTATCTGTCTATCCTAGCAACACAGACTAAGCAACAACAACAACAAAAAAGAGCCTGTCTCAGGCAAAAGGGAAAGATTAATAATGCACCACGGAAGCTCTGAACCTTTCTGTTCCATGGACCAGCAATTATTCAGTTTCACAGTTCATTCAAAGATTCAAACATACTTCACCAGGAAATGATTTAGTGCCGAGAGCCTGCTCCAAGTGGTTAGAGAGGCAGACCTGCTTAAACCCTTACAATCCAGGCCCTCCGAAAGGCCCTGTTCCTACCGTCTCTGCAGTAAAGGGGCTTCCTCTGAACTTGTACTTGAGCTAAATGAAGAAATTGGCTGAGTAAGGGCTGCAGAATTAGGCTATGTGGGCAGAATTAGAACTGGCTTGGAGGTTATTCTGACATTGTTCTGCAAACTTAGGCTATTGAAAATCTCAGACATTGTAAATGTCTTGCAGTATCACTCGAAGTCAACAACAACCCCAAGAATAGAGGTTCTCTTTCCACTCTCACTGAAATATTACTGACTATATACAAGGCATTGTACTAGCAGGTAGGTAGGATACAGACCTTTCGTCTGAGGGCACTGTGCATATTCGATTTTAGATGATCAATATTTTCTCCCTTTCTTCAAAGGACATTTATGGCCACTTAGGGCATTCGAACAAACTATTAAAGGGATACCTTCCACACACCCAGACAGAAATAAATCTGGTAATGGACAGAGTAGTAAGAAAGAATTCTGACGCCCATTCTGTGCAAAGGCCCCTTTAAATGGATGGTGTTTCTGAAAAGAAGAGGAGCCCGTGTGAAGTGAGAGCAGCAGATTTAACAGGCTTAGTGACTCCCAAAAGCCCAGGCCTCCCCTTTGGACACAATGTTATCAGGTTAATACAGTACTTGCATCACCATCTCTGAGTACTATGTTGAGTAACAAAGTGCCAAATTTAGAAGCTCAAATGGAGAAGGGAATTTCCAATAACAAAAAGGGAGGTAGTGGATCACCCCTTGCCATGGCACAGGTCTGCAGTGAAAAGCCACCATCAGAAATACACTGGTCTTTTCACTCCTTACATGCACAGCGCATCTCATTAACCCTCCCGGTGCTGAGGAGGGAGACCTTCTAAGCGGGTGGTTCAGGAGATGGCTGGTAGTGACGAGCGAGAAAGGAGATTCCCCTTGAGAAAAGGAGTGACGGAGCAAGCTACCTCTGGCTTCTATAGCACCAAGCCCCCAGTGGGAGAGGCCAGACACCTCCCAGCACAGACACTGCTATCAAAAAGTTACAATCACCACTGAAGTTGGTTTCATTTTGCATCGGCAAAACCCCAAGAAAAAGAGGCAGCCTCATCTTCCTTCCAAGTGGGAGGAGAGCAAAAAACCAAAAGAACAAGGCCATAAGCAGACACCTTCCTTGTAGCTGCTGGGATGTGAAGGCCACATCCAGTCTTGGCACCCAGGACAGAGATCTGTCTTCTCTGGGGCTGGGTGCCTAGTTCCCTGTATCACCCCCAGAAACACTTACCAGGAGACTGTGAAGCATACAAGGCTGTATTATTGGGAGACTTGCAGACAGATTATAAATTTACTGAGGACAATCAGGGCATTTAGATGCTTTTGGCCGCAAATGCCAGTGACACACACACATACAAACCTCATTCTTCTTTCCATTCGAGTGATTCTTTACCCACCCCTGACCCCCCGCCCCAGCATCTTTCTTTCACGAAACAAACTCCCACTGCTGTCCCAGGGAATTCCAGAGAGAGGTGAGGATACAGCAGGTGGAAAGGAATGGAAATTAGGCCTGGAAGCATGAAATAACCCCACAGGCTAACTGTATCCAAGGATAGAACAACAAACATTGAGCAGTTTAACTGTTAGCTGTTATCTCTCGTCTGGACTTGGCACCAGGAAGTTGCAGTTCTAGGCATCCCAGGCAAAATGTGTGTGTGGTGGAACAGAACAGAACTAATTCAGCCCCCAGACTTTCTAGAAACTTCACCACCAGAGACCCAGGCCAGGGATAAGGAGGAGCCACAGAGAAGCATCCAGGGGCCTGGCTAGAGGATGCTCTCTCCCCAGAGATCCCTCTCAAGCTCCCTGCAAGAAAGAGTTCGATCCAGTGCCTTCCTCTCCTTTGAGCTTTTTGAGGACACTTGCAGCTTGAATGGCCATTTCCTGTTGCTGACTTTCATTACGGCTGGCTTGGGCACATGGGAGCTGTTCTGCGAGTGGACACAGGACTTTCGAAGCCCCAAGGAACTCAGAAATGGAGGAAGCTTGCAGGGTCACAGGGCCGCAGGGCTCCACCTCCTACCCAGAGGCCATGGCCCCAGCAGCTTTGGGGGGAAAGCCTACACAGGCCAGGCGGTCACCTGACCAGGCCTGGCACCAGAAACCAATGAGTCAAGGGCTGCTCCCTCTGGGATGGGGTGTGTCTGCGCCTGTGAGGAAGAACTTCCAGCCAGAAACCTAAGCACAACTCTCAGGTTGGGTACTCTGTCACCAGTGGCAGAGGACAAGGCACTTTCTAGGACGACAAACTGGAAACAGCTCCTTGGCGCCTGCACACTTCAGTGAGGGCTGCAAGTCAGCATTCTCTGATTGCAGTGCCCGAGGAAAGAAGCTAGGTGGGGACAGTGGGGGAGTCTCTAAGAAACCAGGGAGCAGGCCTCTTAAAAACATTCCCTCACCAGTCTTGGGGAGAATTCCCCATGTTTTTGAGTGAGGGGGCGCTCAGGGAACTTGCTCTGTTGTGTTCTCTGGACCCAAGGAGAAGCGGCCACTTCAAAGAGGGAAAGGGAAATGGGACAAGAAGGAAAAGGCTTGGCTAAAGGTCAGCTGGACTGGCTGCTAAACAAACGCTTTCAGGCTAAGCAAGGCTTGTTGGGCCTAATCAGTGCTGGCCTGCCAAAGTGAGAGGCTCCTTGAGGCAAGGCCTTCTTCAGTGGCTCAGATCTTGCAGCTTGGAGCCAACTCTGCTGCAGTCTGCGGACCCCAGAGAAAACTCGAAAACTCAAGTTTCTTACCCCTTAAGAAATACTCTACAGGTAGAGGAAAACCAATGCACAAGCAACAGCAGAACTTGAGGAGGAAGGGTTTAGCAACACCGCACCAACAGGACGCCCAGTGGCCTTTGGGGTCGTCAGGTGGCACCTCAGCCCTCCGCACTATCTTCTACTTCGCGCCAGGCCGAGGCCAGCGGCCGCCCTGACCGAAGGCCGCAAGAGCACAGCCGGAATGAGGAGAAAACCAGGTGTCTTACCGCGATGAGGGCCGAGTTCCTCTGGTCCCCCGGGGTGGAGGCCGGCGGCTGTGCCTGCTGCTCGCCGTCGATCCCACCGGTGCCACCATTGCTGCTGCTGGCCCGCAGGTGCTGCTGGTGGTGATGATGATAGTCCGGCGGGGGCGCTGGGGCCGCGGGCGCTGCCGTCTGGGAGGCCGTCGGAGGGGCGGCGGGCGCCGGCGGAGGGGCTGTCGCGGTGGCAGCCGAGGCAGAGGCCTTGGTGTGCTTGCCGGCCTTCCTGGCCCCCTGGCCGTGCTGGACGAGGCTCAGGAGCTGCAAGGTACTCTCTCTTTCCCGGTCCGAGCTCTCGGCCCTACCCCGTTCGTAGCGTCCTTCACAGCTCAGGTGGTGCTGGCGGCAGACGGCGATGCGAGCTCGAAGGCGCTCCACGATGGCACTGTGCACTCTCGGGGTGACCGAGCCCCCTCCAAGGAGCCCCGCCCCGGGGGCCCCCCCCTAAGCCTCCCGTGGGGGCCTGCGGGGGCGCTGTGTCCCCCATCTTACTGGACACAATGATTGCTGCCTGTGGGATGGTGAGGTGGTGGGAGGCTATGGCTGGTTAGCACAGGCAAATCTGCTTTTGACAATGTGCGCTCAGTGCTCAGGACCACATGAATAGAGGTCTTCAGAGGCTGGGGGCGGTGGGGGGGTGCGTAGCAGAGAAGGTATGGGGGAGGGGAGTGAGTAAAAAGAGGGAGAGGAGAAAGAATAGCAACCAATGGCAGAGGATAAGTTGGAAACAAACCCTGATCAACTTGCTCTAATTGTATTTGACAGCTCTGGAGAAGTTGGAGAGAGTTAGTGGGGATTCCCCCCGCCCCCCGCCCCGCCCCCCCCCACCAAGCTGACAAGAGCTGCTAGGTACTTTGTAAACACGATCTGGGGGTTAGAGCAAGAATTCAGGGGTTGTCAACAAGAGACAGGAACAGACAGCAAAGGGAATTGTGAGAGGTATTAATAGAGAGCTGGACTCCCCCCCACCTAGTTGTTTCCGAAGAGTCTTTTATGGGGATGTTTATGCATAGAAACCCATATCTACCATGCTCTCTGTAACCCAAGGCCTTTACTTTTCCTCAATTTTTTTTTAAAGTGCTGTTTCAGAAGCTTTTTGAAGTCAATGTTCAAAACGTACAAAAATCAAACAGAGCCTGTCTTTTGGTTTTTGATTTGTCCTCCTTTCCCCTTTGCTCTGGTGTTTTTTCCTCTTTGAGGGGGCTGTAGGATGTGATCTTCTCCCCAAAGAGGGAGGTAGCTTTTCAATTGTTAATGTCAGTAATTGGACTTCTGGACCATGCGTTTTTCTTCAGCTAATCCAATCACCGGTAAAATCCTCATTCCCTCTAAGGTTTCCCGGCCTTAAATGAAAGCAGACTGAAGTCACTAGCCACTAAGAGATCCTTCAACACATTTTTTTTTTTTCTTTCCCGCTTACGTTTCTAGTCCTCACCCCCGGCTCGATTCTAATACAGTATCAAGAGAGACAAACTCTTCCGAGAGTAATTTACAAACGATGGTCAAACTTACAAACTTCCAGCAAATTGCACCGAGTCATGTCCAGCCACTTTTCTGTCCACTTTTGTACATTCCATCCCCGGCCAGTGGATCTGAGGGTCTGGACTCGCAATAAGCAATGTGGTTCTATCTCTTGGATTGCTCCGCTTTTAGAGATGGAAAAGAAAGTAGCCGGTCTTTTCCTTTCTCTTTTCCCCGTCTGTTGTTCGCCGCTGGGCTGACACTGGCTCCGCTGCCCGGAGTCACGGCGATACACAGGCTTTCATTGTGCTCCGATAGGAGAGGGAGAGAAAGAGAGAGAGTGAGACAGAGGGAGAAAGAGAGAGCCAGCGAGCTGCAGGGGGGTGGGGGGCGGAGGGCGGGGGAGCGCTCGCCCGAGGCTCCCTGGTGGAAGGCGGATGCCACTGCACGGGCGAGCGAGGCGGCCGGCGCGGGGAAAGGGGAACGCAGAGGGCCTCCCAGCGGCAAGAAGTGGAGGATCCCGCAGCCTGCGCATCTCGGCGTCGGCGCGCGCAGCTCGCACTCCGGCTCGGCTCGGGCAGGAGAAGGGGACGTTGGGGAAATTCCCCAACCTCTACTTCACCAGCCCGAAATGGTGCAGAAATTCCCGGCCAGGGGATGTATTTTCCCTGCCATACCTCCGTTACGCTCCCCCCTCCCCGCCCCCCAGGATATCACTTTCATTTTTCAGTATATTGTCAATGACATCCCTGGGCACTCTAGCGAGAGCTGGGTGAGCACGGAGGAAATGTTCCTGGGTGTCAGAGGGAGGCGGAGGGTGTGTGCGTATTGGGTGAAACGGAGGAGTGGGTGCAGAGGAGAAGAAATCACGTCGTTAGCTCCTAAAGGGCAGGCGAGTGTCTACCTGCTTGCCTGTTTTTTTCTATCTCTGGTTACGTCAATCTGGGTGATCACAAGCAAATCAGTAAGAATAACTAAAATATTCTACCATGATGAAATTACAAATATCAGTTCTCAGAAAGGAAAAAAAATTTTTCTCTGAAAGACAAGATTCCTTATGACAAACCTAATGCAAGATCTGGGGCCTTCACAGTAGTCCGTTTACATATATAATGAGGAAAATCATTGTGCAGCTGTCGAGTTTCAAGAAGTTCACTAACACAAAACAAACAGAACTCTGATACAGGCTGTTGTTTCCTCAGCTTCAGATTTTTAATCCTATCTTTAAGCTCTCAAAATGTATGTTGGATTCTGCTGATTACCAATTACGGAGGATAAACTAAAGTGAGCACAATATTGCTATAACACGACCATATAGTCTGTTATGCTCATTTGGAAGTCATTTGGATTTGAGGTGTCAAGCAATGGGGCTTTGTTAATTTAAACCAACTCTGGCATCTCAGTTACAAGATCCTGCTTCAAATTGAGCTGTGGATAGAAATGAATGGGTAAGATCAGTGCAAACATTTTAAGACTAGATTTATCTACAGTTTCATTCTCCATAGGCTGGCCTACATTAGTTCATTTTCACGAATTCTAGAATGTTATTTTGGAATTTGGGACAAGTGCATTCTGATGGAATGTAACTTTTTTACTTTTCATTGGAACATACTGCTGTCTGTCCCTTCCAAGGCTAAGTTCCTCACCACTCATGGAGAAAGGCAGAAATATCGTTTTTAGGTATGCAGATCTGAAAGGAGAACTCTCTCTTGAGGTGTCATTAAAAACTGAAGGAGTTCTGATCATTTTAGACTCGGTTTTTAAAAAGGTGTATTCATTAGACACTATCTTGTTACTTTAAGCACTTCAGCAATCATACTTAATAAGAGAAAAACTTTAACATATAAATTTAAACCTACTGTTCACTTTACAGTACTCCAGTAGCACAGATTTTGATTAATAACAGTTTTTGGTCAAAATTGCTATTTCTAAATGATATAAACTTTTATTTCTAAGCTAGACAAGGACACACCTTAAAAGCTTGTCCAGCAACAATTTAATAAAATCTCCTACTATATTGTAGGACTCTCCTTTACAGTGTCTTTTGTACACATTTACCCTTTACAGCCATTTAATTTCAAGCTGACATCATTATCATCCACATCCTCATTTCCATTCATCATTACTATTTAGTCAGTTTCAGGCACAGTACTTTGCATGTATCTCCCTCAATCCACCACCGATCCTGAGGGAGAGGAATTATTAACTCCATTTATAAATGAAGAAACTGAGGCTTATTGAAAATAAACTATTTAAACTAACCAGGTAGTAACAGATCAGGACTCGAACTCAAGCCTAATTTCAAACCTATGCTTTCTTAACCACTGGACTTGCTGCCTCAGTATCAAGGGTGAAAAGAGTTACAAGGAAACCAGACTATACCCAGAATAGCTCAAGGGCTGCAATTACACCTCAATCAACATGCTGGAGTCTAAGCAAGTCCTATAATACCTCCACGAAATGAGTAGTGAATAGAACTACTCATCTGAGTATGAGAGCAGACAAGTGAGAAAATATGCTCAATTACATCCAGCTGCCAATAAAATAAACATTTCTTTTTTTCCTTGTCTTCCCCTTTTATGGAACTGTTCCCTCTTATATCCCTAAAGCTTCTGTAAGAGCCCTACGAATTTTTTTTAAAGCATTAGTTCCTTTTTATTTGTCCATCTGTCTTCCTCATCATCTTTACTGTTCACAGCTACCTAACATAAAGCATTTAATGCTATAGTGATAAATGTCAAGATCTCAGAAGTTCATAGATATGTGAGATTTATAAGCTTATAAACCATTTTGTTACCTACTCTGATTCTTCAACATTGTTTTCTTCTAGACTGCTTTTGGTCCCTTGATCCATGCTCATTCTCATTTCCTGACAGCCTCATTTCAGTTCTTTTGGTGTAATCATGTACAAAAAAGTCTCTTGTACTCTCCAAACACCTACTGAAGAAGCTTGCTCGGTTGCAGTGACCTCAGACATCAGCAAAACTACTTCTCAGCATTTCCTGATCAACAGTCAGAATACTGTTCTAACAAGAAAAATGTTTCAAGTCAACAAGAGGCATGACCTAGGAACCGAGTCAGCTGACATTAAAAATCCTTAAAATCATTAGTGCTTTCATTTTTATAAATTAAGTGAATGCTATTTATAAGAATAAATATTTTTAACTTTCAGTTGGTACCTGCACTCTTCAATAAGTTCAAGCTTGCCTGTAGTGTCACATACGAGAAATGATGCTCCCAGGGTCTTCAGAGATACTTTAGAGATCATCCTTTTGTTTTCCTTGGACTTCTTTTTTGACAGATCATTCACAATCTTCACCCTTCCCAACTGGCCATCACTTTTCCTCTAAACTCTGCCCTGTATCTTTTTGGACACCATCACTATATATTCAACTTTCAACTGCAACTTCATATAGCTAAGGATTATTTCCATATAACAAATGATAACAAGAATAGAGATGCATAATTGCAAATTTCTATTTCATACTTTTTAAAAAGGTATGCACTCTTCACATGAAAAGTCAGTTATCAGTATTATCACAACTTTGTGAGTTCTTTCTACCTGTTTTATTTACAATCGTAACAGGGATAATATTGGAAAATTGTAGAAAATATTAAACCTCCATGTAAGGACTTAATAAAATGAATTTTTAGTGTATATAATGAAGACCATTCCATGAACCACATAATAGATGAAGGTTCAACTGACACTTGAAGAAACAAGGATCTAAAATTCACAAGGAACTAGACCCTACTAGAACAGCACTTTTAAGAATTAAAAGATACAGAATAGCCAGGGTCCATTTGTTCACTCTGAAACCATTTTACTTTATTGTATTAAGGGAAAATTTAGAAGTGTCAAGCGATGCAGATGCCAAAATGTGACTTTAAATTGTTTTTGACAGAATTTGTCTCTCTGAGATCCTCTGATCCTAATAAATACTTAGAGGGGAAGAGTAATGGATAAAAATAAATAAAATACATCTTACTCATTTACCTGTAGACAAAATTGGACGGGAAAAAGAAAGAACATTATGATCTATGCAAAACCATATCGTGAAATTATTCCTGACTGTGAGGATTGGAAGACTTTGCAGGCCTGAAATATATTTGTAAGGGAAACTTTGGAAAAGGGAAAAAAGCATTCCTCTACTTGGAATGGGTAAGCTATAGTCTGATTGTGACGCCAGAGAATTTAGTTGAATATAACACTGAGGCTTCTTCCATGGCCCACTGATTTAGATAATGATGGCAGTAAAAAATGTATTAGTGAAGATCATTTAATACTGCAAAAGGATACTAAGCAGATCTGGGCAGGAATTCAGCAATAAATACACACAGATGTTAATCTAAATACATTTTTTAAATACATGATTTTCTAATAACCTGACAGGACATGAACAGCTCATTCTCTTGACAGTCATCTGATATAAAGGCATTGTTATACAACTTTAAGATACACTTAAAGGTTAGGCTTGTGGTTTCCATGTACAGTAGATAAAAGTTTTATTAGACTGCAGTGTTGTTTCATGGAAATTAAGATGAACATGTTTCACACAAGATATTTTGCCATGAAGCTATACATAAAATATATAAATATGTCACATGATACAGAGAAACAAGACTTGTGATCTTCACATTTACAGGAATTTACAAAATCTTCTCTGAAGGAAATGTGTTAAAATTCAGTCAAACTTCTCATCTTGAAAGTAATCCGCACAATTGAGGTATTCTTGAAGTTGATCATATTTCTGTGTATACAATAAAAAAGCTAGTTATTTTACTCAAAGCAGTGAAGATAAACTAGGCCTTTTCAATCTACAGACACCAATAGGAACAAGTTCATCTCATGGCAATCATGAACAAATATCTTTTTATTATAAACAGGGACTCAATTTCAAATAAGCATTTCTAATTCATAGAAAGCATTGGTAAGAGATCAAAATGAACATTATTATTAACTTCATAACTGTCTGATAAATTGTTTTCTATTATCATATTTATAGTAGAAGTATAACAACTTCAATAACTTATTCAACAAAAATTTGTTATACACATATGTCAAATACTTCGCTAATGCATGCATGCATGCTAAGTTGCTTCAGTCACGTCTGACTCTTTGCGGCCCTATGGACTGTAGCCCGCCAGGTTCCTCCATCCATGGGATTCTCCAGGGAAGAATACTGGAGTGGACTGCCATGCCCTTTCCATTGCTTTCCCTGCCTCTAAGAATATAGTTCACCAATGACAACCAATAACAACGGGCATAAAGAAGTATAGACACTGCTATGAGGGTTCAGAAGAGAGGTTATGGTTAGCTAAGGTGACCAGCGAAGAATGGCATTTGTCCTAGGGAAAAAGACTTGGTAGGCAATGACCTGGTGGAGCGTTTTCTCTAGGAGACAGCAGTCCACAAAATAGTGACAAGACAGAAAAGTACAGGGTTTGACTGTAGTCTGAGGTTTTCTAAGGGTACTGAGAGAGAAGACTGAAGAACCAAAGAGGTGGTCCAAGAATAAAAAGTATGAAATGTTAGGTTACAGAGTTTAGCAATAATGTGATAGGCAATGGAAAGCTGCCAAAGGTATTAGGGCAGGAAACTGACACAATCTGAGGTATATATATATATATATATATATATATATATATTCTTTTTTAAAGGGTAAAACATCCAGCCTACAATGGGTTGGCAGCTAGTTATGGGTATCTACTATAATAATTTAGGTAATGAAGGCCTAAATCTGAGGGACAGCCATGAAGATGGAGAGTGAAGACCAGGGCCAGACAAGAGGAGAGAGGAGCTGGGACGGTTCAGAGATTTCAAGGTTGACAGGGTTCAAGTGCTTCCTTCTGCTGAGGAGATCAACTGACCTAATGGTTTCTTAACTCTCCTTATGAGCTTTGCTTCTGCTTCCAATAAAACGAGAGACGATGTTGATAACTCTGACGTTTATGGTGACAGGGACTGAAACCTGGTGTTCCTATGGACGTACTTTTTCCACTTCCTGGTGCTATGTGTTCACTACCCCATCCCAACAATTCTGTCTTCAACTTCCCTGGAAATCCCACCATCAAAGGTACTCTCAAAGAAAAATCATTTGTTAGCATTTGCCAGCAGCATATGACATTATGTTTTTCATTTCTAATTTAGAATGAGGCATGTACTATTTTATTTGTTATATATTTCCATTTTATCATAATTTTCTTATCATTCCTTCTTTTGTTACACTTGAATTGCTCCTATCCTTTTAATACCGTTAGGTTAAAATCAGATCTCCTAGATCCACTGTTAGGAGGAAGAATAAGAAGAATGAAGTCAGTCTAGTTGGCAGGTCTTTGGGAAGAAATTCTGAGAGATCCCAAGATAATGGAAGAAAAATGCTTGGAGGACGAAGAGGCAGGTAAGGGAAAAAGCAAGGTGTGAAACACAAACTGGGGGAGGAAAGACAGGAACAGAATTTGTATAAGGTAAGAGAAGAGGCTCACATGATAACTGAGAGCTAAGAGCAGAAAGAGCCATGGATGTACCACTCAAGGAGCCCATATTCTAAAGGTTTAATATAACTGTGGCCAAGAAGAAGGCATGCATCGCAAGAACATAGGCAGTGCTACCACTCAAAGGCAAACACACTCTGATGGGAGGCGGAGTGATGTGGAGAAATGTCAGGGCACCTGATAAATTCTGCAATTTAATCATAGCACAAAAAGCTGCCTATGGGCTTATATTGGCTAATAAACTTCTTTGGTTTCTAGGAAATCTTTTGAGAATATCTATTGACAAATATTTTTAAAGTAGGAGGGCTCTCAAAAAGAAAATGAAGTTCTTTAGTATTTTACGTGAAAAAATAAGCACGTTGTCCTAAATATGCACCATCCTAAAATACTTTCAACGCCCAATGCTGTGTTAATTTTTTAAGCATAATGTGACACCTGGCTTTCTTAAGCCTCTTTTTCTTCTTGCAGGTTCCTTCTGTTATCACAATCTTTGTTAAGCTTTCTCCAAGGTACATGATTTGGAAATGCTTTTACTTTTTTCTGTAAGAAGTTTAATATTCTTTCCCACATATAAAATTATTTACAGTAATATACAATGCACAGTGGTTTTGCTACACCTAGTATATAACTCTTTTAATTGGTGTCCCAAAAGGTCTTTCAGCTCCACTAGAGGGTTGGTAACACTTCAATGCATCAATAACAGCACTTAAGAATTTCATGTCACTAAGGAAAACGAAGTTGGGACTTACTGGATAAGTGATGGCTCTTCCCCACGGCAAATGAAAAAGCACAGAGAAGGATAAGGAGGAAAGAATTGTGAGTGAGTCAGAGAAGTGGAAGCAAAGTAAAAGATACAAAGGGGAAGAGAATAAAATGAAAACAAGACAACTGAAGGGTCAAGATGTGGGGAGCAGGCAAGGAGATCCCCGGCTGGTGGTTTGTGGTGGGTGGATAACTGTCAAAAGGGAAACCAATCTTGATGTCATTCTCTGGCCCAGGACACCACTGTGGAACATGTCACGTCCTAAGAAGTTCCTGTTTTGTTTATTCTCATTTTCTTTCCCTTGGATCATAAGTATATTCTCTAAGCTCTCTTTTTATTTTCCTCTTTTACAAATTTCCCCATGATATAAATAACTCAGGCAATGGATCTCAAGTAAGGCTTTTTATTTCTTTTAGATTAAATATACTGTTGATCTGAGCATCAGCTCCTGTCTGAGTTGATACCTGAAAATCTCCTGTCCTCTCTTATACAGTCGTGTAACTAGACTTGCTTTAGAAGACTGTGATCATGTTAGCATCCTTGCATTCTTCCCATGTACCATAACAATTCTCAAAGCTCTGTGAGCAGACCAGAGCTTATGAGCTGCCAGCAGATCTTCGGGAATCCAGCACACTCTTCAAAATCCCCACTTTATCCTTGCTATCAAATTTAGTGATCAACAGGATATCGGGGCATCAAAACCAGTGCCGTGGCCTGAAAGCTCTGCATTCCCCTTGACCTTCAGTTACAGTGCCCACTGCTCAGTCCCATGTCCTCAAGAAGAGGACGTGGGTGGTATTAGAACTGGCAGCGAGATCCTTCCCTCAGGTTGGCGCCGGGTGCTTCTTCACTCTCAGGTCACAAGAACTGTTCTAAAGACAGGAAGCAGATAAGCCGAGGTGAGTCCTATACTTTGTCAAAGAAAATAAGGGGACTTAATATAATGTAAGGAAAACCACACATATGTAAAAGTGAAAGGACAGAGGTCCTTCATTAGAGGACTGTATTACTGCTGATTAAAATTTATCTGATGAGCTAAGTAAACGCTTAGAACATCAGGGCACCTATTCAGGGTACGACAATAATGAGCATGAAAGGAATGGTGGAAGAAGAAAAAGTACAAAGACAGGGAGAGAAGAAGAGGCTCTCTTTTAAATGTCACTGTCTTCTATTCTCATAATTCATATCCTTTTGCTGATCAGTAGTAGGCTCCAGAACCTACTGAATGAAATGGTTCTTCTATATTCACCTTACCTCCTTAATCCAGCCACTGTTTTTGGACTGATTGAAAATTCTTTCCACTGTTTCTTTAACCTGTTCATCCTCAACCTCTTCTGTCTTTGCAATGGAGCAACACTCTTGGTACAGCTCAAATTTAAAATGTTTCAGTTTATGGTAAATTCTGGTTCGCTCAGCACAAATTCTGCCAACAGTAAACACCTAAATCAAGAAATAAACATCATCTGCTATATGAAATGAATATATAGTAGTGAATGTACAGCCTTTCTGGTTTTCAGATTTTCTTTAAAAGTAGAGTCCATGCATTATTTTTCAAAATTTTTATACAGTAATTCCTTTACCTTCTTTTATTTATACAACCAAGTTAACAAAAAACCGAGCAACTGCTATGTTTCAAATACTGAGTTAAGCAATGGAGATACAGAAATAAAATATGTGGCACCTGTATCAGGGGAATTTACACCGCTGGGAGAAAAAAACAAGTGATTACACAACATCGTGCCAAATGCAACACACGAGAGGCAATCAAGGTACAGAGAAGGGACAACTAACGCAATCCAGAAAGAAGAAGGTTCTAAATTAGGTGATGTGTGAACTAAGTCTTTAAAAAATAGCCAAGTTTGGGAAAGAGTAGAAAGATAGCTTGTAAGGCAAAAGGACAGCCATACCCCAAAGCAAGAAAAGCATGCAAGCTACTATACATACAGTTACTGAGGTAAAAATGCCTGAATTATGATAATTTTCTAGCTTATAAACCAGCAATCCCCAACATTTTTGGCACTGGGAACCAGGTTCACGGAAAACATTTTTTTTTTTTCTCCACAGACCTGGACAGGGGAATGATTTTGGGATAATTCAAGTGCGTTACATTTATTGCAAACTTTATTTCTATCATTATTACATCAGCTCCACCTCAGATTATCAGGGGTTAGATTCTGGAGGTTGGGGACTCCTGTTACAAACAACATGTAAACTGAAACAGGCTCTGATAACCAATATTAAAAATAGACAGCCTTTAACCAAATATTTTTTTCCAAAATATTCTGCAAAGTAAAAAATAACTTTGTGTTTATATATTTTATCTTAATTAATGTGTGCTAAATCGCTTCAGTTGTTTCTCTTTGTGACCCGATGGTCTGTAACCCTCCAGGCTCCTGTCCATGGGATTCTCCAGGCAAGAATACTGGAGTGGGCTGCCATTTCCTTCTCCAGGTATCTACCCCACCCAGGGATTGAACGCACATCTCTTACCTCTCCTGCAATGGCAGGTGGGTTCTTTATCACTAGTGCCACTTGGGAAGCCCCAATACTGGAGTGGGTTGCCATGCCCTCCTCGAGGGGATCTTCCCAACCCAGGGATCAAACCCAGGTCTCCCACACTGCAGGCAGATTCTTTACCAGCTGAGCCACTAGGGAAGCCCAAGAATTCTGGAGTGGGTAGCCTACCCCTTCTCCAGGGGATCTTTCCAACCAAGGAATCAAACTGGGGTCTCCTACATTGGAGGTGGATTCTTTACCAGCTGAGCCACCAAGGAAGCCCCTTAATTAATGAGCCTGATATAATTATAAACATTAACATTTTATTATTACCAAACTGTAAAAATTTTTATTTCTATGTTTATGTGGACTTCTAAGATCGCATGACTAAGAATACTCTCCTTGTGAAGTCAATCATCCATTCTCTTTCAGAATGTTTTGAATGTATACTTTGTTATACACACCTATAACTAAGATTGGAAAACAGTGTCACTGCACTGACCAATTTAAATGTAATTGTACCTACATTATTTCACTTATTGTAGAAAATGCATCAGAAAGGACTTTAAACTCTATAACGTGACCAATGGAGTTATTCTCATGCAGTAACCTCAGGAAATAGACAAACTTCTTCCTAACTTATGTATTTGTCTTTGTGTCTACATACATGATGGGTCATGCTTTCATGAATTCAGTAAGAGTGATATTTCCTGAATTCAGTAAGAGGAAACAGTGGCTGACTTTACTTTTCTGGGCTCCAAAATCACTGCAGATGGTGATTGCAGCCATGAAATTAAAAGACACTTACTCCTTGGAAGGAAAGTTATGGCCAACCTAGACAGCATATTAAAAAGCAAAGACATTACTTTGCCAACAAATGTCCATCTTGTCGAGGCTATGGTTTTTCCAGCAGTCATGTATGGATGTGAGAGTTGGACTATAAAGAAAGCTGAGCACAGAATAGATGCTTTTGAACTGTAGTGTTGGAGGAGACTCTTGAGAGTCCCTTGGACTGCAAGGAGATCCAACCTGTCCATTCTAAAGGAGATCAGTCCTGGGTGTTCACTGGAAGGACTGATGTTGAAGCTGAAATTCCAATACTTTGGCCACCTCATGCAATGAGTTGACTCATTGGAAAAGACCCTGATGCTGGGGAAGATTGAGGGCAGGAGGAGAAGGGGACGACAGAGGATGAGATGGTTGGATGGCATCACCAAATCAATGGACATGGGTTTGGGTAGACTCCGGGAGTTGGTGATGGACAGGAAGGCCTGGCATGCTGTGATTCATGGGGTAACAAAGAGTAGGACACGACTGAGCGACTGAACTTAACTGAATTACATACATAATGGATTATGGTTTTGTGAATTCAGTAAGAGTGATATAGTTACATTATTGACTATGCAACTTGTATTCTATCTGGCAAAGAATTGTGCTGTTTTTCTGAATTCACACTGTAGGGATCACACAGGTGATGAGTTAAATAAACAATACAAAAGTATATTGTCAAAAATGAATAAAAGTTAAATATGATGGTCAGTAACAGTCAGCTTTAATGCCACTGTTTTGTGAAGATGGCATTTGGGATATCTTCTAATGTTTCTTAAAATTTCAAAATGCTGAGGAAAGCACATCCATATTTCTGTTTATGATCTGGGAAAATCTGTTTTTTCAGATCATCAGAAACAATCAGGTATTACTGTTCATGGCTTGCTTACTCTAAGTATTGTTTCCATTGAAACATCATCAAACCAGTCATATAAATTACAGTTCACTTGGCAGTTTGAGTAAAAAGATACCACAACAGTTTCAGTGAACTCTACAGGGAAGTCCATTTCTGGCATTCAAGTAGATGATGCAAGAGAAATCTCCAATGCTGGTCTGGATAAAATATAGTAGAAGAAGAGTACAATTTTTTGTTTTTATTAAATTGTATTCTATACTTCCACAAAACAATTTATCTGTATAGAGATTTTGAGTTGGAACAAAAGGAAAGGAGAAGTGTTTAAGATTTTCTACTTTAATTTCTTTTTCCAGTATGAAACAAAACTATCTATTGAAAATCCTTTTCATTTCTAATTCCTACCCTCTTGGTGTCTACTTTACACTTAGTTTATTGACACTGGAGATCAATAAACCAACAGAATATTGTCATACTATTTTTTTCCCCAAATGTGAGCACATTTTATATGGAAGAGCCTAAATCATTGTTAGTAAGGCTTCATAAAAAGCAGTAAATATGCATAGTACATGTACACAGTTGCTGCATACACTCCCTGTGGGCCTCTCCTTCACCCCTTCCCTGTTTTAGTGTATTGTTTCAGCCAACTATATCTTATAAATTAATGTATATAGTACAACACAGCTTATACTGTAGCATTCTATTTACATGAAGTTCTAAAAACAACTAAATCAAATCTATACTGCTAGAATAGTGTCCTTAAGTGTCCAGAAATGTATTTAGAGAGTACTTTTAATTAACTAATTGCATTTCTAAACATTAAGGACACTACTTGGGGGAAATTATCTGGTGGTTCTGTGGTTAGGACTCAGTGCTTTTCACTGCCAAGGGCCCACGTTCAATCTCTGGTTGGGGGACTAAGATCCCACAAGCCACACAGTGTAGCCAAAAGAAAAAGAAAAAAAACAAATAGAGACGCTATTCTAACAAGATAGACAATATTTTTAAAAATTGGGAGAGAGAGAGAAATGGTAAGTTCTGTGATGACTATCTCAAAGCAGATAAGCTAAGTGACATATAAATGGTCACTAATCCACTGTGTAGGGTTGGCATGGCTCTATGCACTGATAAATCTGAAGATAACCGAGTCGTCCCAGTTATCAGTGTGAACTCCGGCCTGACACAGCCAAAGACTAATCAGAGACAAGCTAAAAATTGTCACCAAGTTCTCGTAAAGCAGAAGATGGTGACTGCAAAGCAACAGAGATAATCTGATCTGTAATTCATTAGACACAACATGTGGATATGTAAATTAACACTGTTTAATAAACTAAAGCAAGAAAATACAATGAAACATGCATTATGCACATTTTAACACATTTTTAACATGTTTTTAACACTGTGGGTAGCTTTTTGAGGTATTTCTCTAGGCCCTCATATACAGAGAAGCAACCAGTTCCTTAAGGAAATTAAAGTATGGAGAAGAAAGAGAAAAGATCTTCAAGGAAAGCAGAAGGATGGGAAGAAGTTTATTGTCTATTCTCAGGTCTCTAGGAACATTGGGCTTCCTTGGTGGCACAGACGTAAAGAATCCGCCTGCAATGCAGGAAACCTGGGTTCGATCTCTGGGTTAGGAAGATGCCTTGGTGGAGGGCATCACAACCCACTCCAGCATTCTTGCCTGGAGAATCCCATGGACAGAGGTGCCTGGCGGGCTACAGTCCATGAGGTCGCAAAGAGTCGGACACGACTGAGTAACAAAGCTAAAAATGTTAAGTGCAACAAGCTGAGTTATGGGATTCTTTTCCATCTCAGCCTGTTCTTTGCATGGATGTGTTACACATGGATAGGCTTCCTTGGTGGCTCAGATGCTAAAAGAATCTGCCTGCAGTGCAGGAGAACTGGGTTTAATCCATGGGTTGGGAAGATCCTCTGGAGAAGGGGATGGCTACTCACTCCAGTATTCTTGCCTGGAGGATTCCACAGACAGAGGAGCCTCATGGACTACAGTCCATGTGGTTGCAAAGAGTCGGACTCAGTTGAGCGACTGACACTTTCACTTTTCACCTTTTTTCATTACACATGGCCATCTGCCTGAAACTTAATGCCTCTTCTCACTGGATCTTAAGTCTTTTGAGGAGTCTGGACAGACTCTGGGCAAAACTGAAAAACTGTAGTTAGTCCTCCTAACTGCCTTTCAGATCTCACGTCTCTTTCCTCCAGGCGATTCTGTCTCCTCTAACGCCCTCAGACATCACCACAAGCTGGTGCTCCAGGGCTCTGATCTCAGTACCCTATCCCAGACTGTTGTAGCTAAAACTATAGCCACCCCCTCACTATCATCAGGAGTTGGTTCCAGGACCCTTCCTGATACCAAAATCTGAAGATGCCCGGGTCTTACATTTGGGCTTCTCTATCTGCAGATTAAACCAATCACAGGTGTAAAAATAGTATAGTTAAACCGTGAACAACATAGGTTTGAACTGCATGGACCCATGTAGACATGGATTTTTTAAAATAAATATACAGTTGGTGCTCTGTATCAGTGGATGAGAAATCCACAGAGGGAAGTCCAGAGGAAGCTCTCAATTTTAATATTTTTTGTACTTGTAAGTGTAATCATTTTACAAAGAGTAAAAAAATAAATAGAAGTAGTCTGCATCTGCATCTTTTTTTTTTTCTGTCTTCACATTGCACCTTTCTGCTCTTCATCAAACACTTTTCTTCAAGTAGTTCAAATATTTTCTTCTGTTTTGTCTATTCATTCAAGATTAATAGTACCTTATAGTACCTTAAATATATGGTGATGGTTTTAGGCTCTGAAACACTTCTGATGTAGTCTAAGCTGAAGCACAGTTTTCCTTCAAACCTCATTATTGGGGTGACTTTGAAAGTGTCAGTCGCTCATTTGTGTCCAACTCTTTGCAACCCCATGGACTGTGGCCCACTAGGCTCCTCTGTCTATGGGGATTCTCCAGGCAAGATGACTGGAGTGAGTGGCCATGTCCTCCTCCAGGGGATCTCCCCAACCCAGGGATCAAACCCTGGTCTCCCACACTGCAGGCAGACCCTCTACTATCTTGTAGGCATCTATAATTATTTGTTTGTAGATTGTCAATTTGGTAGATGGTCTGCCCTAAAGTTCCCATTGGGGTCAAATTCTCCTTGGGACTCAAAAAGGATTTCTGCTTCCTCTGGCTCAGTTACCTCCTTTTTCATCCTTATCCCCTCTCCCCCAGACGCCTCACCCTTGCCTAGCTTGGGTGATATACACTTAGACAATGTGCCCTGATTTCAGTACCTGACTGCATCTGGAGAGGATCTGCTGTACGATACACATTTTCACATTAAAAACTGCACCCTCTTTCCCCATGCCCTTTTTTCTTCTCCTGGTGCTTTCTCCATTTGTGAAAAGAAATGTGCAGGCTTATTGAGTGAAAATTTCTAAGTTTTGAGAACTGAAATGAGAGGGGAAAAATACCTGTTTATCGTGTGACATGAAATCATCTGTCTCCATGGTTCTGGTGTTATACAGCTTTCCTGATAAACGCACTGAGTATTTGCAGTGGCGACGCAACCCACAAGCCTGGCAGGAACAATTCTCAGGATTCTTCAATTGGATACTTACACTAGAATAATTTTCTACTCGCTCCTGAAAATAATTTCAAAATGTAATGAAAGTTTAAAGGATAAGAAAGACAACAACAAAACAAAACATAAGAGCCCAACCAAATTAAAATTAAGAATAGGAATCATAATAATAGAATAAGATGTAAGACCAAAACACACTGGTACTTCTCACTTTAGTATTGAGCACACAGGAGGTGTCTGACAAGATATATTTAAATTTGAAAAATGAATTTATAATTTAGGCTGTTAAAAGAAACCAGATGAAGAAGGAAACTAGCTTCATTTCTCTCAAACTTCTAAATTACTACTAAGGTTTTAATATACTTCTTATCCCTCTTCTTATCTCCAGATGTTGTAATTAGTTAAAATAGGAAAGAATGAGAAGAAAAAAAAATTCAGGATAATATAATTAAAATATCAATTCATTTAGGTTAATAAAAATCGAGAAAAAAAACAAGATCACATTTAGTCTTCATTGCATGAATTATATTTTCCACAAACTATCCCAGAAATAATTTAATTCTCCTGTAGTTGCTTACTAAAGTACTATGAAAACAAACAAGTTTGAACTAGGATTGCTAGGTTGCCAGTATTGCTATGGCCAGTCTAATAGCTGAGTTAGCAATGAATAAACAGAGAAAATATTTGGCATTCATAAATAAGCTTTATTAAGCTGTGAAATTACTTGTGCTTGGGCAGTTTTGCTTAGGCTTTAGGCCTGTGCTCGACACTCCTATTCTAATTAGCAGTGTGGATTAGCTTACCACAATATTTGAGCTGCACACAATGAGCATATTAACAGGGTCACTAATCTGCATTCTCTATCAGCCTGACAGTAATTAAGTATCCAGTAGAGTTTCCTTTTTACATTTATAATTCACAGCAACACTGTCTTGTACTTTTTATTGTTTCTTATTTCATGGTACTTCATGACATGTGTCAATATAGGCTGACATTCAGAGTAAATAGGTGACTAACCATATTTCCTTCCTGCTTCTCTGGAATTTACAGCACATACTGAGATGCAAGTTCTATCAGCTTGGCTCCCTGAGTGACTACAATTAATAGAGCATCCCAATTGATTCACAGTCAACATACAAGTGAAAAATAAACTTTGTTTAGTTAAGCTGTTGAGGTTTTCATTGTTGATTTACTTTGTCACATTATTTATTTCTTGTAGCATAACCTAACTAATTTTGAACAAAATCATACTGAGTTGATTATCTATGTATCTAAAATTTTAAGCTAATATTTTCTTGTAACTTACAGTTATCATTTCAACATTGGGCTATCCAAATTCTGCATAACCTGTCACAGTATGCAAAACGTATTACAACAGAATTGATGGACTCTGAAGTCTGAGAAACCCTAGACCTAATGTTTGTGCTTGGTTCAAACATTGGCCTGATTAATTACTAGCTGTATAACCTTACGTTATTCAGTTTTTCTGGGTCACAATTTTCTCATTTCTAAAACAGAGAAATAGTAGTACCTTTCTTGGGGGGTTACTCTGAAGATCAGATAAGATATTTTACTTTGCATATAAATTACTTGGCAAAATTAAATAATCAATATGCTATTTTTATTTCTATTAAAGACAACGATATATATTATACCATATCTTAAGAGCTGTGCCATGTACTTTACCTTAAAAATTAGTAAATATTTCCCTTTAAAGTGGATAAGTATTTTCTCTATCTGAGGAAGAAACTGGAATTCATGGAAGTTAAAATCACTCAAAGTAAAAAGAAATATATGGTGGCCCTAAACTCAAGTGAGTGAAAGCCGCTCAATAGTGTCCAACTCTTTGCGACCCCAAGTCCATGGAATTCTCCAGGCCAGAATACTGGAGTGGGTAGCCTTTCCCTTCTCCAGGGGATCTTCCCAACCCAGGGATCGAGCCCAGGTCTCCCACATTGCAAGCAGATTCTTTACCAGCTGAGCCACCAAGGAAGCCCCATAAACTCAATCTATCCTCCAAATTGAAGTCTTCTAACTTTTTTTTTTCTTTTGTAATCCCATAACTGTCCCTTAAACCTAAACCATCTGTAGCTAATTTATCTTCAAGTAATACAACGCTGGACAGACATTGGATGAAGCCAAATGTCCTGACACAAATGAGTCAGAGTAGCTAATGATTTAGGTGCTAGAAAGACTATATTGAACCTGAATTTCTACTATCTTGCCTTTTTCTTCATGCTAATTATTATAAGATAAAAAGAAATAGGGAGGAAAAAAAAGTCTTGTAAATCATATAGGTCAGCTTCTACTATTACAGATCATAAAATAGAAATCTAGGAAGATAACATGGAATCAATTAGATCTTATAAATTAAAAGGAATCTTCTCCCAAATTGGTATAATTACAAAATCTTAAGGTGGAGAAGGATGTCAAAGACCATGTAGGTCAGGGCTTCCCTAATTATATTATGGGAACCAATATCCTGGAAGGTAATATAGGTATTTTATGAAAAGGAGCCTCATAGTAAAACACAAATTTGAAAAGCATTATTCTATATTGCCCTCTTGAAGATTTACAGTATAAATTCACACATTAATGGCTCTTGAAAAGCCCTCCAGCAGTTAAATTAAATCTACTGTTTCTCAACCTTCTTTAACAATGGAACTCTTTTTTACTGAAACAGTTAACATCCTGTGAGACAATTTCCTCATTTTACCAGATGAGTTAAGCCCTAGAGATGTTTTAGTTATCATTTATAACTACTTAATTATTGGATAGATATAACAAGTGGGAATGATTTTAACAATTATAGCCTTAGAAGAGACAAGAAACAAGCTGATTATCTAACAAAGAAAAATGCTAATAATTTAAAGATTAATTAAATTTAGAAGATTAAAGAAGTGTGACTGAAATTCTGAGAAGACTCCCACTGTTTCCCCACCCCACCCTCAACCAGAGATCAAAAACAAATAAAACTATAACCTTGTATTGCTCTTTCCAACGACTTCTGGAGACTAAACTCTCTAGACGAGGCTGAACAAAGCGGTTATCCAAATAATGAAGAGAAGTCAACATATCTTGTGCATACGATTTCTGCCTTGTGCCATCTGTTCAGGGGAACAATAACAACAACAAAAGCAATCACTTTGCCCTTATAAAATATTTAAATAATGGAATAGTTAAAGATTTCTTCCTATAGCTTTAAGCAGATACTTGGTTGGTTGACTAGAAACATTTTAAACGGAAAAAAAAAAAAAAAAACCCAAACAATAAAGTTAAAGAAAATCATTCCATCAAAGTATTAGGGAATAGAAGAAACCACACAGGCCCTCTAATTGTTCCCTGAACACATCAAACTTGTTCTTTCCTAAGGGTCTTTACACTTGCTGTGCTCTCTGCTAGATCCGTGCATTGCTTCCTCCCTCACTTTATTCAGGTTTCTGTTCACAAGATAACAGTTGGGAGATTTTTTTGAGCAATCTAACACACACTTTCCTTTCCTATATACTCTTGATCTCCTTATCCTGCTTTATAATTTTTCAAGAACTAATCCCTAGCTGACATCAATCATATTATATATTTGTTTACTCATTGTCTGTCTCTCCCATTAGACTTTAAGTAACACAAGGGCAAGATCTGTCTATGTCATAGTCATCGCCATATTCCGGCAGTTTTTCTCAAATAGTGCCTGGCCCTTAGGAGACACTCAATGGATATTTGTTCAATAAAGTTTGAACGAAATCTTGCTTTGGCACGTAGGTAGATATTCAGCATTATTTATAGTCTTTATTGAGAGCCAGATTCTGAGCTAGATGCAAGGGGTATGTATATAGAAAGTATGGTTCTTCCCACACTCTTGAAGAAGGGTGGAAGGCAAAAATACAGTTTCAATACATTTGAGAAGTGCATATATATCAGTGCCACCATACTCAGGATAACAGCACCGATGAGGGAGTGAGAAATATTACTTAAGTTGGTTACAGATAACTTTCATAGTGGAAATTACTTTACATTCACTTAGAAAACCTAGAGTAGAAAGAGATTATACTCTAATGAGAAACAGTAAGGCACAAAAGCATAAAAATAGCATGTAACTTTTGGTGAAATTAAAGGAGCTCCCACTCCAGTGTTCTTGCCTGGAGAATCCCAGGGACAGGGGAGCCTGGTGGGCTGCCGTCTATGGGATCACACAGAGTCAGACACGACTGAAGCGATTTAGCAGCAGCAGCAGAACTTAGGCTGGGACAAGGCATGGGTGTTGAGTAACCCTATTGTTTTATTAATATATGCCCTATATTCTCAAGTTCACGGTCAACTCTCAAAGGAGAGGGAAAATATTTCTTTTGTACTTTCACATATCACAAATAATAAACACTAACAAGTTTGTGATGTGAACGGACTTTTGCTGTAGTTGATTCTAGAGGGAACAATTGGAGGGCCTTAAGATTGCGTCTCTTGGTTTTATTTAATATACACATACACATACAGAACAATGAGATTGCTTAAAAATTAGGAAAAAAAACCCCTGATTGCTCCATTTATATTAACTTACCATATAATGTTCCCAGAAAAGATTCATCTAGAGCATTGATCAGAAGAGCCTTCACAACTCTTTCAAAGTGAGTATAGTGGTCACTAAAAGAATCTGAAATTAATTTAAAATAAATATTTTATATAAATAAATAAATATAAATCTGGTAGACAAAACAGTTATCTGAATACAATGGGTTCCCTTCTCCAAGGCTAAGAAATTAATGATATAAATTGAAATTGCCTAATTATTCTAATTTACTAGTTGGCTCAGTAACTTGACCAGTCACCAAGAAAATCTCCATTTTCCAGATTTACTGACTTCTAATCCAAAGTTTCAAGTTCTTATTTCAAATCATCTTCACTTTCCAAACTTATTAAGGGAAAACTGTACAGGAAATATTAAGATATTTTGTGGAAAAAATCAAAATCATCCCCTATGCACTCAAATTTAATTATCAACTTGACAATTTGAGCAAGAAAGAAAACCTCTAAAGGTAGACTGCTCAGTATGGGAATGAACTCCTCTCTTATTCCTTATTTCTAAAACATGTTACATATGAAATTGTTCAGGAAATTGCTACCCTAGCCAGAACCACAATGGCTATAAAAATTCAATATCCTTTCTGCTGCCATAGATTTAGGATTTTCCATATCAATTAACAGAAGTTATGTCTTCTCTTTTTCATGCCAATATAAAAGCCTACTTTCCCACTAACTCAGTTTGGTCCATAGAATCATCTCTTGTGGTGGGTCAGGCGAAATGATGAGAGAGAAGGTTCCTACTGTTTCCCATTTCTCTTGGGTCAAGGTTTACTATGGCTGTGGAAATGTTCTCTGTCAAAAACGACCCCTTCCTTGATCCAAGCTGTCATCAAAGAACACCTATCCTGGCTCTGGGCATTGTGAAGACATTAACAACTGCCTGAGTGTTTCCAGAAAAGCAGGAGATGCTCAACAAGGGGTTAAAGCAAAATGAGACCGATCAACAGTATTAGCATCCATGAATGATTTTGACTTTGATTTCAGTTAAAATAAAACAAAGATGAAATTTAACATGAAGAAATCTTTTAATTTACATTTTAGTTACTAAAAGGGTTGTATAAATCTTATTTTCGACTCCAGGGAAACTTTTAGCATGCAACCATCTTTAAGAAAACACCTTATTGAGGTACAAGAGTGGCCAAAATAAAGCAGTAATAAAACTACTGGATAATAGCATATAATTTGCACTGGGGACCTTAGGTTTTAAAGGCATATAATTAATTGAAAATTTCAAAGAAAACTAACAATAGCCATTTATGAATACAACTGGCAAATGAAATAATAGTTTAATAGAATTCAATTTCAACTAGACTTTCATCAACCTTTGGATATAAAAGTGTTGGCACATACTTATGAGTGTTAAAATGAATTTAAACCCTGTCTAGCACTTCCCAAACTGAATTAGGTGAAAATTGTTCTGGAAATAGTAACTGTTGTGTTGAGGGAAAAAATCAAATGGACCCTCCTCCATATGTGTTTATTAAAAAACTGAAATAGAATTTAAAATTTTTATTCCACTGAATTTACCAGTCTTAAATATGCTAATACCCAGTGTTATTCACCTGTTATAGAGTTTGAAACTGATGCTCTATTTCAAAGATAATGGTAATAGTGTTTCTTTAAGATTGGGAGTGAAAGCAAAGGGCAGAGAATCAGAATCATCTGAGTTCTTCTTCTCCTAAACACAGCAAGCCTTTCCTACTAACGTGTGTCAGAATCTCCTTCACAAGAGTCAGGAAGAGAGCCTTGATTTCACTGTGCTTGAATGGATGGGTAGGTGGTGGCAGAATTATGCTCCTGGCATAATTATTTCTTAAGTTGAAATATAAATATTACCGAGCAGGTAAAGGCCAGGCATCATTTTATGCACTTGCATACATTGCTTTATTTCTGATAAGAAACCTACAAGCTACTATCAATACTCTCAAGTTTATTTCTCATTGAGGAAACAGATACAGAAAGGATGAAAAACTTCCCAAAGGTGACAGAACCAGTAAATGTTGGAACCAAGGCTGAACAGACAACCTGACTCTAGATTTCATGTTACAATCCGCTACAAAGATGTTGTTTTGCATGATAGATTTGATACTTTCATACTTCAGAACATGTAATTTTAGAGTTGGATGGGAAATTGAAGAAAATAAAATTAAAATCCTTTATTTTAGGATTAATTCTTTATTTTAGGATTAATGACACTCATGATGATGGCATAACTTATCCAAGCTTACACAACTAGATAGAAGCAGAGTTAGGATTGGAGCTCTTACCTCCTCCAGAGCTTTTCTCATCATTTTAATCCCTATATTGGATGGGCTTCTATAGGATACCCCAGAAATAGTGTTTAAAACTTTCCTCCTTGATTATAAAAAAATTCAAAAGGATACAGGAGAAAACCAACAATATTCATGTTTAGGCATTTTTATTTTTACAAGGTAATCAACTCCCCCATATTCAATCATCAGACAGTTTAGTCATTCTGTTGATTTTCTGTGCATCCTTTATCATGCATTTCACATATATGCTAAGATTTTGCTTAGCATCTGTCCTTCCCACTACTGATCTGGTTTTCTCACATCAGTACCACATTCCTTTACTTATTGAAATTTTATAATTATTTTTATATCTTGTGGGGGCAAGTCCTTCTACTTCATTTTTTGCTTTGAAAATGTTATTCTCATACATTTGCTCTTCCAAGCAAATTTTAAGACTGTGTTCACAAAGCTGAAAGAAACAATTTCATAAGATATAACTTCTTATATAATTTATTATTAATACCTCCCATAAACATTCTTTACTCAATTTCCTTTTCTATTCCACAGTAAACTTTATTCCTATACTTACAAAGCTATGCTTTTCTTCTTGATTAGGCCTAGAAACTATTTTGTTCACTAGAGTAAATGGAATTTTCCCACATTGTATCTTCTAAATAATTATTGACAGTATAGAAGAAAACTATTGAGTTTTACATGACTGAGTGACTAAACTGAACTGAACTGATTGTGCATTAGTCATTCTTGAGACCTTTTTCTAAGGAACATGAGCTTCCTGGAAAATCGCAGAGCTGGAGAGAGATACTGTTTGCCATTCCTGGGCACTGACTGCTTTCTCCCTTAACCCTGAGGAGGATGTGGTCTTGCTAGTGCTAAGTTTATTTCTAGAACCAAGAGAGGTTTATAAGTATTCTGTTTGGTAGAGGCACATGGATTGTTGGTGTACTTTCATGGCAAATGGAGATATAATCCAGTGTAAAAGGGCAGGGGCAGAGCAATAATAGGAACCCTTTTTCTATAATAACAGGTGTCCCTCTATTTAGAGAAAAAAGAACGTAGGAAAAATATGGAAATAGATGCTGTATCTACTCCTGCTCTCAATATATTCACATCCTTTCTCTTTTGTATTGTTGGTTAAGTCAGAAACTGATAGCTTGGATATATAGTCATATTATGTTCAGTAATAAATGTCTTTTCCTTTTCCTTAGTTGTTTTAGTTTTGTGTCTGTTGCATTGTTGAAAACATCTAGAAGTAGAAATATTATTGTCTTGTTCTTTATTTTAAAGAGAATATCCTTACCACTTCATTGCAATGTTGGACTTTGGTTAAAATATTCATTATGTAAAGGACATATGTTAATACTACTATTTTAATTTAAGACTTAAAAATTAGGTGTGGGCATTGAATTTTATCAAGTACTTTTTAAGAATCTATTGAAATTATTTTTTTCTCTTTTGATATATGTAATACATTAATGTGACACTTAATATTAAGCCATTTTTATAGCTCTAATTGTTAGAGAACTTTTTCTTTACTCTTGTCCAAAAATATTTCCTTCATATGCCTATTTGAAAATCTTCATCAACTTAGGATGAGCCTCTTTAATCTGCCACAAACAGGTGTGTTTGGCAACTCAAGTTATATTTTTTTCTATTATACCTTTGAATTCACATCTGCACACCTTTATATCCAAAAACAAGGTAAGCCTTTCAATACATTCAAATTTCCTTTTATATATCTCACTAAGGTTATATAATTTTTTTAGATTTCCATGTTATGTATTTTCCCAGCTAAGAATTTGTGAAATAGAGTCATTTCTATTCCTTTGTTATCTTCTCTGCAGAAATGTTTTTTCTCTCTACGCTAGAACCTTCTTGGGTTTAACCCACATATTATTGATGAGATTTCTAAACTGCTAACTTGGCTCTCTGCTGCTTCCAATATATACTTCATTGTTGATTTTATATTTCTCATTTTCTGGCAGTTTATCCTTAACTATTTCCCTTTTACCTCAAAGTGTCTCATGATTCCCTGTTTCTTTTTCTTAAGACTGCAAGGCAAATGCTTTGTACAATTTTCTCACGTTCCCTTTAATGAAACACTTCTCCACGAGCATCTTCTTCACTTGGGTCTTCAGGGTAACGTCACCTTTCCTTTGTACCATAGGATTTTACACAGGTATTTTTTATTTATCTTAGAACAAGAGGAGTTCTCCAGAGAGGATTTAATATTTAACATAAATGGCTGTGAGATTGTTCTTAGTCCTACACGGTGTGCTGAATGAGTCTGCTTATTTGCTAAGTGGAGACCAAGCTAATGTTCATTCAATCTAGCTTCCAGTAATCTAGCAAGTATTTTTCTACCAAGGCACTAGCAGACTGAGATGTACTCTGATAATTTACTACTTGGTTCTCTGTCACTGAGAACATATGATAGAGTACTGGAAGAATAGCATAATTTTAATATCTACAAATCGGAAGGTGTTCCTCTCTCTCCACCATTATGAATACACATGGTATATAAGATTACCATGTGAACCATATAGATCTGGAATTCAATGAGCCACTGCTAGTCCATCCCTCTACTTCCTTTGGTATCTTTTCTGGGAGTGGCAGTCTCAGAATAAATATGAATAGATAATAATAGGGATTGATGAGAAGAGGAAAAGACTCTGATTATTTTTAAGTCCTTCAACCATACAGTAGGAAGGGAACTATTCTAAAGTGCTACAGGTGAACATACCTCTCAGAGCCAAATGGCAGACAGCAAGTAAGGGAGAAAATGTCCTCCTATAGTAGAACTATTGTCGTTAAAAAGGTAAAATTGCATATGCCACTGTTTGTCTCAATTGAGAACTGAATTTGGAGTTATGAAATGTCTCTCCCAAATTCTGATTACATGTTGAATGAGCAGTTGTCAGTGTTCCTATAGAGGTTGAGGCAGACGGTAGAATGAATCTGGGAATACCAACCTAACTCAGGTCAGAAAACTGTGTTCATTATTCATCCTACAGATTATTGCTTTAATGAGAAAATATATTTTGATTTTCTAATGTAAGTATTAACTTACAGCAACTTTTAGAACATAATCCCTTGGCATATAAAAACTACATATACTTACTATATTCATAAATGGCAGTCACTAATAAGTATTAAAAACATTAACCAAGTCATAAATTATCATCTTAAAATATGTAGGTTGTTTTTCCTCTGATGTTTTAATAAATCTGGTAATATGTAACATTTTTGTGTCTTCAGAACCTTCAGTTGGTAAGTTTATTTTAATCACCCATCCATCCAACTAATAAGTTCCTATAATATGTCAGTAGGTCTAATGTGTATTAGGATTACAAAGAGAAGAGAAGTTGATTAACCACCTAGATTATTTTCTGATGGCCATTTGGATTTCTTATATTGAGTTTTACTTTTTCACATACCATAAAATTCACTCTTTTTGGTGCACAGTTCTATGACCAAAACACAAAGTTGTGTAACCAACATGACCATCAAAAACACAAGTTCTACTACCACCCCAAAACTTCCTTATGCTCCCTCTTAATCATTTAGATTTGCACATATTGAGTCTGAGGTGTCCGAAAGACACCATGATGAAAATGTTCAGTAAGAAGATTAAAAAATCGGGCCTTAGACTATGGAGAAGTCTGTGCTGGAAATAACAGCTTGGGAAGTTCCCCAGAGATTAGGCTTAAGTTATGGGCAAAGACTGCCTGTAGCACAAGTAAAATGAAGGCAGTGTGAGGATGGAACCGTTAGAAACATCAATATTTACATGGCGAATGGAAAAAGTGGAATACAATATTATAATGGGGGAGATTAAGAAGCTTAAAAAAAAAAAACCTGTGAAAATGAGAACTGTCAATGGTTAGTGGCAAAACACACAGCAATATCAGGTTAACATAAGGAACAAAGAGCATTTTGGCAACTTAAAAGTTGTCACTAATTTTACTAACAGCAATTTCACTGGATTGATGGGTATAACAGTCTAAGTACAATGCTTTGCAGTTATTGGGAAACTCTGAACAAAAAGATAAGTTTAGAATAGCAGCTAACAGAACATGAAAACTCAAGGGAGGGAAGACATTAATACAGTTACAAGTTGAGAAAAGGGAGATTGTGAGGACAGAGTCAGAAGGAAAAGCTGCAATTAAGAACACAAAAGATAAAATGTATTGCATAAAAATGAGGTACATCTCCTTCTAAGGTGGAGATGCTCAGTGTTAAAAACAAGCACAGGGCTCCTTGATATTTACCCAAATGAATTGAAAACTTATGTCCATAGATAAATTTTCACACAAATATTTATAGCAGCTTTATTCGTAATTGCCAAAACTTGGAAGCAACCAAAACATCCCTCAACAGGTAAAGGGATAAACAATATCAATACAATGGAATAGTATTCAGTGATGAAAGGAAATGAGCTATCATGCACATTAAGACATGGAGGAAATTTAAATGCATTATTAAGTGAAATATGCCAATCTGAAAAGGCTACATACTGTATGATTCCCCTGATAAAAACATTTTGGCAAAGGCAAAACTGTGGAGACATTAAAAATGTAAGTGGTTGCTAGGGGTTCAGGGATGAGTAGGTGGAGAACAGTGAAACTATTCTGATATTGTAATGGTGGATACTTGTTGCATCATTATGTACTTCTCAAACCCAAAGAATGTAAACACAGTGAGCCTAGATGCAAACTATGAACTACAGTTAATAATGTATCAATTATCAATACTGGCTCATCAATTGCACCAGATAAATCAAGATAATGCAAGATGTTAATAACAGGGCAACTCTGTGATGGGTTATATAGAAACTCTCTGTACTTTCCACTCAACTTTTCAGTAAATCTAAAACTTCCCTTAAAAAACCAAAGGTAAGCATAAAAGTAGGATAGAGAAGAGAGTTAAGATACTTTCCATGTGCTGGACTTTTATTTGGAGTGGCTATGAGTGGGTGGTTATTGTTTAGTCGCTAAGTCACGTCTGACTCTTCTGCAACCTCCATGGACTGTAGCACGCCAGGCTCCTCTGTCCATGGGATTACCTAGGCAAGAATACTGGAGTGGGTTGCCATTCCCTTCTCCAGGGGATCTTCCAAACCCAGGGATCGAACCTGCATCTCCTGCATTGCAGGTGGGTTCTTTACCACTGAGCCACCATAGAAGCCCCTATGAGTAGGTATCTCTCAGTAAATGTTCTATCACATCCTAGATACTAATATCCAGAATGATGGGATAGCTAGCTCCTAACTGACTTTCTCTGAGATTCAAATATCCTGATGGCATGTGAACCAGTTTACTGATATAAGGAAAACAGTCATCAATTTTCAACATACAGATGCCTATGCCTATCACTGGCATCTCTGTAACTGATTTATTTCTTGATTTTCTTGAAATTTAATTCATATCTCAATCTATTTTATTTAAATCACAATATCTAAACTGAATCATATTACACTTAACTTTAGTAAACATGCCTTTCAAATTCCTTTTGGAAAAATGCATTCTTGAAGGGGAAAAAAAATTTTCATCCAACAACCTGTTTCTAACACAGTTGTAGAATATCATAAAAACAGTCTTTAAATTTACGTACACATTGCTTCTCAGCCTTTTGGCTAAGATCAAGTGTAAATTTATGTACAATTATAGGGGTCAGAACAATAATATACACATTTAAAGATACCCTAATACTTTAGGGTCCTATTGTTTATTATATGTAAATATAAATGATTCTAATTTCCTGACAAGTTTCATTGTGTAACACTTAAAAAGTCCAGATAACACCAGTGATTCTCAAAGTGTGGTCTATAGATCCCTGTGAGTCTCCAAGTCCATTTAAGGGGATTGGTGAAGTCAAAGCTGTAATATTAAGATAATTATCTATTGTTTTTGACATTTTGACATTGACACTGATGGTGCAAAAGTAACTATGGATAAGGCAGCTGGCCCCTTAACATGAATCATGGCTGTGGAATCAAACTACTAGTAATTACTATAGTCATCACTGTATGCATTCAGTAAAAAAGCTACTTTCATTTAAAAGTGTCCTTGATGAAGCAGTAAAAACTACCATTTTTATTACGTCATGAATCTGAGTATACATCTTTTAAAACTAAGTTGCGAGCCTCATTTTTCAGGTTTATTTGAAATTCCAAGTCTACCTGAAAGAACTGCTGACCAACTATGGTAATTCAGGCATTTGCCAAATATTTTACAGAAAATGAACAAAGACAATCTGTCATTTTAAGAACCCACAATGTTCGTTACCGAAGATAAAAACTGGTATTTGAGCAGAAATCAGAATTTTGAAAAACTTGTATTTGCTAGTATGAGCTTGACACCTTCCCAATGCCTAAAGAATTTTTTGATGATACTGGTGGTGATATTAATGTGATTTTTAAAATATTATATAGTGAAATGTGTCAAAATATGGAAGACCTATATAACCAGTATATAGACTTCCCCGGTGGCTCAGACGGTAAAGCATCTGCTTATAATGCAGGAGACCTGGGTTCAATTCCTGTGTTGGGAAGATCCTCTGGAGAAGGAAATGGCAACCCACTCCAGTACTCTTGCCTGGAAAATCCCATGGACGGAGGAGCCTGACAAGCTACAGTCCATTGGGTCACAAAGAGTTGGACACAACTGAGCGACTTCACTTTCACTTTCATATAGCCAGTGAATCAATATTTTCCAAACAACCAATGCATGATGTTACAAAATCATGAATAGGTAAAAGATCCATTCAAACTGAAATACATATCAATGGAATGAAATTTAAGTACTAAAAGTTCATTTATATGCTTTCAGACTCCAAATTGCAACTGATCTTTAAGAAACTTAACAAGTTAAGAAACTTACGGAATTTTGGTGCAGTGTCAGTGAGAACATCCACAATTATTGTAAAAATGTTTTAAAAACAACCCTCCTTTTTCTAGCTATCTACTTCTATGAAACAAAATTGCTTTCATCTAATTTAATGTCAATACAGACTGAATGCAAAAGCAGATACAAGAATCCAGCTGCCTTGTACTAGGCTAGATATTAAATATAAATGTAAAACAATGCCATTCTTCTCATTTTATTAGAAAAGTCATTTTTTCATGAAAGTGTTATCTATATTAATATGTAATGAGCTTTTTGCATGAGAATTTTAAGTCATTTAATTAAGAAATATATTTTAAATTTCTCTTTTGTATTTCTACAATGGTAGATGTTGATAGATATATCACACAGAAACAAAAGCTCTTTAGGGTTCTCTATTATTTTTAAGAGTTTAAAGGGTTCTCAAAAACCATTAGAATAAACTATTATTAGACAGACAAAGTTACCTGAAAATGAAGCCATAGTTCCTAATCAAAGGTTTAGAATACGATACTAAAAGGCTGATTCAATACTTGACATAATTTAAGTCATACAACATCTCTTGATATTTAACTTACAAAGAGAATTCTGTTTTACTGATTTCAGTTGTGATGTAGTCAATTGTTCTCCTCGTTGGCTTTTATTCTCTTCATCACCCTCCTCATCTTGCACTACAAAGCCATCAATAATATAATCATCTTCATCTTCACCAGATTCATAATCATTGTCTTCTTCCTCTTCCTCCTCAGTATCATTTTCATCACTGCTGGGGGAGGATTTCTTTTCAGAGTCCTAATTAAATTAAGACATATCTTTTAATAAAGTGTACCTTTAAAATTGTCATTATGGATGTGAAATTAAAAGATCAAATCTGAAACAAGAAATGATCTGTAGAAAATAATTTCTTACTTTAAGGTTGAAAAAAAATCTTGTCATGTTAGATGTTGAACTTTTGAAATTAGGAAAAAGATAACATACCTTGGTTAAGTGATAAAATGTTTAAAATGGACATTAAGGTTATAAGTAGAAATAAAAAATGGGAAAAGTCAGATAAAACAAAATCTTTAAATTTTTCAAAAAAGGGTGAAGGAATGAGGCTCATAATAAAATACTATTATTAGATGCAATACTGCAATCAAACATGCCCAAGGACACTTGAATAAAAAATTCTTGAATCACTGCAAACTAGAACAGACTCAGCACTTTGATTTTTATAAAAGTTAAATAATTTAAATGAAAATGTAAAAACAGTAACAAAACCAATAAAATATAACACACCTCAAAATCTCTACTACTATTACGTCTCTGACGAGATCTCTGTTTTGAGAGTTCTTTCAGTTTCTGCAGCTGTTCTCGCTTCCTTGTGGCTGAAGTGTTTTGCTCCATGTCCACTGAAGAACATTCATCTTCGACCACTCTACGCGGACGTTTAACACCCATTCTCCTGACTAGGATATCACTGTCGTCACTCTCATCACTGTCACACATCACAGAGGAGATCCTTTTTCTCCTCCCTCGCTTGATGTGTTCTTCTTCTAAATCCTCCTCTGTTATTTGTTCAGTGTGTTTGTTGAGATCACCCTCCTGACCTGAATGCTTTTCATGATCTGGTAAGTCAATACTCCCACATTTAGCTTTGTTCTTTTCTTCTTCATATGTTGAACTGTTGTCAGTGTTAATGAGCTGCCTACTGTTGTTTCCTTCACCTTCAACATTAATGAATTTAAGCTCTCTTTCATTTCCTGGCTTCTTAAAGTGACCAGGCCCCGTGTCACTGTCAGTACTTCCATCACTGTCAGCACTTCCATCACTGTCAGCGCTTCCATCACTCTCAAGCTCATCATCACTCTCACGTAATTGAGAGAGACTATTTCTTTTAGTCCGCCTCCAGTCAACTCGAGATTTCTGTTCATGCCTTTGAGTTTTAGAATTTTTCCTTGTTTCGTGTCTTCTAACATGTACCATTCTCACTTAAGCTTCTACAAAATAAAGTTATTAGGAATATAATAATGACAATCAGATTACAACAATGAACACATTTATTGTACAAACTATATTTATTTGATGTTATTAAATGGTTCATAAAGGTAAAATCACATGAAATAACTGAGTGAAGATGGTAGAATACTTATTCAACAAATAATTTATTGAACATCTATGAAAGCATCATATGAACATCTGTTCTGAATTATGCTATATATGTTTTAAGGAAAGAGGTTCATACAAAAATCATGGTCTTGTTCGTCAATTATTATCCATGTGTAGAACTAGAACACTGAAACATGATAATTAAGAAAAATACAAGGTAGAATTCATTTAGTACAAAATGAGTGATAAAAAGTAACTGCAATAAAAGTGTAAAGATGCAGAAAGATCAGAGCAGCAAGTGTTTCACTGAAGATTTTGTTGAACAGCTCTAACCTGATACACCTCTGAAGAACTGATTAAATTTGAACAGAAAGAAGGAAAGAAAAAGGGATTTCAGGCAGGAAAAATTGATAAAGTAAAAAATTTGGCACTGAGAATAAACATGTTTAGTAAATAAGTATGACCAAAGACACGAAATAAGGCTTTATGCTGGAAAAAAGGGACTGATATAGAAAAGTAGGGTGGCATTACAGAACGATTCTTCCCATAAGCAAAGAACAATTCTTAACAGAGAAATGAATTATAACGCAAAAGATTAATCATATGTATGAAGAAAGTTGCAGAGTAGTAATAGACATAAAAAACGTTAATGGTGCAAAACTGAGCGATAACTTATCTACTAAGATTTCAGCCTTTATATACTTCAGTAAAATGGTAATCGCTTAAACCGTTAAAAGCTAAAGGCACAACATAATCCAACAGAAAACTTACTAACAATCCAATAACATAGGTGAAAAAAACAGCTGAATGGCGAAACAGAGCACGGTATTTGGAAGAAAAACAAATGCTCTAACTTCCTGAATTCAGAAAAGGGTGAAACAAAGTGAAAGTGTTAATAACTCAGTTGTGTCTGACTCTTTGTGACTCCATGGACTAACCAGGCTCCTCTGTCCATGGGAGTCTCCAGGCAAGAATACTGGAGTGGGATGCCATTCCCTTCTCCAGGGGAATCTTCCCAAACCAGGGATTGAACTTGGACCGCCTGCATTGCAGGCAGAGTTTTTAACACTGAGCCACCAGGAGCACCATCAAAATCATCACAAGTATAAAAGAACAATTAGAGACAGGATAACTAGAAAAACAGTAACATATATATATATATATATTTCTATGGCTGCTAAGGAAAAGAGAAATATGATCACAATGCAATGAGATGACCTCAAAAACTCATGTAAGAACTTAAGTATTTAACTGAGTGCTATCTCCTTTAAAGAAATCACTTTATGAGGCTGATTGTTCCAATATTTCTACCATGGCACAGAATATTCTGGAGATTTTCTAAAAACCATAGTTTCAAAAAATATGAAAATACTTACACTTTGTTTTTTATCCCAAAGAGAGGTTTAAATATCCAGTTTATTCACTTGTCCTAGTCAGAAGAGACTGTTACCAGCTTCCAGAAATGAAAGTCAATTTGAAGAGATGAAGACTAACTACTACTAAAGATATTGTTTAAATGTGCTACAAACTGACAGTAATTCCAAAACTAGAATGTCACATCTTTTTTGAGCAATGGAAGTGTTACTGAACCAAGTTTACGGCTCCCCAAGATGATTACTTTTTTTTTGGTGGGGGAAGAGATATCACCTATTTGATTGTACAGATTGTACATTATAAGACAATGTAACTCCTTCTATAATCGTAACAACTCATATAAAATGGAACAACAGCTGCTAAGACTATACAAAAGAAATTATAATGTAGGCAATCTTATAACTGTAACTGCTACAAGATACATTCAGCATTGTAATAGCAATCGAACAAATCCTAGTCCATAGACCAAATATTCTGTTTGAAATTACTGCCAGACTGCATCTTATAGAAGATCTGTATTAAAATCAGCAAAGAATAAAATTACTCTTTTTTTAAAAGGTCTCTATATTTAGCTTTTTTTTTTTTTTTCCCAGTAGTCATGTATGGATGTGAGAGTTGGACTATAAAGAAAGCTGAGTGCCAAAGATTTGATGCTTTTGAACTGTGGTGTTGGAGAAGACTCTTTAGAGTCCCTTGGACTGCAAGGAGATCCAACCAGTCCATCCTAAAGAAGGTCAGTCCTGGGAGTTCATTGGAAGGACTGATGTTGAAGCTGAAACTCCAATACTTTGGCCACCTCATGCGAAGAGTTGACTCATTGGAAAAGACCCTGATGCTGGGAAGGATTGGGGGCAGGAGGAGAAGGGGACAACAGAGGATGAGATAGCTGGATGGCATCACTGACTCGATGGACATGAGTTTGGGTAAACTCCGGGAGTTGGTGATGGACAGGGAGGCCTGGCATGCTGCGATTCATGGGGTCGCAAAGAGTCGGACACGACTGAGCAACTGAACTGATATTGCTTTACAAAGTATGGATTTTTCTATACCATAGTGCTTCAAAATATGTCCACCCAGTTTCTCTTTCAAGTTTTAAACAGATTACTGTTTCTTTTTATTAAGCACTAGGTAAATTAGGCAGGTTATATTTTGAAGCCATGCAGTACAAAGAAGTATTTTTTAAGCACATATAGTTAGAAATTTGCACAAGCTAATTGTTTGTACTTTTCTTTATAATAAGGTAGGGCTGCTTTGTAAAAATCTTTCTGAATTGGGAGAAATAATGGAAAAAAAGTTTATGAAAACTAAAGACAAATATGGCCTCAGCAGATACACTAAAGAATGTGCAGTAGCAACATTAAAGTAAAAAATGATTTTTATTAGTACTCAAAAGCAGTTTTATACACACTAGATGTTTCACTAGTTTCTCACAAAACTGTACCATGTGCAAAACAGCTATCATATCAAGAGGTGACTCTTATGATGGTAGAAACAACTAAGAATGTCACACTATACAAATACCTGTGACAGCCAGAGTTAAACTATTAAAACATTCTTTATGTATAGCAATTTTCAGTGCATTTTCAGATATATTTTAAAGTCCTGACAATGATCCTAGAAGGAAGATATTATCTATCTTCAATTACAAAAGTCA
Source organism: Antilocapra americana (assembly GCA_007570785.1). Classification (NCBI taxonomy): domain Eukaryota; kingdom Metazoa; phylum Chordata; class Mammalia; order Artiodactyla; family Antilocapridae; genus Antilocapra; species Antilocapra americana. Next base: position 36,092,510 of record ML663009.1, read on the forward strand.
AAGCCAAGGACGTAGATTTTAAATGACTTACCAAAGATCACACAGCTCGTTAGTGACAGAACAGAGATTAGAAACCAGATCTTCTGATTCCCAGTCCAGCGTTACACAATGACTGCTGCCAATATTATATTTGTACAAAGTAGGAAAAGTTATGCTTTCAAAAAGTCATTATTATATCTCTCATTCATGCTGAATTTTAGTTTCAGAAAATAATCATTAAGACAGTCTTGGGTAAGTTCACAAACATGCTTTTTCAATTATGTAACTGAGCACATGAGTTAGGCCAGAAACTACTATAAATTATTTATCCAAAACACAAAACAAGAATGTGCAACAGAGATGAAAATTTTGAAGGCTTCTCTCTACCACCTTATTGATGACACTGATCACAAAATTTAAGGATTCCCCATTGAATCCAAATGTAAAGATTCCAAAGAAAGGCAGTCTCTGGTGAGAAAAAATTGATTTTAGAAATAACTTCAGTATTGAATATTGAGGAGGCAAACTTTATGTAAACAAATAAAATTTCATTTGGCCAAGTGCCAAGTTTCCAGGGCCTCTTTCCTATTTCAAAACTGCTGTTTATGTCAATAATGTCCAAAATTCTGTCATTGAAGAAGATAATTTGATTATGGCTGGCTCTTTTTTTAAATTGTGGATACTTTTCTGAGCTGGGGAGAGAAGGATAACAGAGGTAAAGGTGAGTGAACTGAACCTGAGGAGAGAAATGAAAGGTTGATGGGTAAAACATCTCTTGAGCATTAGAGTTCACTCAGAAAACAGTCCAGGCAAATGGAGGTAATTTCTATATAGGCTGAGTATACACTCAACTTCTTGAAATCAAAGTTTTAATGATACCTTACCTTTTAGGCAAAGAGAAAAATAGAGGCTCCAAACAGAAAGCATTAAATAAGTGAATGAAGATGATCAGTACTACCACATCTTTGAGCTTCATGGTCAAAAATCACTCAAGATGCACATACTATCTTGTCTGCCAAAGAATGTCAGGGCGATAACCCATAAAGGCTTGTGTTCTTTCTCTAACACAGGGGTAACTAAAGGGGGTACTTTGATGCTACCTGAATTTCTTCTCATTAGAAGAAATTTCCTTTATTCTAGACTTTGAGGTTTGTTCATCAAAAAAAGATTTATTCTAGGAATCATCCACTTGCCCTATGAACAATGTAGGTGGTAGTTTAAAAATCTGAAGGGCAGTGGAATTCCCACCATTACCTGAAATTGCACCAGAAGGGATGCGCCCTATCTGAAAAACACTACCCCACCTTAAGGTTTCCTTTTGTTTGACAGTTTGCAGAGGAAACCGCGACAAACCAAAGCACTGAATGTATATACTATGTGCTAGCACCAATTCGGAGCTGTGGCGTTTCTTAAATAACTCAACGACAGTCTCTGCTCCCATGGAGCTCACAATCTGATGAAAGGAACACCTCAACAAGCCAGAGTAATACATGATTTAAGGGCTATAGAATATGATTCCTTTTTTTTCTTTTTTTTGCTCTTATCATATTGCTGTGAACAAATGTTCTTCCACTAAAACAGGGCAGCACTACACGACAGAAGTAGGAAAATAGCAAGAAATACATAGAAAAAGCCAATGTCCCCCACTTAGGCTCACGGTTCAGTATTCCACAATTTCGCATAGAATGAATCCTGCCGACTGGCCATCCCAGACTACTATAGCATTCATTGAAATCTATATCCCTGAAGACGGTTCGCTAAATTCAGCAGGACTGAGAGGCTGAGGAAGGAACAGAGCCTCTCGGGAGTTAACACCAGATATCTGGTGGTATCTCGTGATACAAACCTGGCTCCTCCGCGGGACACAGACGCCTGGCGCAGCAAGCCCGCCAGCCCGCCACTCAGCCCCTGAGAGGAAGGGCGCCGCGGCTGGGGCGCGGGACCCTCCGACACGGCTTGGCGAGGACGCGTGCGGGCCGTCACAGACCCCCAGAGCTCACAATCGCTCGAGCCCCAGAAAACAAACGAGAATCTGGAAGACCAGAGATGCGTCGGAAGTCACCCTCCACGCCCCGCGCATCCGGCCGGCCCACTTCCCCTTCGCGGAAGGAGCGGGCAACCCGCCCACCGCAGCCCGGCCCCTGGCGCGCGCGAGCGGAGCGAAGCGCAGGGCGGGGAGCAGTCCCGCCCACCCCGAGAGCGCCCGCGGCGGCGTTTCCCGCCTGCAGGCTGCGAGGCGCGGCTCCGCCCGCCCCGCCAACAAACCCTCAGCAGCCGGAGCGAAGGCGAGTCCCCGCCCCGCGCTCTCACCTTTCAAACCTCCTCAGCCTCCGCCTCCGCCTCCGCCGTGGTACCCCCCAGTCCGGACGGGCGACGCCCCTCCTCCTTCCGGGCGCCAAGGGAAGTCCCGCCTCTGGGCGGGGAGAGGGGCGGGGCCGCGGGGCGGGAGGGGGCGTCTTCCGGGAGCGTGCGCTAGTGGGAGGAGCGGCTGCCGCGCGTTAGGCAGGGAGCCGCCGCGGGGGCCTGGCTCCGACTGAGGTTGGGAGAGGGTCTCGGCGGGCTTGTGAGGGGCCGGAAGGACTGTGCAGACTAAGTAAGCCCGACGCGGAGTAGTGGGGCTTGCTGTGGAAAGGTCTGGCTGCTGGGGAAGGAGTCCAGCGTCACGTCCCTCTGGGGAAGGGGGCCAGTCCCCGACTCCCTGACTCTTCCGCTCTCGGCGGTAACTTTGGGGTGTGGCAGGGGTTAGTGACGGCTGTTGACCCGCGATCTGGGCCTGAAGAAGGTTTATGGTCGCGATGGGGAGATAGTCTTTCGCGCGGCCTCTGGGGGAATAAAACAAATGTTTGTAATCCGGATTATCCGCGGTGACTTGGGCCTCCTCTGCTGCCCAAGTAAAGTTAAAGGCCTGAGCCCTGAAACTTCCGCCAGCCAAGCCCAGCTAGGGACGGGGTCAGGGCCACCGGGTTCCTAGTGAGGTTGAAAGAGTGAGTGTGTAAGGCTGTGTTCAAGTGAGTCAGTGAGAGTAGGCAGAATTTTGTGGGTTGCTTCCGTGTGATTGTGGGGACTGAGTCCCACAGCCTCACCATGTCAGGGAAACGGAAGCGTGTGGTGTTGACCATTAAAGATAAGCTTGATATAATAAAGAAACTTGAAGATGGAGGTTCTTCCAAACAACTGGCCGTGATTTATGGAATTGGTGAAACGACAGTTCGAGATATAAGGAAAAATAAGGAAAAGATTATAACTTATGCCAGCAGTTCAGATTCCACAAGTCTTCTGGCCAAGAGGAAATCTATGAAGCCATCCATGTATGAGGAACTAGACAAAGCAATGCTAGAATGGTTTAACCAGCAAAGAGCTAAAGGGAATCCCGTATCTGGACCAATTTGTGCCAAAAGGGCAGAGTTCTTCTTTTATGCTCTGGGAATGGATGGTGATTTTAACCCCTCTGCTGGTTGGTTAACTCGTTTTAAGCAGCGGCACAGCATTAGAGAGATCAACATTAGAAACGAAAGATTAAGTGGAGACGAGACTGCTGTGGAGGATTTTTGCAGCAACTTTCGAGACTATATTGAACGAGAGAATTTGCAGCCTGAGCAAATCTACAATGCAGATGAAACTGGATTGTTTTGGAAATGCCTGCCTTCCAGGACTTCGGTAATCAAAGGTAAATGCACAGTCCCTGGGCACAAGTTAATGGAAGAAAGAGTCACTATCATGTGTTGTGCCAATGCAACAGGTTTACACAAACTTAAGCTTTGTGTTGTGGGGAAAGCAAAGAAACCTCGCTCCTTCAAGTCAACTGACACCTCAAACCTGCCAGTCTCTTATTTCAGCCAAAAAGGCGCATGGATGGATCTTTCCATTTTCCGACAGTGGTTTGATAAGATCTTTGTGCCCCAAGTTCGAGAGCACTTAAGATCCAAAGGGTTGCAAGAAAAGGCTGTACTCTTGTTGGATAATTCACCAACACATCCGAATGAAAACGTCCTGAGGTCAGATGATGGCCAAATATTTGCTAAATATTTACCACCTAATGTGGCTTCATTGATTCAGCCCTTGAATCAGGGCGTGATAGCTACAATGAAGAGAAACTACCGTGTGCGTCTTCTCCAGAACAACTTGGAAGAAGGCAATGACCTGAGATCATTCTGGAAGAAGCTAACTCTACTAGATGCACTTTATGAAATAGCAATGGCATGGAATTTAGTAAAGCCAATTACCATCAGCAGAGCATGGAAGAAGATTCTGCCTACCATAGAGGAGAAAGAAGGCTTGGACTTTGATGAAGAAGATATCTCAGTTGCTGCCATCGCTACCATTTTACAACACACCAAAGGATTGGAAAATGTGCCTTCTGAGAACATTGAAAAATGGCTTGAAGTGGACAATACTGAACCGGGCTATGAAGTCTTAACTGACAGTGAAATCATCAAAAGAGCACAAGGTCAGACAGATGAATCCAGTGAAAATGAGGAGGATGAAATAGAACTGATTCCAGAGAAACATATTAATCATGCAGCTGCTCTCCAATGGACTGAAAATTTATTGGATTATCTAGAACAACAAGGTGATATGATTCTGCCTGATAGACTGGTGATACGTAAACTTCGAGCCACCATCAGAAATAAACAAAAGATGGTAAACTCAAGTCAGTAATGGCATATCAGCCTTAGCATTGTTTTGGTAATTGTGTAACTCTTGACCTCTTTGCAATATGGCTTACTTTTTTTGCTGTTCTGAATTCTGAGACACAGCCCTGTGAAATACAGATACAAAAAAAAGAAAAAAATGTATCTGAAGCAGTTTAAGGATTATGTGTTTTGTAGCATCTGTCCCTTTATCTGTGTAGATAATCAGAAGCTGATTCTGTATAGGTATAAGTTACATATGCATATGTATTCACTTTCATAGATCTTCAATTATCCCTTCCATTACAGTGGTATTCCATAAATTTTCTAGCAGAAGTTACAGGTACAGTGAACCGATAGAACACTTTTCCTGGAATCTTCTGTTTGCTGTGTGAGGATAGCCACAGTAATCATGTCTTGTGCTAACCATCTTAAGTGCTTATTTGTATATTTGTATACAATGATGGAATGAGTGATTTATAATAATTAAAAATGAGAAAACTGATCGGTGAATTAATAAAATAACTTAAGAATCATGCTTTTCTTTGTTTTAGAAGGGAGATTTCTCTGGAAATGAAGTAAATATAGGAAGTGGTTGCTAACTTTGAAAGTTAGAAAACTTAAAAAACTATTGGAAAGCTGATATTCTGACTTATCATTTATAGAAACAGGGAGGTGAAAATTTGGGGAACTTTAGGTTATTTATACAAAGGGAATAAATAGACTTGTTTTAATTGGATCTTATTACGTTATTAATTGGATAACAGTATAGGTCTAATATTTATTCATCTAATTATAGTACAGGTTTTGTAATGTTACCTATGGTGATATGAGCACCCACCTATATGTGAGGGAATATTTTGGGTATTTGTAAGTTTTTTTTTCTTTTTTACTATATACTTGAAAGTGTTATAATTTGAAAAGTTTGGTGATAATTTCTCCTTTTATATGATGTGAAAAGAATGAAAAAGAGTTTTTATTTTTAATAAGCCATAAATTATGATCTGTTATGAGGAAAGCAGAAATAATTATGGAAAGTGACAGATTCTAAGGAATTTCATTATTGTTTTGACATTTGTAAAATGGTATTTTGTTTGTCAGAATTTTGATACTTGTTTAACAGTGTAGGTTTACTCAAGGCATTGAAAAGATTTTGCCTATATAAATATTAATTTCATTTGTAATTTAAAAGTTTTGGCCCTAAATTTTAAAGTCATTTTTAAAATGTTTTAACTTTTTCATTGAAACACTTGCAGTTTGTAGTGACTTTCTAAAGCTTTCTAAAGTGAATTCTAAAGTTTCAGAAGTATTTGTAGCTTTCCATAATTTCTGTTCTCTATGATGTATGTCTAGATTTTTAAAGAAGACTTACCTGTGTCAGCAAATGTTTAAAATTGTGTTTGTTGCATGAATTGCCTCAGTAAACAGAAGAGAAATCATCAGAAATTAGCATACATGTTGAATCTGATAATTACACGTTCTTGTGTAAATTAAATTATATATAAAAGCATTTTTCATTTTTCTAAAATGAAAATATGTACTAAAAATCTTGGAATTTCTGGATTTGCTCAGTTTTTAAATTAACATTGTCAGTGAAATTCAGCTGTATCATTGCCACCTAGTGGTAAAGGTAACATGACTGTTAAGCTGTGTGGTTTTAAACGTTAATATCTAGTAAAAGATTCACTGTGTTGTGGCCTAGAGTGTGAATCTTGTGACTCTTTCTCTATCCTGTGAGAAACCACTCTTCATTCTTAGGCTTATAGCTATTTGCTTGTTTCTGAAAACTATCAATAATGGTAGATAAAAAGTTCTGTTTTGGACTCTTCTTAAACATAATTATAAAAGCTGCCAATTACTGAATACCATGTTATCTTCTAAGCAGTGTATTTCTATCACTAACCCCCAAATTATGAATTAGGTGAAAATACTGATGCTCAGTTTGTACTTTTAATTACTGAAGATCACTTGGCTACAGGTAAGAATTTAAATTATAAATTATCCATAGGGTCTCAATCTCACTAGTCTTACGAGGTTTTCCCATTGGTGAGCCCTGATCAGCTGTATTACAGAGTTTCTCTAATCCCACACTCCTAATAGCCAAGAAAGCTGTGAGAATAGGATTACCTGCAGGGGTAGAGGCAGGAATTAAGAAACTTCCTTTATGAGAGATTTGGGCTTTTGTGGGGTAGATGGGAGAGGGGAGTGGAATTCCTTGCCATATTTAAAGGTGAAGAGTGGTTCATGTCCTAACGATCTTGAAATCAAGGTAGAAAAATAATGTATTTGAAAAGAACAAAGCCATCTGGTCTAATTATAAGCATTTAACACAGCCAACATAATGTGATATGAATTATGTAAGGTAACCATTATGATTTAGTTTTCTTATTAATTCCTTCAGTGGCTTCTGCTCTTTATACCCTCTATATTTTAAGGTTTTGGTTTTTAATACTCCTGAGTGACTTCTTGCATTTCCGTTACCTCCTTGCTTAAGATCCCAAATTTGCTTCCAGTCACCCAATCTTCAGAAGTCCAGATTTGTATCTTCAGTTGAAAGCAGTATTCCAGTCTGGAAGAGAAATTTAAATTGTTGCTCTGAGATTCTTTAGAGAGAATGAAGAATATACTCTGCTTATTAACTTCCTTCTCTCCGAAATGATACACATTATTTCTGTTCACGTTCTAATGATAAGCACTCATCATGTGGCCCTACCTTGATGCAGGGGGTGCTCTAGAATAACTCCCTAAGAGGCAGGTGCTTCCTAATATATGCCTGGATTCTTGCATTAGGTCTCCTGTTTGTTATATCCGGATTCCTAATCCCAGCTCTCATAGCCTCATTGCATAGAATACAATCTTCTCACACATAGTTTATGGTCCTCCAAAAGTTTACCTTCCTGTTTTGAGGATAGCTATGCTGTTGCTGCTGCTGCTAAGTGGTTTCAGTCCTGTCTTACTCTCTGTGGCCCCACAGACTGCAGCCCACCAGGCTCCTCTGTCCCTGGGGTTCTCCAGGCAAGAATACTGGAGTGGGTTGCCATTTCCTTCTCCAATGCATACTAATGGCTTCAGTCATTTCTGACTCTGTGCAATTCTATGGACAGCAGCCCACTAGGCTCCTCTGTTCACGGGATTCTCTAGGCAAGAATACTGGAGTGGGTTGCCATTTCCTTCCCTGAGGATAGCTATACTTGGTTCTTTTTAAAGTATATACATATTTGTCTATTATTTATATATTTGGTATAATATAAGAATGAAGCATCTGCTGTCTCTGTTTATCTTGATATCAGAAGTCCTAGCCATGTGATATTGGACAAGTCTCTAAATTTCTGAGTCTTATCTTTAAGATGGGGATAATAACACAGATTGTTAAGATTAAATAATGTACAATACTGTGTGAACTAATATGTTAGTTTTTATGTTATTAATAGGAAAGATTAAAGGACTTGTTCAGTCGATAAATCATTTCCAACTCTGAGACCCCAAGGACTATTGAACGCCAGACTCCTCTGTCTTCCACCATCTCCTGGAATTTGCTCAAACTCATGTTCATTGAATCAGTGAAGCTGTCTAACCTCATCCTCTGCTGTCATCCTCTCATTTTGCCTTCAATCTTTCCCAGCATCAGGGTCTTTTCCAATGAGTTGGCTCTGTGCATCAGGTGGCCAAAATACTGGAACTTCAGCTTCAGCATCAGTCCTCCCAATGAATATTTGGGTTGACTGACTGTAGGACTGACTGCTTTTATTTCCTTGCTGTCCAAGGGACTCTGCAGAGTGTTCTCCAGCCCACAGTTTGAAAGTGTCACTTCTTTGGTCCTTGGCCTTCTATATGGTCCAACTCTCACATCCATGCATCTACTTGAGAAACCATAGCTTTGACTACACAGACCTTTGTTGGTGAAGTGATGTCTCTGCTTTTTAATATGCTGTCTAGGTTTGTCATAGCTTTTCTTCCAAGGAGCAGGCGTCTTTTAGGTCTGCAGTCACTGTCCACAGTGGTTTTGGAGACCAAGAAAATAAAATTTGTCACTGTTTCTACTTTTTCCCAATATATTTGCCATGAAGTGATGGGACTAGATGCCATGATTTTTGTTTTGACAATGTTGAGTTTTAAATGAGCTTTTTCTCTCTCCTCTTTCACCTTCAGTTCAGTTCAGTTGATCAGTCATGTCCAACTCTTTGCAATCCCATGGACTGCAGGGCACCTGGCTTCCCTGTCCCATCACCAACTCCTGGAGCTTGCTCAAACTCACGTCCATTGAGTTGATGATGCCATCCAACCATCTCATCCTCTGTTATCCCCTTCTCCTGCCTTCAATCTTCCCAGCATCATGGTCTTTTCCATTGAGTCAGTTCTTCACATCAGGTGGCCAAAATATTGGAGCTTCTGCTTTAGCATCAGTCCTTCCAATGAATGTTCAGGACTCATTTTCTTTAGAATTGACTGGTTGGATCTCCTTGCAGTCCAAGGGACTCTCAAGAGTCTTCTCCAACACCACAGTTCAAAAGCATGATAAATCATCTAATGAATTAAAATTTATCAAAGACAACTGATATTCTTTTGTCCAAATCTGCTCAACACCATATGTGTAGGAGGACACAGTTTGTGGGAGCTAGTGTAAAAGAAAAGGCTATGGATAGTTTAATATCAACCAATAATTAATGAAGTGTACATTAACAATATAATGCTTAATATTTACAGAGGGCTTACATATGCCAGACACTGCTCTAGGTACTTGGAATTCATCAGAGACAGTTATGTATTGCTCTCCGCCTATGGTAAAACTCAACAAATTATTTTATTTCCCTGTGGATCTGCTAACAACAGGGAATTAGTTTGTGACTCAATAAAAGGATTAATCTGGTACTAGAGTTATCTTCAGATATAATTGACTTCCTTCAAAAGTATGGAGTTTTCCATCACTTGTAGAGCTAGAAGATCCATTAGATAGCCTATTCACTAAACTTTATTAGAGAAAGGGGTTCAGTCACCATATTGTTTGTTGAATGAGATTACCTTTTCAGCCATAAGGCTCCATGATTCTTTCACACTGAATTGCTGTGGGGTGAGTGCTGATCATATTACCAAATAGCAATAAAAATACTTTCAGAAATTTTCATTTATGCATTCAATAAATATTTACTCAGTACTTGTGGGTCAGGTACTCTTCTAACCCTTAAGGAACTATCTTTAATGATAAGTGTGATGATTTTTGAAATGAAGCCTTTTATTTGATTTCTCTGATTTCAAAGAACCACATTTTGTCATCAAAATACACCAATTTAGAATCTTAAAAAGAACAATGCAAATCCAGAAAGAATTAGCCAATGAACAGGTAATATGTCTGTCTTTCAATGACATTTGATACTGAAATTCACAGGGATTTGTAGGGACTTCTATGTTGAATGCATGGATATTTACAAGTATTATATCCTCTTGTTGGATTGATCTGCTTATCATTATGTAATAGTCTTCTTCTCTTGTGACATTCTTTGTTTTAAAGTGTATCTTGTCTGATATAAATATGCAATCCCTGCTTTCTTTTCATTTCCATTTGCATCGAATATCTTTTTCCATCCGTTTACTTTCATTTTGTGTGTGTTTTTGTAGACATCTTGCATATAGGTTTTCTTTTATATCCATTTATTCACACTGTGTCTTTACTTGAACATTTAGTCCATTTACATTCAAAATAATGATTAATAAGTATGTATTTCTTGCCATTTTATTGCTTTTTGGTTGTCTTTAAAATTCTTCTCTGTTCCTTTCTTCTCTTGTTCTATTCTCTTGTTATTTGATGACTTTCTTTGGTACTCATTTTGTATTCCTTTCTCTTTATTTTTTGAGTATCTGTTACTGGTTTTTGGCTTTTGGTTACCTTGAGGTTACTCTATAACAATCTATGTATATAAAAGTTGATTTTTAGTTGATGGTCACCTAAGTTTGAACTCATTTAAAAAGAACTGCGTTTTTACACCCCTGCCAATGTTTTATGGTTTTGATAATTTATATTTTAAAATTTTGTGTAGTACTTTATTTTGGATGATTTGGTTTTTACTACTTTTTTCTTTTAACCTTCTTTCCAGTTTTACAGGTAGTTGTTACACTATCTTTAATATATATTTGCCTTTATATATTAGTGAGGTTTTTTTTTTCTTTCATAATTTTGTTTGTAGTTAGGACTTTTTTTTTTCTTTAAAAGAAAACACTCCTTTTATTTTTTATGGACACTTCAGTGGTGATGAATTTCTTTAGCTTTGCTTGTTAAGGAAATTCCTTATCTATATTACAATTCTGAATGATAACCTTGCTGGGAAGGGTGTTCTTGGTGGTAAGCTTTTACCTTTGAGTACTTCCCTGTTGGCTCAGATGGTGAAGAATCTGCCTGCATTGCAGGAGACTCGAGTTTAATCCCTGGACCATGAAGATCCCCTGGAGAAGGGAATGGCAACTCACTCCAGTATTCTTGCTTGGAAAATTCCATGGACAGAGGAGCCTGGCAGGCTACAGCCTATGGAGTCTCAAAGAGTCAGACATAACTGAGCACTTTCACTTTGAACATATTATGCCAGTCTCTTTTGGTCTATAACCTTTCTGCTGAAAAATCAGATGATAGTCTTATGGGGGGTCCCTTGTATATAACTGATTTTCCTCTTGCTGCTTGTATTTATCTTTAACTTTTGACATTTTACTTATAGTGTGTCTTGGTGTGGGTCATTTTATGTTATTCTTTTTGGGAATCTTTGCTTCCTGAAATTGGGTACCTGTTTCCTTTGCCAGGTTAGGATAATTTTCAACCATTAATTCCTTGAATAGATTTTCTGTCCTCTGACTCTTCTCCCAAATGTTAGTGTGCTTGATGTTGTCCTAGGGGTTGCTTAAACTAATCTTGTTCTGGGGAATTCTTTTTTCTTTTGCTTTTCTGATTGTGTTACTACCCTGCCTTTATTCTTCTGCATCCTCGCATCTGCTGTTGATTTCCTGTGGCATGTTTTTCATTTCAGTTATTGCCTTCGGTTCTGATTATTTTTAATATTTTCTCTTTGCTGACATTCTCAGTGAGTTCATCCATTCTTCTTCCATGTTTTGTGAGGATCTTTCTGACTGTTTCTTTGAATTCTTTACTCTGTTTTACTTATTTTTATTTATCTCTGTTTTAGTTATTGTTTCCCTTGAAGGGTTGTCTTGTTCTTTTGTTTGTAAGGTATTCCTTTGTCTGTTCATTTTACCTAATTCTCTCTGTGTTTATTTCTATATATTAGATATATCAACTACATTTCCCAGTCTTGAAAGAGTGCCTCATGTAGAGTATGTCTTGGGGGCCCAGTGGCACAATTCCCTGTGGTCGCTTTATCTAGGTGCTCCAGGTCTGTCCCCTGTGTGGGCTCTGTGTCCCCTCTTCTTGTGGTTGGGCTGTGAGTGCTGCAGGCATGCGAGTGTGTTGGACTGGTCCGCTGCAGCAAGAGCCTTTTGGTGGGGCACTGATGCTGTTCAAGACCGCTCACCAGGGGGGATAGGACCGGTTCCCTGGAGCAGGAACTACTTGGAGGAGTGCTGTGGCTGGCCAGTGCTGCCTCCCAAGTGGGATGAGGTACAGGCCACTTTGGAGGGGCAGCTGGTATAGTGGATTGAGAAGTGGTGGTACTCAGGGGTATGCTTGGGCAAGAAACAGTGTTAGCTAGGTTGGTGAAGGGTGACAGAAATGGTGCCTGCCAGTGCCGGGGCCAGCTAGGTGGAAGGAGAACAAAATAATGCTGCCTGCCATTGTTTCCAGTCCAAGAGAAAATTCTATCAGGTCCCTGTCCCTTTGGTGCATACAATAAAATCAGTCAATGAATCGCCTTCTTATATGACCAGTGCTTTTCAAGCTGTTGCTTCAGTACTGGAACTTGAAGCAGGTATGTACATAAGCTCTTCCAGAGTGGAATTTTGGTTTCCCATAACCATTCAGCTCTCCTGGACATAACCCAGATGTTATGTGGGCTAGTCTTCCTGAGGAAGGTCTCCCATGCTGGGGAGCACATTGTGGGGTTCAGACCCCTCATTCCTCAAGAGGGACCTCCAGAGTTGTCATATCCCTCCTGCTCGTGGGTTGCCAGTTGGGAGCATGGGTCCTGACTAGATAGCATCTCTTCCCCTCTTACCCTTCTTGATGTGGCCTTTAAAAAATATTCTTAGTTGTAGAATATCCCTTTTGGTCTTCAAGTCATTCTCAGAGATAGTTGTGCTATGTGAAGTTGTAGTTTGGTGTGTCTATGAAGGACATGAGCTCAGGATCTTCTACTCTACCATTTTGATTCAGATCTCATGAGATTTATTTTCTTAAAACATTCATGACAACAGGTCTCCGTTTGTTTATCTTTAAAATGCTAACTGAGATGTTTATCTTTGGACTCTTTCTAAAATTTTTAGCCAAAGTGAATTAAAAATTTTGTAGATTAGGCTTATAATTATCTTTTCACTCAGCAGAATCAAAGAGGAGGAATGATGAATAATAAATATCTTATTTATTGGCTATAATTGAAAACCAGGAATCAATAGGAAGGACTAAATTACAAGTTGTTATACAACCCACATATGTATTGATTTATTTCATTCAGTCATTTATTTGACAAAAACTTTTAAAGTTTATACAAAGGCTAGTTAAGATAGGATATGTTGGGATTAATAAGACACAACCCCTGGTTTGGAATTTAGAGTCATAACTCTATCTTCAGTATTAAGATCATTAGAGTTTTCTACATCCACAATAGAAGCTTGGACTGTGTAGCTAATGCAAAGGTTTTCTGATAAAATCCCTGAAAATGTAGAAGGTACCTTAGATGACTAGACTACCTAGATGTATGCACTTTATGCCGAATTTTTTGAAACTGACAATGTTACACTAGAGCTCTAGTTAACTTCACAAAGCCGCTCTGAATAATATCCATTAAAAGTATCATAAAATGTGATATGATTACCTGTTTTTTTTTATTAATAGACCTTATTTTTAGAAGAGTTCTGAGTATACAGAAAAATTATACAAAATAATGTCTCTGCTTTTTAATATTCTGTCTAGGTTGGTCATAACTTACCTTTCAAGGAATAAGCATCTTTTAATTTCATGGCTACAATCACCATCTGCAGTGATTTTGAAGCCCCCCAAAATAAAGTCTGCCACTGTTTCCACTGTTTCTCCATCTATTTGCCATGAATTGACGGGACCAGATGCCATGATCTTAGTTTCATTTACACTATTGAAGGACATCTTGATTTCTTTCAATTTTTGGCAATTATGAATGAAATTGCTATAAACATTTATATGCAGGGTTTTGTGTGGACATAAATTTTCAGCTCACTTGGGTAAATATCTAGGAGTGCAATTGCTGAATCCTACAGTAAGATTATGTTTAGCTTTATGAGAAACTACCATACTGTTTTCCAAAGTAGTTGCATCATTTTGCGTTCTTACTAGCCATGAATAAGAGGTCCTGTTACTCAAACTCTCACTGGTATTTGGTGCTGTCAGTGTTATGCGTAGTAGCCATTCTAATGTAGTGATTTCCTTGTTTTAATTTATAATTCTGTAATATTTAATGATGAGTATGTTTTCATAAGCTTATTTGTTGTTTATGTTTCCTTTGATGAGCTGCACATTTAGATCTTTTGCCTAGTTTTAAATTGGGTTATTTATTTTCTTAGTCTTGAGTTTTAAGTGTTAATGTATTTTGGATACACGTTCTTTATGAAATATGTGATTTGTAAGTAATTTCTCATAGTCTGTGGTTTTTCATTATCTACCAGTATTTTTTGAAGAGCAGAAATTTTAATGAGGTCCAATTTACCAATATTTCCAATATTTTCTTAAATATTCTTGGTTTTGTATCTAAAAAATGTCTGGTACCAATGATCCTACATGCAGGGCAGCAAAGGAGACTCAGATGTAAAGAACAGACTTTTGGACTTAGCAAGAGAAGGTTGTTGGAGGGGAATGACTTGAGAGAATACCATTGAAACATGTAAATTACCATATGTAAAATAGATGACCAGTGTGAGTTTGCTGCATGAAACAGGGCACCAGCTGGTGCTTTGGGATAACCTAGAAGGATAGGTGGGTGGGGAGGAGGTGGGGGGATTCAGGATAGGGAGATATATGTATGCTTGTGGCCAATTCATGCTGAATTATGGCAAAAACCATACTTCACACACAATATTGTAAAGCAATTATTCTCAATTAAAATACATTAATTAATTTTAAAAATAAAATAGAAAAGTCTTCACCAAACCCAAAATCATCTAGATTTTCTACAATACTATCTTCTGGAAGTCTTATAATTTTGCATTTTACATTTAAGCCTATAAAGCAATTTGAGTTTATTTTGTATAAAACTTGTAAAGTCTGTCTAGATTCATTGCTTTGCATATGGGTGTCTAGTAGGTCCACACCATTTATTGAACAGTGTCCTGTTTCTCTAGAATTGTCTTTGGTCCTTTGTCAAAGGTCAGTTCACTATATCTGTGTGCATCTATTAGGGCTCCTTATTTTTTTCCAGCAAACGATTTGTCTATTCGTTTGCCAACACCATACTGTTTTGATTATATAGCATTATAGTAAATCATGTGGTATTAGTTCTCTTCCTATTCTTCAGCTTCAATATTGTTCTGTCTATTCTGGATCTTTTACCTCTCCATATAAATTATAGAATCAAGTTGTCAGTATCCACAAAATAACTTTCTGGGGTACTGATTGAGATTTCATTGAATCTACAGATCAGGTTGGGAAGAACTGACATCTTGTCAATATTGAGGTCCTCTTATCCTTAAACACTGAATATCTCTCCACTTATTAGATCTTTTTTGATTTTTCTATCAGAGTTTTGCAGTTTTCCTCATATAGATCTTGTACATGTTTTACTGGGTTTATACCCAAGTATTTCATTTTCTATTGGTGCCATTGTAAATGGTGGTGTGTTTCTAATTTCAAATTCTGATAGTTCATTGCTGGTAGCTAGGAAAGCAGTTCATTTTTGTATGTTAGCCTTACACACTGCAATTCTTTCAGATTTTGTACATAAACAATCATGTTCTCTGTGAACAAAGGCAATTTTATTTCTTTCCCAACCCATATGCTTTTTTCCCCCCTGTTTCCTGTTTTATTGTGTTAGCCAGAACTTTCAATATGATATTGAATAGGGTTAGTAAGAGGGGACATGGTTACTTTTTTTTTTTAATATGTTTTTAGTTGAAGGTAATTGCTTTACAGAATGTTATTGTTTCCTGTCAAACCTCAACATGAATCAGCCATAGGTATATGTATGTCCCCTCCCTTTTGAAACTCTCTCCCATCTCCCTCCCCATTCCACCCCTCTAGGTTGATACACAGCCCCTGTTTGAGTTTGCTCAGCCATACAGCAAATTCTGCTTGGCTATCTATTTTACATATGGTAGTGTAAGTTTCCATCTTACTCTTTCCATATATCTCACCTCCTCCGCCCCTCTCCCTATGTCCATAACTCTGTTCTCTATGTCTTTTTCTCCTTTGTTACTCTGTAAATAAATTCTTCAGTACCATTTTTTTAGATTCCATATATGTGTGTTGCTCCTGCTGCTGCTGCTGCTAAGTCATTTCAGTCGTGTCCGATTCTGTGCGACCTCATAGATGGCAGCCCACCAGGCTCCCTCATCCCTGGGATTCTCCAGGCAGGAACACTGCAGTGGGTTGCCATTTCCTTCTCCAATGCAGCAGAGTGAAAAGTGGGAGTGAAGTCACTCAATCGTGTCTGACTGTTAGCGACCCCATGGACTGCAGCCTACCAGGCTCCTCTGTCCATGGGATTTTCCAGGCAAGAGTACTGGAGTGGGTTGCCACTGCCTTCTCCAATATGTGTGTGAGAATACAATATTTATCTTTCTCTTTATGACTTACTTCACTCTGTATAATAGGCTCTAGGTTCATTCACCTCATTAGAACTGACTCAAAGGTGTTCCTTTTTATGGCTGAGTAATATTCCATTGTGTATATGTACCACAACTTCTTCTTCTTCTTCTTCTTTTTTTTCGTACCACAGCTTCTTTATTCATTCATCTGTCAATGGGCATCTAGATTGCTTCCATGTTCTAGCTATTGTAAATAGTGCTGCAGTGAACAATGGGATACATGTGTCTTTTTTCAATTTTGGTTTCCTCAGGGTGTATTCCTAGGAGTTGGATTGCTGGGTCATATGGTGATTTTATTCCAAGTTTTTAAAGGAATCTCCATACCATTTTGCATTGGCTGTATCAATTTACATTCCCTCCAATGGTGTAAGAGCATCCCCTTTTCTCCACACCCTTTCTAGCATTTATTGCTTGTAGACTTTTTGATGATGGCCATTCCAACTGGTGTGAGGTGATATCTCATTGTGGTTTTGATTTGCATTTTTCTAGTAATGAGTAATGTTGAGCATCTTTTCATGTGTTTTTTAGACATCTGTATGTCTTCTTTGGAGAAATGTCTGTTTAGCTTGTCTTGCCAATATTTGACTGGGTTGTTTGTTTTTTTGGTATTGAGTTGTATGAGCTGCTTGGATATTTTGGAGATTATTCATTTGTCAGTTGTTTCATTTGCTATTTTCTCTCATTCTGAGGGTTGTCTTTTCACCTTGCTTATAGTTTCCTTTGCAGTATAAAAGCTTTCAAGTTTAATCAGGTCCCACTTGTTTACTTTTGTTTTTCTTTCTGTTACTCTAGGAGCTGGGTCATAGAGAATCTTGCTTTAATTTATGTCATCGAGTGTTCTGCCTATGTTTTTCTCTAAGAGTTTTATAGTTTCTGGTCTTACATTTAGTTCCTTAATCCATTTTGAGTTTATCTTTTTTGTATGGTGTTAGGAAGTGTTCTACTTTCATTCTTTTACGTGTAGCTATCCAGTTTTCCCAGCACCATTCATTGAAGAGGCTGTCTTTGCCCCATTGTATATTCTTGCCTCCTTTGTCAAATAAGGAGCCCACAGATGCATGGGTTTACGTCTGGGCTTTCTATCTTGTTCCATCAGTTTATATTTCTGTTTTTGTGCCAGTGACATACTGTCTTCATGATTGTAGCTTTGTAGTGTAATCTGAAGTCAGGAAGATTGATTCCTCCAACTCCATTCTTCTTTCTCAAGACTGCTTTGGATATTGGGGTCTTTTATGTTTCCATATGAATTGTGAAATGTTTTTGTTCTAGTTCTTTTAAAAATCCCATTGGTAATTTGATATGGATCACATTGAATCTGTAGATTGCATTTGGCAGTATAGTCATTTTCACAATATTGATTCTTCCCACTCAGGAACATGAAATATCTCTCCGTCTGTTTATGTTATTTTCAATTTCTTTCATCAGTGTCTTATACCTTTCTGTGTATAGTTCTTTTGTCTCCATAGGTAAGTTTTTTCCTAGATGTTTAATTCTTTTTGTTGCAATGGTGATTTCTTAATTTCTCTTTCTGACTTTTCATTGTTAGCATATAGAAATGCAAGTGATTTCTGTGTATTGATTTTGTATCCTGCAACTTTACTAAATTGACTGATTGGCTCTAGTAGTGTTCTGATACTATCTTTAGGGTTTTCTATGTGCAGTATCATGTCGTCTGTAAACAATGAGAGCTTTATTTCTTTTCCTATCTGGATTCCTTTTATTTCTTTTTCTTCTCTGATTGCTGTAGCTAGGACTTCCAGAACTATGTTGAATAATAGTGGTGAAAGTAGACACTCTTGTCTTGTTCCAGATCTTAGGGGGAATGCTTTTAGTATTTCACCATTGAGAATAATGTTTGCTGTAGGATTGTCATATGTGGCCTGTACTATGTTGAGGTAGTTTCCTTCTATGCCTATTTTTTAAAAAGTTTTAATCATAAATGGGTGTTGAATTTTGTCAAAGGCTTTTTCTGCAACTATTGACATTATTATATGGTTTTTATCTTTCACTGTGTTAACATGGTGTATTGCTTTGATTGATTTGTGTATATTGAAGAGTCCTTGCATTCCAGGAATAAACCCAACTTGATCATGATGTATGAGCTTTTTGATCTGTTGCTCAATTCTGTTTTCTAAAATTTTGTTAAGGATGTTTGCATCTATGTTCATCAGCAATATTGGCCTGTAGTTTTCTTTTTCTGTGCTGTCTTTGGTTTTGGTTTCAGGGTAATGGTGGCCTTGTAGAATGAGTTTTGAAGTGTTTCTTCCTCTGCAATTTTTTGAAAGAGGTTTAGAAGGATAGGCATTGACTCTTCTGTAAATGTTTCATAGAATTCTCCTGTGAAGCCATCTGGTCCTGGGCTTTTGTTTTCTGGGAGATTTTTGATTACAGCTTCAATTTCCATGCTTATAATTGGGTTGTTCAAAATTTTCATTGCTTCCTAGTTCAGTCTTGGAAGATTGAACTTTTCTAAGAATCTGTCCATTTGTTTGAGGCTATCCATTTTATTGCCAAATAGTTGTTCATAATAGTCTCTTATAACCCTTTCTATTTCTGTGTTGTCTGTTGTAACCTCTCCTTTTTCATTTCCAATTTTGTTGATTTGATTCTTCTCTCTGTTCTTGATGAGTCTAGTTGAAGGTTTGCCAATGTCCACAGCTGTCAGAACTAGTGCATTATTTTTTGTGGGAGCTCTCAATGACCTTTTATATATTTCATAGACACAAAGTCTGCCTAGTTGATCATGTGGATTTAATCTGCAGCTTGTACAGCTAGTGGGAAGGTTTTGGGTCTTCTTCCTTAGCCACATTTGCCCTGTGTTTCATTTGTGGTTTTATTTCCACCTCTGCATGTGGGTCATCTGCTGGGGTTTGCTCTGAGGCTGCCCTGAAGAACTTGGGTTTTCCCCTGTGAGGGCCAGGTGTAGAGGTGGTGCAGCTGCTTGGGTCCTAGGGGTTCTTGCAGCACCAGGTACTCAGGGGAGTTGGCAGCTCAGGCAACAGGAAAGGTGGTGCTCTAGAAGGGTGTGGCAACCAGTATTGACCAATATGCTTCAGTATTCTTGTCTGGAGAACTCCCCTCCCTGACAGAGAAGCCTGGCAGGCCACAGTCTACAGGGTCGCAGAATCAGACACTACGGAAGTGACCCTGCACACATAGACATAAGACTTTTTTGCCTGTGACAGCTCTGCCCTAGTGAGAGTTGGGCATGAAGGTGGCACAGCTGATTGACCTGTTGGGACCCTGGTGGTGTCAAGTGTGCAGGGACACAGACTGCCTCCACCGCAGGAGTTATGGCCCTCTCAGAGTCTTTTTCCAAGCCTCTTGTAGCTGGCGATCAGAAGGCATCTTTGGCCAGTCTTTCTCTGTAGCTCCACCCATTCGGGCACTTAGAGGTCTCCCTTGCCCGGGGTCCTTCTCTGTTTTTCAGCGCATCAGGAACATAGAGGGGCCTCCTGGCTGGGGACCTACTCTGTAGATTGGCAGATTAAGCACTTAGAAGGGGCACCCTGGGTGGGATCCTGCTGTGTAGTTCAGTGCGTTAGGTGTTTGATAGGCCAGCCTCTTTACTGTTCAGATACCAATGCTTACAGTGTGGGGAGAGAGAGGCTATGGTGATGGCTCCACCCACTATGTGTGACTCAGCAGCACCACCAGCCACCATGGCTGCCTGGCTTTACTCCACAGGCATCTACCACAGGCTCCTTCCTCACATCCCCTTGATCCGTCTCTGCAGTCAACAGCAGCCCTCGCCCTGGGATTGCTCCACAATCCCCAAACTCCAGCTCCCTTCCATTGTGCCTTCCAGGGAACCTGTCTGGGATATGTACGGCTGTGGCAAGGACATCCTGGTTCTCATTCCATTTAGGCTGCCACAGATCAGCTGTTACACTGTCAGCTTTAGATGTTTCTCCTCTGACTCAGAGGATTGCCCTGATGTGGGGATTGCACTCCTACTTCAGTTCCTCCACCCACTGAGGGCAGGTCCAGTCCTACTAACACTCCGGTTTCCCCCCCTATTTGCTTCATCCTACAGAGTTCTGTGTGGGTCTATATATTCTTTTCTGCTGGTCAAGTACTCCTGTCAACTTCCAGCTGGTGTTCTGCCTGCACTTCTGTGTCTGAAGGTGTGTTCCTGATGTATCTGTGGAGAGAGATGTACTCCATGTCCACCTACTCCCCTGCCATCTTGTTCTCTTCATGTTACTTTTTTAAAAGAAAACATTTTATTATTTCATTAATTTTATAGTGAAGTTAAGCAACTCAGTTCCATGTTAGAATAAAATACAAAATTTTGATCAGTAGGTAGCTAAGTCTCTTCTAAAACATTTTTGCAGAGGAAACCAATTTAAATTCTCCCTGCAGACTGTGCTTTCAGACTGGTATAGTAGATCAAAATGAGATTTACTTTTCTACTTAAGGAAGTGTCCACAAAGCATGTAAATTGATTGAATAGGAGACTCCTCTTGTATCAACTTCAAGGCATCCAGAGGAACAAAAATATTTATAAATACACACACTCTCTCTCACACACACACACACCTATACCCTACTCTAGGGAACATATAAAACACATAAAATGTTTTTCTATATCTTACACACTAGTAAAGTAATGGTCAAAATTCTCAAAGGCAGGCTTCAGCAATTCATGAACCGTGAACTTCCAGATGTTCAAGCTGGTTTTAGAAAAGGCTGAGGAGCCAGAGATCAAATTGCCAACATCCTCTGGTTCATCGAAAAAGCAAGAGAGTTCCAGAAAAACATCTATTTCTGCTTTAATGACTATGCCAAAGCCTTTGACTGTGTGGATCACAACAAACTGTGGAAAATTATGAAAGGGTGGGAGTACCAGACCACCTGACCTGTCTCTTGAGAAACCTGTATGCAGGTCAGGAAGCAACAGTTAGAACTGGACATGGAACAACAGACTGGTTCCAAATAGGAAAAGGAGTACATCAAAGCTGTATATTGTCACCCTGCTTATTTAACTTATATGCAGAGTACATCATGAGAAATGCTGGGCTGGAGGAAGCACAAGCTGGGAGAAATATCAATAACCTCAGATATGCAGATGACACCACCCTTATGGCAGAAAGTGAAGAAGAACTAAAGAACCTCTTGATGAAAGTGAAAGAAGAGAGTGCTAAAGTTGGCTTGCTGCTGGTGCTGTTGCTAAGTCGTTTCAGTTGTGTCTGACTCTGTGCAACCCCATAGATGGCAGCCCACCAGGCTCCTCCGTCCCTGGGATTCTCCAGGTGAGAACACTGGAGTGGGTTGCCATTTCCTTCTCATATGCATGAAAGTGAAAAGTGAAAGGGAAGTTGCTTAGTCGTGTCCGACTCTTAGCGACCCCATGGACTGCAGCCTACCAGGCTTCTCCATCCACGGGATTTTCCAGGCAAGAGTACTGGAGTGGGGTGCCATTGCCTTCTCCGAAAAGTTGGCTTAAAGCTCAACATTCAGAAAACTAAGATCATGGCATCTGGTCCCATCACTTCATGGCAAATAGATGGGGAAACAGTGGCTGACTTTATTTTTCTAGGAACCAAAATCACTGCAGATGGTGATTGCAGCCATGAAATTAAAAGATGCTTACTCTTTGGAAGGAAAGTTCTCACCAACCTAGACAGCACATTAAAAAGCAGAGACATCACTTTGTCAACAAAGGTCCATCTAATCAAGGCTATGGTTTTTCCAGTGGTCATGTATGGATGTGAGAGTTGGATGGTGAAGAAAGCTGAGTGCCGAATAATTGATGCTTTTGAACTGTGGTGTTGGAGAAGACCCTTCAGAGTCCCCTAGACTGCAAGGAGATCCAACCAGTCCATCCTAAAGGAGATCAGTCCTGAGTGTTCATTGAAGGACTGATGTTGAAGCTGAAACTCCAATACTTTGGCCACCTGATGCCAAGAGCTGACTCATTTGAAAAGACCCTGATGCTGGGAAAGATTAAGGGCAGGAGGAGAAGGGGACAACAGAGCATGCATGAAATGGTGGATGGCATCACCGACTCAATGGACATGGGTTTGGGTAAACTCTGGGAGTTGGTGATGGACAGGGAGGCCTGGCCTGTTGCCGTTCATGGGGTCGCAAAGAGTTAGACACGACTGAGCGACTGAACTGAAGTGAACTGACTGAATTCGGTATAATAATAATTGCTACTTAAAAATCATTTAGTGAATTTAAGGGAGAAAAATAGGAGTAATTAAATAGAGTTAAAGAATAGGGAAAATAAAGAAATATTTTTGAGACTGTGAACTACCTGGATCTTCTGCTATCTTAAGATTTTTTAGCTGGAGAAAACGAGATACGGAAGAATAGAAACAGAAAAGATGGCATACACACGTTGACAAGACAAATGCAGATATGACTGTCTAATCCTGGGATTGTAACATGAGCTGGACACAATTTAGAGAGACAGTTATAGTGATACAGAGTCACAGCATGGGAGGCACACGTACAGAACAAGAGAGTCACAGAAGGAAAGGATAGTCAACACTAGAAGATAACACACACACACACACACACACACACACACACACACACACACACATACACACACGAGTGAAGATGCACATAAAAGACAAATGTGCAGAGAGAGGAGAGGCAGCATAACTCATACTTCCCGGACACATTTCAACTGGAAGTCACTGTTACGATTTTTTTATTTAAATAGTTTTGATTCTAACTTCATTTGGAACTATAGAGGATCTTGAACTCTTGATTTTTGAGGAAGTATTAATTAAGCCCTATGAAGAAAGTTTAAAGAGGGGGGAAAAGGCCATTTTAAATGGAGTAACATCCCCATCTTGTGGTGTTTCAGAATATTGACTCTAGTTTTTAATGGCATTTCCAGTTTACATAATTAAATGATAGCTAACTTAATCCCCTATTTTTGGGAACAGGGGAGAGTAATTACAGAGAAAGCTGAACCTTCAATTTCTCAACCTATTAAAATTTTCATCAAAGTTAAACAAATTTTAATGGAAGGGTTACATAAGTAAACAGTAGGTACTAATTATTTAATAGTTCACTGTTCAGTGTTTGCCTTAACAAGGTCAGAGCAAGAGTCAAGAGGTGATCCACATGTGAATTTATCTTTCTTAAATATATTGCCTAGAGGTTTCATCTTTTAATATTACAAAATCTCTCATTGTTTTCTTGCACATTATGATATAATGAAAACTGAGGACCACTAGTGCCACCAACAGCAAGTCTTACATTCAGTTCATTTCAGTCACTCATTCATGTCTGACTCTTTGAGACCCCATGGACTCTAGCACGCCAGGCTTCCCTGTCCTTAGCAAACTCCCAGAGCTTGCTCAAACTCATGTGCATTGAGTCAGTGATGCCATCAACCATCTCATCCTCTGTCGTCCTCTTCTCCTCCTGCTTTCAGTCTTTTCCAGCATCAGGGTCTTTTCTAGTGAGTCAACTCTTTGCATCAGGTGACCATAGTAATAGAGTTTCAACTTCAGAATCAGTCCTTCCAATGAATATTCAGGACTTAGAATTGACTGGTTGGATCTCCTTGCAGTCCAAGGGACTCTCAAGAGTCTTCTCCAACATCACAGTTCAAAACATCAATTCTTTGGCACTCAGCTTTCTTTACACTCCACCTCTCACATCCATACATGGCTACTGGAAAACCCATAGCCTTGACTAGATGGACCGTTGTTGACAAGGTAATGTCTCTGCTTTTTAATATGCTGTCTAGTTTGGTCATAACTTTCCTTCCAAGAAGCAAGTATCTTTTAATTTTGTGGCTGCAGTCACCATCTGCAGTGATTTTGGAGCCAAAGAAAATAAAGTCTGTCTCTCTTTCCATTGTTTCCCCATCTATTTCCCATGAAGTGATGGGACCAGATGCCATCATCTTAGTTTTTTTAAAGTTTAGCTTTTAACCAGATTTTTCCCTTTTCCCTCTTTTTTTTTTTTTTTTTTTACTTTACTATACTCCATTCCCTTAGCCTGGGGCCCATCTGGTTGCCTGTAATATGGAATGGGGTCTCTGAAAATGCATGGTTAGGAATGTAAGTGTATTCTCTATTATCTTTACTTTTTGTTGTTTTGGTTCTTTGGCATAAGAGGTTTTATTTTTAATTAATCCATGTTTTAAAGCATTCACTGAAATGCTGCTGATGTGCCAAAACTGTGTAACTAGGAATATAAAAGTAGGGAAGGTGAGATATAGCCCCTACCCATCAGATATTTATAGTCTAATTAGGGCCATAGACAAACACACGAGTCACGTTGAAAAGTAAGGTGATGTGGAGGGGGATTAAGATGGCAGAGGAAGACAAGAGGATGTGGAGCTCGCCTCCTCCCATGAATATGTCAAAAATACATCTACATGTGAAACAATTCTCATGGAAAACTATCTGCAAACTTGCAGAACTCCTATATAACCAAAGCTACAAAAAATATTCCCACATAATCAAATAGAGTGAAAAATAAAACAAAACGTTGAGTTGGGACCTTTGTCCCTGGGAAGGGACTAAGATGAAAAGAAGGCAGTACAGGGATAGACACTTGTCCAGGGGCATGAGTGGGTTAAGCCAGAGGCTTAATGTCCCAGTTTGGGGGTCTTATGCAGGGAAGACAAGGTATCCTTGGCTGCTTGGAGAACTGCTAAGATAAGTAGAAATGCTGGAGAAGGCTAAACATCACTAATGGTCATGCATGGGTGTGGCCCCCAGAGAGGGTGGAGAGAGATCTGTCCTTGTTGCGGACACCTTGGTGCACTCCCCAATCTAAGGTAATCAAATGCATCTTCCCTGCTCAATTCATGCTGCAGCTTGGCAGCAGATTTAGCATCATCAGCAACTGGCAAAAACCTTGAACTAGGGGTGCGGAGGCAGTCTGGGCATCTGGGAGGTAGTCCAGGTGGGGCAGTGGTGGCCACTGTTAGCATTTAAGCGGTGCCCCAGAAGCAACCCACTTCTGTTAGCAGCACAGCCACTTCAGTTCCTGCAAGCACCGTGAACTCCAGTCCCAGCCAACTGAGTGCTCCAGCACCATCATGCGCTCCACACCACAGCACTGGGATGACTAAAATCAGGTAAAGTATGCAACCTTGGGCTGTGTCTGAGTAGAATCATAGATATTGAGAGGGTAACAGGCAGGAAGGCCCGGGGTCTGCAAATGGAGGAAATATGTTGCAAGTGTCAGACATTTTTCTCTCTCTCTTAAGCAGCACGAGAAAACAAACTAGTGATGTTTTTTCCCTTCTCTACACAAATTTAAAAGGGTTTCTCTTAAAATACTGTGTTGCCATAAGGATACCTGGTTTCACCTGAAATTATTGTCAAACCTTGAGTTAACCAATGCATTCTTTTTTTTTTTCACTTGTCCAAAGTATTTTATTATTTTTTTTATTGTTTTTTATTGTTTTTGCCATACAATGTCATGATATCACCATGGGTTTACATATGCTTCCCCTCCAGAACCCCCCTCCCTCCTCCCTCCCCCCTGGGAAATCTCGATGCACCAGCCCTGAGCATCAATCCTGGGCTGGCGATTGATTAGACATATGATAATTAACTTATTTCAATGCCCTTCTCCCATATCATCCCACCCTTACCCTCATCCACAAAGTCCACGAGTCTATTCTATACCCTCTGCGTTCCTTTTGCTGTCTCGCATGTTGGGTTCTCATTACTGTCTTTCTAAATTCCATATATATGTGTTAATATACTGTATTGTTGTTTTTGCTTCTGGCTTACTTCACTCTGGATAATGGGCTCCAGTTTCGTCCATCTGAGTAGAATTGCTTCAAATGAATTTTTTTTTAATGCTGAGTAATATTCCATTGTGTATATGTACCACAGCTTTCTTATCCATTCGTCAGTTGATGGGCATCTAGGTTGCTTCCATGTCCTGGCTATTGTAAACAATGCAGCGACGAACATTGGGGTACACGTGGCTCTTTCAATTCTGGTTTCCTCGGTGTATATGCCCAGCAGTGGGATTGCTGGGTCATATGGCAGGACTATTTGCAGCATGGAAATGTTTGTCTTTAGCTATGTTAATGTACTATGCATTTACCCCAAACTCTGTCATCCAGTCAGTTCCACCAAATGGCTTAGAACCTACTTGACAAACCAGTATGTTATACTCAGACATTGTTCCCCTAATCTATGTAAATGAAACTATCTGTAGGTAAACTGCCCTTCTACAAAATTCAAGTCAATCGTTTTATAGCCCGGGATGACTTGTCTTGTGCCAAGATTATCCCCAAATACATCTTATGTATAAGGGGCCTGGTACCATTCTGAGTTTTTAGACATTCTTTTCTTTCATTAGCAAACTGCTAGTGACTATATAACATCCAGCCAAAAACTAGCAGGGGGGTACTCTTTCTACTCCCTTCTGATGCCTATGTCAGAAGCTTTCTCTATTTCCTTTATACTTTAATAAAACTTTATTATGCAAAAGCTCTGAGAGATCAAGCCTTGTGGCAGAATACACATTCATTTCACATGCACATAGAATATTCTCCAGGATTGACAAAAGCTGGGCCACAAAATGATCTTTGGTAAGTTTAAGAAAACTGAAATCATATCAAACACATTTTCTGATTACAGTAATATGAGATTAGAAATAAACTAGAAAAGAAATTGTAAAAACCATGAACACACACAGGATAAAAATATGCAATGAAAAAAACAAAAGATCACTAAATAAATCGAAGAGGAAATAAAAAAAACCTTCAGGCAAATGAAAATGACAATACAATGATCCAAAATCTATGGGATGCAGCAAAAACAATTCTAAGAGGGAAGTTTATAGCAATACAATCTTACCTCAGGAAACAAAAAAAATCTCAGACAACCTAACTTTTCCCTGGAATGGGAGAATTTAACTCAGAATATCATTATATCTACTCTTGTGGGCCAGGATCCAATAGAAGAAATGGAGTATCCACTATCGTCAACAAAAGAATCTGAAATGCAGTACTTGGATGCTGTCTCAAAAACGACAGAATGATCTCTGTTTGTTCCAACACAAACCATTCTGTATCACAGTAATACAAGTCTATGCCCCAACCAATAATGCTGAAGAAGTTGAAAATGAAAGGTTCTATGAAGACCTACAAGACCTTATGGAACTAACACCCAAAAAAGATGTCCTTTTCATTATAGGGGACTGGAATGCAAAACTAGGAAGTCAGGAAACACCTGGAGTAACAGGCAAATTTGGCCTTGGAGTACAGAAGGTAGCAGGGCAAAGGCTAACAGAGTTTTGCCAAGAGAATGCACTGGTCATAGCAGACACCCTCTTCCAACAACACAAGAGAAGACTCTACACATGGACATCACCAGATGGTCAATACCGAAATCAGATTGATTATATTCTTTGCAGCTGAAGATGGACAAGCTCTATACAGTTAGTAAAAACAAGACTGGGAGCTGACTGTGGCTCAGATCATGAACTCCTTATTGCAAAATTCAGATTTAAATTGAAAAAAGGGAAAACCACGAGACCATTCAGGTATGACTTAAATCAAATCCTTTACAATTATACAGTGTGACATAGATTCAAGGGATTATATCTGATAGAGTGCCTGAAGAACTATGGATGGAGGTTCATGACATTGTGCAGGAGGCAGTGATCAAGACCATCCCCAAGAAAAAGAAATGCAAAAAGGCAAAATGGTTGTTTAAAGAGGACTTACAAATAGCTGAGAAAAGAAGAGAAGCTAAAGGCAAAGGAGAAAAGGAAAGATATAAGCATCTGAATGCAGAGTTCTAAAAAATAGCAAGGAGAGATAAGAAAGCCTTCCTAAGTGATCAGTGCAAAGAAACAGAGGAAAACAATAGAATGGGAAAGACTAAAGATTTCTTCATGAAAATTAGAGATACCAAGGGACCATTTCATGCAAAGATGGGTGCAATAAAGGACAGAAATGGTATGGACCTAACAGGAGCAGAAGATATTAAGAAGAGGTGGCAAGAATACACAGAAGAATTATACAAAAAAGATCTTTATGACCAGGATAATCACGATGGTGTGTGATCACTCACCTAGAGCCACACATCCTGGAATGTAAAGTCAAGTGGGCCTTAGGAAGCATCACTAGGAACAAAGCTAATGGAGGTGATGGAATTCCAGTTCAGCTATTTCAAATCCTGAAAGAGGATGCTGTGAAAGTACTGCACTCAATATCCCAGCAAATACGGAAAACTCAGCAGAGGCTACAGGACTGGAAAAGGTCAGTTTTCATTCCAATTCCAAAGAAAGGCAAGGCCAAAGAATGCTCAAAGTACCGGACAACTGCACTCTTCTCACATGCTAGCAAAGTAATTCTTAAAATTCTCCAAGCCAGCCTTCAATAATACGTGAACTGTGAACTTCCAGATGTTCAAGCTGGATGTAGAAAAGGCAGAGGAACCAGAGATCAAATTGCCAACATTTGTTGGATCACTGAAAAAGCAAGAGAGTTCCTGAAAAACATCTACTTCTGCTTTATTGACTATGCCAAAGCCTTTGTCTGTGTGGATTACATCAAACTGTGTAAAATTCTGAAAGAGATGGGAATACCAGACCACCTACCTGCCTCCTGAGAAATCTGTATGCAGATCAAGAAGCAACAGTTAGAATCAGACATGGAACAGCAGACTGGTTCCAAATCGGGAAAGGAGTACATCAAGGCTGTATATTGCCACCCTGCTTATTTAAGTCATATGTAGGGTACATCATGCGAGATGCTGGGCTGGATGAAGCACAAGCTGTAATCAAGAATTAAATCAATAACCTCAGATATGCAGATGACACCACCCTTATGGCAGAAAGCAAAGAAGAACTAAAGAGCGTCTTGATAAAAGTGAAAGAGGAGAGTGAAAAAGCTGGCTTAAAACTCAACATTCAGAAAACTAAGATCATGGCATCCTGTCCCATCGCTTCATGGCAAATAGATGGGGAAGCAACGGAAATGGTGAGAGACTATTTGGGGGGGGCTCTAAAATCACTGCAGACGGTGACTGCAGCCATGAAATTAAGACTCTTGCTCCTTGGAAGGAAAGGTATGACCACCTAGACAGCAGATTAAAAAGCAGAGACATTACTTTGCCAACAAAGGCCCATCTAGTCAAAGCTGTAGTTTTTCCAGTAGTCATGTATGGATGTGAGAGTTGGATGGTGAAGAAAGCTGAGTGCCGAAGAATTGATGCTTTTGAACTGTGGAGTTGGAGAAGACTCTTGAGAGTCCCTTGGACTGCAAGGAGATCCAACTAGTCAATCCTAAGAGAAATCAATCCTGAATATTCTTTGGAAGGACTGATGTTGAAGCTGAAACTCCAATACTCTAGCCACCTGATGTGAAGAACTGACTCATTTAAAAAGACCCTGATGCCAGGAAAGATTGAAGGTGGGAGGAGAAGGGGACAACAGGATGAGATGGTTGGATGGCATCACCGACTAAATGGACATGAGTTTGAGTAAGCTCCAGGAGTTGGTGATGGACAGGGAATCTGGTGTGCTGCATTCCTTGGGGTCTCAAAGAGTCGGATATGACTGAGCGAGTGAACTGAACTGTACTGAGCTTTTCCCATAAAGCAACTAGGGAAGGAAGAACAAAAAGCCTAAAGCTAATAAACGAAAAAAAAAAATCATTAAGATCAGAGAAGAAATAAATGAAATAAAGGCAAAGAAAACAATACCAAAGATCTATGATACTAAAAGCTCGTTCTGTGAGAAGATAAAGTAAATTAGTAAACATTTTGCCAGCCTCATCAAGAAGAGAAGGAAGAGGACTCAATAAAATTAGAACTGAAAAGGGGGATGTTGCAACTGACACCACAGAAATACAAAGTATCATAAGAGATTACTACAAGCAAGCACATGCCAATAAAATGGACAACCTGGAAGAAATGGACAAATTATTATAAAGGTACAATTTCTCAAGGCTGAACCAGGAAGAAATAGAAAATATGAACGGACTAATCACAAGTTCTGAAATCAAAACTGTGGTTAAAAAAATGCCAAGAAACAAAAGTCCAGGACCAGATGGCTTCACAGGTAAATTCTCTCATACATTTAGAGAAGAACTAACACCTATCCTTCTGAAACTGTTCCAAAAGACTTCAGAGGAAGGAACACTTCCAAATTTCATTCTATGAGGCCACCACCACCCTGATACCAAATCCAAGGGTGTCACAAAAAATGAAAATTATAGGCTAATATCACAGATGAGCATAGACACAAAAATCCTCAACAAAATACTAGCAATCCAAATCCAACAATACATTGAAAGGATCATACACCACGATCAAGTAGAATTTACCCCAAGGATGCAAGGATTTTTCAGTATCTGCAAATCAATCAGTGTGATACACCACATCAACAAACAAGGATAAATGCCATATGATCATCTCAATAGATGCAGAAAAACTTTTGACAAAATTCAGCACCAATTTATGGTAAAAACTCTCCAAAAAGTGGACATTGAGGGAACGTATTTCTCCCAAAAAGAGATACAGATGGCCAACAGGCACATAAAAAGATGTGTTCACTATTACTAATTATTGGAGAAATGCAAATCAAAACCACAATGACACCAGCCAGAATGGCTATCATAAAATAATCCACCAACAATAAGTGCTGGCGAGGGTTTGGAGAGAAGTAGACTTTTCTTAAGTGGAACCTCAAAAATTGAAGACAGTAAGCAAAGTTTGGTTGAGGGAGACCCAGGTTCAATCCCTGGGTTTGGAAGATCTCCTGGAGAAATGGCAACCCACTCCAGTATTCTTGCCTGGAAAATCCCATAGATGGAGGAGCCTGGTAGGCTACAGTCCATGGATTGCAAAGAGTTGGACACGACTGAGCAACTTCACTTATTAATATTCACTGAATAAATATATGTAAAATAACTGAACATTTTGGAAAGAGAATGAGTGGTAAAAAATTGAAACATTTAGAGAAGCCAACTTATTTTTAACGTCTTCCATATAAAAGAGGGCTTACAAATCTATAAGAAAGATATCATCAGGCAATTCATAAGTTAAACTATTTGCTTACATCACAGAAAGTTCAACTTTGCAAGTAGTCAGAACATTATGTAAAAATAAGTAAAATGATGTAAGAAAGTGAGAGTCCATATTTTTAGGTATCAAATTATAAAATATTAGAAATTAATTAGGATTCTTTATTGCCAAGGATGTTGAAATGAGGGTAAAATTGGATGAAATTTTCTTGAAAGCATTTTAGCAATGGTCATTTTCTTACATTAGAGATTTGTAAAAATTACAATCCAGTATTTCTGCCTTTAGGAATTCATTCCAAGGAAAGAAATATGGATATGGACTAAGGTTGTGTTACGAAGATATTGTTCATAAAAAGAGAATATAAAGAACAAACTGCTTAACAATTTGGGAGTGGTTATGTAAATTAATTTTGATATACTATAAAAACAAGTGATATTGCAGAAGACTGTTCATTGGCATAGAAAAACTAATTTTATCATAAGAAATTAATCACAAGACTTTGTAACTCTTGTTTCTACCTCTGTATTGAAAATGCATAGATTCCCTAAAACAGTAGAGGGAAAGTTTACAATAAGATTGTCTATAATAAAATTTAGGTAATGACCTTAATGATAATGCCTTTTCCCTTTGCATAGATACATTTTCCAAAAGTTTTTACAATACATATTTATTAATTTTGCAACAAAAAGAAAACTTATGCAATTATTTTGAAAAAGTTCTCTTGTAAGAAACATCAAATTATATAAAGAATGATTCAGGGTTAAGAAACGTGATGTATCTGTAATAGCATTTCTGAGTCAAATCCAAAATAAGACCGAAAATGCTTGACAGAAAGATTTGGCAGTTACTGAGAGAAAAGTAATTTGTTTCTGGAGCAAATTGAAGTTAGGTAAGCAGAAGTCAATTTCTCTCATCATCTCAGAGCTGAAATTTTGCTCTAGGCTTGGTACTTGAGAAAAGCTTTCTGTTTGCAGACACTGCTCTGAGAAGAACACATCATGGCCTGAGCTTCAGCATGGGTGGCATTTGTTCTACAATCTTTAAAACATTGGACAGAATAAAAGTAGCTGTAAAAGAGCTGTCATGTCAGAGTTGCAGGCCATTTACCTCTTGCAAGAGGCTCTGGTCTGGATTCATGTTTACTGCAGAATGTTCTTTCTTCTGGAAAAGCCACCTTGTGTGTGTACAAATATAATAGAATGTAATGAGAAAATAGAAATGCTGAAAAAATGGCAAAAGAAACTGTTCAAAGGATTAAATTACTCTTTCAGTTCAGTTCAGTTCAGTCACTCAGTCATGTACAACTCTTCATGACCTCATGGACCACAGAACACCAAGCCTCCCTGTCCATCACCAATTCCTGGAGTCCACTCAAACCAATCTCCATTGAGTCGATGATGCTGTCCAACCATCTCATCATCTGTCATCCCCTTATCCTCCTGCCCTCAATCTTTCCCAGCATCAGGGTCTTTTCAAATGAGTCAGCTCTTTGCATCAGGTGGCCAAAGTATTGGAGTTTCAGCTTCAACATCAGTCCTTCCAATGAACATTCAGGACTGATCTCCTTTAGGTGGACTGGTTGGATCTCCTTGCAGTCCAAGGGACTCTCAAGAGTCTTCTCCAACTCCACAGTTCAAAAGCATCAATTCTTTGGCACTCAGCTTTCTTTATAGTCCAACTCTCACATCCATACGTGGCTACTGGAAAAACCATAGCTTTGACTAGACGGGCCTTTGTCAGCAAAATAATGTCTCTGTTTTTTAATATGCTATCAAGGTGGCCATACTTTCCTTCCAAGGAGCAAGAGTCTTTTTAATTTCATGGCTGCAGTCACCGTCTGCAGTGATTTTGGAGCCCCCCAAAATAGTCTTTCACCATTTCCGTTGCTTCCCCATCTATTTGCCATGAAGTGATGGGACAGGATGCCATGGTCTTAGTTTTCTGAATGTTGAGCTTTAAGCCAGCTTTTTCACTCTCCTCTTTCATTTTCATCAAGAGGTTCTTTAGTTCTTCTTCACTTTCTGCCATAAGGGTGGTGTCATCTGTGTATCTGAGGTTACTGATATTTCTCCCAACAATCTGGATTCCAGCTTGTGAAACATTGTCTTTATGTTGCAAGAAGAATTCTTTGTATTTTTTTTTTGGAGAGATAACTCTTGTGTAAATGAAAATTTTAATTTGCAATGTGCCTCCACTGTGTGTGAACATGTGTGCAAATGTGGGTGTACATGTGTTTATTTTTATGTATTCATTTGTTTCTTTGTATGTTTGATTGTGTTTGAGCAGTATTTTAGAAATGTCAGAAATTTAGGCCAAAAATACTGCAGGCATGAATGCTGGCAGGGAAATACCGTAAAACAGAACTAAACTAGTTTGTAGATGCTCAATCTGGTGAGATTGCCCATGGGGTCAAGGCTGGGTCCACTACTGAGGGTACCAAGTGGACTTTGTGTTGAAGGAGGTAGATTTTCCTACTACAAATTCTCTGGAATAAGAAATGAGGATGAGGAGGTAGCCCTCTGGATTGATTACAGAAGGATCTCCTTTTGTGACTATCCTCTTGAATCTAGTCTAGATATTCTTGTAGAGAGTTCCAGTGGTGGTTGGAAGTTTTCTTTGCCACAAGGAATCAGCCTAGTAGCTACACATGGAGGTTCCCTGCAAAAGCTTCATGTGAATGATACAGGATGTCTGGATTCATATAAAGTAACCAAAGGTAAGGTGATTTTTAAATTTTACACGTTGTAAATTCCCTTCACTTATTCCATAAGGCTCAGATGCAGAAAGTGGCTTAGGTTCTGATAAAGATAATTAATCATATCTGGATCCATGATTATAAAGGATTTGAGACAGCAGTCATTCTACTTGAATCTCTCTTCCAGAAAAATCTGATTTAATTAGCCTGGACCACCAGAATTTTTAAGAGTAGCCCAGCTGATTCTAATGTGCCAGTTTGACAACTGGTAAGGGAAGCCTGGTGGCTCAGATGGTAAAGAGTTTGATTATAATGCAGGAGACCAGGTTCGATCCCTGGGTCAGGAAGATCCTCTGAGAAGGGAATCCCATGGACAGAGAGACCGGCAGGCTACAGTCCATGGAGTCACAAAGAGTTGGATCTGACAGAGCAACTGATACTTTCACTTGAGAATTGCTTTTTTAGAGACTAACGTGGAAGAGGGAGCAGCCCCAGTGTTATTAAACCATGTGTGTTTGCCAACATGCAGCAAACCAAATGCTAAGATGCTGAGGTTTACAGCCTAGAGTTTACTCACATGGCAGCCAGTCAAGGAAATGGGAGTACAATGATCAAATCTGCTTCCCTGAAGTTGGGGTGGTTGGGATATGTATGGGGTAAGCAAGATGGTCTTAGGCTTGGGGAAAGGTTCTTGGAGGCAGGGAAGAGGTGAAGTAATTGATATTTTGAGAAGGTGCTACTGGATGACGCGTTTCTATATGTTCACAGTGGAGGGGAACTGAGGGCAGAGTTTTCCAGTTCTCTGACATCAACAGGCCGTTCATCAGACATCTGTGAGGCCCAAGTTTAGGGTTGGTGGTCCCAACTGGCTGTAGCTGGCTCACACTGGGCAGACGTGGCAGTAGCCCCCCTGGCTCCTCTGTCCATGGAATTCTCCAGGCGAGAGTACTGCAGTGTGCTGACATTTTCTTCTCCAGAGGATCTTCCTGACCCAGGGGTTAAACCTGTGTCTCCTGCATTGCAGGCAGATTCTTTACTGTCTGAGCCATCAGGGAAGCCCCCACACTGGGCAGAAGCTGCCTCCAAGTTCCTGTAAAACAACTGATCTGCATGAAACTGGGGAGGCAATTTACAAGCAAGGAAGTTTTAACAAGCTGTTCCCTTATCTGCTGACCTGTAAGACAAGCTCAAGAATGTCTGTTGCTTACCAGCTCTTATTAATTGCAAGGAGTATGGTTTCAGTAGCAACTCAGAGATGATCTGGTTGTTACCTAATTGCTGGCAGCAGAGTCTTGAGTCCAGGGAGGCCATGGTTAGAAGGGTGATCGCAGTACAGAATTACATCAGAGCAAAAGTCAGGCATCGACAGGAATCTGCAAATACTGTGCTTCCTAGTATAGGGTATTTCAAGGAGAAGGAACCTGAGATCTTGCTACTATACAAGTAAGGGCTATTATGATTTTAGCATTACAGGTTATGAAATAGAGAGGAACAAATCTGACTCCATATTGGATCTGTTTCTTTTACTTTAACCTTTATATTCTAACTGCCTTTACTACAAGTTAATCACTATAAAGAGATGTTGTCTGTATAAGGTGTACACAGTGGCACTTCTCTGGGGACCCTACCTCCCATGCCTGATGTTAAGCTAAGATACCTTTTGTTTAGTTCACAGGAACCATCCTGACTAGGTGCATCTGTGAATGGCTGCAGGAAATAAGAAATTAACACATCCCTTGAGAAGTCTGGCTGGAACCAGGAAACTTGTACAACTTATTTCCTTTATCACTTTACCTCCTCAGTTCCCTGTCTTTGTTCTATAAAAGAAACTAGCATCCAAAACCTGGCAAAGATGGTTTTTGGGGGCACTAGTCCACCATATTCTTGGTCTGCTGGCTTTCCAAATAAAGTTGCTATATCCCATCCCAACAACTCAGTTCTTGACTTATTGGACTGTCATACAATGAGGTGTGTAAGCTTGGACTTGGTTTGGACTTGATAAACACATAACAATTCCTATAAAGAACAATCTTTAGATGAAGATATTTAAGTTCAAGGAGTCTGGAGTCACATGATGTTAGAAACATTTATGCCTATGTTTGATAGGCATAAAAGACATTTCCCATATGCTTAATGTATGAATGAGTAAGAAAGATAAAGCCTGAGAACATTTCCAGATAAAAAGAGATGTGACAATGAAGCATTATATGAGCTAGTGGACTGAAAATCAAAAATTGCTATACAGGCTATCACTGGGACAACTGATAAAATTTTAACACTCAAAGTGGATCAGATAATAGCATTGTATTCTTGTTAAGTTTCTTGTTAATTTTAGTTTTTGTTAGTTGCATTCTAGTTCTGAAAGAGAATGTCCTTATTCTTGGTAAACACACATATAAGTATTTAGGAGTAGGGGGCATAATGTCTCCTACTTAAGCTCCTATGGTTCAAATAAATAGCAAGAACATACAAAAATATGTACAGAAAGAATAAAAAAGCAAATAGGGCAATTGAGGAATCTGGACAATTAGTATACAAGTGTTCATTTTTCTACTCTTATAAGTTTAAAATTATAAGAATCAACACAAGAAGAATTTAAGGGAATTTGAGGCAAAGAAAACACCCTTGAGATGAGAAGGAACTTGACATGTTACATGAACTAAGAGATACCTCCTATGGCTGAAGTGTGTTGGTAAGATCATAGGATGGCAAGTGATAAGGAAATTGATAAGGAAATAGAAGGTAGATCATGAAGTTCTCATAGGCCATGGTAAGGGATATAACTTTAATTATAATGGGAAGTCACTATAAATTTCTGAGCAGGGATGGATGTAGCAAGGTGTACTTACAGTTAATTCCAGGGAATGATTCTGCCTGTGGCTGTTTAGGCTACACATCAACTTCTAAACAACTTAATCAATGTATCTACAGAAAGAAGAGAAATGAATAGGTAGGCTTTCTTGGGCCTCTTGCCAGGTGAAGAAGGATGAGGAAAACCCTACTGGGATCCCATGGGTTAGCCACAAACAATAGCTGATGTTGTTTACACCTTGCCAGCCTGGGCTGCCCAGCGAACCATAGGTACTGACTCCTACAGCAAGACTTCATCCCACTTTCACAGTTCTGGAAACATTCCAAATCATGTTATAAATTTTCCCACATTTAGTACCAAGAACAATAGCAAAATCCCACACCCAAACCCTCTCTAAAAGGAGATGACCCAACCAATTTCTCTATTCTATTCCAAGTCCAGCATCTTTGGGTAGCGTTTATTACACTGGGTCAAGTTTGAATGGGCTCTTCTTGACCCTGCAGTTGTGGCTAAATGATAGACTTAATATATATTGGAAGAAAATGGAAAGTTGTCCAGCAGCTTAGGTACAGAGGCTCGCTCCTTCTCTTCTAGAAGGAATGGCTGTGTCTGGACCCACAGTAATAGCTTTTTCCAGCAGTCACAGCAGCTACTACTTGCAAGTAATAAAATGATGGCAGCTGGCATTCTTAGACAATTAACTGCACTTGGCATTTCTACTCAGACTTAGTGGTGCCTAAATCCTTTCAATTTATAATGCTTATCCCAACTTAATCATGATTGCATTTTAAGAGAGTCAAGAGACAGGGTCCTGCAATAGGAAAGAATAAATCTGGTTCCATATTACAGCTATTTCTTTTACTTTAACCTTTGTATTCTATTGCTTTTGCTTTAAGAATGTGGCCTGTAGCCTAAAATATACAGGGTAGTCCATTTCAAGCCTCTGATCTTTAAGGTTGTAATACTTCTCCTTTCAAATAGAAATAAAAAATAGAATAGAGAATAACATTTGTCTTGTCAGAAGTTTACAGGAACACTGTGACATGACCTACGTGGACAGCTTCAAGAACAAAGGATTCTGGCCCAAGAAATGTGCATAGCCAAATACTCTGCTCCTCTTCTAAGTACAAAAGAAGTCTGAATTCTACTTTGATAAGATGATTCTTTAGGACATTAGTCCACCATCTTCTCAGAGTCCCGGCTTTGTGAATAAAGTTGTTATTTCTTGCCCCAGCACCTCATCTCCTGATTGTGCGCTGACCAGGATGAGTTTGGACTCAGTAGCAATCCCTCTCCTGCAGGCAAGGACCTTGTGGTGTCAAGGAGTATGATGTGCTTATTTTTTCAGACTCCTCTTTGTGATGATGAGAGAAAGCACACTCTACGCCTCTGAATTCTAATTCTTGATATCTATGTCTTTCCAGTAAATCCAGCTCATTCTATTTTTACACATGACACTAGAATTGGTCCTTACCCACCTTTAATTATAATAAAAATTCCTATTTCATAGAAGGAAATAAGTGCAGTGAAGTTGCTGTACTATTATATGTATGACATCTGCTAGATGGATATCTAAAGGATCTCCCTGCTCTGCTAGCAGACTGATTTCCTCCAGATGACAGACTAATTTTTTTTTTACAGGTTCTCCTTGCCAGGAGTATCTCCCTGGTCCACCATCATCAATGACTATTCTTGAGTGTGATTCCCCTCTGAAGTATAAAGATGCCTTTGGGTCTTTTATATTGTGTCTTCTGGCATACAGTCCTCCTCTGATCACAGAACCTAACCTCCCTAAAGGAAATGAATGTATTTTGGTTATAACTGCACACCTCGTAACCAAGCAGGATTCTTTCTGGGACAGACATCCCCCACCTCCATGTCCTCTACCTGCCTCTTGTTTGTAGAAAGCTTTAGTCTCCCAGGCTTCCCCTGAGTCATAAAAGGCTGGCTCAAGAATGAATAGTTGAAAGAATGTGAACATGTAGTAACAAAGAAAAAAGCAGTTGGGCCAGGAGAATCAGTAACCATTTAAATAGTAAGTCAGCCACATGGCAGTCACAGAATCTTTAATTCCTCAGTGAAGGACACAGATAACAGTGTTTGAGGCACATCCCTGAATTGTTTTGCAGATACTAAAACGTCCACCAGATGGAAGCAGCTGACTTCGTGATGACCGTGAGCATGTAGACCCCAGACTGGCTAGAGTCTAAGGATTGATGATGTTAACCCCTGTGAAAGCAGCCTGTTACCTCACCCTCAACCAGTCAGAGGACAGTGCACAGGCTGATCATGCACCCTGCAACTCTCTCTGTCACCTTGCCTTTAAAAACATTTTCCTGAAATCCATCAAGGAGTTAAGGGTCTTTTGAATATTAGCCATCCACACTCCTTGGTTGATGTGTGCAATAAAGGCTCTATTTTGCTTCACCACAACCTGGGATCAGTGGATTCACTCTACCGTGTATGGGGGGGTGTCCCCAAGTTTGGTTTGGTAACAATCTTAGCCTACCATACCGCTATCTTTTCTTCTCCCAGCTACAGAGATGGGCATATGCCCCAAACCAGGGCTATCAAGACTCCTTCTCAGAGCCTCTTCAGGGGATTTGCAGATGTTGTCATACAACAGAAGCTGTCAGACTGGTACTTCGCCAGTCTTGGGGTGCTGGGATGCTTGTGCCTGCTGCCTGAGGAGAGTTTGAGAGACATAATAGTTGTGTACTTCATCTAGCTGTGCCTCAGGGCAGTATAACTTCTGGAATTTTAGCTGAAGTGGCCCCCAAATACCTTTTTATTGCTTAAGTGAAATTCTGTCAGGTGTAGTCAATAGTCTGCCTAATTTCATTAGGGCTTTACTGCTTTAGCTGAATACGTTCCTGGCAAGTTTATAAAGACTGGGAATTGCTTTAGGAGTTGAGCCATCATAGGACCTTCTTGGTCAAGTCTGTGTTTTCCCTGGCACTTAAATTCCTTTAAGATCCAGCAAGTGCCAGAAATCTTATTGAGTCACGATTCCAGAATCCGGATTCTGCCTCCGAAGTTCCTGTTTCTTGGCCACAGGAGTTGCCTCTGCCTAAAGTGCTAGGTCGCAGTTGAATACTTTTGTTTTTGTTGCTACCTTTAAAACAATAGGTATGAGGGAACATATAGGCTTTATTTATATAAGTATTGTAATAATAATATTTTGTATTAAATATGAAAGGATAGGATTTGGGGGATATAATAAATAACATTTTTAGTATATCTACATTGTTTTAGCTATTCTATGAAAATCAACATTTTAAAGTTGAAATGTTTTGAATTTTGAAAAGCCTGGATTCTGATTAAAATTCTCAAAGCTAACATTAGAATTTCTTTACATTTAAAAACTATGATGTTGTATTTTTACATAGCTTTTTTTTTTCTTCGAGTTCTCCAGAGGCTTTAAAAATGTTTAAATATATATATGGATTATATGTAGAAAAGTAGATACTGTTGATAATATGATTTAATAATTACATTTTGAAGTTTAAGTGGCATAAACTTCATTAGCAAGGAAGAAAAATGGGAGATATTTTGAATAATGAGATCTGTTAGAAATTACTGAGAGGTAGACTAATTTATTCACAGATGGTTTCATATTAATTAAATTGTAACATATTTACTGAAATCATTTTTAGAATTGTTTTCTTTGCTAGTTGATTCTGACCAAATTTCATAATAAAACTTAGCTCTTATGATTCTCACTTAGAAACCATAAAAGTAAGACATAGCTTGCTTTAAGAAATGCCAAAATACAAATATTAACTTCTGATAGATGATGAAGATGAAGGAAAGTATCCTTGTGAAGAAAGGTTTTTTCAATAAATTAATCACATCTTAAATAGTTCTACTAGTGATTTATTTTCTAAAATGTGCCTTTAGCAATTGTATTAGTTTTTATCTCTGTGTAACAGCTTACCATAAGCTCAGCAGCGGAAAGCGATCCCCATTTAGCAATTCACAGTTCTGTGTGTAGAAAGTCTGGTGTGGCATAGAGGTGGCTTTTGCTCTGGGTCTCACTGGTTGAAACCAGAGTTCCGGCCAGACTGGGTTACTTTTGGAAGACCTGGGGATGATCTCAGGTTGTTGGACAACTTTGGTTCCTTGTGGTTATAGGACTTTTTTCTTTTTTCCTGTTTTCTGTCGGCTGAAGACTGCTCTCAGCTCCTAGATACCCCCTGCCTTCCTTCCCATTTGGTTTCCCCCATTTTCAAAATGAGAAACAATCAATTTTTGTTGCACCAAACCCCCACCCCTACCCCATCTTTGAACCTCTCTCACCAGGAGGAGACAAGTTCCTTTTACAGCCTCAACTAATTAGGTCAGGCCTACTGAAGGCCCACTGAAGATATTTACCTGTCTTCAGATCAGCTGACTTGGAACTTGTATTATACCTGTATACTTCACAGCAGCACCAGATTAGTGTCTGATTGAATCACTGGGAGAAGTTTGCATACAAAGTGGGTGGGAATATTTCGGGAACTATCCTGAATTCTACCTATTACAACAGTGAAGTGCACCATGATTAGATTATAAAAATTCACTTAAAAATATGATTTCTAGTTCAAAAATAAGAGGTTACTTGGAAGACATAAAAGAATGGTGGGCATGAATAATTTTGGATGTTTATGAAAGGTGAGCTTGGGAGTCTATAAGCACATGTCCTAGCTTGGAGCAGGGTCGGTTGCTCACTTGAGTTTTTCAGACCTTGCATATGGCTTTGTTTCCTTATAGGAAAATGCCAGTCATAGGAGAGCAGCACCCACGTCAGCCTCTTCTCTTTCATCTTTGTGTTCTCCTTCTCAGAAGCAGAAATGCACTCCCAAAGGCCTAGCTGTACTCTGAATCAATTCACTTCATCTCTCCTGAGGCTAAGCTGCAAAAACCCTTCTCATATTCTTCCAGCTGCTTAATCTTTGTTTCTCATTTCAAACTTCAAAACATTCTTTTAAAAAAGAATTGTACCAAAACCTTCCTCAAAGCCAAACGGCATAAGCAGTTCTGTTTTCTGGAGCCCAGTGCTCTAGTGGTTTCATGATGTTGTCCCCAGCCATTACAGAAGTGTTAAAGCACAATGTATACACCGCTGAAGAAGTAGGATAATATGTAAAACTGTCATAGTTCTAGTTAGCTGTCATCCCATACAGAATCACCTTATGCCAAGAGATTCATTCATTTCAGAATCAAGTTCATTAGTTGTCACTGCTTTATTATGGATTTTCTGCCTCAGTGGTGAGTTAGGGACTGCTGTAATTTAGAAGTTACTGTGATCCTCCTTTGGTGCATCAGCTCCAGGTATTTGTCCCTGAGTCACCAGATCACAAGTCTATAAATGTACCTTAACCAGCAAGGCTGTATGAGAAGTGATGTGTGAGGGCTCCAGTTCAAGTTGTGGCTGGATTCAAATCCTAATTCTTCTGCTTACTAAGATCATTTAATGTTTCTGGGCTTAGTTTCCTGTCTGACTAGGTGCACTCTTAGTGTGACTGGTGAATAATAAATGCTTACTATGTTAGACATTATTTTACATACCCCCACCTCCTGCATGCATGCTAAGTCGCTTCACTTGTATCTGACTCTCTGACACCCTATGGACTGTAGCCCGCCAGGCTCCTTTGTCCATGGGATTCTCCAGGCAAGAATACTGGAGTATGTTGCCATGCCCTCCACCAGGGAATCTGCCCCACCCAGGGATCGAACCCATGTCTCTTAACATCTCCTGCGTTGGCAGGTGGGTTCTTTACCAACTAGCACCACCTGGGAAGTCCTGCGTCGAGGTCGAAGCCTGTTGACAGTCTTCTTGTCCTTTGGCTCAGGAACTGGCAGAGCTGGATCCACGTGATGAGGCATCTCTTTCTTTTAAAATATGTCTAACCGCTTCTCCCCCCATCACCACCACCTTCACCACCACCACTCTCACCATGCTCCCCACAGCCCACCTGCCCGACATAATTGCAGAGACCTCCTAACTGGCCTCCCTGCTCCTATTCTTGCTCCTCTACAATCTGTACTTCATATAACAGCCAGGATGATGATTATCCTTTAAAAATATGATCTTGGTCATGATTGTTCCTCCTTTCAGAATCCTGCAATCATTTTCTGATTTATTCAGTGTAAAGAAATGAAAACCCTTACAATGGCCAGAGGCCCTTCATTATCTGGTGCCCCATTAACTCTCTGACTTCCCTCCTGCTCACTGGGCTCCTGTCATGCTGGTCTCTTTGCTCTTCCTCAATCATTCCTAGGCCTGCTTTCACCTCAAATTTTTTTGCAGTACTGTTTGCTGTGTCTGAAATGCTCTTCCTCAGATATGAGCCATCTCCTTATATCTTTGATCACGTCTCCTTCTCAGAGAGGTTTACCATGATCCGCTCCTCTCATGCTCTTGATCTCCCTTACCTTGTGCTGCCCTATCTTTTTCCATTGGCTATATCATAATTTCTACACATTATATACTTTGCTGGTTTAGTATGGCTCCTAGTTTCTGATCCCATATGCTAGCATATCAGCAACATGGCAGGGATATTATCTGTTGTGTTCTCTCATGGATCCCACATACCTGACAGCTAGTAGGGGCTCAGTCAGTACAAGTGAGCCATGAACAACATGTGGGGGCTGGGGGATTAGGGGTGCTGGCCCTCCATGCCCTCAAAAATTCACATATGACTTACCTGTGTGTGTGCTAAGTCACTTCATTCGGATCCAATTCTGTGACCCCATGGACTGCAGCCCGCCAGGCTCCTCTGTCCATGGGACTCTCCAGGCAAGAACACTGGAGTGGGGTGCCATGCCCTCTTCCAGGGGATCTTCCCGACCGCGGATCGAACTCCTACCTTTTACACTTGTAGGTGCATTCTTCACCACCAGAGCCACCTGGGAAGCCCACATATAACTTTTAGTTGGCCCTCTGTATCTGCGGTCCCTCAGGATCCATGGTTCTGCAACCCAGATTTAACCAGCCCCAGTTCATGTAGCACTGTAGTAGTCACTGTTGAAAAAAGCCCTCGTTTTAGTGGACCTGCACAGTTCGAAGCTGTGTAGTTCAAGGCTCAATCGTATATTTTGAATTAAAGAATAAATGGGTGCTGTGCTGGGAAGCCAAAGATAGAGGAAGATGGATGTGATGGCAGTTTAACAGCTGGTATATCACAAAGAGCAATGCAGAATTGTAACTAAGAAGACCATGAATCAAAGAGGCAAATCGCTGCAAAATTTGATTTCAGTAACCAAAGTACCATCTAAATCTGTTGGTTCTAAATTAATCTTTTCAGGCGTGTGTAGATATTTAAG
Organism: Antilocapra americana; assembly: GCA_007570785.1. NCBI lineage: Eukaryota > Metazoa > Chordata > Mammalia > Artiodactyla > Antilocapridae > Antilocapra > Antilocapra americana. The sequence continues at coordinate 36,136,838 of ML663009.1, forward strand.
AAGTAATCTAGTGCTCTACCGAGTGCCCGATCATAGGTGTTGAATAGTAATATTTTGATTGACTTGCTTTCAGCTCCATAATTTTAAAAACTCAGGAGTGTCTAGGAGGCAAAACTAATCACAGTTCAGGCAGATGGGGAAAGGTTGATCAGCGATCTGAATGGTAGTTTCTCCCTAAGAAGTCATGGTAGGCACATTGCTTTGGGACTTTGAATTCCTACAGACATGGGTTTGAGTTCCAACTTTGTCATTTTGTAGTTGTATGGCCTTGGTTAGGGCTTGTACACCTCAAGCCTTCAACTCCCTCTGCTGCAAAGTAGGGAAAAGTAATATTATCCTAAAAATTAGAAATAGTTTTGTGAAAGTAAGCCTTTAATAAATAGAAGACATTGTTGCTTTGTTATTGTTGTTGATTGTGCTTAGATAACTTAATTTAGATTAAGAGTAGTGTTTATATCTGCTACAGGCTGAATTATGCCCCCCTGCTCCCAATTCATCTACTAAAGTCTTAATTCCCAATGTAACTGGGTTTGGGGATAAGGCCTATGAGGAGGTAATTAAGGTTACCTTATGACTTAAAAGGTCTTCCCTTGTGGTTCAGCTGGTAAAGAATCCACCAGCAATGAGGGAGACGTGGGTTCGATCCCTGGGTTGGGAAGATCCTTTGGAGAAGGGATGGGCCACCCACTCCAGTATTCTGGCTTGGAGAATTCCATGGACTGTGTAAGGTCTTGGGGTTGCAAAGAGTCAGACACGACTGAGCGACTGAACTGAACTGAACTGATGACTTATAAAATGAAGTCATAAGGATGGGGTAATGATCCAGTGGATCAGTGTCTTTGTTAGAGGAAATACCAAAGGGTCCGTTTTCACTCCCTCTCTCTTCCATGTGAAGATGCAATGAGAAGGCGGCCGTCGACAAGTCAGGAAGAGCTCTTACCAGAAACCTAAAAGGTTGATACCCTCATCCTGAGCTTCCCAGCCTCCACTGTGTGAAATATATTTCTGTTTAAGGAGTCCAGTCTGTGGCATTCTGCTATTGCAGCCCAAGCTGCCTAAAACAATATCCAATGGTGTTTCATAGAGTGAGGTTTTAAGTGAACTTGCAGTGTGTAGATGGCATCCAAGAGAACACTCCTGGTGATCGAGTATTCTCAAGGCCTATGCATTGCAAGGACTCCTGCAAGTGGGCTGGGATTCCAGGAAAGACTCTTGTTTCTGAAGAAAACAGGGATACTACTCAAGATCTGAGGTGGAAGATTGGCAATGGACTGGGCAAGTGGCCAGTAAGGGCAGAGCCTGATCTGCTACACCCAGATTCATGCCAGATTTCAGATGTTATTTCTTTCTCTGCTCATGTCTTCTTGATGAATTAGAAGTGAGCTTACAGATCAAGGGCACTAGTGCCCAGAGCTGACTAGGGCTAAGGAAAGTGAAGACAGGTAAGTTATCTGTGGCTATAAAGTATTCACCGTCATTAGACCTTACAGGGCTTCCCAGGTGGCACAAGTGGTAAAGAATCTGCCTGCCAATGCAGGAGACACAGGAGATGTGGGTTCATTCCCTGGGTCAGGAAGATATCCTGGAGTAGGAAATGACAACCCACTCCAGTATTCTTGCCTAGAAAAATTCCACAGACAGAGGAGCCTGGCGGACTACAGTCAATGGGATCACGAAGAGTTGGGCATTACTGAGCACACACACATGGCACACACAGAGACTTTACAGAGCTTTTAAAGGTTAAACCTAACACCACTAAACCTGAGAATGTGAGTTGCTTCATAATTATAGGTGTGTGTTTGTTGTCATTTAAAATATTTCATATATAATTAATAGGACTGAAAGTGGCTGTCTAGCTATGACTAATGGACTAAATTCTCTAAGATACCACTGAGAGATTGGTACAAGATCTTTTATGATTACTTCCTGGGCAATCCTATTTAGCAATTGTCCTTTACTCGAGGTCTGGGTTGTGGTTCTCAGTGTGTCTTTATTTTTACTGGCAGTGTATTGATTGCTTAGCATTGATGATATTTCCTGAAGCTCGAGAGATTTATCCTCCAAATTGGATATTGTCATTTCCCTTGCTTGGGCAGGCTGAATATCTGAATTTGCCCTAATTAGAATTGACTGTTTTGGATTGATAAATAGCCCTGTGGGTTAAAGCATGATAGGCATAAGGGGTAAACTTCAGTATTCTCAAATCAATACTTTTCCATTTGGTTTATGACAATTCAGAAAGTTCCATAATATCTTTTAAAGAAATAATTTGGAAAATTTTTCAAAATATAAAATGCACATGCAAAGCATATTTACTACAATATGAGGATTCACTTAAACCCATTTTGGTCAACATCCTTTTATATAGGTTTAAACTCTCCAACTACATTCAATAGAAATAGTTTAATAAAAGTAAGTGTAGTCTGAGAAGGACATGTACACCCTGATATGTTTTTAATGGATAACTGACAAGGACCTACTGTGTAGCACATGGAACTCTGCTCAATGTTGTGTGATGGCCTGGATGGGACGGGGAATGGATACATGTATATGGATGACTGAATTCCATTGATGTTCACCTGGAACTATCACAACATTGTTAATTGGCTATACCCCAATACAAAATAAAAGTTTAAAAAAGTAAGTGTAAGTCATATTGTGGAGCATGGAAGAATATCAGGATGAAGAAACCATAGTCCTTAGCTCTTAGTAGATGTTAGAGGCAAGTTGAATAGCAAACACAAGCCAGTGTGAAATCTGGTAGGGAGTCAGAAACTCATGGGGTACTTCAGGGTCAAGGAGGAGTGCCACTGAACATAATGACATTTTCTTAAATATGTGCCACTTCCATTCATTGTTGAAAGATAAATGGAATTTATCCAGGTGGCTGAGGAAAGAAGAGTAAGACACTGCAAGCAGAAGCAAGAGTGTGTTCAAAGGTCTAAAAAAGCAGGTATAGTTGAAAGAACTTTATGTATATTATGAGAGTAAAGTATTGTAGGTGATGAGGCTGAGGCCAGACCATAAAAATTGTATTTTAGGACATTTGGATGAAGAAACAGGATGTGTTCCTAGAAAGTGAAGTGTTATGATTATTTTTGTACTTCAGAAATTTCATTGAAGATTAGTGATATCTACTGATCTTTTTGCATTTATTCCTCATCACAATCTCGTGTCCAGATGAGTATTTGTAATGTATTGGACTTTACTAAAAAGATAGTACTTTTGTGCTCTCCCCTTATTTTTACTTCTTAATTTTATCTATATTTAATTTTTAATTATTCACTGTGGCTAACAATGGCAGGATAGATGTTGTATTAACTTGAATAATGGTCCTTCTAATCCATTTTTAGCCTGGGAATTTTACTTGCTAAATGGGAACATGTTCAAAAGAAATTATGTGGCTACTAAGAACTGAAATCAATTTTTTCTTGTCTCCATACTGTATAATACTGGGCCTAGATATTGTTTCTTGTTCTTATATTAGTCAGTACTGGGACCAGGTAAAAATAACTTGATTATCTGCTTTAAGAAATGCCTGCTCATGGAAAAAAAGAAAAATCAAAAAGAAAAGTAGATCATTGAAACAGTTTACTTAACAGGACTAACATCTTGCCCATCAAGATACTCCGCCTCAATGCATCTTGGTAGAGCTATTTGGATGATAATAACAATAATGATAAAACTCTGACCAATTTCAACCAGTTTCCATTTGCAAGACCACCATAAAACTACTCAACCAAGATCTTGAAGCCCTACCAATACTCTGTCCTCATTTCTCATTTTGAGCCCTTTTAAAGATTCTATCAAAGTTACTGGTCCACAGATTTTATTGGGAGGAATTGACAGTCAATACTATTCTGCTGTAAATTATCTTTGGCAGCCTACTGTTAGAATATAATTTCCTCTATGGTATTCTGATAAAGTTTCTGCAGCAACATTGCTTATAGAATAGTATTTGAAGACTTGATGAGAGATGCTGAATTAGATGAGAGCATAAATTAACTAAGTCATTTACTTTTTGCAAACACAGTTCTATCAAATAAAATGGGGTAGCTGGTGGCAGAGAGAGAGATTTTGAGTGGTGGTGGGAGGGAAGTCTCATATATCTTGCAGAAGTACACAGTTCATTCTCTGAACTCTTAAGAACTCCTGTAGTTCTGAAAATGAACAGAAGAAATTGCTTACGTAAGGTTGATCAATACTTCTCTATGTTCTATGATTTCTCTACTATATTATAATTAGCGTTAACCTGTCAGTCTCTCATCCATTCCACATAGAGGTTCCTTGAGAGAGAGGCTATATATTATATATTTCTGTGTATTCTCCATCTAGCATACTGCCTAATAGACACTTAATAAATTCTTTTGGAGTCTTCCCTGGTGGTCCAGTGGTTAAGAAGCCACCTTCCAATGCAGAGGATGTGGGTTTGATCCCTGGTTGGGGAACTAAGATCCCATGTTTCACAGGGCATCTAAGCCCATGGACCTCAGCTACTGAGCCTATGTACTCTGGAGTCCACAAGGCACAACTAGAGAAGCCCAAGCATCGCAACCAAGAGGCAGCACAGCCTCCCCCCAAAGGTTATTAAAAAATAAATGTGTTGAATAGATGAATGAACACTTGCTCTGCTGCCTTCACTCACCTCCTGAGATTCTACCTTCTCTCAGTCACCAGTCTTTCCATTGAGTTGGTCTCAAGCCCATTTCCTCTTGGACACTATGCCTGACCTGAAACTTTTCAAAGTTAATTTCACATGCTGATTTTGCTGTAGTGAAGAACAGAATTTTTTTCTTCCCTTCATTGATTTTTATGTACAGAGGGATGCTTGAATTCCAGCTGGTCATAAGGCTTGAACCTGGAGCTAAATAGCAAAGTTTAAAGCTGCAGACACTGCTATCTATCGATTCCATGTGCACCCTCCCCCCATTTAACTTTTATTCCCTTGTTACACACATTTCCCTTTTTCCCTTGTACATACAGGAGTCTCCTTCTCCTGAGTATGCAAGCTTCCCTTTTCCTTCCATGCAATGTCGTCGCATGAAACTTGCCTCGTGACATCAGCTCTCGTTCCTTTGGTCTCCCGTCTTGCGCTCTCTGCCCCTGCTCCCTCACCTCTCTCCCTTTCATCCAAGGAGTTTCCATTGAATTATTGTGATGGCCTGAATTTCTCCAGGCCATCAGCCCCACTGAGGCATGTTGCTCTGTGTCTCTAGAGTATCAGTAAGCCCATGTTAAAGCCTAAAACCAGGCTATGAAGGAAACTGAACAGATCTGATACTATGGGGCAGGATCAATCCCTAAGCTGCCAATCATCTTGGGATGGCTGCATGTAGTAGGTGCCATCCTGATGAAGAAGGACACAAATGTTGAGGTTTGAGGGGGACCAAGAAGTTCACTCACCCCCAAATATCTAACTTACCAGCTGTTAGAATTCCCAGTGATCAAAGTTCAAAGGCCATCATTTAGTTTAAATAAAAAAATCTTTCAAAAAATGTAAAGGCCACAGAAAAAGATAACATAACTTCACATTTATGATGCCCACCGTAACTTTAGTGGAGCTGCTTTTATAAAGGTGAAAGAGTCTGGATGTCAGATCCAGCTTTGTAGAAATGAACCATAGACCAGAACTCTGGAGAGGAGACAGGTATTCAAAGACAAATTCCAGATACTTTGAGGGAAGTGCACTGCAGCTTATAGCGACTCTCAGTCCCATTCCCCATCAGGACCTCAGACCTCTCTTCGAGGTTCTCTTCTTTCCTCTAGTGATGTAGGAAATTATCTAGAAATTTCTGTATCAGTTATCCGTTCTGTCATTTCTTTGTCTCCTTAGTTGCCTGGCTTTGGAATCCTCATCCCCACTCTGTCCAAGGCTACAGCTGATGCTCCTGCGGATTTCTTCTTGCAGTCCTGGGAACTCTGACTTCTGTCATATTTATGCCCTCAGCACTGCACAAGACTGTGGTGCAGTACAGTGTAGGCAAGGGCTTAACTTTTGGCTTTAGAACAGCTTAATCCAGGCTTCTAATGATTCTCTCAAAGGTTGTTGCTATGCTTTTCTGTTGATGACCACACGTAGAAGTGTGAACCCCGCATAAAAGAAAATGTGAATGATGATTCAATTTTGGTTGTGTTAAGTGTATTGTTTAAAATTTTACAGTGGAAGTAAATTGCATCACACCTACCAGCCACGTCTTCTTTTCAGCCTTTCAGGATGCACTCCTGGCATTTCTAGAATGTGATCTCTTTCAAAATATTTACTGACAGCATCCCTGGGTTCCACACATTGACACCAGCAGGGAGGACAGGCCGCTGGGCAGAGTGAGAGGAGTGGTCCCACTCACACAGGGAATGTCTGGTCCCCTGTCTGGCACTGCTTCAGACAGACTCAGAAGAAAATGGTATCACTGCCATAACTGGAGGCAAAAGCAAACCTCAATCGAAAAAGCCCATTGACATCAAGGAGTATTGATCTAAAATTGTACCTTTGAAAAGACATATACCCCTTCCTCCTGACTCTGTCATGTTGATGCAAAGCCTTCAAAAGGGGTGGTATCTGTGCTGCAGGTCAGAGTGGGAGGTACAGAGTAAGAATGCCTGCTACTACCCTTGGGTGCTATACGCTGGAGATGGCGTTGCAAACTGAACATAGAGCTGACATAAAGGCCCAAACGTGGTTTAAGCCCAAGGATGGCGGGGGGAACAGATGGTAGCTCAGAACACATTTCTGTCCAGTGTGAGTGAGAATCACCACAGACGAACACGCCCTCACCATTCCGGCAGCCTGATCTGGTGTAACCCTACAAAAGTGAGGTCCTGCTGGCCAGCAGGAGTAGTCTGCTGCACCAGACTGGCCTCCTGGAGACAGAGCCAGACTCTTGGTACCAGGATGCTTCCATGGGCATAGGTTTCAGGACTCCTTGGGACATCTAGTTGATTCCATATATGGGATACAGGGTCAGAAAGTTCCAAGAGGAGAAATGAGGCCAGGGCCCTTGCAGGTCCTGGTCTGGGTTAAGAACCTCATGGACTACACTGTCAGCCCTAGCCAAGTCCCAGGCGCTGACATGGCACTCCAAATTTTAGAGATTCCTAAGGTGTGGCCCACGTCAAAGAATGAGTAAACATGACGTTGCCACTCCTGGCCTGAAGCACAGAAAACCCCATATGTACTTCCCCTTTTCCTGCTGCATGTTTCAAGTTGTGCAGCTAATGGTAGGGTGTGGGGAGCAGAGCTTCCTGCTGATCCCGAGGGAAACATAATGTGAGTGAGAAATAAACTAGCTTTGTGTTAAGCCTATGAGGGTTTAAACCACAAGAAAACCTGTCCTACCCTGACTAACACAGATCCTGTTGATGGTGCTGGCTCTCCAGCCAGAGGGCGGCCTCTGCGTGTAATCATTCCTACTTTATATGGTTGAACTGAAGTAAATACATGTCCAGTTAGAAAGGTGAATGTCAGTTATTACTTTTATTACTACTGGTTATCTCTTCTTGGGTTAGGGACTAACATAACAGTTAGCTTGGGACTTCCTCGGTGGTTAAGAACCACTGGCCAGTGGTTAAGACTCTGTGCTCCCAAGGCAGGGAGGGCAAGTTCTGTTCCTTGTTGGGGAATTAGGATCCCACATGCAGTGTGACATGGTAAAACAAAAAAAGGAGAGAAAGAGATAAAGCTTAAAAAAATATTGTTGAACAGTGAGCTATCCGTTGTGACTGAATATTTCTTCAGTTGACCAGATCAAGACTTGCCCTTTGTGTTTTCTTTTCTTGTCCTGTAACTACTTTTTTAAACAATGATAGATGGTGAAAAATTTTATTCCTGCTAATGAGCAAGTTCCATCCTTCACTCTCAAGGGGATAACCTCTCTCTGCGCAATAATTTAATGTACAAAACATTTATTGAAACCCAATTAAACTCAGTTGTGGGGTGCAGAGTGAGCTTCACATTCTATAGAATTTGTAAACTCTGGTTGAGTGCCTACAGTTTGCCAGGCAAAACTCAGTGTTTTATGTATATTAACTTATGTAATTGTCCTTATACAACCCTGTGTCACAGGCACTATAGTTTTAACTATGCCTTTTATGAAGGAGAGAGGTGCAGAGAGGCTAATAGCTTTGTTCAAAGTCATGGAGCTACTAAGTGTTTGATTTACTTTCAGCGTGAGCAGTCTGGTTTCAGTCTATGCGCTTAACCTGATAACAGACTGGCCTGGGGCACACGCTTCACCCTCCCTTGCCTTCCCTTCCCTCCTTCCTCCTTCCCTTCCTCCCCCTTTCCTTTCTTCTTTCTTTCCTCCTTTTCTTTTTCTCCTTCCTTCCACATTCCTTTCTTTCCTTCTTCCTTCCTTTGTTTCTTTCTGACTGTGCTTCTACAAAGAACTGACGATCAGAGAGCTTGAACCATCATCACGTAGTCTTCTGGATCTTCCCTTCAGAATTCTCAAGAACATGTAGACACAAATTTCCTCAAAAACAATGGGTGGATAATGGTTATTTGAGGCTTAATGAACCTTTACTGCAAGGCAGCATTCGAGTCTTCATTCAGTTATTCAGGGGATATTGACCAAGTGCCTACCACGTGCCAAGCAGCATGACAGGCACCAGCGGACAAGGTGGTCTCTGCCCTGAAAAAACCTCAAATGCACTTTACAGCCTCCTAACAAGTTTTGACAGCTCCTACCATCCAGGTTTAGGGTAGCCTGCCACAGTTAGTAATTGTCTTGAATTATCCATATTCTCGAGTCTCAGACCTCATGGACTGCCGCATGGCAGGCAACTCTGTCTGTGGAAATCTCCAGGGGAGATTTCTGCTGATGTGGATTATCATTTCCTTTTCCAGGGGATCTTCCTGAGCCCAGGGATCAAACCTGCAACTCCTGCCTCTCCTGGACTGCTGGTGGACTCTTGTTGCTAAATAAAGAAGCCCATATTCTGGGGAAGCCTATATACTGCCCATACCTACTTATTTATAGTAAATAGTCCAGTGTAAAGTATGCACTGCAAAAAAAATTCTGCCTATAGAACTGGTAAGGGGAGATGTATGGCCCAAAGGATGAGAAGAGGGATCTCTGGGTGGAAGAGGTTTGTGGAAAGTACTTCACGTGGTCTTTGCCAACTTCTGTATAGGTGGCACTCGTGGTAAAGAACCCATCTGCCAATGTAGGAGATATAAGATATGCGGGTTTGATCCCAGGATCAGGAAGATCCCTAGGGGAGGGCATGGCAACCCACTCCAGTACTGTTCCCTGGAGAATCCCAAAGACAGAGGAGGCTGGTGGGCTACAGTCCATAGAGTCACAATGAGTCAGATATGACTGAAGTGACTTAGCAAGCATGCTCAAATGAAGTAAAGGAAGGCGGAAGGACCCCCTTCTCTGGTTTGGCAAGGCCCCAGGGCAGGAGAGTAGGAAACAAACAACAAATAAACACAATCCCAAAGCAGCTGCTGAGAGTTTTACTTCTTGGAAAGTTAGTCATCTCAGCCAGTGGGTCTCAGAGCCTGGCATCAAACTTATTGTTGACAAGACTGATATAGAAACTTTTGGAAGCAATCCTGGCGACTCTTTTCACTTCAGCATTGGTGGATAGGGACCTTTGTCCCCTGAGGCGGAGATTCTCTTGAAGTCTATTTGATGCCATCTCAGTGCCTAGGGGAGAGGTGCTCACAGAGGACGCTGAGGACTAGCCACCGTTTCTGTGCTGCATTTCCCCCTTCAAACCACAGATGTGTGCTATATACTGCTTACTGGTTGCTGGGCCAGGCATAGCTTGGAAAGCAATGAATAAGATGTAGGCTCCACACTCATGGAGCACTCAGTCTACAGGGGTGGACACTTCCCAGCTGGCACTAGTGGTAAAGAACCGCCTGTCACTGGAGGAGACACAGGAGACATGGGTTCGAGGGCTGGGTTGGGAAGATCCCCTGGGGAAGGGAATGGCAACCACTCCAGTATTCTCACCTGAAAAATCCCACGGACAGAGGAACCTGGTGGGCTACAGTCCATGGGGTCACAAGAGTCAGACACAGACTAAGCAACTGAGTGTGCACGTGCACACAGACACAGACACAGACACAGACACAGACACAGACACACACACACACACACACACACACACTTCCATAAATGACAACAGTGATACAATGAGGTTTATGTACTGGGGTAACAGGGTTATTAAAGATGTCAGAGGAAGGGCACTTCTCCTTAAGAAGGAAGTTGGGGGTGCAGATGGAGAATGGAAAGAACTCCTGCAATTCTTCACATGAGGCTAAATTACATTTTAACATTTCATTTTCCAGATTATGCCTCCTAGCTGATGTGGCCTTGAGAGCAACATCTGTTAAATGATTCTATAGCTTCTTGATTTTTGATCTCTAAAGAAACAGGGTGCATATCTTTCGAGTTTCTTTGTAATTGCACTCAGCGTCATACTCCCTCTGCTTGCCACTGATAATATGAGCAGCTTCTGATTTAAGTACAGAGGTGCTATTGACCTCACCAGACCTCTGCACTGAAAATAGATCTTTGGTGAAAAGGAGGCAATGTAATGTAAAATAGGGCCTCATTTTGATCTTTATCTAGTGGTAGAACTTCTATTTATTTTCAAGTGTTTTGCATCACCAGCCTATTTTAAGGACTGACTCTTAACTATTTTTCAAGGAAAGTAAAACTGCATGATGAAAAAGAAAAAATCAGAGACATTTAAAAAGATGGATAAGCTTCTAAAGGGCAGAGGTTGAGTGACTACATAGAATTCAAATGATTTTCCTTGCTGAATAAGGGAAGGTCTTTCTTTGCTAGAAGGAGAGTGATTGGGGAAGGTGGGACAAGTATTTATTTGTTAGCAGTTAGCCTTTCAGTTGAAGAATAGATGAGAGGCTTAATCCTAGCAAGCAGAAATTGGGTGACTGTGGGCAGAAGAGATGGCAGGGGAGGTTCTTGAAATGGAGATAAAAGGCTAAAGCTGTTCATGCTTTGTGAAAACAATGTGGATTCAAGTGGAGCTAACTGGTGAAGAGGATGAAGATTCTAGAGTTAGACAGAAACGTTATGAAATCCCTGGCTCTGTTCTCTACCTCACCAATCTGTGCCAAGTTACTTGATTTATTTAATATTAGTTATTTAAAGATAAATAAATACTAGATAATATTTTTGAAGTAGGATAATCATTTTTATTGCATTAAGTTGTGTGATGATTCAAGCTGATGATGAACCAACCCTGGCACAAAGTATATGCTTAATAAAGAAGACTTATTTACTCTTTAAAATGTTGATGGTCATCTCACTATTATGTGAACACAGACTTCTTAGTGCTTGGGTTATGATAAGAGTGTGAAGTATTCTACATAATCAGGCCAGGAGGATGAGCCAAAGGAAGAATTACGTACGTCTTCTTATCCATGGATGACAGGAGGTAGGAACTCTTTCTTGCTAGACAGATCTTGATGTGAGGTGAGAGCTACAGCAGCCATCTTGTAGCCATGAGGACAAAGCCTGGAATATCTATGAATAGCCCTGAGAAGCAGGAGAAGAAAGGCAGTACAGTGAAAGAAAAAGCAAAAGAGAGTCTCAAATGCATTCCTTTTCATGGCTGAGTAATATTCCATTGTGTATATGTACCACAACTTCTTTATCCATTCATCTGTTGATGGACATCTAGGTTGTTTCCATGTTCTAGCTATTGTAAATAGCTGCAATGAACAATGGAGTACATGTGTCTCAATTTTGGTTTCCTCAGGGTATATGCCTAGGAGTGGGATTGCTGAGTCATATGGTGGTTTTATTCCTAGTTTTTTAAGGAATCTCCATACCATCAGTTCTAATGAGGTCGATGAACCTAGAACCTATTGGACAGAGTGAAGCGAGTCAGAAAGAGAAAGATAAATATCATATTCTAACACATATATACAGAATCTAGAAAAATGGCACTGAAGAATTTATTTATAGGGCAACAATGGAGAAACAGACATAGGGAATAGACTTATGGACTTGGGGATAGGGGAGGAGGGGGTGAGATGTATGGAGACAGTAACATAGAAACTTACATTACCATATGTAAAATAGATAGCCAACGGGAATTTGCTGTATGGCTCAGGAAACTCAAACAGGGGCTCTGTATCAACCTAGAGGGGTGGGATGGGGAGGGAGATGGGAGGGAGGTTCAAAAGGGCTGGGATATATGTGTTCCTATGGCTGATTCATGTTGAGGTTTGACAGAAAACAACAAAATTCTGTAAAGCAATTACCTTCAATAAAAAAATAAATTAAAAAAAAAGAGAGAGAGAGACAGTCTCACTCCAGATAATATCATCTAATTGGTGAATCTGGTCAGCCTGAAATTGGCATTACCCTGAATTTTCTCATTCTTGACCCAGTGCTATTTGGGTTTAACCTTCTTTGGGTTTTCTGATACTTGACATAACAGAGTCCACATAAAAAAATAATAAGTCACATCTTTCAGTTTTTGATAGAAAGAGGAGCACTTTCCTACCTCTTTTCCCCTCTTGGATGTAGAAATTAAGCTTGGAGCTGCATTAGCTGATTGTCAACCATGAGGCAAAAAAACTCAAAAGAAATGCTAAAAGAAGCTTGGGAGTCCCTGTCCTGACCTTATAGAACCAGAAATATGCCAAGTTCACTTCTTGCATTAGTTTGCTAGGGCTGCCGTACAAAGTAGTGCACAGTGGGAGGTTTACACAATACAAGTTTCTCGCCTCACAATTCTGGAGGTTAAGTCTGAGATCAATGATTCAGCAAGATTGATTTCTTCCAAAGCTTCCTTCTTTGGCTTGTAGATGGCCATCCTCTCCACATTTCTTCACGTGATCTTCTTTTATGTATTCAGTTCAGTTCAGTTCAGCTGCTCAGTCATGTCTGACTCTTTGCGACCCCATGAACGCAGCTCGCTAGGCCTCCTTATCCATCACCAACTCCTGGAGTTCACCCAAATCCATTGAGTCAGTGATGCCATCCAGCCATCTCATCCTCTGTCGTCCCCTTCTCCTCCTGCCCCCAATCCTTCCCAATATCAGGGTCTTTTCAAATGAGTCAGCTCTTGGAATCAGGTGGCCAAAGTATTGGAATTTCAGCTTCAACATTAGTCCTTCCAATGAACACCCAGGACTGATCTCCTTTAGAATGGGCTGGTTGGATCTCCTTGCAGTCCAAGGGACTCTCAAGAGTCTTCTCCAACACCACAGTTCAAAAGCATCAATTTTTCGGCACTCAGCTTTCTGTATAGTCCAACTCTCACATCCTATAGTCCAACTCTCACATCCATACATGACTCCTGGAAAAACCATAGCCTTGACTAGCCAGACCTTTGTTGGCAAAGTAATGTCTCTGCTTTTCAATATGCTATCTAGGTTGGTCATAACTTTTCTTCCAAGGAGTAGGCGTCTTTTACTTTCATGGCTGCAATCACCATCTGCAGTGATTTTGGAGCCCAAAAAATAAAGTCTTACACTGTTTTCACTGTTTCCCCATCTATTTGCCATGAAGCGATGGGACCAGATGCCATGATCTTAGTTTTCTGAATGTTGAGCTTGAAGCCAACTTTTTCACTCCCTTCTTTCACTTTCATCAAGAGGCTCTTTAGTTCTTCTTCACTTTCTGCCATAAGGGTGGTGTCGTCTGCATATCTGAGATTATTGATATTTCTCTCGCAATCTTGATTCCAGCTTGTGCTTCTTCCAGCCCAGCATTTCTCATGATGTACTCTGCATAGAAGTTAAATAAGCAGGATGACAATATACAGCCTTGACGTACTCCTTTTCCTATTTGTGTGTTTGCTGTTTCATGTGTTACTGTGTTGGAATCGCCTCTTCTTATAAGGACCCAGCCATATGGTATTGGAATCCGTCTTGTTGACCTTCTTTCAACTCAAAGATCTCATCTCCAAATACAGTTACATTCTGGTGAACTGGGGAGGGGTTTAGGACTTCAACATGGGAATCCTGGGGAGAAACAATTTAACCTGTAACACTTTTATGGCAGAAAAATGACACCTACAATAGTAATCATATTTCAGATTATGTTCTTCATACTTTATGAAATAGTTAAAAACTACTGGCGGTTGTATATTAATGGATATATGTGGAATCTAGAGAGGTGGTGCAAGTGAACCCATTTGTAAAGCAGAAGTAGAGATACAAATGTAGAGAGAAAATGTATGGACACCAAAGAAGGAAAGGGGGTTGTAGCAAGAATCGGGAGATTGGGATTGACATATGCACCCTACTCTGTATAAAATGGATGGCTAGAGAGAATCTACTGTAAAGCACAGGGAACTCTACTCAATGCTGTATGGTGAGCTAAATGGAAAGGAAATCCCCTAGAGAGGGGATATGTGTATACATGTGGCTGATTCAATTTGCTCTATAGCAGACTCTAACACAACATTGTAAAGCAACTAACTTAAAAAAAACAAAACAAAGCAACTGATGGACGAAGTTCATTATACTTTCTATTTCTGCTAGCTTATGATCTCTTGTTTTGGTAAAACTCATAATACTCAAGAGAAAGGTATTTGCAGACGAAAGATGTTTTGCTTCTAAGTTCAGGGAACACATATTCTGTTTCTCTTTAATTTTCTTTCGAAAGATTGATTTTTCCGGAACTCCAGGAAATATGTTTAGGTCTTTCAGAGCTTCGAAGGACTGTAGGAGGAGGAGAAATTTTTTATAAAGTAATAAAGACTAGGCTTTATAAGGGCAAGATCCCATTCTGACAGAAGTTTAACCAATGGGATTAATGAATTGCTCCTGCCAATATCAGAGCATTTTTTTTGACTACTGAATGCCAAAAAAAAAAAAAAAAAGCAACCGCTGCTTCACTCCAAGACCATATTGCTAACTTTCAACTCTAAAACTTGAGCTGGTAACTAAATGTTGACATTTTCAGCTATTCAGTGGACACACTGCCTTTTTGGTACCTTAGAGAGCCCTCGAGCAGACCAGCTCAAGCACTTGGACAGAGAATTCCTCTTCAGGGGACGAAAACCACGTAAGTTAGATTCTAGCTTTGTTAGTGGAAAGAAGAAATACACGTCTAAGTGCTGAAAAGAAAAGTCAGCTTTTAGAATACTGACCATGACTTTTTTATTTCTGAAAAGAATATAGTTCACTCTATGCTCACATTATTAAGTTGGTACAAAGTATTAAGAATCTGACCATGATTTGTTTTCTAATAGTTTCTAATTTCTCAAGAGGCAGTCATATTTGAAACGAGATTTGAGTAATGAAGAAAAGTCCAGTGTTTGAATGTTATTGGTGTAGATACAGTGAAGCCTTAATGAATTTTTCCCCAAGATTTTAATATAAGGCCCGATCCTGTTTCTCTACATGCGTTGAATGCTTATGTCTCTCTCTTTTTTTAAAATACAATTTTAGCTCGACTAGAAACTCAGCGGGAGAGAGCTGAACAGAAGCAGCTTTTCCACCAACTGTATTTTTGTCCGGCAGAGGGCACCTGGAACTCACACATAAACGGCGGCAGCAGCCGCATTTAAAATATCTGTTTCATTGCCTCGGTGATTCTTAATTAACACAAAGCATCAGGGTTTCATTGACACCAATAAAATGAGGTGACTGCGACCTTGATTAATAAAATGTGTAATCATCTTGGAAATATTGGGAGTTAGAAACTTGTTAGATATTTCTTCTTGGTGATTACACTGGCCGGTAATCAATAAAAACAAAATCTAAATTGCAGATTGCTCCAGCTCAATCTCCAGGGTAAAAACTTTATTTCTTCTTAAAAATAAAATTGAATATACATTTGTGACAGCTTAAGGATTAGAGAAAGATTAAATAGCGTCTTTTATTACTATGTGAGGAGTATTGAAGTCTCTGATATTTCTCAATATCAAGTAAACAAGTTTCAGGCACAGGGGAAAGGAATGTTTGAATGTTATTGATATGTTTCTAAAATTCTACTTTTTCAATTTCAGGGTCCAGATCAAGAAGCAGAAACGAGGAAATTGGAAATCCCACACATTGTTCTATTTCCGAATGAAAAGCTTTGATTCACCACTAGAGAGCACTATTCACCATCTCGTCTTTCTGAAGGCTTCAGCCCAGGAGGGCTAGCTTTCAAATGAAAATAACTGCATTTACTAAGGTTTGTGATTTGTTTAGAAATAAAAGGAAGCACCCCCGTGATTCTGGGCAGATTTCCCCCACTAAAGCTCCTGTTGACTGTGATGCAAAGTCTTTAATTGCATCAAATGTAAGCTGGAAGAATTCAGCAAATTAGGATTGCTTGTGCAACTATACATAAAATACACTTCACCATCACAAATTTTTTAGTTTTACAAAATAGACAAAGTACAAAATTAAGAAACTTTATGCTTCTCCTTTCATGTTTTATAGAAACATGTTATACTGATCACTATGGTACCATATCTCTTTGATGTTGCATACCACAAAGCCACGTAATTCATTGGTTTTTCTTTCTTTTTTTTCCTCCAGAATTATGAGTATATAATTGATCTCATAAAAATCCTGCTCATTGCACTAATTTTCTGGGGTTGGTCTAATATATCCACAACTCTGAGGTTTTATAACTCTGGTTTATTAGTAGTATATGTGATAGATGGTATTGTTATTTGAAAATTTTACTCCACCTTCTTCCTGGGAGAAAATGCTTCCCCACTCCATCATGCTGAACTTGGTCAACAGAATGTGAGAAGTAACTATGCTCCTTTCAAGCCAAAGCTTTACATGTGATTTAATACCTCTTGCTCTTCCTTTTTGTCTCAGGAATGCATATGTTATGCAGAGTAGCTGCCCCTTCAGCCTGGATCCCTGAACGTGAAGACAGTGAGGGAAACCGAGCCAAAGTATTCAGAGCTGAGAGCTTCCCTGGTGGCTCAGGTGGTAAAGAATCTGCCTGCAATGCAGGAGACCTGGGTCCCTGGGTCGGGAAGATCCCCTGGAGAAGGGAATGGCAACCCACTCCAGTATTCTTGCCTGGATAATTCCATGGACAGAAGAGCCTGGCGAACTACAGTCCATGGGGTCACAAAGAGTCGGACAAGACTGAGCGACTAACACTTTACTTTTTATTCAGAGTCCAGTGGTACCTGCTGACTCATGAAGTCAGCAAGAATTGTGTTGTTGCTAGCCATTGGAGTTTGCAGGGTTTTTGTGCAGCAAGCTGAGTAATATAAAAATGGATATGAGGAGTGGGGTGCTTTTGTAGGAAAATAAAAATAGGTGGCAACGGCTTCTAGATAAATCTGTAGGTGGTAGAAAAAACTATCGTGAGAAACTGAAAAGAGTGATCAGATCAATGTAATAGAATTTTTTTTTTTCTGCAGTAGCAATAACTTGGGAGGCAGATAGCCTACGTGATGAACTTATTCTAGCTTTAGGTGGAAAGGTGTTTAAACAGAATTGTCCTAGTGTGAGTTAGTTGTTATTGGCTGCATTTGACAGGCTATTTAACAAATGAAATGAATTCAGAAAATAACTGGTCTGTTTGCAAGATGGAACTAAAGAGAAAATAGCCTCAAATTCTGGAATTTTAGGGTAGAAAAATGGGACTGTTTTTAATCTTCAACTGGTAAAAGGTCAAATGGAGAAATACTTTGAGCCAAAACCACTAATTAAGACACAGGCTGAGATGAAATTACAGCAGTGGCTGCAATCCCTCGAGACAGGATTCTGGAAGAGCTGATCAAGCCTGTAGCATCCTTTATTGAGTCTAGAAAAAACCTTACATCCACCAAAGAATTGTGGTAGAGGTAGCTGCAGATGGAAATGGAGTCCAAGAGAGGAAACTTTGTAAATGTCTTTGAAAGAGTTGTACTGCCAAAATCGCTGTCCTACTCCATGAAAAGAGACTGTGATAGTTCGAGACTATCTGGGCACGAAGCAGGCTGAGAAGTCTGATCATTCCCCTGGGGTGGTAGAGTCTCTAATGTCCTTCATGCGTGCATGCTAAGTCGCTTCAGTCGTGTCCAACTCTTTGCGACCCTATGGACCTGCCAGGCTTCTCTGGAGAGTCTCTAGGCAAGAATGCTGGAATGGGTTGCCATGCCCTCCTCCAGGGGGTCTTCCCCACCCAGGGATCGAACCCAAGCCTCTTATGTCCCCACCCAGGGATCGAACCCAAGCCTCATAGTGGTAAAGTGGTTCTTTACCACTAGCTCCACCTGGAAAGCCCAGAATGTCCTCCATAGATTCATCCAATAGTGTTAGTGGAAGGTGTCCTGGAGGATGGAGTCCAGAGACACAGAGAATGAGGACTGGGGTGCTGCCCTTGGGTAGCAAGACCCACGGAACATTCCCTCCCCTAAGGTGGGACTCACAATGTTTGCTCAGCAGAATCTCAAAGTTGCTGCATACCAGTGATGGCTAAATATTTCTCATCTTTCCTCTTTATGAGTGGTGTTTTTTAATGCAGCTATTCTGTTCCCTTCCACCCCTGTATATGGGTTGTTTCAAGCCTGGTTTAGAGACTACCATGAGATCTTTAACCTAGTACCTAATGACATTATGGGATGAGACTTTTTGGGTGTATTTCTTGGAAGCAGGTGAGTAATTTTGAGTAAGAAGGGAAAGAAAGGAAATATTCATGAAAGGTATGTGATAGATTGTATTATTGTTTTCAAATATTTCTTCCCTTCCCTTGTCCTGGACAGAGTGTATTTTCCTGCTCTATTGATATTGGGCTGGACCATGTGAATTTTTTTGGACTAATGGACTATGAGCCAATAACACATGTGCTATATTTAAACAGAAGCTTCTTTTGTTCTTAGCCTCTGCCCTAAAAATGAGCATCTCCGATGTAGGGCTCTGCCTTTATCTGAGATGCTTAATGAAAGGACACATGGAATGGGACTGCAGTCCTAGTCCATTCACAGGTGCAGACATGGGATGGGAAATAAACGTTTGCTGTTGCAAGCTACTGAGACTTGGGTTGTTTATTTCTCAGTCAATTGCCCAATGCAGGGCTTGAGACCTTGTCTGAAACTCTCTTTGCAGTTTTGTTCAAAGGAGATAGTGACATTTAAATAGGATTTTGTCTTTTCAAAAGGAATAATTGTAATGATAGCATTCCAAGAAATCTTGGCTGATATGCGACATAAAATAAAATGTATTTTTCCTTATTAAAATGAATCAAACACGTACTGATATGAAAACTTCAACACAATATATTTCCAATTGGAAGACAATTCCAGAGTAGAGTAAAAGATGATTGGTTTATTTAGTATAAGACTCTTCAAACTATTTGCTGTGAAATAATGAGTCAGACAAGCCATTTGGAATGCCTTTCCCTTAAGAGTGAACTGGACACTTTTGAACACTACATATGAATTATTGACATAACATGCACCACTGAGAAATGTCTGTTTACGTTTCTCAGCTCAAAGCTGAACAAGTGATTCTCCAGCTTGGTAGCATGTCAACACTAGAGTGGAGGATGATTTAGGAGTACCACCCCCATGACATGATCCTCGTAGTAAATTCAAACATCTGCTGACAGTTGCTTTCTTGTACAAATCAGAGTGAATACAAGGTTTGTTGTTGTTCAGCCACTAAGCCATGTCTGACTCTTTGCGACCCATGGACTATTGCCTACCAGGCTCCTCTGTCCATGGGATATTCCAGGCAAGAATATTGAAGTGAGTTGCTATTTCCTTCTCCAGGGGATCTTCCTGACTCAGGGATTGAACCTGCAGCTCCTGCCCTGGCAGGGTGAATTCTTTACTACAGAGCCACTAGGGAAGCCGGAATTAAAGATTATCCCTGTAATAATGTGAGGCTTGCTTTCATCAAAATACACTTTCTTGTATGAGAGAGTGGGCTTCTCTGGTGTCCAGTGGTAAAGAAGCCACCTGCCAATGCAGGAGATGCAAGAGACATGGATTTATCTCTGGGTTGGGAGGATCCCCTGGAGAAGGGAATGGCACCCACTCCAGTGTTCTTGCCTGGAGAATACCATGGACAGAGAGGAACTTGGCTGGCTACAGTCCAGGGGGTCACAAAGAGTTGGGCACAACTTAGCAACTAAATAACAACAACAATAACAAATATGAGAGAATTAAAGATGGAGTTACAGATACCACCCCAATAAGCTCACAAAACCTTGGATGAATTTTGTCTGTGCTTCAAGCTGCAATGTAATTTGGGATTAGAAACATCCTCCACGTTTGAACCTTGTCTGTTGTGTGGAGGGGTAGCAGAGATGAGGCAGAAATCTCTTGAACTCCCGCAAGAAGTGGTGTGAATTTTAACGGCGATAACAGTAGCAACAATAGCAAATCAAAGATCAGATTTGGAGCATCAGTAAGCAGGGGACCCATGCTCCTTTGATTTGGAAATGGGGTAAGTGGGGGAAATGAGGAGAGGAACTAAGAACAGGCTAAAGACAGTGAAAAAGAGTCTTCTGCCCCAAATGACTTCACACCCCAGTTTTTCTATTTGGGTCAATACAAGTCATCTTCTAAAATGAAAAAATACACTAGGAAAAGTAGATGTTTAACTTCTCTAAGGCCATAGGGAATGATTCCCTGAGCGTTGGGTGAGTCCAGGGAGGGAGATCTCTCTGGAGCTGGAGTATTAAGGGGTACAGAAGCCTGGGTGAGGTGGCAGAGCTGTGCCCAGCCACATCCTCGGGCTCTAAGCCACTTTGGGCCTGTGCAGGCACTTGGTTCAGATGGGAGTGAAGCAGGTCATGTCCGTGAGTGCCTAGGGAGCCCCTGAAGTACGCCTTCTCCTGTACTAAATCCCACTTGGAGCACAGTCACTCCCCCAAGTATACCCCCCATAAGGACTTCTGCCTGGATTGCTTCTTTAAGACTTGTTTTATTGGTGCACAGTTGATTTACAATGTTGGGTTAGTTTCCCTATAGCAAAGTGAATCAGTTATATGTATACATACATCTACCTTTTTTTTTTTTTTTAGTTTCTTTCCCATATAGGCCATTGTAGAGTACTGAGTAGAGTTCCCAGTACCATGCAGTAAGTTCTTATTAGTTATCTGTTTTCTATATAGTAACATTCATATGTCCATCCCAAATTCTTAATTTATCCCCTCCTTTATCCCCTGGCAACTGTGTTAAATTTCTACATCTGTGACCCCATTTGTTTTGTACCTAGATTCCTTTGTACCCTTAGTTTTAAAAAAGAGTCCACATATAAGCAACATGTGTGTGTGTGTGTGCTCAGTCATGTCTGACTCTCTGTGACCCCATGGGCTGTAGTCCACCAGGCTCTTCTGTCCATGGAATTCTGCAGGCAATGACTCTGGAGTGGGTTGCCATTTCCTCTTCCAGGGGATTTTCCTGACCCAGGAATCAAGCCGCATTTCCTGGGGCTCCTGCGTTGGCAGGTGGATTCTTTGCCACTGTGCCACCTGAGCATGTGATATTTGTCTTTCTCTGTCTTACCTGGCTTCCCAGGTGGTGCATCCATGTACCACCTGACTTTCTTCAGTCAGTTTCCATCCATGTTGCTGTGAATGGCATTATTTCAATCTTTTGTAATGGCTGAATAACATTCCATTTTGTGTGTGTGTGTGTGTGTGTGTGTGTGTGTGTGTGTGTGTGTGTGTGTGTGTGTATACCACATCTTCTTTATCCATTCATCTGTGGATGGACATTTAGATGACTTGGCTTTTATAAATATAGCTGCACTGAACACTGGGATACATGTATCTTGTTGAATTATGGTTTTGAGGTATAGGCCCAGGAGTGGGATAGCTAGATTGCTTTTTCCATTCTGTCAGCCAGAATACTTGTTGACCCTTTAATGTGCATCTCCAACATGGTTGATTCCCTTGGCAGATTAAGCGCCAAGCTTCCTACCTGATTCTTACCCTCCTGGATCCTTCTCACATCACATCATCTCACCATCTGCCTGGGTACAAGATACACTGAAGACAGCACGCAAGATTTATTCATCTTTGCAGCCCTCATCCCTGTATCTGAGCATCTTAACACATAATAGATATTGAAGAAAAGCTAACTCTTGGGGTGGAGAAAGAATCAGAAAGATTACAGAGATGCAAAAAATAGCAGCAGGTGGTTTTCCAGACAAACTTCATCATTGTGAAATTTTCCCTAGAGTCACAGTGAGCACAAGTGTTTTCTGAGAATCATGAGCTTGCAGGTTTTTGGTACATGGTGAGAGTCCCATATTGATCTTAGTGCTGCATCTCCCTCATACTAGAAGGTGTTTGGTTGTGGCAGGCGGTGGGTGTGTGGTGTTTTGTCCATGATGCCCATCTTGTCTTTGACTTATAGCAGTTAGGTGAGGACCTGTGGCTTCCTGGAGTCCTGCCTCTTTACCCACAAAGGAGGTTGATTATTTTGGATCCAAAAACCTCTTTTTCTCACTTTTGCATGCTAGATTGGCTGCAGAAGTGTTATGCACATTTCCCAGCTCTTTTTTTCTGCTCAAAGCTGTGCTTTCTCTTTTATGGTACATTTCCTTTGCTTTGATCGGCTTGTGGTCACCCCCAATTTGGCTTGTAAAATAGCAGGCTGTCATGCCTCCTCTCTGTACAACCTGCCCGGTGATGCTAGTGGCAGAAGGCTTTGCTTTTTTTGCCAGCTACACTAGTTTTCCTGTTATGCTGTAAAGGTGCCACTATTTATTTCTTTACTGGAGAGTGTATGGTGTATGTGAAGAGGGAGAAAGAAAGAGCAAGGCAGAAAGATGAAAGGAGAGAACAGATGGAGAGGGGCAGGCAGAAGGGGCCTAGAGAAAGAGACAGAGAGAGATGGGGTGAGTGGGAGTATTCCTTGCTGTATAGTGTTAGAATATCATTTTATTGAAGTTTAGTTTAAGCTGTGAAATCAGTGGATGGAATGCCCCTCTGCCTTATTTGGGCATTTTTTGCCTCTAGTTGCTTCTTCCACATTTCTGTCCTGCATGCATGTTTCTTGGTTTTCCACAATGTCATACTTCACTGGATAGTGCCAGGATTATGAAAACTTCTATGCAGAGTACATCATGAGAAATGCTGGGCTAGAAGAAGCACAAGCTGGAATCAAAATGCTGAGAGAAATACCAATAACATCAGATATGCAGATGACACCACCCTTATGGCAGAAAGTGAGGAGGAGCTAAAGAGCCTCTTGATGAAAGTGAAAGAGGAGAGTGAAAAAATTGGCTTCAAGCTCAACATTCAGAAAACTAAGATCATGGCATCTGGTCCCATCACTTCATGGCAAATAGATGGGGAAACAGTGGAAACAGTGTCAGACTTTATTTTTTTGGGCTCCAAAATCACTGCAGATAGTGATTGCAGTCATGAAATTAAAAGATGCTTACTCCTTGGAAGGAAAGTTATGACCAACCTAGATAGCATATTGAAAAACAGAGATATTACTTTGCCAACAAATGTCTGTCTATTCAAGGCTATAGTTTTTCCAGTATCATGTATGGATGTGAGAGTTGGACGGTGAAGAAAGCTGAGTGCCGAAGAATTGATACTTTTGAACTGTGGTGTTGGAGAAGACTCTTGAGAGTCCCTTGGACTGCAAGATCCAATCAGTCCATCCTAAAGGAGATCAGTCCTGGGTGTTCATTGGAAGGACTGATGTTGAAGCTGAAACTCCAATACTTTGGCCACCTCATGTGAAGAGTTGACTCATTGGAAAAGACTCTGATGCTGGGAAGGATTGGGGGCAGGAGGAGAAGGGGATGACAGAGGATGAGATGACCGGATGGCATCACTGACTCGATGAACATGGGTTTGGGTGGACTCCGGGAGTCAGTGATGGACAGGGAGGCCTGGCATGCTGCGATTTCTGGGGTTGCAAAGAGCTGGACACTACTGAGCGACTGAACTGACTGAATGCCCACTTAGCCGAATACTGTGGGTGTCTTGTGTCTCATTGTCACACAAGTATCACAGTATAGGACCAAAACTAGTTTCAGCACTCCTTCCTCAGGCTGGGAAGAAAAGGTAAATGAAAAGCTCCAATCTGAGAGACTATGGTACTTAATGTATGTGCTGACTCTTCAGATGACATAACAGCTTCATCCATTCAAATGATTTTTCCCATAAAGATTCTGAAGAAGAGACATTTTGGGGGAATTCAGCAGGCACTTCTGGAGCCTCTCCTGGTGGCTCAGGTGGTAAAGAGGCTGCCCACGATGTGGAAGACGTGGGTTTGGTCCCTGGGTCAGGAAGATCCCCTGGAGAAGGAAATGGCAACCCACTCCAGCATTTTTGCTTGGAGAATCCCATGGTCAGAGGAGCCTGGTGGACTACAGTCCGCAAGGTCACAAGGCAACAGACGTGACTTAGTGACTAACACTTCCACTTTTAGCAGGCCCAGGCACCCTGTGGGTCATAGTTGTATTCAGAGGACCTTTTCAGTATAAGTCTCCACCTCTCTGAAAGCTTCTTAATAGTGGCCAGAAGCCAGATGGGATTCTATGCAGGTGAGGGTCTCAGTCCTCATTTAGTTCTGCTCAGGCTTGACATGACAGTAAACTTTCACTCAAGTCTTCTTGGCTATAAAGAATCAAGGACTCTTGGGTTTGAAGGAATCTTGAAAAATTTTAAATCTAATCCAATGATTTCTAATCTGGGGCATACATCAGTATCATTTTTCAAGCTGCAAAATGGCATATTCTCAGGTCCAGTATTATGAGATCTTTGTTTTGTAGGTCTTAGGTGGTGTCTAGGTTCAACAAGTGATTCTGAAGTGCAACCAGGTGGAAAACCATGAATCTAATTTACTTCTCATGATGTGCAAATACTTTCTTGCTTGATTTTATTTTCTATTTCTTCATTACTGCATCTGTGGGAAATATGCAGAAAGCAGAACATGAGGATTGTTTTCTGTTCAGTTCCACAAAGAAAACTGGCGACTAGGGCATTGCATTAGGAATGACTAACTTGTCAAGCTTATCGGAATAGCCCACTGTATTAATTATTCAATATATTTCCTTTCAAAAGAGCTTTCACCATTTCCTGTGTCTCTTCCTAGGTAGTAATAATGAGGACATAGATACTCCTGGATAATTGGGTCAAGTGTTTCATAAACTTCCTTTTAATGTGGAATAAATTTCAGGGAAAAGGGAAATAGAGAAACTAAGATCTTGATTCTAGCTCTGTTGATGAAAGCTGTAGGTTTGAGTGTGTCAGTTTATGTCTCTGAAACTCACTCTTTTGTGGTTTGACTAATGGACTGCAAGAACACTTTCAGTTCTAGAACCCCAGACTCTCACAGAACTTTCCAATCATCTGATTGCTGTCTTGAACATGGAAATAACTCTAGCCTTTGTTGTTACACTGTCTTTCTCTGGATTCCTGCTGCACTCAGAGGCCTCCAAAGTAGAAGAATAGCTATATCCTGACATACCATTCCTTGTGTCATGGAATTTGTCTTTGAAAAGATTCCAAGATGTGTGAGATGCAGTATCATTTCATTCATCTTTCCCCTATCCTGCAGTTGAACATATGTAAGAAGAAAATACATACCAAAAATCATGGACTTTTGCAGTTGGAAACCACTTTAGAGATCACTGCTTCTGCCCATTTAATTATACATATGAAGAAGTGACAGCCAAGAGCTGCTAACTGCTCATGCAGGCAGCCAGTGACAGAATGAGGTTTGTAACTAGCTTTGTTGACTTTCTGAGCAAGTATATTTTCTCTGCTGCACATTTTTGGTTGTTTGAGTAGAAGACAATGGATTAGCAATATTAATACCAACAAAATAGACCATATCTTAATGACTGATTATGGATTTCTCCTGTTTTCAGAATGGAATAACTTCATCCTTTTATATGATGTATTGTTTTATATTACACATTATTTTTTGTTTTTATTAATGAACAACTCAAAGTACCTTAGAGAGAATATCTAGATGGTCTTCAGACTGGCTTATGTGATCAGTATTAAGAAGAAAAGATATAGGCTATTTTTTAAAAGATTGGAGAAGAATTTAGATAAGGAAAAATAAAGGTCATGAAAGTCTATTGCATGTTACAGTAGGAAAACCAACTTTATCTTCTGGATTCAGCAGCACACATTTGTTAAGAGACTAGATTATGTTTTTAAAAATGAAGAAATGATGTGATTTACATTTTTCTTGCTTAAAGTTAAAAATAGAAAGTGTTGACTTCAGTCATCAATTGTTGGGTATTGAGGAAAGGGGACATGAATTCAGTGAGGCAAGCTCAGCTTGTTTTCAATCAAATATCACTAGCTAAGCACCATTCTCTGCCCCCTGTGTTCTGGGTTGTCCCTTAACTGCTGGACTAGTACACTCTCAGATAATTTTAACCTTGGATTTTTTTTTAAAGTTGTTAGTCTTGCCCTATAAATAGGTTTCTGAGAATCCCAACTTCTAATAATAACCATTTTTTTCCTCCTGAGAAATTAAACCATTTTATGGCCACTATTAAAACCACTACAATTAATTACAGTTTCTGAAATTTGTCCCCATATTCTACTTTATGCCATTGGTTCCGAACCAGGGACTAGTTTGCCTCCCTAGAGACATTTGGCAACGTCTGGAGATATTTTTGGTTCTCACAGCTGGTAAGGCAAGACTGTGAATACTACAGGCATCTTGTAGGTAGATGTCAGAGATACTGCAAAAAAATCCTGCAATGCTCAGGATAGCCTCTCACAACAAAAGATTATTTGGCTCCAAATGTCAATAGCATTAAGGTTGAGTAACCTTGCTTTGTAATACAGATTTATGTAGAGATATTGCCTTATCCCAGAGAAGGCAATAGCAACCCACTCCAGTACTCTTGCCTGGAAAATCCCATGGATGGAGGAGCCTGGTGGGCTGCAGTCCATGGGGTCGCTAGGAGTTGGATAGGACTGAGAGACTTCACTTTCACTTTTCACTTTCATGCATTGGAGAAGGAAATGGCAACCCGCTCCAGTGTTCTTGCCTGGAGAATCCCAGGGACGGGGGAGCCTAGTGGGCTGCCGTCTGTGGGGTTGTACAGAGTCGGACACGACTGAAGCGACTTAGCAGCAGCAGCAGCATTGCCTTATCCAGGTAGGTAAGAATCATTAATAATTTAAATTGACTTGCAATAATCTACACCAAATAATCAGTGTCTGATACTCTGTTAATCTTACTTGTCACAGTCTGTTCATTTGTCAAAGTCATAAACTGATGTTTTGCTCTAGAAAGAGTATGAACACACCTGTTTCTCCTTCTCCAAAATAAAATGAATATGAAGGAATTTTTCAGCATTCCAAATTCTTTGGGCCATTTTTGGTTAAGATTTTCAGCATTTAGGTCCTAGTAAAAAGGACTTTTACAAATTAGTCATCATCAAAGCTCAGTAAATGGTCTCTTAGTCCCTGAACTCGGAAACAAGCTTGTGATAAAATGCCAATTTACTCATTTAGTCATTCCTTCTGCAAGACTTCAATGCTAATTCCATTTTTAGTTACTGTTTGTAGCAACTACTAATGGTGAGATGAAAGAGAAAGAAAGCGCTTAAAAAAAGAGCTAAAATCTCATCAGTGTCTCTGCAGTTACAATTCTTAGTGCTCTGTGATTCTGCCTTTAAATGTAATTTCAAAACAGCATAATGGCAAATTAGTTTCCTTCTATTAGTTAAGTGATTATACACCAATCAGGACCAAATACATACACTATTCAGTTTATAATTTTATTTGAGAATTTCACAGTCCACTTCATCTTTCTTTAGACCTCTTTGAGTGCTCCATGACTCTCACATTTCATCTGGAAGGGAGTATTTTACCAAATGTTTAAACATGGTTAATTTGGTTGAGTTTATTTAGTCAGGCTCAAAGGTGAATCAAACAGATGAAAGTTCCCAAGGTCTTAATGATTCAGAATGTGGTCAAAATCTAGTTAAACAGTGAATAAAATTTACTGTTGATAACAGTTTTCTGGTGAAGGTGCAGTGGTTTGGTTTACTCTCTCCATTTCTTTTTTTAAAAACTTTTATTTTATTTTTGAGTTTTCCATCTTCTTTTACTTTTTTCTTTTTAATTAATTTTTTTGTTGAAGGATATCAATAACCTCAGATATGCAGATGGCACCACCCTTATGGCAGAAAGTGAAGAACTAAAGAGCCTCTTGATGAAAGTGAAAGAGGAGAGTGAAAAAGCTGGCTTAAAGCTCAACATTCAGAAAACTAAGATAATGGCATCTTGTCCCATTACTTCATGGCAAATAGATGGGGAAGCAGTGAAAACAGTGGCTGACTTTTTTTTTTTGGGCTCCAAAATCACTGCAGATGGTGATTGCAGCCATGAAATTAAAAGAAGCTTGCTCCTTGGAAGAAAAGTTATGACCAACCTAGACAGCATATTAAAAAACAGAGACATTACTTTGCCAACAAATGTCCGTATAGTCAAGACTATCTATAGTTTTTCCAGGAGTCATGTATGGATGTGAGAGTTGGACTATAAAGAAAGCTGAGTGCTGAAGAATTGATACTTTTGAACTGTGGTGTTGGAGAAGGCCCTTGAGAGTCCCTTGGACTGCAAGGAGATTCAACCAGTCCATCCTAAAGGAAATCAGTCCTGAATACTCATTGGAAGGACTGATGTTGAAGCTGAAATTCCAATGCTTTGGCCACCTGATGCCAAGAGCTGATTCATTTGAAAAGACCCTGATGCTGGGAATGATTGAGGGCAGGAGGAGAAGGGGATGACAGAAGATGAGATGGTTGGATGGCATCACTGACTCAAAGGATATGGGTTTGATAAACTCTTGGAGTTGGTGATGGACAGGGAGGCCTGGTGTGCTGCAGTCCATGGGGTCGCAAAGAATCGGACATGACTGAGCAACTGAACTGAAGTGAAGTGAATTGCTTCACAGAATTTTGCTGTTTTCTGACAAACTTAAACATGAATCAGCCATAGGTATACATATATACCCTCCTTTTTGAACCTCTCTCCCATCTCCTTCCCCAACCCATCCTCTAGGTTGATACAGAGACCCTTTTCAAGTTTCCTGAGCCATACTGCAAATTCTCATTGGCTATCTATTTTACATATGGTAATGTAAGTTTCCATGTTACTCTCTCCATACATCTCATCCTCTCCTCCCCTCTCCCCACGTCCATAAGTCTATTCCCTGTCTGTTTCTCCATTGCTGCCCTGTAAATAAATTCTTTGATACCACTTTTATAGATTCTGTATATGTACGTTAGAATATGATATTTATCTTTCTCTTTCTGACTCACTTCACTCTATATATGTTCTAGGTTCATTCACTTCATTAGAACTGACTCAAATGCATTCCTTTTTATGGCCGAGTAATATTCCATTGTGTATATATACCACAGTTTCTTTACCTGTTCATCTGTCGATGGACATCTAGGTTGCTTCCATGTTCTAGCTATTGTAAATAGTGCTCCAGTGAACAATGGGATACATGTGTCTTTTAAAATTTTGGTTTCCTTAGGGTATATGCCCAGGAGAGGGATTGCTGGGTCATATGGTGGTTTTATTTCTAGTTTTTTTTTTTTTTAATAAGGATTCTCCATATCTTCTTCCATAGTGGCTGTATCAATTTACATTCCCACCAACAGTGCAAGAGCATGCCCTTTTCTCCACCCCTACTCCAGCATTTATTGTTTGTAGACTTTTTGATAAGGACCATTTGGACTTGTATAAGGTGATATCTCATTGTGGTTTTGATTTGCATTTTTCTAATAATGGGCAATGTTGAGCAGTTTTTCATGTGTTTGTTAGCCATCTGTATGTCTTCTTTGGAGAAATGTTTGTTGAGGTCATTTTCCCACTTTTTTATTGGGGTGTTTGTTTTTCTGGCATTGAGTTGTAGGAGCTGCTTGCATATGTTGGGAATTAGTTGTTTGTCAGTTGTTTCACTTGCTATTATTTCCTCCCATTCTAAGGGCTGTATTTTCACCTTGTTTATAGTTTCCTTTGCTGTGCAAGAGCTTTTAAGTTTAATAAGGTCTCACTTGTTTACATTTGCTTTTATTTCTGTTACTGTAGGAGGCGGATCATAAAGGATCTTGCTTTGATTTATATCATCGAGTGTCTGCCTGTGTTTTCCTCTAAGAATTTTATAGGTTCTGGTCTTACATTTAGGTCTTTAACCCATTTTGAGTTTATCTTTGTTTATGGTGTTAGGAAGTGTTCTAACTTCATTCTTTTATAAGTAGCTGTCCACTTTTCCCAGCACCATTTATTGAAAAGGCTGTCTTTGCCCCATTGTATATTCTTGCTTCCTTTATCAAAAATAAGTTACTCACAGGTGCATGGGTTTATGTCTGGGTTTTCTATCTTGGTACATTGGTCTATATTTCTGTTTAGGTGCCAGTACCATCCTGTCTTGATGAGTATAGCTTTGTAGTCTATAGTTTTTTAGTATAATCTGAAGTGAGGAAGGTTGATTCCTCCAGCTCCATTCTTCTTTCTCAAGACTGCTTTGGCTAATCAGGATCTTTTGTGTTGCCATATGAATTGTGAAGTTTTTTGTTCTAGTTCTATGAAAAATCTCATTGGTAATTTGATAGGGATCACATTGAATCTTAGATTGCATCTGGTAGTATAGTCATTTTCACAATATTGAATCTTCCTATCCAAAACAGACTGTCTCTTCATCTGTTTATGTTGTCTTTGATTTCTTTCATCAGTTTCTTATAATTTTCTGTGTACAGTTCTTTTGTCTCCTTAGGTAAGCTTATTCCTAGATGTTTAATTCTTTTTGTTGCAATGGTGAGTGGGATTGATTCCTTAATTTCTCTTTCTGATTTTTCATTGTTAGTATATAGAGATGTAGGTGATTTCTGTGTGTAGATTTAGTATCCTGCAACTTTGCTAAACTCACTGATTAGCTCTAGTAATTTTCTGATACTATCTTTAGGATTTTCTGTGTATACTATCATGTCATCGTCAAACAGTGAGAGCTTTACTTCTTTTCTGATCTGGATTCCTTTTATTTCTTTTTCTTCTCTGATAGCTGTGGCTGGGACTTGCAGAACTATGTTGAATAATAGTGGTGAAAATGGACGCCTTTGTCTTGTTTCTGATCTTAGAGGGAATGCTTTCAGTTTTTCACCATTGAGAATGTTTGCTGTAGGCTTGTTATATATGGCCTTTACTATGTTGAGGTAGTTTCCTTCCATGCCCATTTGTTGAAGAGTTTTAATCATAAATGGGTGCTGAAGTTTGTCAAAGGCTTTTTCTGCATCTATTGAGATTATCATATGGTTTTTATCTTTCATTGTGTTAATATAGTGTATCACATTGATTGATTTGTGTATATTGAAGAATTCTTGCATTCCAGGAATAAACCCAACTTGATCATGGTGTATGAGTTTTTTGATATGTTACTGAATTCTGTTTGCTAAAATTTTGTTTAGGATTTTGCATCTATATTCATCAATAATATTGGCATATAGTTTTCTTTTTCTATGTTGTCTTTGGTTTTGGTTTCAGGGTGATGGTGGCCTCATAAAATGAGTTTGGACATGTTCCTCCCTCTGCAATTTTTTGAAAGAATTTTAGAAGGATAGGCATTGGTTCTTCTGTCAATGTTTGATAGACTTCTCCTGAGAAGCCATATGATCCTGGGCTTTTGTTTCTTGGGAGATTTTTTTATTTCAATTTTAGTGCTTGTAATTGAGTTGTTCAAAGCTTCTATTTCTTCCTGTTTCAGTCTTGGAAGATTGAACTTTTAAGAATCTGTCCATTTCTTTGAGGCTATCCATTTTATTGCCATACAGTTGTTCATAATAGTCTGTTATAATCTTTTGTATTTCTGCATTGTCTGTTGTAACCTCTCCTTTTTCATTTCTAATTTTGTTGATTTGATTCTTCTCTCTGTTTTACTTGATGAGTCTGGCTAAAGGCTTGTCAATTTTGTTTATCTTGTCAAAGAACCAGCTTTTAGTTTTATTAATCTGTACTATTGTTTATTTCATTTCTTTTTCATTTATTTCTGCTTGAATCTTAATGATTTATTTTCTTCTACTAATTTTTTTTGTTCTTCTTTTTCCACTTGTTTTATGTGTAAAGTTAGGTTGTCTATTCTGTTTTTCTTATTTCTTGAGGTAGGATAGTATTACTATAAACTTCCCTCTTAGAACTGCTTTTGCTGCATCCAATAGGTTTTGCATTGTTTTCATTGTCATTTGCTTGTGGAATTTTTCTGAATCCCTTTTGATTTCTTCAGTAAACTTTTAGTTACTTGGAAACGTGTTGTTTAGTCTCCGTGTGTGTTTCTTAGAGTTTTTTTTTCTTGTAATTGATATCTAGTTTCATAGCATTGTAGTAAGAGAAGATGCTTGATATGAGTTCAATCTTCTTAAATTTACTGAGGTTTGATTTGTGACCCAAAATGTGGTCTATCCTGGAGAATGTTGCATGTGCACTTGAGAAGAAGGTGTATTCTTCTGCATTTGGATGGAATGTCCTGAAGATATCAATGAGATCCATCTCACCTAATGTATCATTTAAGACATGTTTCCTTAGCAATTTCCTGTTTTGATTATCTGTCCATTGGTGTGAGTTGGGTGTTAAAGTTTCCTACTATTATTGTTTTACTGTCAATTTCTCCTTTTATGTCTTTTAGTATTGATGTGCTCCTATGCTGGATGCATAGGTATTTACAATTGTTATGTCTTTCTCTTGGATTGCTCACTTGATCATTATGTAGTGTCCTTCCTTATCTCTTGTAATCTTCTTTATTTTAAGGTCTAATTTTGCCTGATATGAAGATTGCTACTCCAGCTGTCTTTGGCTTCCCATTTGCATGGAATGTATTTTTCCGTTCTCTCACTTTCAGTCTATATGTGTCTTGAAGTCTGAAGTGAGTTTCTTATGGGTCTTGTTTTTGTATCCATTCAGCCAGTCTGTGTCTTT
Organism: Antilocapra americana; assembly: GCA_007570785.1. Taxonomy (NCBI): domain Eukaryota; kingdom Metazoa; phylum Chordata; class Mammalia; order Artiodactyla; family Antilocapridae; genus Antilocapra; species Antilocapra americana. The sequence continues at coordinate 36,169,654 of ML663009.1, forward strand.
TGGTTGGAGCATTTAATTCAGTTACATTTAAAGTATATATGTTCCTGTTGCCATTTTCTTAATTATTATTTTTTCTTCTCTTGTATTTCATGACTATATAAGACCCTTTAATGTTTGTTGTAAAGTTGAATTCTCTTAACTTTTGCTTGTCTGTTTAGTTCTCCATCAATTTTGAATGAGATCCTTGCTAGATACACTAATCTTGGTTGTCGACTTTTTCCTTTCAGTATTTTAAATATATCCTGCCATTCCCTTCTGGCCTGCAGAGTTTCTGCTGAAAGATGAGCTGTTAAGCATATGGGGTTTCCCTTGTATGTGACTTGTTGCTTCTCCCTTGCTGCTTTTAATATTCTTTCTTTGTGTTTAGTCTGTGTTAGTTTGATTAGTTGGAGAAGGAAATGGCAACCCACTTCAGTGTTCTTGCCTGGAGAATCCCGGAGACACGGGAGCCTGGTGGGCTGCCATCTATGGGGTCGCACAGATTTGGACACGACTGAAGCGACTGAGCAGCAGCAGCAGTTTGATTAGTATGTGCCTTGGTGTGTTTCTCCTTGGGTTTATCCTGTATGGGACTCTTTGTGCCTCTTGGACTTGATTGACTATTTCCTTTACCGTGTTGGGAAATTTTCAACTATAATCTCTTCGAAGATTATTTCTCTTCTTCTGGGACCCCTATAATTTGCATGTTGGTTCATTTGACATTGTCCCAGAGGTCTCTGAGACTATCCTCAGTTCTTTTCCTTCTTTTTACTTTATTCTGCTCTTCAGAAGTTATTTCCACCATTTTATCTTCCAGCTCACTGATTTGTTCTTCTGCTTCAGATATTCTGCTATTGATTCCTTCTAGAGTACTTTTAATTTCTGTAATTGTGTTGTTTGTTTGTGTGTTTATTCTTTAATTCTTCTAGGTCTTTGTTAATTGATTCTTGTATTTTCTCCATTTTATTTTCAAGGCTTTGGATCGTCTTTGCTATTGTTATTCTGAATTATTTTTCAAGTAGTTTGCCTAATTCCTCTTCACTATTTGGACTTCTGTGTTTCAAGTTTGTTCCTTCATTTGTGTAGTATTTCTCTGCCTCTTCGTTATTTTTTTTAAACTTATTGTGTTTGAGGTCTCCTTTTCCCAGGTTTTAAGGTTGAATACTTTCTTTTTTTTGGTTTCTGTCCTTCTAAGGTTGGTCCAGTGGTTTGTGTATGGTGAGATTTGTGCTTAGTTTTTGTTTGTTTGTTTGTTTTTCCTCTGATGGGAAATGCTGAGTGAGGTGATAATCCTTTCTGCTGATGATTGGATTTATATGTTAGTTTTATTTGTTGTTTAGATGAGGCATCCTGCACAGGGTGCTACTGGTGGTTGGGTGATGTTGGATCTTGTATTCAAGTGGTTTCCTTTGTGTGAGTTCTCACTATTTGATACTCCCTAGGGTTAGGTTAGTTCTCTGGTTGTCTATGGTCTTGGAGTCAGTGCTCCCACTCCAAAGGCTCAGGGCTTGATCTCTGGTCAGGAACAAAGATTCCACAATCTTTGGTTTGTTATAGCATTAAGTGAAATTAAAACAAATATCCAAAAATGAGAAACAAAAGATGAACCCCAGACAAATGACAGTTACAAACTCAGGCAAATAATAGCTAAAATAGTGAAATATACACATATACATATATATCCATGAGTAAAGCCAAAGCAGTCCAACAAAATTAAAGTACAATAGATTGACCCAGTGAACAAAGGAAATCAAAAGTATTTGCGAGAAAAGAACAAAACTAAGTAAAACACAAACTGGAAAACAAAACTAAAGCAAGGTGTGAAGTGGGGAATAAAGCAATGAAAACAAAATTAACAAATATTTTGAGAGGACCCGAAATAAAGGAAAGAAAGAATTGATATACAAAGTTAGATAAAGGCAGATGAAGAAGATTTATATACATTAAAGATTAACTGTAAGGGGAAAAGAACAGTAGGAAAGGAATTAATGTAGAAAGAAAATTAAAAAAAATTAAAATTATTAAAAAGGACAAAAAAAGAAAAAAGGAAAACTCAACAGAACTGCAAAAGCCCAACATAGAGGCAGAGGTCTATAACAACAATAAAAAATGTGACTGAGAAAAAAAAAGAAAAAAAAAAAGCTCAAAAGCTTAATTAAATTTCATAGTGCTAATAAAATTGACAACTATAACAGAGCAGGGGAAAAAAGGAAAAAAATAAAAGAAAAAAAATTCCAAAAGAATCTACAGAATAAGTCAAAACATGAGAATAATAAGTGTTTTTCTTGAGTCACTGCTGTCAGCGTCCTTTCCCTCACTGGGAGTCACAGTCCACCTCACCTCCCTAGGATGCCCTCCAACACAGCGCTGCTCTCTGGACCTGCTGTGGGAGCAGCTCAGATTCTAATCTGGTCCTACTCCTGTGTGTTCTTGCCTCTAATGTCCATAGCTGTCAGAACTAGTGCATTTTTTTTTTTTTTTTGTGGAAGCTCTCAATGACCTTTTATATATTCCATAGACACAGAATCTGCCTAGTTGATTGGATTTAATCTGCAGCTTATACAGCTGGTGGGAAGGTTTTAGGTCTTCTTCCTTAGCCACACTGCCCCTGGGTTTCTATTGTGGTTTTATTTCCACCTAAGCATTTGGGTTGTCCACCGGGGTTTGCTCCTGAGGCTGCCCTGGAGGACTTGGGTTTGCCCCAGTGAGGGCCAGGTGTGGAGGTTATGCAGCTTCTTGGGTTTCAGGGGTTCTGGCAGCACCAGGTACTGAGGGGAGTTGGCGGCTAGGGCAGTAGGAAATATAGTGCTCTAGAAGGGTAGGGCAACCAGTATTGGCCAATACCCTCCAGTATTCTTGCCTGGAGAACCCTCACTCCATGACAGAGAAGCCTGGCAGGCCACAGTCCACAGGGTCGCAAAGAGTCAGACACTACCAAAGTGACCCTGCATGCATATTCGCAAGACTTTTTTTGCCTGTGGCAGCTCTGCCCCAGTTAGAGTTGAGCCTGAAGGTGGCGCTGCTGATTGGTTTGTCGGGTCGCTGGTGGTCCCAAGTGTGTAGGGACATGGACTGCCTCTGCTGCAGGAGTTCTGGCCCTGTCAGAGTCTTTTTTTGAGCCTCTTGTAGCTGATGATAGGAAGTCCTCTCTGGCCAGTGTTTCTCTGTAGCTTTGCCATTCAGGCATGTAGAGGGCTCCTTTGCCTGGAGTCCTCTGTTGTTCCACATGTCACGTACCTAGAGGGACTGGGGTGCTATTCTGTAGATCATCATGTCAGGCACTTAAAGGGGCACCCTGGGTGGGGTCCTACTGTGTAGTTCAGTGCATCAGGCATTTGATGGGCTCTCTATTGTTCAGCTGCTGATGCTGGCATGTGGGGGGAGAGAGGCTGTGGAGATGGCTCCATCCCCTACACGTGACTCTGGACAGCCTGGCTTTCCTCCACAGGCATTTCCCACCACAGTCTCCTTCCTCACATCCCCTCAATCCGTCTCTCCGCAGTTAGCAGCCCTTGCCTTGGGATTGCTCTAACAAAACCTAAATGCCAGCTCCCAGCTGCTGTGCCTTCCAGGGGCCCTGCTTCCCTGTCTGGGGTGTGTATGGCTGTGGCAAGGACTGTCTGGTTCTCCTTCCATTTAGGCTGCCACAGATCAGCTGTTTCACTCTCAGCCTTGAATGTTTCTCCTCTGACTCAGACAATTGCCCCGATGTGGGGATTGGACCCCTGCTTCAGTTCCCCCACTCACCAAGGGCAGGTCCAGTCCTACTAACACTCCTGTTTTTCTCCCTAGTTCCTTGATCCTACTGAATTTTGCATGGGTCTATATATTCTTTTTCACTGGTCAGGTACTTCTGTCTACTCTCAGCTGGTGTTCTGCATGCACTTCTGTGTCTGAAGGTGTATTCTTGATGTATCCATGGAGAGAGATGTACTTCACATCCACCTACTCCTCAGCCATCTTGTCTACTATTTTATTTTTAATTTGAGTATAAAAACAGATAGTCAATGGGAATTTGCTATATGCCACAGGGAACCCAAAGCTGTGCTCTATGACAATCTACCCATTTCTTAGTGAACAAGGCTTTGAATTTCTGCCACCTCTTTGTCACAACAAAGACCACATATTTAAATAGGTTAGCCATGGTGCAGTGGCCAGATTTAGAGAAAATCCTTGCAAAGTTACACAGATAGATAGAAAGGATTTGAATTCTGCTACATTTTCTGGGAACCAAATTGCAGCAAAGCAGTATTTATTTCTTTAGATAGATTTATTTGTCTTCATGGAACTTGAATCCTATATCGCATTGTAATTATTTTATGATGCAGCTTGCCTGCTATTGCAGCGACTCAGTTATATTTATTCAACAGATATTTATTAAGAGTCTGCAATTTTATTCAAGTTGTAGCAGTTCCACAGAGTAACAGCTTGAGAAGGAGCGTGGTGAGCGTGTAAGGTTTCTGGATGTCAGCAAGTTGTCACTGTGGCACAAGGGGACAGTGCCAAGACCCTGGAGTTGGAGAGACCCCCTGTTCAGAGCCAAACTCGAGGCTGTACCTGCATGAAACCTTGGAATATTGCTTAACTTCTCTTTGTATGAATTTCCTCACGTATTTAATGGTGAGCTCCCTAGTCTACTCGTCAACAGCAGAGATGCTAAAATCAGACTGTGTACTTTTAACTTTTAACTTCAGGCATACGTCAGAGATATTGCGGGTTCACTTCAAGATGGCTGCAATAAAGTGAATATCGCAAAAACGTGAGTTGCAGAAATATTTTGGTTTCCCTGTGTATGTAAAAGTTATATTTATACTATACTATATTCTGTTACATGTGCAATAGCATTATGTTGAAAAAGTACATATTTGCATGCTCAGTTGAGTCTGATTTTTGCAGCCCATGGACTGTGTAGCCTGGCTAATCTACCAGGCTCTTCTATCCATGGGATTTCACAGGCAAGAATACTGGAGTGGTTTGCCGTTTCCTGCTCCAGGGAATCTTCCTGACCCAGGGATCAAACCAGTATCACTTGTGTCTCCAGTATTAGCAGGCCTATTCTGTAACTGAGCCACCAGGAAAGCCCCTCTAATCCCCCCAAAAACACATACCTTATTTTAAAAATACTTGAAAAAAACCATTTTGAGTTGAAAAATACTTTATTGCTAAAGAATGCCAAAATAATTACAATAATAGCATCAAAGATCACTTATCAAAGATCACCATCATACATATAATAATGAAGATGTTTGAAATTTCAAGAGAACTACTCGAGTGTGACATAGAGACATGAAGTGAGCAAATGCTGTCAGAAACATGGCACCAATAGACTTGATAAACAAAGAGCTGCACAAACCTTCAACTTGTATTAAAAGAAAAACAACATAGTATCTAGGAAATACAATAAAGCACAATAAAATGAGATATACCTGATTTGTGCAATATTAGTCAGGTGTCTTAACCATGCCAGGCTTCCAACTTGTCCACTAAAAATGTGATTGAACGTTATCATATATTTTCTTTTTTTTTCTTTTTTTTTTATTATTGTTTTTGCCATACATTGTCATGATATCACCATGGGTTTACATATGCTTCCCCTCCGTGTCCCCCCTCCCTCCTCCCTCCCCCCCGGGAAATCTCGCTGCACCAGTCCCGAGCATCAATCCTGGGCTGGCGATTGATTAGACACATGACAATTAACATGCTTCAATGCCCTTCTCCCATATCATCCCACCCTTACCCTCATCCACAAAGTCCACAAGTCTATTCTATACATCTGCGTTCCTTTTGTTGTCTCCCATGTTGGGTTCTCATTACTGTCTTTATATTTTAAAAACTCTTAGCATAATTTGTAGACCACAGTAGGTGGTCAGGGAATGATAGGAGTCATCATCACTATCATCATCAGATAGCTCATATTCCATCACTAACAGTATTTAATCAGTGGCTAACTGGCTACTTTTAGGGTGATATCCAGAATATCCCTTAAGAAAGTATTGGTTTGATTTAGATTTCCTCTTTTATGGTGCTGTGAATAATATTCCGATCGTAAAACTGTGGTTACTGGGCAGAAGATATTTTATTTTCTTCATTCTGATGTTCTGATATCTGGGGCCTCTCTGGAACTGGAAGACTTGCCCCACCTAGGTTTTGGCAGTTCCTAGAGATAGTAAAGCTGTTGCCTGTGAGTGTGTTTTCAAACGCAAACCAACCAATGCAAAGCGCACACCTGCAATGTAGCTCTCAGTATCCACCTGCTCTGGATCGCCACAGGATCAGCTACTAGATGCTAGGAACAACCTGCTGACGTTAGCCAGGGCTCCAAGTGTCAGCTGGCTTACCCTGTCTTGCTTGTTTCTTGTGGAAACCACAATAAATGCTCTTTCCCACAGTTTCTCCCTCTCCTCTTTTGACTGACCCATGTTTCCCTGCATGCGGTACCATGCCCTCTCTTCTTGGCAACTGTGAGTAATAAACTATCTTTCCAGTGATAATCATCTCCTGATCTGTTGCCCCTGCCACACCAAAGTAATAACAAAACCTATGAAAACACATATTTCTAAAATTAGGCTTTCTAGTTTCTTAAATCACAGCAAGTATAGGAATCACAAGTTGAAACTGGAGGAAAGTTACAGTCCCCTGTGTTGTTGTTATTCAATCGTTCAGTTGTGTCCAACTCTTTGCAACCCCTTTGCAGCATGCCAGGCTTCCCTGTCCTTCACCATCTCCCAGAGCTTTCTCAAACCATGTCTATTGAGTCGGTGATGCCATCCAACCATCTCATCCTCTGTTGTCCCCTTCTCCTCCTGCCTTCAATCTTTCCCAGCATCAGGCTCTTTTCCAATGAGTCAGCTCTTTACATCAGGTGGCGAAATTATTGGAGCTTCAGCTTCAGCATCAATCTGTAATGGTGGTACTATAAAGTGCCATTTCTTATATGTTAAATAAATGTCTTCCTGCCCAGTCATGTAAAGCAGGGGACAACCCCTGGGCCATGAACCTGTACCAGTCTGCGGCCCGTTAGGAACTGGGCCACACAGCAGGAAGTGAGCAGCAGGCAAGTGAGCAAATACAGCTTCATCTGTATTTAAAGCTGCTCCCCGTTGCTTGCATTACCACCAGAGCTCAGGAAAACAAGCTCAAGCCCCCTACTGATTATGCATTATGGTGAACTGTGTCCACTATATATCACAACATAATAATAATAGAAGTAAAGTACACAATAAATGTAATGCGTTTGAATCACCCCAAAACCAATCCCCCATCCCAGCAGTGGAAAAGTTGTCTTCCCCATAACTGCTCCCTGGTGCCAAAGATGTTAGGGACTGCTGATGGAAAGAATGTATGTGTGCATGCTGAGTCACTTCAGTCATGTCCAGCTCTTTGCAACCCCATGGACTATTGCCTTCCAGGCTCCTCTGTCCATGGGATTCTCCAGTCAAGAATACTCTAGTGGGTTTCCATGCCCTCCTCCAGGGAATCTTCCCAACCCAGGGTTTGAACCCACATCACTTACATCTCCTGCATCGGTGGTGATCGGAGGGGTCTTTACCACTAGTGCCACCTAGGAAGGCCCAAAGAATATATAAGCAGAACCAAACTTCAACTGAATTGAGAACAAAGTAAGATGTGCTTCTGCCTGGTTTGCTTTACCTTTTTTTTTTTTTTTTTTTGCACTTTTATCCCTTTTCTGTTGCCTCCAAGCTCACATTTTGAACCTTTTGTGTGTTCTGACCTTGGCTAAACAGAACCTCATTCCCATTTTGCTATCACTAAATGACAATAATGATGCCAACAACAACACAATGGCAATACAAAAAAATAATAAAAAAAACAATATGAGACTCACTTTTTAATAAGTCTTTTATGTTTGCTATTTGGAACCCTGCAACAAACACTGAAATATTGGCTTTTTGTTAGCTCCTTGTTTCAGGTGAACACACACTTTTATGGAGGTCACATAACTTCTGCCAAATCACAAAACCAGAAACTTACAGAACCTGGATTCCAATGTGCACTGTATACATCATTATTTTATCTTTCTTACAGTGTTTGCTACAGCCTTTATATGAATAAAATCTTTTAGTAGTAAAGAGGACAAGGATGTAGCTATTGTCTGGACGTCATGTCATTTTGTGCCATCAACTCAATGATTTTCCTCCATGGAGAATTCACTAATTCCTCCCTCTCACTTTGAAACCGTAGAGCTTATATTTCATATTATACTTACAACAGTCACAATTGTCTTAGAGATAGGTGTATAGAATTATTAGTTCAACTATATGTGACCTCCGCAGAAGTAGCAGCTATCCCTTATCTTTGTACTCATCACAGCACTTGGCCCAGGGCTTTGAGACTAAAGTGTACAACGAATATTTGTTGAATGTTTTGACTTGAGAATCGAATGCATTAATGCCTGTTCAATCTGTTTGTAAGGTGCCACCCATATGAAAGCTAATCTGATTATTTGAATCATATACTTTGTAGAGAAGAAAAAGGGATAGAGTGGTGGAATGGGGGGCCCATTCCAGAGGTTTTCAAGTCTTTTTTAGAGTAAAGTCATCAAAAGATGAATAGTGGAATTTCAATTTAAAGTGGAATTTTGTTAGTCACCCATAGTGCTGACTTTACTGTTTCCGCTGAAAAATTTAAGAAGTTAAAGAAAAAAGATAAAATCCTCTAGCAATATGGAAAGCAAAGAATTATAGGAAAAAAAAAACCTGCCAAAATCTGCGGAAAAGTTATTCTAAGAGGATAATTGTCCTTCTATAAGTTAGTTGGATTCAGTTCAGTTACAAATAAGAGATTCACAGTGCCTGAAACATAAGGGCATTTATGGTTTAAGAAATAGCCTTAAGTCAGGTATTCTCTGCATGCTTCCATTACCCAACATCAACATCAAGAAGTCAGGATCTTTCATTTATTCCTAGTGCCATCCTCAATGTGTTGGTATTTTGTCCTCAGGTTTTCATCTCATTGTACCAGGATTGCTGCCAGAGCTCCAGATATTTCATCCCAAAACAACATTATCTCAAGCAGGAAGGAAGGGGAAAGGGACCAAAAACAAAAACAAAAACAAAAAAACAAACCGAAAAACTATTTCCTTACAAGGTTCGCTTTATTATGAAAGGGAAACCTCCCCCTCCCCCTCCACCCCAAGCCTTCAGTAGACTTTACATCATTGCCTGGAACTGTGTCACATGATCATCCCCTCAGTTCAGTTCAGTTCAGTTCAGTTCAGTTCAGTTCTTCAGTCGTGTCCAACTCTTTGTGATCCCATGGACTGCAGCATGCCAGATTTCCCTGTCCATCACCAACTCCTGGAGTTTACTAAAACTCATGTTCATTGAGTCGGTGATGCCATCCAACCATCTCATCCTCTGTTGCCCCCCTTTTCTCCTGCCTTCGATCTTTTCCAGCATGAGGGTCTTTTCCAGTGAGTCAATTCTTTGCATCAGGTGGCCAAAGTATTGGAGTTTCAGCTTCAGCATCAGTCCCTCCAGTGAATATTCAGGATTGATTTCCTTTAGGATGGACTGGTTTGATCTCCTTGCAGTCCAAAGGATTCTCAAGCGTCTTCTCCAACACCACAGTTCAAAAGCATGAATTCTTTTGATCACCCTCTATCTTACTTACTTTCAAAGGTAATACATTGGTGGTGACCAATAATTGGTCTATATATAAACACATTGTCACACACACAAGCACCTAATCAAGGTTCTTTTAGCAAAGAAGAATGGGAAAATGTCTATTGTACCAGCAACCAACAGTGTTAATCATAAAACTGGACTGAGAAAAAATTTTACCTGTTATGTGCTTTGCCTCATAGAACACAGAAGCCCTACCTATCTGGATGAATGTTAGAAGATACTTCTTCCTCACCTGGATATCTGGACAGAAATCCTGGATTAGTGCCCACAAGAAAACTAAGTAGTTGTCCTTTTATTCTCTTCTTAAGATTGTTGGTTCTCTGATTCACCTATACTTTTGAATTCCCATGCACAATTTTCTACTTAAAAAAAAAAAGACTACAACTTTAAGAATATGAAGCATGAGGTAGGAGAAACTTACAATAATCACTTATATTCTTGCAAGTATAGTGTCCATAGATAAAAGATTGCATTTGGGAATGTGAATTGATTAGAAACAGAACATTCTGGAGATTATAGCCTTTCATGAGCTATATTGCTTCAGAGTATTAAAGTATCAAACTGTGGGGATGTCTGAAATTCTCCCTTCTGTTTATTAAAACAGGTACTATGGATGAAGGCATGTGCCATCCTGGAAATTGAATATATTTGGGATGTATAATATGTCCAGTATTAATATTTGAGAAGGCAGTTTAAGCAAATAAAACATAAATTAACAGGGAACCAATGCAGTGACATCTACATATCTTCTCTATAGTTAACGATTTCTTCTCATTTGAGTAAGACAAGAGAAAAAGAAGTAACATGTGGGGCTTACATGTAAATATCACAAAGCGAAGGCAAAATCATACTGAAATTTGGAGTATATATTTTAAATGATCTACTTCAGGTAGCAAATTAATAATTTAAAAATGCTTGCTCTCCAGTATATAGTATTTGACATATAGTAGTCTCAAGACTACTATTGTCTCAAGTAGTTGAGACAATAAAATGAGATGCAAGTAAAAATGGATAATCTAAGGAAGCCTTCAAGGAAACATTTTAATATCATCTCTGTGGGCAAAACTTGGCCCTCCTGAGTTTTGCCTCCTCACATTTCCTAACATTAGGAAGCATATTTCTTGTGCTATACCTGTTGCTACAAAGTTTAGATGAAATTTCTTCATTTGTTTGATCATAATACTGTTATAAACAATATTTGGTTAAGCAGCTAAATTTTTAAAAATGGGATACTATGAGAGGAGAATTTAAGTAAAAATCATTAGTAAATAAATGTTAATTTATGCTTACTGTCGTAAAATATCTGGTGGCAGTAATCTAGTGGCATTAAAAAAATCTCATAAAATTTTTAGTGGCTTAAAATGAAAAAGTTTTCTTTCTTACTCATGGCACAGTTTCCATCTTAGAAGAGGGGGCTTTTCTGTGTGTGATCTGCATTCCAGGTTCTAGGTTTTCAGAACAGTCAATATTTCCTCATGGAAGAGGAAAAAAAGACCTTTGCATGGTCATGCCCTTGGCTTTTAAAAATTCTGGCCCATAAGTGATTTGTGTTACTTTTATTCACAACTCAATTTGTAGATCAAATAAACTCAGCCATCCAGAAAGAAGCCAAGAAGGAGTAAAATCCTACTTTGATTGAAAGAGATGGGGCTGGAAACTATAGTGAACATCACTGAAAACAATCACATTCTACCTATCTGATCACAAATATTTAGCTATTCTTTCCTACAGGCAACATATACTATCTTTCTCCCATGGGAGAAAATTGAAAAAGTTTTATTCAGAGCGCCACTCCTGCTGCTTGGAATGGAGCCTTGTCCCTGTGGAGCTGGAACTCCTGGCTCAGCGTCTCTTTCTTTGCAGTCTCTGAGCTGCTGTTGTCCCAGGGGAGGACCCTGCTCACCATGAGCACTTCCCAGATCATCTATAGACATGATGCTCCTAATGTAATCTTCTCATGAAGTCTCTTAATAGTGTGTGGACTCCTATACGGCTAGTTAGCATCACGACTTTGGTTGAACTGAGTCTGAGATTTGCCATTGTTTTGGCTTCCAGACAATGCCTGAGCGAGTGGACATAGATGGGATGTGGGTCTCCTCAGGACATACTGGAACTTCAGCTTCTGGACAAAATTGAGCCTTGTCTGTGTAGACAGGGGTCCAGTATCTTCAGGACCTGCTGGGAGGCACCACTGTGGGCGTAAAAGGTGAAGAAAAAGTGAGGAGAAGTGTCCTATATATGACTGAGTGCTGAGGGGTCTAATTTCAGAGGAGCCAGAAGAGGAACAGCTTGACATGGAAAACTGTGGATTTTAGGTAGCTTTGTGTGTGGTGTAGACAGTTCCCAGTGTCTTTCTTTGGTGTGTGGTATCTCATTTCTTTGGCATCATTTACTGAGAGTCCTTTCCCTGGTGTATGTCCCGGGCAGCTTGTCATAAATTAGCTGATCACACAGACGTGGGTTTATTTCTGCATTTTCTGGTCTGTTCGTCTTCTGCATGTGCCAGTTTTTGTACCAGTTCTATACCTTTTTGGTTCCTGTAACTTAGATACATAGTTTGAAGTCAGAGAGTGAGTTGACTCTAGCTGTGCTTTCCTTTTCTAGGGTTGCTCTGGCTCTTTGGGGTCCTTTTTGATTCCACACAAACAATAGGATTCTTTGTTCTGTTTCTCTGAAAAATGCCACTTTAATTGTGTTAGAGATTGAACTGCATGTGTGCACTGCTTACGCTGAATGAACATTTAACAATATCCTTCCAATGCAGGATTACAAAATTTTTTTTCTAGCTACAGTTTTCTTCTTCAGCTTCTTTATTAGTGTCTTATCGATTTCATTGTGTAGGTCACTGGTTCAGTTTATACCTAGGTGTAGGGAGAGAGCAAATTAGCCAAGATGGGGTTCAGGCTCTCTGGCCCCACATTTTGTAAATAACGAGCATGTAACAGCTGAGGTCATTTACAGCTCTGCATTTGCACATCATGAAGTACTTGCTTGGTCACCGGCTGCTTTGTGTGGTACACCAGTGTGCGCTCCAAAGGAAAGCACCAGCCAGGAGAGAGTACTGTTATGACCACCGTGCCAGCCGGGAGAGGGGTTGTGTTAGCTTATGCTGTGGCTGCATGGCTGCAGCGTCAACCAGGAGAGAATAAACGTGTCTGCAGTTCCCGTGGCTCCCTGAGTCTCCTTACAGCCTCTCGGCTGCCTGCCCTGGGTTCAGCGAACAGTGAGAACAGTGAGAGATACAGCGAGGCAACTGGCGCCAGGAACAGGATGAAGAGCAATGTAACTGGTGTAGTCAGCAGGATACCCAGCGGGTAGAGGAGCCTGAGGCTCCACTGGATGGAGGAAGCCAGTGACCACTGTGTGGCATGTGGTACCATGTGGCCGCGATCCTCTGGGCGTGGGCTCTGGTGGAAGACTGGGAATTGCTGGAAGGGTCATCAGAGAGCCTTGAGAAGACGTTACAAATGTTGAGTCCCCTTTTGCCAAACAAGGTGGTACAGACTGCCGCTGGCACTACGGCATGGATTTTCCTGACTGCTCTGAAGGTTAATATGGATAGTGCTCCCCTGATGCCACACTGGAGCACAACCTGCAGAGAGGCTTGGAAGAACTAGAGCGATGTATACTGGCATTCGAGCAAGAACCCCTTAGCCCTGAAGAACCCAGCATCTCTGACAGTGAGGTGGTAAGTGACAGCGATGATGAACCTTGTGAGACTAAGGATGTTGATGATGAGCGTTGTGAGACTGCAGGTCCCCACTTGACAGTGAGGCATGTTGTACAGCAGAAAGTGAAGCATGAGCAGCCTGTTGCAAATGGGGGCATCCTCAAGCGCCCCGGTGTGACTGAGTTCACGACATTTTGAACACATAGTCAGGTGGAGCTGGTTGACTTGGTAAGCAGTTTCGGCAAACGGCAGGGGAAACCTTGGCAGCTTCGCTTTTGCGACTCTGGGACACAAGGGTGGGCCTGGCACCCCTGGTGGGGGTTTGTGGGTCCTTGCTGAGAGAAATAGAGGGATGGCATGTGAGACGCTGTTTTGAACGTGTGAGGACCCCAGAGGGGGCCTGAGCTGAAGGGGGCCCATCCGGGTTATGCGGATGCAAATGTGGGCTGATTTGTGTGGAAGTATACTGTAAAGGCTGCGTCCTGTGATGTAGATTCAGGTTGTGTCTGTAGATTTAGTGGAACAGTGAACTGTGAAGGCTGTGTCCTGTGATGTGCTACTAACCTCTGATTCTCTTGCAGATTTATAACAGTGTGAAAGCATTTGCAATCTTGTGGGTGGGCTGTGAATGCCACAAAAATCCCCTCTTTGAAGGGGTGGCCCCACACCTGGGGGGGGTGGGGGGTGGCTTTTGCAGGTCCTTAATAAAAAAGCCTGCACGAGTGGAGTTGCCCCTGCAGAGGCTTTCCTGCAACCTCACAAGGGCAGACAGTGGACTGGACTTGGCCATGGAAGATAAAGGCACTCCCCATGCAGGGGGTGGCTCTTCTAGCCCCAGGAGGGCAAGGACTGCAACAAGAGTTCCAGGCGATAGGTGGTGTTGGGTTTTTGGTATGTACTGGGGATGTAACTGTTTGTGTTTGTAGCTACTGCTATTGTAAGATGCAAATCCAAGGGTTATTGCTGCTTGCCAAGGGAATATTGCAGAAGATGGACTGCGCATAGAATGTGAGCTGAGAGACACTGAAGGGGCAGAGTGTGGGGAGAGAGCAAATTAGCCAAGATGGGGTGTTCAGGCTCTCTAGCCCCATGTTTTGTGGATAATGACTATGTATCAGATGAGATAATTAATAGTACTGCATAAGCACATCACGAGGTACTCGCTTTGTCACGGGCTACTTTGTGTGGTACACCTGTGTGAGCTGCACCTAAGCAAAGCGCCACCAGGAGAGAGGCTGTGTTAGGTTATGCTATGACTATTGCTATAGCTACAGCGTCAACCAGGAGAGAGTAAATGTGTCTGCAGTTTCTGTGGCTCCTTGAGTCTCCTTCCAGCCTCTTAACTTGTGTCTTGCCTACTCTGGGTTCAGCGAACAGTGAGGACAGTGAGATATAGCGGGACAACTGGTGATACAAACAAGATGAAGGGCAATGCACTAGGTATTTTATTCGTTTTGATGCAATTGTAAATGGAATTATTTCCTAAATTTTTCTTTCTGATACTTCTACTTCTTTATTAGTGTATAGCAACTCAACTGCTTTCTGTGTATTGCTTTTGTATTATGCAGCTTTCCTAAATTCATGTATTACTTGTACTGTATGGTGGTTTGATGTAGGAAATTGTAATTCAAAAATCCCATTGCTTCTACCATATCTCAAGTCATTCACAACACAGATGACATAGTGACTACTAATATCATCTTCCTGTGTTACCTCTTAATAATATATGAATTCCTACAAGTGCTATCAGCTTAACCATTTTGAGTAAACTGGATCTGAATAGGACTTGGCCCCTGTAATGAAGCTTGATGTCTTATTTTACTTTTCTGGCATGGTACTGACATGTTTGTTTTGAAAAGCTATTTACTTTCTGAACATACAGAGAACTTGCAGGAGCAGTACAATGTACTCTTATCTGTAAGTTCAGAGTCCTCTATCCTTATTGATTTATGACACATGCCAATTTAAAGGACAACTTCCATTATATTTTACCACCAAAAGGAATACTCTCCCAGAGAACACCCACTTAACCCACAAATGAGAAATCATTGTGATTTTCACCTTCTATAATAACTTCCACAGGCCCACTTCCACTTTCACCATCTGCCCCAAAGCATGAAAATATCTTTTCCATTCTCACCCAGTTTTGTTTTTCTTGAAGTGTTCTTCAGACTTTCCCTCATTTTCACAACCTGATGGAATTAAAACACATAAGATGAGTATGATCGGGGTGAACTTTCTGTATGGCTTCTTTAAATTAGGATGTTTTCAGCATTCATGTATAACATGTATCAGTACTTCATTCATGTTTTTCATGATGAGTAAATCTATTGTTCATGCTTGTTTGCTCAGTTGTGCCCAACTCTTTGAGACTCTGTCAACTGTAGTCCACCAGGCTCTTCTGTCCATGGGATTCTCCAGACAAGAATACTGGAGGGGGATGCCATTTCCTTCTCCAGGGGATCTTCCTGACCCAGGGATCGAACCTGAGTCTCCTGCATCTCCTGCATTGGCAGGTGGATTCTTTACCTCTAGCACCAGCTGGGAAACCATTTTAAGTGCATAGTTCTATGACATTAACTACATTTACATTATTGCACAAATATTTTTACTATCCACCTCTCATACCTTTTCATTTTTTCCAAGTGAAACAGCATCCATTAAACACTACTCTCTTCAACCCTTGTTAACCACATTTTACCTTATGTCTCTAAATCTCACCTCTCTGGATACTTCATAAAAATGCAATAATATAATTGTCCTTTTGTGACCAGGTTAATTCACCTAGCATGATGACTTTAGGGCTCATACACGTTGTGGCATTGTCTGAATTTCCTTAGTTCTTGAGGCTAAATAATATCCCTTTGTGTATATATCACATTTTGTTTATAGATTCATCCATCCATGGACACTTGGGTTGCGTTCACAGTTTGGCTGGTTTGAGTAATGCTGCTATGAATACAGGTATACAAATATATGTTTCAATTTCTACTTTCAAAACTTGAATATATGTGCTGAAGTGGAATTAACAGATCATTCATTAATTTTTGTTTAAGTTTTTGACAAACTATCATACTGTTTTCTAGGGCAGATGCACCATTTTACTCCATTTATGTATATGGCAGAATGATATGGAACTTTATAGATCTATCCATCTTTTGCTAATCCATTCATTCACTGATGGATAGTCCAATTGTTCCTATTATTGGGCCATTGTCAACAATGCTGTTGTAAATATTTGCGTACAAATTTTTATTGAACACCTGATTTCAATTCTTTGTGACATATGTCTAGGAATGGCATTCTTGAACCAAACTGTAATTGTATTTTTTCTTTTTAAGGAAATGCCAAACTACTGTACATAATGTCTGCACCAATTTGCATTTCCATAAACAATGTGTTAAAGGTTCTAATTTGGCTACATATTATTGCCAGCATTTTTATTTGTTTGTTCTTGGTTATAATAATTTATTGCATGTGAAAAAAAATCGTATCCAGTCCTAACAACCAGCTGTAAAATAATATAACATCCAGTTATTGTCTAGGATTTTCTGATGATTTATGGTGATTTCTATATTGTGGAAATTAGAGGAAGGCCATAGTGATTTCATTAGGTCCAGATGTGGTGCCTCTTAATCCATATATCTCTGAGCTAAAAAGATTAGCTATGTGTTTTTCAAACCAAATATACAGTGGTTGAGCAGGACAAGCAGAATAAACATTCTTGTTTGGTAATAGAAAGGAAGCCTCACAGAAGTCATTGGTTCATAGCAATTCTAAGCGTCATTATCAGGGAGAATTTGCAAAGGCTTTCTACCCTATTTGCTTCAGTCCTGATTCTGGTTCCAAGGAGGGGTCCTCAGTCCATGGTTCTCTAGGCTTTAGCTTTAATGTCTTTGGGGCTCTTCCTTTTTCATTATTCTCTTTAATTCTACCTAAAACTGGGGATTAGAGGATATGCCTTCCCTTTGGTTGATCTGTTTTTCAGTCTGCTTCCTTTTCACAGGACAAGTCAAAGAACCATACTTCAGAATTCAAGAATTTCTCCTCCCCTTTCCCCACCAACTCTCTATTTCCTTACTCTTCTTTCACAGGCTCCAGATTTATGTACTTACAGATATTTTTAAAATGTAGGCTTCTTATTTGTGATTCTAGTCCCCTCCATTTGCCAGTAGGCATACTCTATCTATCTATCTGAGAGAGAACTACACTTCAGGTTTGTTTTTCTTTGAATAATTTCGACAAACTGAAAGGATTTACACTGTTCCTTGTTAATCCATTCAGAGATTTTTAACAATGAGTCTAAGGACATACCTTTGATTAATTCTTGCTGTTAGATTAAGTTTTAATTTTTCCTACTTGGAATTGAGAAGCACTTACCTCTTCCAGTTCAAGGAGTCTCTGAATATAAATTTCCAGTCTCTGTTATTTCTGCTTACAAATGGAACAGTTTTCTTTCTTTTTTTTTTCTGAGCCTACTTTTTCTCTTAGTACTTTGCAAGGTACAACAAACAGCAACTGGGACACATTGCTAACCTCCGAGGAGAAATGCAAGGTCGTTAGATGTGGAGTCTGTCTTATAAATTATAGCATTCAGTGTTGTGGTGGTAAATGTTTAATAGCCAGCTCTTCACACACACACAAAAAAAGCCATGATTTGTAGCGCTTCTCAATTTCAGTGGTATAAATTCTCACACTATGGCAGATTTAAGTTAGCAACATGCATTACAGAACCTGAAGTTGGGAAGAGATACTTACAATTATCTCTTGGATGCTTTCTTGGACACAGCCAGCTCTAGCACACTACTGATTGGAGGGGATTGTTTTACCAAATATCTCATAATTGCTTCACATGGAGTGTCATCCTTCCAGTGTCTCTCACAACATGCTGCCTGGCCCAAATCTAATGCCATTAACTTTAGATTATTTTTAAGGACAGCTCTTATATTCTAGGTACCAACTTCTCTACTGGTTAGAATAGGTTGCAGTAGCAGATACAGGCAAAATCTCCGTGGCTTAAAAAATTAAAAAAGTTTATTTCTCACTCATACTACCATGCCCATTCCGGTGTTCCTGGGACCAAAACCCAGATTCTACCACCTGAAACACTGCAAATCAACCTGATGGCGGTGGGGGTGGGGAGAATTGTGGAGGGTGTGAACTGGCAGCTAAGTGAATGTACTGGGTGCACTTCTGTTCACAACTCATTGACCAGGAGTAGTGACAAAACCAAGAGAGGAAAGAAAGGAGAAATCGAGTGTGAACCTACAAAGTACCAGAACAGAAACTAATTTGTGGTCAATGCTAGTGGCTATCACAACTCTATAACAGAGAAAGTGCCTCCAGCCATACAGCTTACACAATTTTGAAGCAACTTGAACAGTGTTTTCTTATTTTTCTTTATTTTATATAGATTTTAATCAGTAAAGACTAAGAAAATACAAAATGGTAGTAATTATAGTTGCTCTTCATATAATGATTCAACAAAAATTTTTGATTACTCCTCTGATAACTTTGCCAGAGATCAGTACATATAGTATGATGTCTAACAGATAAACACACACACATCAAATATCATAAGGAAATAATAAGAAGATTGCTATCATTTAAATCTCTGAATGACTGGTTTCTAAGTTTTTAAAAATTTTTTCAAATTTCATATTTTGTAGCTGTAGACATGTACTTCCTTTATCATGAGAAAAATTTAGATATTAAAAACAGTAATTTTTCATAATATATTTTCATACAGCTATGTAAAAATATAATCACATAGATGAGAAATCTAAAAGAAGTGTATTAAAATATTCTGCATTTGTTCTGAGTGATAGAATTAGATGTTTTTTAAAAAAATATTTTTTATTTTTTTCAGATTTCCTCTAATGATTGTCATTATAATTTAAAAATGTTATTATATTGTTATTATTATTACATTCTCTCTATACTCACAGCTTACTCTCAAAAAATTGAGTTTTTACCATAAATGGATGCTGAATTTTGTCACATGCTTTTCTAGCATCTATGGAGATGATTGTATAATTTTCATTCCTTTGTGTTTTTGATGTGGTGTATCACAAGATTGATTTGTGGATGTTGAACCATCTTTGCATTCCTGGAATAAATCCCACTTAATCATGGTATATGATCTTTTTAATGTATTGTTACATTTGGCTTGTTAATATTTTGTTGAGGATTTTCAAATTATTTTCTTCATGGATATTGGCCTTTTATATTCTTTTCTTGGGTTATCCTTGTCTGGTTTTGGTATCAGGGTAATGCCAATCTTGTAAAATGAGTTTGGGAGAGTTTGAGAAGAACTGATTTTAATTCTTTGAATATTTGGTAGAATTCACCAGTGAGGCTATCTGGCTCTGAGCTGTTGTTTATTGGGAGGTTTTTGATTACAAATTTAATCTTCTTACTAGTAATTGATTGCTCAGATCTTCTTTTCCTTCATTATACAGTCTTGAGAGTTTTTATAGTTCTAGGAGTTTATCCATTTCTTCTAAGTTGTCCAACTCTGAATGTATCATTGACTATAGTTAGTTTTTTAGAATCCTCTTTATTTCTGTGGTATCCATTGTGATATCTCAACTACTTTCCTGGTTTATTTATTTGAGTCCTCCTTCTTTTTCTGTGTATGTAAGTCTAGGATTCCTTGCTGGCTCAGCTGGTAAAGAATCTGCCTGCAATGCAGGAGACCCTGGTCGATTCCTGGGTTGGGAAGATCCGCTGGAGGAAGATAGGCCACTCGCTCCATTATTCCTGGGCTCCCCTGATAGCTCAGCTGGCAAAGAATCTGCCTGCAATGCAGGAGACCTGGGTTCAATCCCTGGGTTTTCAGAATCCACCTGCATTGTGGGAGACCTGGGTTTGATCCCTGGGTTGGGAAGATCCCCTGGAGAAGGGAACGGCTACCCACTCTAATATTCTGGTATTCTGGCCTGGAGAATTCTATGGTCTGTAGAGTCCATGGAGTCACAAAGAATTGAATATGACTGTGTGACTTTCACTAGCTTCCCAGGTGGTGCAGTGGTAAAGAATCAGCCTGCAATGCAGGAGACACAAGAGACGCCAGTTTGGTCCCAGGTCAGGAAGATCCCCTGGAATAGGAAATGGCAACTCACTCCAGTATTCTCGCCTGGAAAATTGCATGGACAGAGGAGCCAGGCGGGCTGCAGCCCACAGGGTTGCAAAGAGTCAGACACGACTGAGCATGCACATTAGCTCAAAATTTGTCAATTTTATCTTTTCAAAGAACCGTCTGTTAGTTTTATCAGTCTTCTCAACTTTCTTTATTGTCTCTATTTTATTTATTTTGGCTTTGATATGTGTTATTTCCTTGGCTGAGTTCCACTGACTTGTCTTTGAATTCACTGATTGTTTCTTCTACTTCATCTATTCTGGTTTTGAACAACTCTAGTGTATTATTCAGTTCAGTTATTGTATTCTTCAACTCTGTGACTTCTATTTGGTACTTTCTTATATTTTCTATCTCTTTGTTGAAACTCTCACTGAGTTCATTTATTCTTTTCCCAAGTTTGGCTAGCATGTTTATTACCATTACTTTCAACTTTTCATCTGGTAAACTACTTATCTCCATTTTGTTAGGGTTATTATTATTATTATTTTTTTGAGGTTTCATTATATCCTTTCATTTGGAACATATTCCTGTCATTTTGCTTGATTCTCTGTATTGGTTTATATAAAACAGATGGAACAACCACCTCTCTCAGTCTTGAAAACTGGCTTTGTGTAGATGAAACTTGTTATCGAATTCTGCCCTAGATCTTGGTAGTCTCTCAATCCTTCATGATTCCCCAAGCAATTTATTATAGGCTTAATAGTTCCTAGTGGTTAAGTGTTCTAGAACTGTCAGTGTCCCAAAGGGAAGGATCTCAGCACCTAGATTCAGGCTGATTGGAAGCCAGACCTTTTGACCAAGGCTATTTTTTCTTTAAAGACTTTTTTTTCTTTTGGATATGGACCATTTTAAAAATCTTTATTGAATTGCTACAGTATTGGTTCCGTTTCAAGCTTTGGTTTTCTGGCCAAGAGGCATGTGGGGTCTTAGTTCCCTGACCAGGGATCAAACCCACCCTGTACATTGAAAGCCCTAACCACTGGACTGCCAGAGAAGTCCCCAAAGCTTTTCAAGTATGAAAATATATGTAGTCTCTGGAGCTTCAAGAGAAGCCCTGCTGGTCACTCAGGCTAGGCTAATAGAGATGTCCTTTGGATGGTAGTCCCAAAAATGGGGCTCCAGATGAATAACTAAGCTCTTTTCTGGGAGATTCTGGTGAGTTGGGGTGAGGCAGAGGGTGAGTGAAAGATGGCATCCACCAGCCTGTGTTCCCTGAGAGCAGCTCCATAGGTCCTTAGTTATGAGCCAAACCTGAAGCATGACCCTCAAGCTAAAGCTCCAGGACAAGCAACTAGGCCTCTTTCATAGAAAGAGTAAATGTGTGTTTCAGTCACTGTGCTGTGTACTAGGGGTGGTAGCCTACCAATAATGGTCTCTGTGATTATTACTGTCCTGTGGGACCCAGGAATGCAAGCTTCCATGGCCACCAGAGCCAGGGATTGAGGCATGTCCCCTCGGCAGTAGTCACAAAAATCAGAGCACCAGACATTAAAAGGCAGAGCAACAGAAATATATAAAAGCTCCCCTCTGGGAGATTTTGGCTTTCTCTTGAACAGCAGCAGGAGAGATTGCACATAACTCCTGCCTTCTGAGATCTCTAGAAGGGATTACAGCCAGTTCTTAGATGTGTGTTTGATTGGAAGCCTGCCCTCCAGGCTGCGGCTAGGATGATTAACTAGCAGCCTTCTTTCACAGAAAGGCTGAGCTCTTGTATCTGTTGCTTCTTGCTGTGCCCTGGGTGTGTGCATGCGTGTATGTTAAGTTGCTTCAGTTGTTCCAAACTCTTTATGACCCTATGGACTGTAGCCCGCCAGGCTTCTCTGTCCTTGGGATTCTCCACCCAACTGGAGTGGTTTGCCATTTCCTTCTCTAGGGGATCTTCCCAACCCAGGGATCAAACCCACGTGTGGCTTCTTTACCACTGGCACTACCTGGGAAGCCCATGCCCTTGGGTTGGTAGATATTTAAGAGCTCTTTTTCTGTTGGTTGCAGTCCTGGGGAATGATGAGCATAAGCCTCATTGGCCACCAGAGCTAGACCATGTACCCTGATGGCAGCTGCAAACATGGGGGTGCCAGACAAGGGTACAAGCTCCTTTTTTGGGGGACACCAGTGAGGCAGAGGTAGAGCAAAAACATTGTGTCCCCTGGCCTCTGTTCCCTGAAAGCAAGTCCATAAGCCACTAGAAGCACGTCAGACAGAGCCTGCCCTTCAGGGCAAAGGTGCTGCACCAGCAAATAGGCCTCTTTCATGGAAAACCTGAGTATATGTTTCAGTCTACTGTCTGTGCAGTGCCTTGGTGGTGAGAGTCTGCAAAAACTGTCTCTACAATTGCTACAGTCCCATGAGACCCAGGAATGCAGTCTCCCCTGGTCTCCAGAGCCAGGCAATCAAAGGGCATCCCCTGGGTGGCAGTCACAAAATTCAGGCATCAAATGTATATAAAACCTGCCTTTTAGAAGATAGTGCTTTGGAGTCTGGAAGAAGGGAAGCACAACGTGGCCTGCTGGCTGTAGAAAGGAGGGGAAAGTGTAGAGATCATATCCACAGGGAAAATAAAAAATAAGAGAAAAATAAAAGCCCTGGAATTAAAAAAAAAATTATAGATGATGCCAGCTAGCTGGAGCCAGGCAGATAGAGAATGTGAAAGCAGCGCCTGCCGTCTTAATCCCCAGAGAGGGTTCCGGCAAACTCCTAGATGTGCACATTAAATTAGATGCCTGCCCCTCAGGGGAGCTTCCCTTGTAGTTCAGTTGGTAAAAGGCCTGTAATGAAGGAGACTGGGGCTCTATTCCTGGATCAGGAAGATCCCTTGGAGAAGGAAATGGTAACTCACTCCAGTATTCTTGCCTGGAGAATCTCATGGACAGAGGAGCCTGGCAGGCGACAGTCCATGGGGTCGCAAGAATCGGACATGACTTAGGATTAAACCACCACCACCACCACTGTCCCTCAGGACCAGTGCTTTGGTATTAGCAAATGAGCTTCTTTCACTTTATTTCTGGGTGTGATCTGTGGCCTCTGACCTGAGACCTTTAAGAGTTGTTTCTCAGAGCAAACAGTCCTATGGATCTTGTGTTTGAGAGCCCTGTTGGCTTTCAAAGCTAGATGTTTTGGAAGCTTGTCTTTTAAGAGCAGGTCTTATACGTTGAGGTGCCTGATGTGAGGTTCAAATGCTTTGCTTCTCAGGGAGAAACTTCCAGGTTTTGAGTTCTCTCCAACTATGGGTCACCATGATGGAGGTGAAAAGTGAAAGTGTTAGTTGCTCAGTCATGTCTGACTTTTTGCAACCTCGTGGATGGTAGCCCACCAGGCTCCTCCATCCATGGAATTCTCCAGGCAAGAATACCGGAGTGGGTAGCCATTCCCCTCTTTAGGGAATCATCCCAACCCAGGCCTGCTGCATTGCAGGCAGATTCTTTACCATCTGAGCCACCAGCGAAGCCCTGGTAGGGGCGGGGTGGGGTTCATGATGTGATTGCATCCCAGTATCTTCTACCTATTTTAATTTTTTTTCTTGTTTGCATTGCTCAGCCACCCTTTCAGTTTTTCCAGAGAAAATTGCTTCATAAGTGTTTTAGACTCAAGTCTCTGTGGAGGAAAGTGAATTCAGGATCTTCCTATGTCACCATCTCGAACCAGAACTTTAAAACTCAGGTCTTGATTCCAATATATAAAGAACTCTTGAGACTCAACAGTAAGGAAATTTAAAAATGATGAAAGCCTTGAACCTTTACCAAAGAGGATATATTGATAGCAAACAAGTACAAATGATCAACAACATTAGCCAATAGGAAAATACAAATTGAAACCAGGATGAGATACCACTATGCTCCCCTTAAAATGGATAAAATTAAATATACTGGTGGTACCAAGTGCTGACAAAGATGTAGAGCTTCTGGAACTCTCATATACTGCTTCTGGGAATGTAAAATAGTACAGGCACTCTGTAAAATAGTTTAACAGCTTCTTACAAAGTAAATATATATTTACCATATGCCCCAGTAGTCTTAGAAAGTGAAAGTTGCTCAGTTGTGTCCGACTCTTCATGACCCAGTGGACTATACAGCCCATGGGATTCTCCAGGCCGGAATACTGGGAGTGGATAGTCATTCCCTCCTCTAGGGGATCTTCCCAACCCAGGTATTGAACTCAGGTCTCCCAGGTTGCAGGCAGATTCTTTACCAGCTGAGCTACCAAGGAAGCCTAAGAATACTGGAGTGGGTAGCCTATCCCTTCTCCAGTGGATCTTCCTGACCCAGGGATCAAACTGAGGTCTCCTGCATTGCAGGTGGATTCTTTACCAGCTGAGCTACCAGGGAAGCCCAGTAGTCTTGACTCCTAGGTATTTAAGCTCTATAAAATAAAAACTTATTTTCACATAAAAATTGTGCACGAACATGTATAGCAGCTTTCTTCATAATCACCAGAATTGGAAATAATCCCAATGTCTTTCAACCTGTAATTGCATAAACAGACTATGCTACATTCATACAATGGAATATTGCTCAGCAATAAAAAGAACTGAGTTAGTGGTACACACTACCTTTTGTAGCTATCAGACACAATCCCAAATGGTTATATACTGTATGATTCATTTATATGAAGATTTCAAAAATCCAAAGCTACAGGTGCAGTGCTAGTACCAGGGACTAAGGGTGAGGGAGGGTATTACTACAAAAGGATAACAAGAGGGAATTTGGCAGGATAATAGAAAAGATAAAAAACCCAGTTCAAGTTGAGAGGATTTCCATAGAAACATCTGTCATTAATTTCTTTCCACATTTACTTGATTTTCATTATGAAATGTACTACCTAAATTATTTGTCCAGTTATTTTCATTTGCTTACTGAATTTCGTCATTAGAATATCAGCTCCATGAGAGCAGGCTCCTAGTTTATCTTTTGCCCCATTTTCTTCCCAGCACTTAGATAAGTGCCTGGCCCATAATCAGGAAAAATGGTCATGCAAAGTAGTAAAAAGAGCAACTGCCTTTGTAGGCAAGACTTGGTTCTTGCCTGAAACTTAACAGTCCAAGAAGTCACATCATACATGAAACCTGAAATATTATCAAAGATCAGAAAGAATAAGGTAGAACAATAAGTCAGGAGTTTCCCAAGTGTAAGAGGAAATGATTTGTAAAATCGAACAATGAGACAATAAAATGTACCCTTACTGACTTTAGGAGGTCATTTAATTAGCCCTGGTGGCTCAGACAATAAAGAATATGCCTGTAATGCAGGAGACCCCGGTTTGATCCCTGGGTCGGAAGATCCCTGGAGAAGGGAATGGCTACCCACTCCAGTTTTCTTGCCTAGAGAATTCCGTAGACAGAGGAACCTGGCAGGCTACAGTCCATGGGGTCACAAAGGGTCAGACAGACTGAACAACTAACACTAACACTTGATTAGGCTACAGTTCAAAGTGCAGAACAAACAATCCCAATGTCATCAGCATCTCTGCTGTTGTAATGTCTAGGATAAGGTTGCATCTCTGGATATAATGTAGATTTTCTATTACCTATTTTTGCTATTCTACAGAATCACAGCAGGGTAGTGTCTATGTGTGTGGACTTTTTGAAGGTCCCAGAGGGTGCTACTCTTCCACATAAGTATTTACAATATAATTCAGGACAACGTTCACTCCCTTGCTTCAGAAATTCAAATGCCCAAGGGCTTCAGTGAATCACATAGCATTGAAGATAATGAATGAATTTTGTGTGAAAAGCAGCTTAAGAGTAATGAGAAGGTGGCTTCAAAGAGACCACTTCAAGCATGTCAGTAATAGAAGTTATGAGAATCAAAATTGTGTACATACTATCACTACAGTATCCGTTTGCACAGCATAACCCTAAAACTTTTCTAAAGTTTCCAGTTAGTGAGTTTTTAGAATATTTTAATCCTTAGGTAAAAACTATTCCATAAGGCGTAGACTTTTCATCTCATTATGGTTATTTGAAGATGGCTTGCTTTGGGCATCCTTCTCCTGAGATGGGACATAGACCAGGCTTGCCTCTAGGAACTTCATGATTTTTCCTGTGAGAAACCCATTCACTTTGGAGAGTGAGTATTTACCCTAGAATATATTTACATGTGTTCCCACGTCATGTTTCCAGAGATGCCTCTTATCTACTCCATCTAAAATTGCTCTCTACTGACAAGCCATATTTCTTTTCTTTCTTTTTCTTCTTTGCACTAATATCTAAAAAAGTACTTATTTATTGTTTGTCTACATCCCCTTGAGTGTAAATTCCATAAGCAGAGATATTCATGTCTGTTTTATTCACAGATTTGTTCCCTTGTGTCTAAATAGCATTTTGTCCATGGTAGACAGTTATCAAGTCTTTTTTGAATGAGTAAATGAATTTATGCTTTGAATTGGCATAGTATTGCAGAGCAGCTTTGTTAGCTTCCATATACTTGCTAAAATGATGCTGCTATTATTGAAAATTTGTCAGTAATGATTGTTGGCCTCACTTACATTTTATAGTGTAAGGTCTATGATGGCAAGCACTTTGAAACTTTCTAGAACATAAGATAGTAAGAGGCACTTTTTTAAATGAATGAAAGAATAAATATATGAAATTATTTCTAGAATTCCTCTTTTAGAACTGCATTCAAACCAGTCTATGGTGCAGATATGCAAATCAACCTAATTTCACATCCACATATTACTTTTAACCAAAAGTTGCCAAGCTTAGTGAATTGTTTACTAGAGAAAATAATGCCCATGTCATAACTTTGCTTATGAACAATATCCTATATGCTGAATTATGGACAATAAAAGATAAGGAAGGTAAACTAACACCTATATCCTGTCAGGTGACAGTCTCATAAAACAGTTCAATTTAATACCGAGGGACATATTTAGTGATAAGCATTTGGCAAGCCCCTGTCCTACATTTTGCTATAGTGTGTAGCACGGATTAGCTGAGATTCTTTAAAAACACTGGGAGAAGAGTACAAACATGAAATATTAGAAATTCTTAATGACATCTCCTGAGTTTATTCTGTTTGAAGTCTGGCTTCCAAAAATATCTGTACCTCTAACATTAACGGTCTTTTATTTTTAACTAACATATCAGGAATGTAAAGGAGATGTAAACCACTTTGGATGTCTAACCAGCATGATTCATTTGATTTCTGCTCACTGCTGATAGCAGCACATTTATATTTCATGGTTTTCGAATTCAAAGTACTATAATATCCAGATGTGGTTGACTGCCTTCAAGACCAAATGATAAACAGCATTGTCCCTTGAAGTTAGATAGCTGTGCTGAAGAACAGTCCATTCAGCAACAAATCAAAAGATTTATATGAGTGGGAAAGGCAGATTAATCTTGTCTAGGTATCCCTGATGTGGGAAACTTATTTGTAGGAAAAGTGAGAAGTGTTATATGAAAGAAGTAGTTTATACACAGCCTAGAAGGAACTCAAACCGGGGCTCTGTAACAACTTGGAGGGGTGGAAGGTAGGAGGGAGGTTCAACAGGGAGTGGACATATGTATACCTGTGGCTGATTCATGTTGATACATGGCAGAAACCAACACAATATTATAAAGCAATAATCCTTTAATTAAACATAAATACATTTCAAAAAATTAAAAAAAAATAGGCAGAGAAAGCTGATACGTAATTTAGAACTAGTTCCTGAAAACAATTTATAATGGATAGCACAGCATCACAGTCCACAACTCTACTATAGTTTTGCCAATCAAAAGGTAAATATGTAATTCTGGAATGTTTCATGATCTTAGAAAGAAGTCTTATGTTAAAGACACAATCGTGTTAAATTATAGGTGGAACCCTTCTATGAGTTTTCAAGAGTATGATGCTTTAAAAATGCCAGGGCGATGCACGTTTCACACTGCCACCAGGTTCTCTGTTGCTGAAGATGATTTTTTAATATTGCTGTTCATGATTGCAGGATAGAGCATAATGATCTAATATTTGTATAAGTGTTTTGAACTGGCAAGGAATTCTATATAATTCTATATATATGGAATTCTATAAAATTCTATATAAATATGACATTTTCATTTCAGTATATATTTACATATATATGAAAAGAGTGCTCTTTATCATTTCCTTCTCATGAATCTTAAGCCTGAAAAATATATCTGATCTGTATTTTGGCAAGCTTGCCTGTAGAGTAGATGGTAGGGTTAATGACACAAGAAGCTTTCTGATGAGACAAGAAACTTTCTGCTTGGTTAATGAAGGATATCATTATTATAATCTCTAGGTATTTCATCTTTTCTAAAAATAGTACTTTAACTGTACTTGGTTTAGCTGAAATTCAAGCAGCAATCAATAGCAGCGTAGACTTAAATTCTGAGGCATCTTAACTCAAAAGTAAATTTTTAGATCATGCTCCTTGGATCACTTCTTCTTTTTTTTCTAGGCCATTATGTTCAGTGCAGTTCAGTTCAGTCACTTAGTCGTGTCTGACTCTTTGCAACCCCATGGACTGCAGCATGCTAGGCTTCCTTGTCCATCACCAACTCCTGGAGCTTACTCAAACTCATGTCCATTGAGTCAATGATGCCATCCAACCATCTCACCCTCTGTCATCCCCTTTTTCTCCTGCCTTCAATTTTTCCCAGCTTCAGAGTCTTTTCCAATGAGTCAGTTCTTCACATTAGGTGGCTAAAGTATTGGAGTTTCAGCTTCAGCAACAATCCTTCCAAAAATGAACATTCAGGACTGATCTCCTTTAGGACTGATTGGTTGGATTTCCTTGCAGTCCAAGGGAGGATCAAGCATCTTCTCCAACACCACAGTTCAAAAGCATCAGTTCTTCAGCACTCAGCTTTCTTTACAGTCCAATTCTCATATCCATATGTGACTACTGGAAAAACTATAGCTTTAACTAGATGGACTTTTGTTGGCAAAGTAATGTCTCTGCTGTTTAATATGCTGTCTAGGTTGGTCATGACTTTTCTTCCAAGAAGCAAGCGTGTTTTAATTTCATGGCTGCAATCACCATCTGCAGTGATTTTGGAGCCCCCCAAAATAGAGTTTCTCATTGTTTCCCCATCTATTTGCCATGAAGTGATGGGACCAGATGCCATGATCTTAGTTTTTTGGATGTTGAGTTTTAAGCCAACTTTTTCACTCTCCTCCTTCACTTTCATCAAGAGGCTGTTTAGTTCTTCTTCTTTTTCTGCCATATCTGAGGCTATTATCAAGATCCCAGCAATCTTGATTCCAGCTTGTGCTTCACCCAGCCTGGCATTTCACATAATGTACTCTGCATATAAGTTAAATAAGCAGGGTAACAATATACAGCTTTCACATACTTCTTTCCTGATTTGGAACCAGTCTGTTGTTCCATGTCCAGTTCTAACTGTTGATGGAGGCAAGTCAGGTGGTCTGGTATTCCCATCTCTTGAAGAACTTTCCACAGTTTGTTGTGATCCACACAGTCAAAGGTTTTGGCATAGTCAATAAAGCAGAAGTAGATGTTCTTCTGGAGCTCTCTTGCTTTCTCTACGACCCAACAAATGTTGACAATTTAATCTCTGGTTCCTCTGCCTTTTCTAAATCCAGGTTGAACATCTGAACTTCATGGTTCACATACTGTTGAAGCCTGGCTTGGAGAATTTTGAGCATTACTTTGCTAGTGTGAGAGGAACACAATGTGGTAGTCTGAGCATTCTTTGGCATTACCTTTCTTTGGAATTGGAATGAAAAACTGACCTTTTCCAGTCCTGTGGCCACTGTTGAGTTTTCCAAATTTGTTCCAAGATAGAAATATATGGCATAACCGAACAGGGTCATGAGAGGAGTTTAATGAAGGTGTGGGCAGGGTTAAAATAACCCCAAAAGTATACTGGAATAGCCTCAGTTAGGAAAAGTTATCACCTCTCAAACTGAGTATCAGGACAGATTAGTTGTGTAGCGAGGGTCACCTGAAGAAGCAATAGACTTAAATGGAGGGACATAGCTACATACTTACCTTATTGGAAGGGAGTTGGTGAATAAATATTTGAAATTTTATTCTCTACCCTATGATCTTCTAAAATATAAGTTCTATGAGGAGAGAAACTTTGTCTCATTTACTTATATATATAGCAAAAATAGTATAAGGCATGTGATGCATTTTGTTTAATGAATGAATGAATGAATGGAAAGATGAGTAAAAGAGTGAAATAGAAGACTCATACTGAGTTCCTTAGTCTCTTGAAAATCAAAAAGCAAATTCTACTTCCTTTGCCTTACTAATGCATATCAATGCCATGAGATCTCATTATTTTATTTTTAGAGAAAATGATCAATGAGAATGTTGTAGCAGAGGATCCTCATTGGGACTTTTGAATTGAACACATTACTTAGGAAGTGCTAACATGGGAACTTGAAGATTTTTAATGAACGTGCTGAAGTCAACACCTTAATACAACTGAAACCAGTAGAGAAGCAACTATCTGTTAGCCTCGGCATTGTCAGGCCTAAAAAGTATTTTATTCATTATTTGGGCTTGTAACTGGTAAAATAAATCAAAACATAACAACCGCTAACCTTGAAAACTCTTTGACTACTTCCCAGAAGTTAATTTTCTTGAAGGTAGCATAGTGAATGTGGGAGAAAAATCCTGTACTTTGAGTTAAGCAAAACTCTATCAAACTCTTGCTCTGCTATTTACTAATCACATAACATGAGTTTACTTAATTAAAAAATCTTAATTATATAGTTTATTAATTTAGGGTAATGTCATTTAAAAAATATTGTGTCATAAATTTAATAAGATGTATTTGTAGTGTCTTGCACATGGTATGTGTTCTATACATGTAAGTTTACTGCTTCCCTTGGGGTTAATTAAATTTCTATTTCCTTTTAGTTCTCTTTGATTTTATAAAATTTTGGAAAATTCTTGATATTATTGTATTTTGTGTATGGTTGATTGCATCAATTTCATAACCTCTATAAAAAAAAGAAGAAGAAAAATGGCATTTTTTTAATATTTGGAAGATTAATTTCTCTGTTAGATATAGATGGCCCCCAGTGATATTTGTTTTGGCTTTAAAATAGTTTTTAATTTATTTTTAATTGGATGATAATTGCTTTACAATGTTGTATTGGTTTCTGCCATAAAACAAGGTGAATCAGTCATAGTCATACATATATCCCCTCCCTGGGGAACCTCCCTTCCAGCCCCATTCTCATCCCTCTAGGTTGTCACAGAGCACTAGGTTGAGCTCCTTGTGTTATATAACTTCCCACTATCTATTTTACATATGGTAATGTATATGTTTCAGTGCTACTCCCTCAATTCATCCCACCCTACCTTGGAGAAGCCTCTTGAGAGTCCCTTGGACTGCAAGGAGATCAAACCAGTCCATTGTAAAGGAAATGAGCCCTGAATATTCATTAGAAGGACTGATGCTGAAGCTGAAACTCCAATAATTTGGCCACCTGATGTGAAGAACTGACTCATTGGAAAAGACCTTGATGCTGGGAAAGATTGAAGGCAGGAGGAGAAGGGGATGACTGAGGATAAGATGGTTGGATGGCATCACTGATTCGATGGACATGAGTTTGAGTAAGCTCCAGGAGCTGCTGATGGATAGGGAAGCCTGGTGTGCTGCAGTCCATGGTGTCACAAAAAGTTGGACATGACTGAGCTACTGAACTGAATTGAACTGAATTGAACCCCTCCCCCTCTGTGTCCACAAGTCTGTTCGTTATGTCTCCATCTCTATTTCTGCCCTACAGATAGACTCATCAGTACCATTTTAATAGATTCCATATATGCATATATATAGATATGTACATGCATTAATATATGACATTTGTTTTTCTCTTTCTGACTTATTTCACTCTGTATTATGACAGCATGCTTTCACATAATGCTATCCCTTTTCCATTTATTTTTTGAACCTGAGATCTAAAAACAGTCTTAATCCTGAGATAGTAATAACCACAAAACCTAATTTTAAAGTGGAAATAAAGATAAATTAGTAGAGTTCATAGAAATCTTAATTCCTTTAATTCTCACACAAAAAACTTAAATATTGCCATATCATTATTATATGCTATTTTTCCTGTTATAAAGGGAAATATAACCAATTTTTGAATTCTTTTGTGCTTAATAGAATTCTGTTATTCAGCAACATTGTTTTGTGACATATAACAAAACAATAGTAGCCTTCGTGGATTTTATTCTTTTTGTAAAGATTCAGATTCAGCATTGAGTTAAGATGAGTTAACCACTCATTGGTTGTGGGGTAACATTCAGTTTTCTAAAAGAGGCAACAGGTAAATGAGGCCCTAAAAGAACAAATGTACATAATATCAACAGGTACTTTACAAAAAATGATTTATTTTTGCCAGTGTCTACAGTGTCTAGAAAATAAGACTTTTAAATTCCTCATACATAAACTCAGCTTATTTTAAACACACACACAATTAATCTCTTTTTCATTAATTTGTTTATATGAATTATTTGTTGGAAAGTTTTTTCTGTCTCAACTTCAAATTGTAATGTAGTATGATCCATCTCTTGAAGCTAAGCTATGCTCTACTCAGGATTCAGGTGTGTCCTGACATGTCTGTAAGACTGGTGATATGTTTTCCTAGCAACAGGGACTGAAGAATCCCTCAGGAAAGGGGTTAGTCTTAAGGAAAGAAAGTCAAAGTTCATGTCTTGGTCCATGGATAAAGCTAGGATTCAATTACCAGAGAGTCTAAGTGCCCAAGTGTAGGGCAATGGGAATAGAGACTGGGGATGAGGTAGACACAGAGCTGGTTTTGTGGGCTAGATGAGAGTAGAAGTCCATCTGTCTCAAGAGCAAGCATTACCTCCCTCTAGGAGAGTGAGCTGTAGACCAGGGTTAATAAAGGCTTCTGTGATGTCATTCTAGGTGGTCTACTGATCTAACATAGGACTGTGAATTATTGCATGCCCCTTTACTTGACCACTTGGGGTTAGATGGAGAAGGAAGCTTAGAAGCACCAAAGATGGTATTTCTTTTGGAGCATAAGTATTTGCCAATTTCCCTGTTTTATGTTTGCCTAATCTTTAAAATTAATGAGATACAAACTATCTACATGTTGTAATATCACTTTATGTAAACACTGTATCTTTGAAGGCTAATCTAAATTTTTTGAAGTAAAATATTTAATACAATTTGCTGCATGATACAGGGTGCTCAGGGCTGGTGCACCGGGATGACCCAGAGGGATGGAATCGGGAGGGAGGTGAGAGGGGGTTCTGGAAGGGGAACACATGTATACCCGTGGTGGATTCATGTCAATGTATGGCAAAATCAACACAATAATGTAAAGAAAATAAATAAAAAAGTAAATTAAAAAAAAAGAATTTAAACAAAACTTGAGTTGCAACGCAATAAAGTATTTATGAAAGTATTAAAATATATAGCAAGCAGAGTCACGTTCTCTGGGTAGTCCCAAGGTGTTGAAGAAAACACAAGATTTATTGCAAATATTGCTCCAGTTCATACATTTTAGTCTCCTCAGACTGATCAATCAGCATTTGTACTTCCTATTGCTATTTTACAATCTCAGAGAAAGATCATTTCCCCAGAAACAATGAAAAAGAGTGTTTATAAATGTCTATACATCTTTATATTACATATATAGACTGTCTAACCTCTTGAGAAATGCTTAATGGAAAAATCCTTTCAGAGAGCTGATCATTCCCGTCTTTAAGTTGTTTGAAGAGCATTTCAAATCTCAAAAAATATATTCCCCTTGCTACACACCAAGTACTATTGTTTTTCATTGTTTCCGTGAAGCTGTTACGAGTCTGATACAAGATGCATGTGAATAGCTCAGATGTTTGGCAGATATAATGTGACTATCAAGATTGAAACCAACCAAGACACTCATTTTTCAGTCCTCTTCAGTCTCGTATATGAAGCATTTGGACCTACATCATTAATATAGAATTATATACCTTCAAGCTGAATTTCACTAAGGGTTACCAAGTTCATGATTATGTCCAGAAAGAATTTTTTGTAATTTTTCTTTGCTAGAAAATAAAAAAATATATATATATGTAAATTTTCTAGCTATAGTTTTTCTAAACTATCAGAATTAAAGGGAAAATTTTTGTGAGCTAATACTTTGCATAAAATGAATATTTGTTGATTCAATGAATAAGAAATATTAGGAGTGGATTTACTGTCCAGCTAATGAATGAGATCAAGCAAGGTACTCAAACAGTCATATGTTTTTGGAAAATTTGCAAAAGTTGTATTTCTAAGAGCAGTCACTTAAAATCTAACTTCCATCTCTTTTCTCTCTGATTTTTCCCTTTGTTCCCCTCATGTCAGTGACATTGATGTGGCTGTGGGAATTCTTGGAATCTAAGATGAGTGGAGTTTCAGATACATTTAGTTTGGGTTTGATAGTATGTTTATATGCTTTTCAGTCACTTCTTGGTATAAATAAATTATTGTTAGATGTCATTGCAGGACATTTCAGTGTACTAGTGTCCTGTCTGCCAGCTTAACCATCATTAGGTCAGGAGCGTCTAGTGCCAGAGATCTCATGGTGATTCAAACGTCCCTTGCAGTACTTGGTGCCACGAGTGTGGGTAGCAGAGAAGACACGATATTTGAAAAGTAAAAACTAGAGGCCAACTTAGGGAGAATTTTTCCAAACAACAGAATGTGTAAAATCTTAAGTAGAGGATTTGATTCTCACTGATGCCTGATCAGAATGACTTTTTTTTAGTAATATACTTGATAATGGAACACTGGTATCCCTTTTTTTGAAAGCTTACTTTATGACCCTTTTCTTTCATGAAAGACCTGTTAACACATTAGTACGTGTTTTCCCTAACTTTTTAAGATTGAAAAAGTATTCTGTCATATATATAGAGAGATATATTTC
Organism: Antilocapra americana; assembly: GCA_007570785.1. Taxonomy (NCBI): domain Eukaryota; kingdom Metazoa; phylum Chordata; class Mammalia; order Artiodactyla; family Antilocapridae; genus Antilocapra; species Antilocapra americana. Next base: position 36,204,949 of record ML663009.1, read on the forward strand.
ACATCTTCTTTATCTGTTCATTCACTGACAGACACTTGGGTTGTTTCCATATCTTGGCTTTTGTGAATTTTTACTTTTATGAAAACAGGTAGTTGCTTCTTTGTTTTACATTATGTTGGCTTATGGAAGACTTCATAGGAACACTCTAATTTTGGACAATGGGGAAAACCTGTGTTTAATGGAAAGTGTACCATAATTTAGAATTTTTAATTGATGATTTCATAAAATAGGATTTATCAAAATTCATAAAGGCACAAAACAGGTAGCATATTAGATATAGGGAGCACATCTGTAATGGTTCATATGTGAAAGAATGGTAAAGATAGTCTCCAAATAAGACAACTTCTTAAAAGCTCATGTGACATTATCAATAATGAGTGATGATGCTAAAAGAAACATTCATAAGCCATCAATAATAAAACCAAGTTTTAGTTAACCAGGCTAAAGGGAAGACTGAATGATCTTTTCACTTTTTCCATGGAAAATATTATAGAAATCATTCTATGAATAAATAATCAAAGAGTATACAGCCAAAAATGTGGGAAAAATGTACTCTAAAGATGCATCAGTTAATTAATAAAAATGTTGCCTTGTTTTTTTCTTAGTTTGTAATGTTTGTAGTTTGTCAGTTTTTTTAATATCTGAAATTAGTGGTGGTTTTATTTCTCATTCTAAATGATTGGGAGCTATTAATATATTTTTGTATATTTTATTAAGGAGGCTATTTAAATTCTCTGAGTTTCTGGCTCACCAGATCTGATATTGAAATGTTGATGAAATCACAAAAAAGATACAGGGAATCTTGGCCTCTGGAAGAGAAGAATTCAGTCTGGGGCCAGAGATGAGGCTTGATCGCTCAGAGCTTTTGTGTAATCAAGTTTTATTAAAGTATAAAGGAGATAGAGAAAGCTTCTGACATAGGCATCAGAAGGGGTAGAAAGAGTACCCCCCTGCTAGTTTTTGGCTGGATGTTATATAGTCACTAGCAGTTTGCTAATGAAAGAAAGGAATGTCTCAAAACTCAGAATGGCTCCAGGCCCCTCATACCTAAGAAGTAGTTTGGGATAATCTTGGCACGAGATGAGTCATCCTGGTCCATAAAATGATTGACTTGAATTTTGTAGAAGGGCAGTTTACCAAACAGATAGTTTCATTTATATAGATTAGGGGAACAATGTCTGAGTATAACATACTGGTTTGTCAAGTAGGTTCTAAGCCATTTGGCAGAAGGACTGGAAGACAGAGTTTGGGGCAAATGCATAGTGCATTAACATAGTTAAAGACAAACATTTCCATAAGAATGCATTGGTTAACTCAAGGTTTGAGGATAGTTAATTTCAGATGAGACCAGGTGTCGTTATGGCAACACAGTATTTTAAGAGAAACCCTTTTAAATTTGTGTAGAGAAGGGAAAAAATATCACTAGTTTGTTTCCTCCTGCCGCTTAAGAGAGAGAGAAAAATGTCTGACACTTGTGGCCTGTTTCCTCGGTTTGGAGACCTCTGGCCTTCCTGCCTGTTAACCTCTCAATATGCCTCTGTAGATGCAAATTATCTTAAAGTTTTACAGATGACCTTTGTGGAGGTATAATTTATAGATAACAAATTATAGATATATGTATAACTTATATATAACAAAGTGGTTACATTTTTACGTGTAGAGTTTGACACTATCTGACAAATGTAAATAGCCACCTGGCCACCACCACAATCAATATATAGACTATTGTTTTCATTTCAAAAAGTGCCCTTGTGTCCCTTCTCAGTCGATGCTACTCTTTGTTCCCAGCTCTAGGCAACCAACCACTGATCTGATTTCTTTCATCATAGATTAGACTTTCCAAAAGTTTCACATAAATTGAATCATTCAGTATGTATTGTTTTGTGTCTGGGCTGCTTTTGCTCAGCTTAACATTTTAGATATTCATTCACGATGCTGTTAAGAATCAATAGTTAATTCCTTCTTCTTGCCGAGTAGTATTTCTTGACAGACATTTGGATTATGCCCAATTTTTGTCTATTAAGGGTAAAGCATTATTCCTGTACATATCTTTATGTGGACATATGTTTTTATTTCTCTTGAGTAAATAACTAGAAGTAGAAATGCTGGGTCATACAGTCAATATTATATACACATAAAATTTTAGCTTTTAATTATTTTGTGGTGCTCATTAAGATCTAGCTAAAATTTTCATTTATTCATTCAATAAATACCTACTAAATACACTGTGCAAGATACCAGGGGATCATAGGCGATACAGCAAAAACTCTACCTAAAGCACATGGGAAAAACATGCAAAACTTTCAAAAGAGGAATTTCTCAGGATTAATGGTCCAGAAGGACATAAGCTGGACCCTAAAGGAGATATAGGAATCCATTAAGTAGGCACTGGGTGAGAACACAGCAGTCAGAATTTCCAGTCAAAGGCACAGTGTATGGATATATCATGGGCTTCCCCACTGACTCAGTGGTAAAGAACCCACTTGCAATTCAGGAGACATAGAAAACACAGGCTCCACCCCTGGGTGGGGAAGGTCCCTGGAGGAGGGCAAGGCAAACCACTATAGTGTTCTTGCCTGGAGAATCCTAGTGGGCTCCAGTCCACGGGATCCCAAAGAGTCGGATACAACTGAAGTGACTGAGCACATATGGAAATAACACACAGCATGGTATACCTGGGAAACTTCCAGTAGCTGGTATTACAAGTAAGAGAAAAGTTAGGTGAAAATATTACATGAAGATAAAGAAGAAAGTTGGACAGATCAAGGAAAACCCTTAAAGCTAAGGAATTTTTTTTTCCTTTGTGAGGGTTCATCTCACCCCTGCTGCAGCTAATCATTTCTTTCCTGTGATTGCATCACATTTGGAGCATAGCTCTCTTTAACAAGGGCTTCCCATGTGGCGCTAGTGTAAAGAACCCACCTTCCAATGTAGGAGACATAACTGAACTTGGGTTCAGTTCCTGGGTCGGGAAGATCCCCTGCCAGAGGGTATGACAATCCACTCCTTGCCTGGAGAACCCCATGGACAGAGGAGCCCGACAGGCTATAGTCCATGGGGTCCCAAGGAGTCAGACACAGCCGAAGCAATCTAGCACAGCACACACAGCACAGTGCTTGCTTAAACATATTGTATGATCTTTAGGGATTTGTCTCCTCCGCTAGGTTCTTAGATGGTGTCTTTGCTATCTTTGGTTTGTAACACAATGCTTGGCATTTGTTAGGGCCTTAGAAAATTGGTTTATGCAAGAATGAATGAGAAAATGAGAATTCATGGAATGACCTGCATTCTCCGTCATTGAACATGTTCAGAAAAATTTCTTCTTTACCAGAAGCCTATGAAACATCTTTTGTGAAGACACATTAGAAATACATATCTATTTCTCCACTGAACCAAGGTCATGCATATAATTTTCTTATGAACTTGATTATTAATTTCAACTGTCTTTATGATCAGTAGTGATTTCATGGCCTCAATGACTTTGGAGTGATTCTTATGGATGGCTGAGATAGTTGAAACAAATGAATCAGCTGTGCTTCAGTTTCCTTAATTTTGTGGTAAAATTAGTCTTAAATTTGTGACACTGGAATAAAAACAACAACAAAAACCAACTTTGCTTAAAAGAAGCTAGAGATACTTTGGCCATAAACTGATGCTCTGGTTTCTGAGTGTTTTCATTTGTTCCAGAACTCATAAAGATTCTATCATCTTTATGATCTTCATTTAGGCCAGGTCCAACCTTATTTACCAAAAGTGTATTTTGGCAATTTGTTTTAATAATAAATAGTATTTATTTCATCACTCATTCACTTTGGTAATGACAAAATAAATACAGAGTGGGAGGGAAAGGCAGTCTGGAAAATAAGGAGAACAGTTTAGAAAAATAAAATAAGAACAGAACCAATTAAGAAGGAGATTTGGGGTATCCTAACTTATTAATGAATTAAAATTGGAACAACTGTATAATTAATCATCTAAGCTGAGGTAGTTTTGAGAGTTTTGAAAGGGGCATGGCAAATAATATTGCCAGGACAACAGGTGGTATGTTAACTGTTTCAAAGTACTCTTCCCAAATCTTTTTGTTTCAGATTGTTATCACTTCTTATAACTGGCATGTGCTGTGCTAAGTTGCTTCAGTCGTGTCCGACTCTGTGTGACCCCATGGACTGTAGCCCACCAGGCTCCTCTGTCCATGGGATTCTGCAGGCAAGAATACTGGAGTGGATTGCCATTTCCTTCTCCAGGGCATCTTCCCCACCCAGGGAATGAACTGGCATTTCCTACCTCTAACCTTCACAGGCAGGCAGGTTTTTTACCACTAGTGCCACCTGGGAAGCCCTATAACTGGCATAAAGAGTGCTAATTAGCGGACCTAAGATTAGCTCTAAAATTTTTAAAAGCTCCCTACAAACACTTTTCTTAATGCAATGGCCATGGTAGTACAACAAGTAGAATCTTATTTTCCTAGTTGCTCTGAAAGGTATTGACCTCAGGAGATAGTTGATATGAAAGGATAAGAGTCAGTGGAGGACAGTATTTTTTCATCAAATTATACTGTGTTTTGATAATGAATGAAACCGATCTCAATCTTCTTCAGGGTAGATGCATTCATTCTTTAATTTTGCATACTGTAAACATTGACTGTTACCCACACATGCTCTATAGGCTGCTGGGAATACAATAGTGAACCAGATAGTCACTGATCCTAAAGAGTGGTGATGGATAATGAAGTGAATATTAGTGAAAATAACTTTTGAGGAGTGTGATTCTGAACTTAATTCTTGAAAGAAGTTAAAAAAACACAATTTATCAGTATTCACATAGCTAAATGTGGAGAATAACAAAGGATGATGAGGAAAAAGAATTCCTATTTAGATGTGAATGTTCTCTTATGCTTGCTGTTTGACTTAATTAAGAATGTTTATCTTTCTTATTTTCCTAATTGCCAAGCATCAGTTGGCTGGTTTTGGGAAAACCTTTTGATATTCCTTAGTGTTTTTCCATAGTTTGAACTCAGTTTGTAATCTTGATCTTCCTTTTGAAGTATTTAAAATATAAGTCTTAGAATCTCCTTTTAAAAAGCAATTTGAGTTTTATTGATCTATAGAGTTTGAGTTTAGAATGCACAGATAGGCATTTAAATGCATTTTGGTAATAAATGTTTCAAAATTAGATGGCTTGAGGGTTATTAAAGACAAAATTGAGTTTTGGAATAAATCTGTTGTGAGATTAAGAAGACAGCTTGTAATGCTTTTGCTTTGTATATTTGGTGAGAATGCACATTTTGTGTATTTTTTTTTTTTTTACCTTGCTCACTTTTGTATTCTATGAAAGATAGAAGACATGCAAAGAAATAGCTGGTCTACAGCATTTTACCAGCAGATACAATGGTTAAATGGGGTGGGGGGAGCATTCTACTGTCTTTAAGTCCTAAATTAGAGTATTAGTCTAATGTAACCTTGATTATTTAACCTCCTCTCACTTCTTTTATCTTTGAAGTGTATTTTTTTGGTACTTACTTCACGGGTGATTAGGAGAAACAGATGATTCATTAACGTGTTTAGCCCAATACCTGGTTCTCTAAAGAGCTAGAACAATGCTGGGGATTACAAAATCACCACTGCACAGTTCGATTTCACAGGAGGGCGTGGTCATTGTACCAGAAAGGTGACTTTAAGAAACAGTTAATGAAAGGATGAGACAATATTAAATTTCTTGAATCTGTTAGACCTGTGTTCCCAGAGATTTTGGGCACCAGGGACCAGTTTCATGGAGGACGATTTTTCCACTAAAGTGGGTGGGGAATGGTTTTGGGATGATTCAATACATTGCATTTATTGTGCACTTTACTCCTCTTATTATTACATTGTGATGTATAATGAAATAATTACACAACTCACCATAATGCAGAATCAGATCATCAGGCATTAGATTTGCATAAGGAGTGTGCAGCCTAGATCCCTCACATGCCCAGTCCACAGCAGGGTTTGTGTTCCTCCGAGAATCTTATGCCACTGCAGATCTGACAGGAGGCAGAGCTCAGGTTGTAATGCGAATGATGGGGGATAGCTGTAAATACCAATGAAGCTTTGCTTACTCACCAGCTGCTCACCTCCTGCTGTGCGGCTGGGGCAAGGTGAGGAAGAAGGGGTTTGGAGACCCCTGTATTAGACAATGATCACCATTGTTTTTAGGAGTGGATGTTCATAAAACAGCTTGATGATGGTATTAAACAATCTTTTAGGAGATTCTGAAATATGAAACTTTCCCATAAATCATCTCTGATTTGCTTTTCTTTCAGGAACCTCTGTCTAGGTACAGTATATTCCTGAAGTACTAGCAATTTCTCACAAATGAATGACGAAGGACACAGATATTGACCTTCCTTGAAGGGAGGCATATAAACAGGGAGAAAGAGGGTCAAGGATGTTGAGACACCTTACTAATGGCAAGGGAGAACATTTATAGAGTGTGCAGGACGTTGGCTTGTTTGATCTCAGACTCATTCCCTGTCATTTTCTTGTTTAGATCTGACTTCTGCAAACTACACTTCTCAGGCTTCCTAGTGCCGCTTTCCAGTTTTGCTTTCTGTTGGGAAGCACTGGTGAAGATCAACATCAACATGTAAAGGCCTTGAGTCTTAATTTATCACTGTTGCAGGTGATGGAATGGTACAATTTCTTGTCAAGTATTATTTATAACATAGAGATACTTTAAAAGCAATTAGGGGAGTAAGAAGATGCTATTCATAGTATCCTAGTAGCTGGCATATTGCAAAGGCTGCCTTCATGTAAATGAAAGCCTTGGACAAGTTATTTCACAGCACTCTTCTTTATTTCATAAAATGAGGGGCAAGAGAATATCTTGTTGCTTTGTATTCTTCCTTTGTGCTTGGCATAGTGCTTCAGAAAGAGTGGTCATCAGTGGTTAGGAATCTGCCTTCCAATGCAGGGGACATGGATTTGATCTCTGGTTAGAGAGCAAAGATCCCACATGCCTCGGGGTAACTAAGCCGGGATGCCACAACTACCAAGCCCATGAACTAGAGATGCCTGCATTCTTAACTAAGAAGGATGCAGCCAAATAAATAAATAAAAGAAATATTAAGAATAGGGTCTCAATATTTTTGTTCAATGAAGTCAGAACCATTTATCTGTAAATATTTTAATTATGTTTCTTTCTTCATAAGGCACAAGAGAAAAAGTTGGGGTAGGAGTGAACAGGAACTGATTGTGTAGTAGGGAAGGGAAAACCCAATACATTTGCAGGTTTTTTTATTTTTATTTCATTCAAATGCATGTCATTACTACTTTTCTTATAACTGCTGCAGCAGCCCAGTGAATAATTCATCCCTGATGGCAACTATCTCTTTAGCTTACTCTTCCAGGGTCTAGACCCCCAAGTGCTGATTTGTTCTTTTGCGTCGCCCATCCCTGTTTTATGCTGTTTGTTCAGTCAGTTGTGTCTGACTGTTTGTGGGACTCCTCATGACCCCATGGACTGTAGCCCGCCAGGCTGTCTGTTCATGGAGTTCTCAGGGCAAGAATACTGGAGCAGGCTGTCATTTCATCCCCCAGGGGAGGTCCTCCTCTGGACCCAGGAATGGAACCCAAATCTTTTGTGTTTCCTGCACTGCAGGCGGATTCTTTACCACTGAAGCCTGTCTCATGCTCTATTGGCACCAGTTTCCTTTTTCAGTCTTTAAACACTCCATGTAATTTCATTTTTCTTTGAATTTGTCTAGGCAGGTCCCTCATCTTCCTTAAATACCATCTCCTTTGTAATCTTTCTCAAATGCTCCATCACAAGAATTTGTTGCTTTTTAATTTGTCTCTTTCAAAGAATTCATCACACTGAATTGCAATGTGTGATGCTCTAGATTTGTGAGCATCGTGAGAGTATGGGCCAATTTTGCTAATCGTTTTAGCTTCAATACCAAGCACTTTGCCTGGTAAATATTCAATAAGTGAATATTGACCTACTCTTCATTCTGTCTTGTCTTATATTTGATCACTTTTATTTCCACCTCATTTACTAGATTGTAAGCTCCTTGAGGGGGGTGGTGCCAGGAAAAGTAACACTTGCACTTAGTTCTGTTCTGGATTTGGGATTTTCACTGCACTCACTGGTATATATTACTTGGCAATATTAGGAGTTCAGTAAACTTTGATTGAATTTAGAAAACCTGGGGGGCTTAGTCACAGAAGAAAGTTAAGAAAATAGTCCAGTGAGAAATAATAGAAAACATTTATATATAGGTTTCTGCCTCCAGTTCCTGGCACCGAGCTCCTAAAAATCCTTGTAATTTCCTAGGTGATAAGATTACTAGGAGCATGTTTTGATCTTTGACTCTTATTCCCGACACAGAGTTCCTTAGTCCCTTGGAATTTTCTGGATGATAGGATTGTTTTTTCTTCTAATGAGGTGATGGTTAGTAAGCTCTAGGATAGGGGCTGGTCATCAAAAAGATCAAGCCATGATCGGAAACTTGGAGGTTTCAGCCCTTACTCAGCCCTTTTTCAAGGAAGGGGAGAATGGCTGAAAACTGAGTTAATGGTCGATCATGCCTACGTGATGAAATCTCCGTAAGATGCCTTGGTGAAGGCATTCGTGTGCTGGGGTGTGTGTGCTGGCATTCCTGTGATGTCTCCCAATTCCATGGAGACAGACTCTCTTGTGTTCAGGACAATTCTGGATCTTGTTCTATGTATTTCTTTACCTGGCTGTTAATCCATACCCTTATAATATCCTTTATTATATAATAAACCAGTAGGTATGAATTATTCCCCGAGTTCTCTGAGCTATTGTAGCAAATGATCAAACTTGAGGAGGGGGTCATGGGAACTTGATTTAGAGCTGACCAGTCAGAAGTGCTGGTGACAACCTGAGACTTGGGCTTGGCATCTGGAATGGGAGGAGCCTAGTGTGACTGACTGAACTTTTCAGTTGTGGAATCAGATACTAAATCTAGGTAGACAGTGTCAGCCCTGAATTGAGTTGTAGAACACACAGCTATTGTTGGGACATTGGCTGATGTAGGGGAAAACCCTCACACATTTACTGTCAGAAGTATTTTGAGTGTGACTGTCAAGGAAAACACAAGAGTGTTTTTCCAAGACACCCAGAACATTATTCAGCCCTTGGAAATCAAAACTATTTTGAGAAGATGCTTCAGAAAGTCTGTAAGTCACAGAACTGTACTGACCAATGATAGTTTCCCCTTTATAAATAGAATAATCTGGAGATACACAAATGAGGGCTGATATTTCTTTTTTTTTCTTTTTTTTTTTTTTGAGGGCTGATATTTCTATCAGCTTAAGACCAGATAATGTTTAGACATTTACTTTAGGTTATTAATCTTTTAGCATCACTTGGTATTTGTCTTGGCTAAAGTATGTTAGTCACTCAGTCATGTCCGACTCTTTACAACTCCATGGACTGTACCCATCCAGGCTCCTCTGTCCATGGAATTCTCCAGGCAAGAATACTGGAGTGGGTAGCCATTCCCTTCTCCAGGGGATCTTCCTGACCCAGGGATCAAAGCTGGGTCTCCTGCATTGCTGGCAGATATTTTTTTTACCATCTGAGCCACCAGGGAAGCCCAGCAACACTTAGACACATATGTATCACATAATTCTCAATTATTGAGCTCAGAGAAAAGCTTTCAGAAGCATCCATATTCCTTGACTGTGCATGTATACCACTTTATTCTTATGGGGTACTGTATCTGTTGAGATTCTTGAAGAAAACAGTTTGTACATTCAAACTGGGCAATGTAAGCAGAGTTTAACAAGGAAAGTGCTTATAAAGTTGTAAGCAGGTTTAAACAAACCAGCAAAGAAGAGTTCAGGGCCCTTATCTAGCAACTGAAGGAGCTGTTACCCAGGAAATGAAACAACTGAAAAGTGAAAGTGGTATTTGCTCAGTCGTGTCTGACTCTTTGTGACCTCATGGACTATACAGTCCATGAAATTCTCCAGGCTGGAATACTGGAGTAGGTAACCTTTCCCTTCTCCAGGGGATCTTCCCAACCCAGGTCTCCCACATTGCAGGTAAATTCTTTACCAGCTCCGCCACAAGGGAAGCCCACTCACCAAGGAGATGAAGTGGTTACCAAACGTGGAAAGAGAGCTATATGGGAAACGCCTGCTGAAAGGAACAACAGGCTTTGGGAGAGCCCCAGCTAACTCAGTTGCAGGCAGTGAGTCAGGCGGGCGAAGTCTTGATCTCCTTCTCCTTTTGTCCTCTGATCTGCCAGCACCCCTCATTGGGAGCCAGAAGGCATGAAGTCCATTTTATGTGGCTTCCCAGGTAATCCAGGAATTCTGTGACAAAGAGCATAGGAAAATATGAGATAGCTAGTGTAGGACTATATCCTAGAAGAGTGTCGTTATCTATACATTTTCCCCTTGTTTCCTGAATAAGGACTGGTATTTGAGTAGGAATATAGATAGCTTTTCCCTTGAGTGACTCAGGTACTAATTATCACAGGAATTCTCCTAAGATCCTAGTCTCCTGGTGAGTCATAACTGGATGTGAAGTTAATCCCCCAAATTTCAAAAGAGACCCTACTCATTGTAAAAATGCACTCATAATCTTCAAATTACCAAACCATCACCAGAGTTGGCTCATATAATGCAGTACATTTTCTGCTTCCGATTTACAATTGAAGTGAGCGATCAGCAAAGGACTAGAGTAATCAGAAGTTGGAACTAGAGATAGACTTTGAAGACTTCCTCTACTCTTGTGGTTCAGAAGCAAGAGTGTGCTGGCTTTTCCACTCTAGTTTCTCTAACACCACCAACTTTGATTTGTCTGAGGGTTTGGAGAACTAGACCAGTAACATTACACCTTTGCTTTCTCTATTTAGCTCCAACTCTGTAGCTTACTCTGAGAGAATTTATTTTCTATCCCTTTAATCATTTTCCCTGCTCTTCTTTGGACTATTTCCAGTTCTTCCACATTCTTTTAAATATAGCTTAACTATTACAAAGGGCTATTCTGGAAAATTATCATTTAAAGGAAGATTGTTAAAGCATTTAAACGTTTAAAAATGGCTGCGTAAATGTTAAAAAATGAAATGTTCCTGTCTAATAATGCTGATAGTGGAATCCTAGTAAATTAAATTACATCAGGTCAGAGCAAATCCTTGAATGAGAGTCGAGCATATCATGACCTGAGAAAGAAACCCTTTTTAAGAGAAAGTTTATTTTTGCAAAGAACCAAAAGTAAAACTAAGGAGAGAGAACTTGGCTATGTACCAATCACAAAAATTCTCTTCTAAGATGAGGATCTAACTCTATGGTTCAGGAAGCTGAGATGCTAAAGTGAACACAAATCTCAAAGCCCTTTGTTATAACAGGGAAAGAAAAGAAAATTCATGATTCTACATGGAAAAAGTTTGTTGCTGTTTTATTGGAAGAAGGAAAGCTAACAAATTACATCAGCATTTTATATAACAAGCAGTGTCCTAGATGCTTTACATACTTTATTCCATTTTTGAAATCAGTAATAAGAGGTAGAGTATCATTACCTCATTTTTATTGATTAAGTTACTTGGCTTGATCCTAAAGCCTGCTTTCTACTACATGGTGCTATAGGTAATTTTCTAATAAAAAATTAATATGTCAGGAAAGTTCTATATTTTAATGCATAGAATATTTTCTTTGTTTATAGGACAAGTTTTGGGCAATCCATTTGTGATTTTGTGGGTTTACAGTGTTCAACATTATTAAAGAAAATTATCTTCAAAAATCATTACTTTATCTGTTGAGTCAGTGGCATTAGATACATCTTTGCAGAGAAATAGACTGGTTTTTAATGAGAAAAGCTTGAGGAATATCTGATACATACAAATAAGAAGATATGACAGAGGATGAAAAAATTCTAATTTTGTACAAGCAAGTTGAGAAAATTTAGCTAATGGTGAATTTACATATTTACATGGATCTTATACCGAATTTCTGCTCAAATGTAATTAAATCTACTTGAAATATGTTCAGTACAGGTAGCTTGACATAAAAAGCATCTCATTTCTGGGTTTGGGCAAACAGGATTTAAGTGAATAATGCATCCTGACTTCTAACTATGCAGTAGTAAATCATTCATAGTATCTTTCCTACAGATTAACTTCATTTTGGGGGGTTTTGAATGTGATACATAAATTCCTTGTTTAATTAAATATGGTTGACAAGCCATTTTCAAAATTTCTGGCTTGACCTACCTATCATTCTATAAACAGCACCAGAAGTTTCAATAGTTAGCATTTATTGAGCACTTACTGAAGGCCTGATATCATGCTAAGCACTTTTTATTATTACTTCAATGTTAAACTCAATTTTACAGCTAAGAAAGGTTCACTACCTTTAAAGGAGATCCTATATAAATTTAAATTAATTAATTCATTATCAACTTTATTAAACAGAAGTTTTCAAACACCAGCCATATGCTGTGCATTGTGCTGGATACTTCAAATCCAGACACTGACTAAGAGATGATATTTGTGAGCAGAAGCCTCCTTATATAATGGAAGCATGTATATACACACTCTCTGAGAAAAGTTTGTGGCAGCTCAGAAGAGAACACCAAAGGGCCCTTGGGGAGAGAGAGTATTAGAGTTATATCTTAGACCTGTAAGGCTTTGGAACTGGTGGTATGTATCTTCAAAGTGTATGCATCTTCTAAGAAAAAAAATTGGAACATTTGAGCCCATGTCTACAGGATTTTTAAATAACCTAAGTTTAACAATTTCTGCATCCTAACGTGGGTTGTTTGTGAGTGTCCTTGCCCACTTACTCTTGAGTCCTGTACCATATGCATTCTGTCTTGGTTGACTGCCTTGGACAGGAGAACTGGAGCAGCTAAACAAAGGAGCATCCACGTAGCCCAGCTGAGGGTCTGCAGCTTGGCGGTATACACCTATGCCATAGTTCTGAACATTCCCCTGTTACACATACATAAGCCTTGATAACTTTGTCTTTCATACATTTTTCTTATTTCTCTTAACTTGTATATTTTTATGTAAAATCTCTTTAGTGATTTTGTCACATGGGCTAGACATATTAATAAAAATTAAAAGAACTTTATGTCATCATTACTTTGTTATGGAAAAAATTTCAAATTATTGGAAAAAGTAATAGTTATTCAGATAAACGTTAGAGAATTATTGAGAATCCAATAATGATATATAATATTATTATTATTATTATGTTAGAAATATCTTCTAATTTTCTATTTTCTTTGAGAATAAAACCCTTTATGTATCAAATGTTTTGTTTAACTGTTTTTGCTTCAAATTCTATTACATCTGCAACACACACTTATTTTGATAAAAATTTAACTTGCACATATTTTCCATCTTTTCACTTGAAAAATTTATGTTTTTAAAGTTTTTTATGCCTCCTGAAATAGAATATACTTAACAATTCTTTAAGTGCAATAGATAACTTTATTTTTTAATTGAAGTGATTAAAAGTATTGATAGATTTTTTTTTTTTTTGGTTTTATTTCTTCTTTCTTTTCTTCTCCCTCATCACAACTCCCTGCCTCACTTGCTTGGGAGTTATTCTTCTCATATTTATTTACTTGTATGTGTGTGTGTGTGCGTGCACACTCAGTTGCAAAGTCATGTCCAACTCTGCAGTCCCATGGACTGTAACCCCCCAGGCTCCTATGTCCATGGAGATTCTCCAGGCAAGAATACTGGAGTGGGTTGTCATTTCCTATTCCAGGGATTGAACCCATATCTCTTGTGTCTCCTGCATTGGTAGGCGAATTCTTTACCACTGCATCACATGGGAAGCCCATTTACTTATTTACCCCTTGGCAAATTCAGAAGTAAACCAAGATCTTTACCCTCTTCCCAAGCAAAACTTTGAAACAGAACACTAATTTAGATTACTGCCCTCTGAGTAGATGTTCCTTGAATATGCCCAATATATGTGTCAAATCCTTTAGGCTGATCCAATTCCCTTTTCCACCTCACAAATTAGATATTACTACTATTTTTACGTGGTCACATTAGTTTGGATTTCCCCATATCAATTTTTTTTGCGCTATCTTGTATTCCAGACATCATATTTAGAGTTATCTTCTTTCTGCCTGATTAACACCCTTTAGAACTTTTTTCAATGAGGTCTGTTGATGAATTCATTTAGTTTTGTTTGTGTGATAATGTCTTCATTTCTCCATTCTAAAAAAGTAGTTTAGTTTGGCACAGAATTCCAGCTGGAATTCTTCTAGTACTTTCTTAGCACATTGAAGGTTTTTTTTCACTAACTACCACTTCTATTGCTAATTTTGAAAAGTCAGAGTAACTTAATTAAAGCCACTGCAGGGGTGTTGGAATACAGTGGTTGGTGTTGACCTGGGCTGGTGGGATGGCAGCAGGTGGGCTGCCAGTTTGCTGTGTCTGAAGGGCACCAGGATAAACATTTGCAATGCATTTTCCTTAGAATTTCATAGCCTGATGGATGTAGAGAATTCCATTCATCAATGCATAGTCTCATTCACTCCATCAAAGCTACATCCACTCTTCAGTATCTTTGCTCAGAGTCCATGTAATGCTACTTCCTTGGCTTTCTTCCAGCTCAAGGCAGAGAAAATCCATCCAAAGTCTTTCTCTAGGAACACTTAGAGAGCCTGGAAGCCCCACTGCATTCTCCATGCCTAATTTACCTACTGGTGCCAGACACTCAGAAGAGTTTAAAGGTTCAGAGAGGCTGTTTACAATTCAAGCTGCCAGTATTCTGAAATCCTAGAATCCAGGGCTATTTAGAACGATAGGAGGAAGACTTCAGGAAGGCCCTATACTTTGTGGAATTGCTTGTCAGAGGCTAGGTGTTAATTCAGATAAAATATCAAATTCCTTTAATATGATTTCACAGAGCAGGTCCCTCATTTCCAAATGGAGTTCATAGTTGCTGTTTTATGAGACTTTATTCTACAGAAGGATATTTTACATTTCTGCAGAGGTTTTAGTGTACTTGTGTATAAAACATTTCACTGTTTCTCTTTAAGATAGTATAAACATATATTAATACTTATAAAATATTTACTCAGGGACAGTGTAAAAATGAACTTTATGGTCATGCAGATCTAGCTTCTTATGTTCAATCTGTCTTTTATCAATTGAATGACATTAGGCACAAATCACTTACCACATATCCATTTGTAAAATGGAATTAGCAATAAACTAGCTTTTATGAAGACTGAAAGAACAGACTTCTGGTTTCTAGTTCTGCTTGTAAGGAACTTGAAAGTCACCATTCTTTCCTAACAACAAATAAAAGAAATCTGACTAACTAAGAAGCAACAACTCTCATTTGATCTGTAAGAGAGGTGAGGTAATAGGGCAAACCATGGCCTTAGGACTGGAGACACAGTTGGGAGAATACAGAGGATCACAGTGTACCTGAACAGAAACTTCCATTGAACCAGGGCAAGGATAGGAAAATCAGAACTGCAACTGACAAACTGCTACAGCTTCAGCAATGAGAAGTCTGAGAGTTAAAAACTCCAGGGGAACCCAGTATGAGAGAGGCCCCTATGGTTTTGCGAGAAATCAAGTTTTCACAGTAAATACAAGAGAAACATCTCCTTATGCTTCTAGCAGAGGGAGCAAAAAAGGGACCCTTTTGAAATGAAAAATGCCAGACCAATATTCTCTTCTTGACCAAGCCTACCCTTAGGGGAAGTTAGTTACCTAGAGCCTAACCTGCGGGGGTATTACCAGAGCCCATTTCATCTGAGAGAAGGGAAATACTGATGTCCAGTCCACTCCACCAATCCTCTTCTGCCTAAATGGGGGAGGAGAATGATGATAAGAATACCCGTGAAATTCACGGGTCACGGGAATAAGTTTCCTAAAGAACCAGTACCTAATCATTGGGCTCTGGAATGCCTTACCTCCTATACTTCAACATCATCATGGAAAACATGTTTATGATAGTTCCTTTTACCCAGATCTTACTATCAAGGAAAAATTACCTGGAGACCAAAAGACAAAAAACACAATTTGAAGAGACAGAGCAAGCCTTACAATCCATCTTGGCAGGGATGTTGGAATGATCAGATGAAGAATTTTAAACAACTGTGATTACTCTGCTAAGGGCTCTAATGGATAAAGTACACGGCATGCAGGAACAGATGAACACTGTAACAGAGAGATGGAAATCCTAAGTAAAAACCAAAAAGAAATACTACAGATCAAGAACACTGTAGCAGAAGTGAAGAATAACTTTGATGGTGTAATTGGTAGACAAGACATGACTGAGGAAAGAATCTCTGTGCTTGAGGATATCTCAGCAGAAATTACAAAAATCTTATCTAGCGAGGAATCAAAACAGAAATTGCATCTGACTAATCCTCTGAAATCATGCAAGCAAGAAAAGAAAGGAATAAAGTATTTAAAATGCTGGGAGAAAATAACCACTTACCCAGAATTTTGTAAACTATGAAACCATCCTTTAAAAATGAAGATGAAATAAAGACTTTCCTAGACAAACAAAAATTGAGGGACTTTGTTGCTTATAGGGTGACCTTGCAAGAAATGTTCAAAGAAGTTCTTTAGAGAGAAGAATAATATAGGTTAGTAACTTGGATTTGCATAAAAAAAGGAAGAACATTGAGTACAATTTCATTTATTCCTCCATTGGTAGGCACTTAGGTTGTTTTCCATATCTTGGTCATAATGAATAATGTTGTAATAAACAGGAATGTGAATAAGGAAGACTATCTCTTTGAGAATCTGTTTTCATTTCCTTAAAGTATATACCCAGAAGTGGAATTGCTGGATCATATGGTAGATACATTTTTGATTTTTTTGAGGTGTCGGCATATTGTTTCCATAGTATTTGAAGCAACTTACATTTTCATCAACAGTGTACAAGGGTTCCCTTTTCTTGACATCTTTGTCAACACTGGTTATCTCTTGTTTATGTGATGACAGCCATTCTAACAAGTGTGAGGTGATAAGAACATTATAATTTTGATTCGTATTTCCCTGATGATTACTGACAATAAGCATATTTTAAAATATTTATTGACCGTCTGGATGTCTCATTGGGAAAAAATGTGTCTGTTTGTTTTGCCCATTTTAAAATTGAATTGTTTGGTTTTTCTTATTGAGCTGTGTTCTTTATATACTTTGGATATCATTTCCTTATTTAATGGATGGTTTTCTAAAATGTTCTCCCATTCTGTGGTTTTGCTTTTTGCTTTACTGATGATCCCCTTGCTGTACAGATGCCTTCAAGTTTGATGCAGTCCCATTTGTTGATTTGTTGTTTGCACTTTTGGTGTCATATACAAAGTCACTGCCGATATTGATGAGCTTCTTCCTTACATGTTTTTTTCTAGGAGTTTTATGATTTCAGCTCTTATGCATAAATCTTTCATTCATTCTGAATTAATTTTTGTGAGTGATACAAGACAGGAATGTAATTTCATTGTTCCTTTTATACGCAATCTATCCTGGGTTTTTATCATGAAAGATTTGGTACATTTTGTGAAATGCTTTCTCTGCATCTATTGAAATAATCATGTGATTTTATTTACGTGATGTGTTACAACATACAGATTTGCATATGTTGAACTATTCTTGCGTCTGAGGGATAAATTCCACTTGTCATGAAGAATAATCATTTTCATGTGTTCTTAAATTTGGTTTGACAATATTTTGTTGAGAATTTTTGTGATTTTATTTGTTAGGGACATTGTTCTATACTTTTCTTTCTTTCTTTTTTTTTCTCTTTTATTTATTTATTTATTTTTCTTTACATTATCGTGTTGGTTTCACCATACATTAACATGAATCCACAATGGGTATACATGTGTTCCCCTTCCAGAACCCCCCTCCCACCTCCCTCCCAATTCCATCCCTCTGGGTCATCCCAGTGCACCAGCCCTGAGCACCCTGTATCAAGCATCAAACCTGGGCTGGCGATTCATTTCACATGTGATAATTTACATGTTTCAATGCTGTTCTCCCATATCATCCCACCCTTGCCCCCTCCCATAGAGTCTGAAAGACTGTTCTATACATCCGTATCTCTTTTGCTGTCTCACATACAGGGTTATCATTACCATCTTTCTAAATTCCATATATATGCATTAGTATACTGTATTGTTGTTTTTCCTTCTGGCTTACTTCACTCTGTATAATAGGCTCCAGTTTCATCCACCTCAGTAGAACTGATTCAAATGTATTTTTTTTTAATGGCCGAGTAATATTCCATTGTGTATATGTACCACAGCTTTCTTATCCATTCATCTGCTGATGGACATCGAGGTTGCTTCCATGTCCTGGCTATTGTAAACAGTGCTGTGATGAACACTGGGGTACACATGTCTCTTTCAATTCTGGTTTCCTCAGTGTATATGCCCAGTAGTGGGATTGCTGGGTCATATGGCAGTTCTATTTCCAGTTTTTAAAGGAATCTCCACATTATTATCCACTAGTGGCTGTACTAGTTTGTATTCCCACCAACAGAGTAAGAGGATTCTCTTTTCTCCACATCCTCTCCAGCATTTATTGCTTGTAGACTTTTGGATGGCATCCATTCTGACTGGTGTAAAGTAGTACCTCATTTTGGTTTTGATTTGCATTTCTCTGATAATGAGTGATGTTGAGCATCTTTTCATGTGTTTGTTAGCCATTTGTATGTCTTCTTTGGAGAAATGTCTGTTTAGTTCTTTGGCCCACTTTTTGATTGGGTCATTTATTTTTCTAGAATGGAGCTGCAGGAGTTGCTTGTATATTTTTGAGATTAATTGTTTGTCTGTTTCTTTGTTTGCTTTTTTCTCCCATTCTGAAGGCTGCCTTTTCATCTTGCTTTTAGTTTCCTTTGTTGTGCAGAAGCTTTTAATTTTAATTAGGTCCCATTTGTTGATTTTTGCTTTTATTGCCAATATTCTGGGAGGTGAGTCATAGAGGATCATGCTTTGGTTTATGTCGGAGAGTCTTTAACAGGTGGTCCTGAGAAAACTGGTCATCCACTTGTAAAAGAATGAAACTAGAATACTTTCTAACACCATACACAAAAATAAACTCAAAATGGATCAAAGATCTAAGCCTAAGTGCAGAAACTATATACTTTTCTTGTGATGTTCTTTTCTGTAACACTGTAATGCTATTCTCACAGAATGAGCTTGGAAGTGTTTCTTTCGCCTCTATTTTTTGGAAGAGTTTGAGGACTGTTGTCAATTCCTTAAATGTTTGGTAGAATTCACCAGTGAATCTGTCTGGTCTTGAAACTTTCTGTGTTGGGAGGTTTTTCGTCTTTACCCATTGTTTATTCAGATTTTCTATTTTTTTCTGTTTCAGTTGTGTATTTTGAGGAAGTTTTTTTCTAGGTCATCTAATTTGTTGGAATATAGTTGTTCATTGTGCCCCTAATGATTCCACGTATTTCTGTAATACCACTTATATCACTCCTCTTTCATTTCTAATTTTATGTATTTGAGACTTGTCTCTTTTTTTCTTAGGCACTCTCGCTGAAGAGTTGATTTTTTTTTTTTTTTTACATTTGGAAGAACAAGCTCTTAGTTTCATCAATTCTTTCTATTACTTCTCAGGTCTCTATTTCATTTATTTCTGCTGTAATCTCTATAATAATTTCCTTCTTTTAGTAAATTTGAGTTTAATTTGTTCTTTTGTTAGTTCCTTGAGGTATAAAGTTAGGCTGTTTATTTGAGATATTTTAAAGTTCTTAATATATGCACTTATCAGTCTGAACTTTTCTCTCAGAATTGTTTTTACTGTATCCCATAAGGTTTCATATGTTATATTTCCCTTTTCATTTATTTCAAGATAAAGTTTTATTTTCCTTTGACTTCTTCTTTGATCCATTGATTGTTCAGAAGAGTGCTCTGTAATTTCTATATATTCATAGATTTTATAGCTTTCCTACTGTTGTTAATGTGTACTTTCATACCATTGTGGTCAAGAAAGATAGTTGGTATTGTTAGATAGTTAAAATAGGAAACAGGAGTCCAAAATGGCGGTGGCTAGAAGACAAGGAAGGGAAAAGCCAATGAAAATAGAACAAAGGAAGGTCAAAGAAAGGTCCAAGGACCTGAGTGAGGACCTCAGATAGAACAAACAACATTCCTGGCTAACCTAATTTACATAGGGCAGGCCCAAAAGGAGGAAAAACATATAAAACGAGGGGCCAAAGCACTCTCCCTCCGTTTTCTCTCTCCCTCATGCACTACAGCATTCTTTTCTTCGTGTCTTTGGGTCTGCATTCCCTCATGCTTCGAGGATGGATTCTCCTGCTAGTATCTAAATAAAATAGAGCTGTAACACTGAGCTGTAACACTGATTCGTCTAAGAGCTATAACACAGTCTGTTTGAGACCTGAGAGCTATAACATGGTCTGTCCAAGACCCGAGAGCTGTGACCCGCCTAGGACTTTAATGTCCGTCACTCCAAATCTTTGTTGTGATGAGACAGAATCAAGGACCATACACTTGTGTGACAGCATGATTTTAATCTTCTTAAATTTGCTAAGAATTCTTTTATTTCCTATTATCATTTTTGAGAATGTTCCATGACACTTAATAAAAATGTATATTCTGCTATTGTTGGGTAGTATATTCTATATATAGCTGTGAAATCCATTTGGTCTGAAGTATATCTTAGATCCAGGGTTTCCTTGTTGATTTTCTGTCTAGATGATCTGTCCATTGCTGAGACTGGGGTATTGAATTCTTCTACCACTGTTGTATTGTTGTCTGTTTTTCCCTTTAGACTTAGTATTTCCTTATATTTCAGTGCTCTGATATTGGATCCATATGTATTTACAAACTGTTATGTCTTCTTGTGGAGTAGAAAATGGCAACCCACTCTATTATTCTTGCCTGGAGAATCTCATGGGCAGAGGAGCCTAGTGGACTGCAGTACGTGGCACTGTGAAGAGTCAGAAATGACTGAAGTGACTTAGCATACATGCATGCATATGTTCTTGATGTATTGATCACTTTATCATTATCTAATAGCCTTCTTTGTCTCTTGTTGCCATTTTTGACTTGAAGTTAGTTTTGTCTGATATAAGTGTGTTTAGCTCCACTTTGAAGAAGGCAATGGCAACCCACTCTGGTACTCTTGCCTGGAAAATCCCATGGAGGGAGGAGTCTGGTAGGCTGCAGTCTATGGGGTTGCTAAGTGTCGAACTTGACTGAGCGACTTTGCTTTCACTTTTCACTTTCATGCATTGGAGAAGGAAATGGCAACCCACTCCAGTGTTCTTGCCTGGAGAATCCCAGGGGCCGGGGGAGCCTGGTGGGCTGCAGTCCATGGGGTCGCTAAGAGTCAGACAGGACCGAAGTGACTTAGCAGCAGCAGCAGCAGCATCTCCACTTTCTTTTGGTTTCCATTTGCTTGGAATATTACCTTCCATTCTTTCACTTTGACGCTATGTGTATCTTTAGAACTGAAATGAGTTTCCGGTAGGTAACATATAGTTGAGTGTTTTCTTTTAAAAAAATCTATGCAGACTCTATGCTGTTTTACTGATGAACTCACTCAATTGACATCTAGAGTGATTACTGATATGTCAGGACTTACTTCTGCCATCTTATTTGCTTTCTGGTGACTTTGCACCTCCATTTTTTCTTTTTCCCCATGTTTCTGTCCGACCTTGTGAATTCATGATTCTCCAGGGAGATACACTCAGTATAGTCTCAGCTATTGAATGTCTTTTTGGTTCAGTTTTGTCATTTCAATCTCTTGGTGAAGAATTTCTTCTATTCATTAATTTTGTTCCTGAATTCATTGAATTGCCTTTCTGAGTTTTCTTGTAGCTTGTTGATTTTTTTTTTCTTTTGTAGTAGACATTTTTAGTTCTTTATCAGTTAGGTCACAATATTCCATGCCTTTGAGTTTGGTTGCTGGGTATCCTGGTGTAAGGTGCAGAGGCATTTTTGTTCTGTTATAAATGTACAATTAGTTGTAAGTTAAAGGGGAGAGAAAAAAGGAATGACATATGTCACCATGATGCTGATGTCACTCCTCAATAATCACTTTGAAGGACAGTGATCTAAATGCATCCGTTAAAAGCCAGAGGTTGTCAGAGTGGATTAAAAAACAAGATCCAGCTATATGTTGCCTACAAAAAACCCACTTTAGATATACATATAGATATACAGTAAAAGCAAATGCATGGAAAAGCATACAGGTATCCCTTGACTTCCAAAAGTTTGCTTATATCACTTTGCTTTTAAAAAGATATACATTAGTATAGTGATGACTTTTTTGTAAAAGTGAATATCCTCCTTGGATTTCTTTCAGTTAACAAGACATGGGTACTAATGTAGGGCTTTTTTTTTTTTTGGTGGTGTTGTTGTAAAAGTGAAGTGGTATAATGTGAACTTTTGGAAAGTAGATACTCTTCACTATATGTCATTTTGGTTAGGTAAGGTTTCTGATAGGTAGGAATGCTATACTTTCAAATAGAGAGGGAGCCTGTACTATGCTAAAACCAATAAAAAGAAAACAGGTATTGCTATATCAATTTCAGACAGTAGAGTTCGAATAGGGGAAGTTATCAGGGATAAAGAGCATTACATAATGATAAAGTGGGCAATTCTCCAAAAAGACAAAACAATTCTTAATGCATATGCACATATCAACAGAGTGCCAAACCACGCGAAGCAAAAACTGATAGAAATTCAGAGAAGTAGATGGATCCATTATTATAGTTAGAGACTTCAAATCCCCTGTATTGGAAATGGACACATCCATCAGGCAGAATATCAGTTAGGACATAGTTGAATTCAACAAAAATATCAATCACTTAGACACTGGACATCTATAGACTACTCTACCCAACAACCACAGAATGCAGTTTTTTTCAGTTCACATGGAACATTCACCAGGATAGATTACATTTTAGGTCACAAAACACACTGTATCAAATTTAAAAGAATAGAAATTGTAAAATTTCTACTTTCAGGCCACAGTGTAATTCAATAAGAACATAATGATAATGGGAAAATCTCAAAATATATGGAGATTAAGCAATACACTTCCAAGTAATACATGTATCAAAGAGGAAATCTTAGGAGAAATTTTTACAATTTTGAGTTAAATGAAAACAGAATTTTTCAAAATTTTGTGGGGAGTGAAAGCAGTGCTTAGAGGAAAATTTATAGCATTAATGCATGTATTAGAAAAGATTAAAAGAACATAGCGGATGCATTATTCCCTTCTAGTAGATTGTGAGTGACTTCTTTGAAAACTTTAGTATTTATATAGCTGTAACATCCAGTATATATCTGTCAACAGCTGATGCTCAGTAAATGAACTAGTGAGCAAAAAAATGTGTTTCATAAACACTTGAGTAATAATGCAAAGCAGCAAGTAAGTTAATATCTAGAGTTAAACAAATGTTGCTACAATATCATACAGATATTGATCCCTTTAAAGGCAATGGCAGATCAGTGGTAGTTGGAACAAACAGGAGGTCTGTGAAGAGGTAAAATAGAATGATTTTAAGGGTCATTAAGATTTGGATAAGAGCATGAAAGAAGTGTGATTTTAGAAATTAACACAGTATGAGCATGAAAGTGGATGCGTTAGTCACTCAGTCATGTCCAACTCTTTATGACCCCATGGACTATGGTCCTCCAATCTTCTCTGTCCATGGAATTTTCCAGGCAAAATGCTGGAGTGGGTATCCATTCCTTTCTTCAGGGGATCTTCCTGACCCAGGGATTGAACCTGGGTCTCCTGCATTGCAGCAGATTCTTTACCGTCTGAACTTGGAGGTTTAGGAACTAGACCAAGGAGAGATAGGACATTATTTTGTACACTGGAGAGACATTGAAGATTTTGAATGGTATACAGGCTTATGTTTTAAAAGTCAATTTGTGGAATTTATTGTAAAGAGAAAAAAGTAGAAGTAGGGAGAACATAATAAGGCTACTGAAGTCACCTAGGAATTATGCAACAGAAACTTGGACTAAGGTACTGGTAGGTAGGATAGATGAGTTTTTTTTTTTTTTTTTACAAAGGACTTAGTATATCCTAAAGAGTTTTAAAGGAAGACTAGAAATTACTGAACACATGATTCAAACTGGATTGTTTCTAGAATTTTCTCTTTTAAATGTGATCAAATACTCATGAACTTGAAGTTATTCATTACCAAATATTTACTGTACACTTAGTATGTTTCAGAGCATTTTAGACATCAGAGATGATAATATGGATTAAAAAGACAGTATTTCTGTTGTTGCAAATATTATATTAGTCTGGGAAGTACAGAAGTACTCAGAAAAGCTCAAAACTATAAACATGATAAAATAATTTCAGAAATGACAGTATTTGATAAAGGGATCTTATAAATCCTCTTTGAGAAAGTTACATATTAATTGAGATTTGAAATCATGAAGAAGTGTCACTAAGCAGTGAAACAGAATTCTGAGGAGAGGAAAAAGCAACTATAAAGATCCTGAGGTAGAAATCAGCTTGATTGTTTGAATGTTTGAAAGAAGATTGATGAAGTTGGATAATAACAAGCAATACCATCTCTTTTGTGGTAATTCTAGATGCTTTTGAACTGTGGTGTCGGAGAAGACTTGAGTGTTGCTTGAACAGCAAGGAGATCCAAACAGTCCATCCTAAAGGAAATCAGTCCTGAGTATTCATTGGAAGGACTGATGCTAAAGCTGAAACTCCAATACTTTGGCCACCTGATACGAAGAACTGACTCATTTGAAAATACCCTGATACTGGGAAAGATTGAAAGAAGGAGGAGAAGGGGACAACAGAGGATGAGATAGTTGGATAGTGTCACCACTGAGTGGACATGAGTTTGAGTAAATTCTGGGAGTTGGCAATGGGTAGGGAGGCCTAGCATGCTGCAGTTCATGGGGTTACAAAGAGTCGGACACGACTGAGTGACTGAACTGAACTGAACTCAGTTGAATACTATAGAGGATTTTATTACTTATGGTAAGAGATTTGGATTTCATTTTTAGTGCAATGAGAAAAAATAAGTGTTTTCACTTTGAGATGACTTGGTCGTATTTATATTGTTAAAGTATCACTTTGACTAGTTGAAGAAAATATATTATGAGTGGACAACAATGAAGACAGAAAGACTAGCTGTCCCACAGTTAGTTGTTCAGGTGAGAACAGTGAGAATTTTTACTATGACAGTAGTTGTGGAGATGGAGAAAATGAAGTTTGGGGATATGTTTCAGTGGCAGAGTTTACAGAACTTGCTGATTGTTTAGATTGGTGATCTGAGGGAAAAAGAAGACTCCAGAATGCCTATTAGGTTTTTGATGTGAATACCTGGGTTATTGAGGTGGAGATCATGACAGTGAGATGAGTTTGCAGAAGAAAAGTAGAGAATTTTGTCTTAGAATTTCAAGCTGTGAAATGCTGATAGATGTCAAGTGAACATATTTGTGAATGAGTTTAGACAGCAGGGGTAAGGGCAGAGTTACAAACATTTTGTATTTTCACCATACAGATGATAATCAAAGTCAGTGTAGAGAGGAAGATGAGATTACTTAGGACAAGAAAATAGAGAAGTGGAAAGTTCCAAAGATTAGAGATTGACAGTGGAGGAGGAACTAGCGAGTAAAATGGAAAAGGAATGGCCAGAAATGTAGGAAAGAGATGGAGGAGTTAGCACCTAGAGAAGATACTTCATGAAGGATATTTGAGGGAGATGAAGGCAGAGTTGTGACCATTGGATTGGTAATAAGGAGATTGTATGTGACTTTAGAAGTAATTTTTATATGAAGTAGAAGAACTGGGAGCCTGAGAGATGAGTTGTTGCTATTGTTCAGCCATTAAGTCCTATCTGACTCTTTGCAAACCCATGGGCACATCATGCCAGGCTTCCCTTTTTTTTCACTGTCTCTTGGAGTTTGCTCAACCTCATCTCCATTGAGTCTGTGATGCCATCCAACCATCTCATCCTCTGTTGCCACCTTCACCTCTTGCCCTCAATCTTTCCCAGCATTGGTGTCTTCGCATCTGGTGGCCAAAGTATTGCAGTTTCAACTTCAGTATCAGTCCTTCCAATGAATATTCAGGGTTAATTTCCTTTAGGATTAATTGGTTGGATCTAGCAGTCCAAGGGACTCTGAAGAGTCTTCTCCAGCACCACAACTTGAAAGCATCCATTTTTTGACTGCAGCCTTCTTTATGGTCCAAATCTCACATCTGTACATGAGTACCAGAAGAATCATAGCTTTGGCTATCAGTTCAATTCAGATCAGTTGTTCAGTCTTGTCCGACTCTTTGCAAGCCACGGACTGCAGCACACCAGGCCTCCCTGTCCATCACCAACTCCTGGAGCTTACTCAAACTCATGTCCATGGAGTCAGTGATGCCATCCAACCATCTTGTCCTCTGTCATCCTATTCTCCTCCTGTCTTCAATCTTTCCCACCATCAGTGTTCTTTTCCACCAGGGTCTTCGCATCAGTTAGCCAAAGTATTGGAGTTTCAGCTTCAGTATCAGTCCTGCCAATGAATATTCATGGCATATTAGAACTGATTGGTTTGATCTCCTTGCAGTCCAAGGCACTCTCAAGAGTCTTCTCCAAGAACACAGTTCAAGAGCATCAATTCTTCAGCACTCAGCTTTCTTTATAGTTCAACTCTCACATCCATACATGACTACTGGAAGAACTATAGCTTTGACTATATGGACGTTTTTTGGCAAAGTGATATCTCTGCCTTTTTAATATGCTGTCTAGGTTTGTTATAGCTTTCATTCCAAGGAGCAACTGTCTTTTAATTTCCTGACTGCAGTCACCACCTGCAGTGATTTTGAGGCCCAAGAAAATAGAATATGTTAATGTTTCCACTTTTTCCTATTTGCCATGAAGTGATGGGACTGGATGTTATGATCTTAGTTTTCTGATAAATTTTAAGCCAGGCTTTTCACTCTCCTCTTTCACTTTCATCAAGAGGCTCTTTAGTTCCTCTTCGCTTTCTGCCATTAAAGTGGTATCATCTGCATATCCGAGGTTGTTGATATTTTTCCCAGCAATCTTGATTCCAGCTTGTGATTATTCCAGCCAAGCATTTCACATGATGTACTCTACACAGAAGTTAAATAAGCAGCATGGAAACACACAGCCTTGATGTACTCCTTTCTCAATTTTGAACCAATCTGTTCCATGTCCAGTTCTAACTGTTGCTTCTTAACCTGCACACAGGTTTCTTAGGAATGAAAGATGAGTGGATTGTTATAATATGGAGATGGTGGGTATAAGCAACATTTCATAAGTTACTTGGGTTGGTGAGAAGGCATGTGTAGGAAAATAGGACCTGAAGTCATGGGAAGTTTTCTTGGTGTCTATTTTTCAAGTTGGGATATTGGGTTAATGAAGATGGAAGATTATAAGAAAGTGAAAGGACCTGAGGTGTAGAGGACCACTGAAAGGATTATTCCTTGATAGGAGTGGAGGCTTGTCTTCTGCTGGAACAGAAGCAGAGACTGAGAGTGAGCGAACAGCTGAGGTAGCCTGGTAGATTTGGTGGGAGGTTGGGAGGTCTGCATAGGATTTTTTTCAGGGAAATATGAGTCAAGTTTGAAGGGGGAAAAGGAAGGTGTAGGGGTGAAAGTTTGAGGAGAGCATACAAAGGGAAAATATGAAATTGTCTGAGAGTAGAAGAGCAAACTTACAAATGAGTAAGAGGGTTGCCAGGCTGAGCTGAAAATCTATAAGATTATGGAGATAAATTTAAAGTGAAACCAGTCAGCACAGTCTTATGATTAAGTTAAAGATGCCTTTAGCCTTAACAAAAATTCTATTTGGAGATAAGTTCATAACAACTAGCAAGATGCTAGAAGGGAATCAGATTTGGAGTCAGCAGACCTGCTTTCCAGCCCCTGCTATGTCACTAAACTGTGTGACCTTGAAAAAGATTTCTTAATTTGTCTGAACTGTCACTTCTCTCTCAATGAAAAGGGAATAAGATTAAAATGCAACTCATGAGATTATTGTGATTATTAAGTGAAATGGCATATATGGAAAATGGTTTGCAGGTCATACAATCCAATCTAAGTTTTAGTTGTGAAAATGGTTATCAGTATGTTAAATATTATTATTATATCAAGAATGCAATGTGCATCTAAAAATAAACTGTCTTCTTCTACACAGTGAACATCATTTTGAAAACCTTTAACAGATTTAATAAAATGATTTAATGCATATGTCCCTAAAGTGTATACTAAAGAAAAAGGAAAATTCTAAAAAGACAAAAGCTAAATAAACATTCATTCAAGGTCCATATATTATATACAATTTGCAAATCAAACACAGACATACACACAATTCATATTTATTTTTACCATATTGAATAATGTATTAAATATACAGAAGATAATTTTATTACAATAATTAAATGTATCAAAACTAAAGAAAATTACTATTGTATTAGCCATATGTATTTTAAAATAGAATTTATTTGAATTTTGCCAGCCAAAGTAGGATAGCTCTTTTTAAGTACCTTGAAAAAGAGAATGAAAGTAAAATGATTTTCATACTTTAGTCAAATTATTCTAAACCCAATTAATATTATTTAAAATTAGAGAGATTTTGTCAGATGTTCAAACGAAAGTATCGTGGGTCCTCCAAAATTTTTTTTATTTTTTATTCTTCCTTTGTGTGATACAACTTAAGCTTATTAACAGTAAAGTCTGGCCTCTCAGCAAAGTGAAATTGCCTTGTTTATCTGCTAACTGGCTCCAGAGTAGGCTCCTTTGTGCTGCTTGCATTTGCTAAACCAGGACCTGAAGAGACTTGCCTCTTAAATAACAAGCAGAGAAGCGGGGTCTAGTGGCTAGAGTATTATTCTGACATCAGCCTTTGGGGATCTGTCTTCAACTAGCTCTTTCATTTAATCATTTGACTGTTTTCATCCTACAGTTTGTGTATAAAGAGAAAATATTCATCCCATGCCTTATAAATGTTCCAGGACTTAATTATTGCTTGCAAACTTCCTTGAGCTTTATGAAAGAGGATAGACATAATTATTCAGTCTTACAGATATACTCTGCTTAGGGGTTTTTCTGAATGCAGAGTGGAAGATTATCCAGATTCATCCTGGTGATGTGTGAGAAGTTTTGTAATGCTGATTACATATCACTGGGGATCAAATTAAGCCCATCAAATGCCTTTCATATCAATCTCAAATCACAGTGTACTTGAACCAGGGGCCTGGTGTTCCATTTACTAGATGATCACTTTCCTCTTCAACGAATTAACTTTTCTAAAATTGGCAGAGTAGTTTAGCAGGCCCAGGATTGTGTGTTTCTTGACAAAAGAAGACTTCTTGATGCCTTCCTTTTGTGGTGGTATTTTAAAACTGTTAAATAAAATATCAGTCTGCAGTATCGATTATTCATTAAAGAGCAGGTTAAGCTCAGGACTATATATTCAGATTTATAAGGGATCATGAAAACATTCTAATGCGTTTGAAACATTACCCTTTGGAATGTATTAATGTCTATGATTTTTATGAAGTACAGAGAGGATTGGCGGAAGAAATCAATCTACAAATACATATTTTCATGACTATCAGATCTATTTGTATTTTTAAAAATATGAAGTCAGCAAGATAAAATTGACAACAGAAAGATAAATAACTCAGTGGAAAAATAGACAAAGGCTATAAAAAGCCAATTCAGAGAAAAGTAATCCAAATGATCAGCAAATATATACTAGAAGCTGAAGTTTTATAATGGTCAAGATAATGCCAACCAAAGTTAACAATGAACTATTACATTATTTATTGCTACTCAATAGCATGGCAAAAGAATGCAGAATGATTATATCTTGAGTTGGAGCAAATACAGTGGGAAAAGAGTGCTCTGCCACATGTATTACTAGTGGAATTGCAGAGCATTATGACACACTTGGGAAAGCAATGTGACCACATTTATTTTATTTTATTTAAATCATACTTCCATTTCATGGAATTTTTGTAAACAAAAACACTAGTGAGATAAGGGTAAATTAAAAAAACTAAAGACAAATCATTAGGGGAAAGGTTAAAGATATCTTGGTTAAGTCCATATTGTGGTTAAAATGCCAGTTGAGCACCAGCGTTTATTCTCTCATTCTAAAGAAGTCAGGGCAAATCTGGGATGTATGTGGTTGCCTGGCCAGAGTCTTCCAAGGCCCCCCCACCCTCGCCACCATAGCTAGGCGTGGCCTTGTAAATTAGTTCTTGTCAATGGGTTGTGACTAGAAGTGACGTATTCAATTTCCAGATCCATACGCATCCTTCAGGCTTGTTTCTACACCCAGGGTGGGCCTAGAAATGACTAGAGCAACCCTGGAAGCTAGGTGTTCAGGACAGGAGAATTGCCATCAAGCTGGTATATGAAACAAAGTAGCCAGTATATAGAGAGGGAAAAACTGTCTGGAACTATGAGATGAAAGGAAAACTTTGTTTTTTGGGGTAATTGGCATTTTTAGATCTCTTCCTTTTCACAGTGTAGTCATATACTCTAATGAGTAGCATACTATGAAATATTACACAACCGTTGGTAAGAATGAGTTAGATCTACACCAGCTGAGTAGGGAGGATTTTATTACATTGGAGAAACTTTATATATGAGCCAATTTTTGTAAAATAAATGCAGAAGCATATGATGTACAAGCTAGATTTAGAAAAGGCCAAGGAAACAGAGATCAAATGGCCAACATCTGTTGGATCATTGAAAAAGCAAGAGAGTTCCAGAAAACATCTATTTATGCTTTATTGATTACACCAAAGCCTTTGACTGTGTGGATCGCAACAAACTGTGGAAAATTCTTCAAGAGATGGGAATACCAGACCACCTGACCTGCCTCTTGAGAAATCTGTGTGCAGGTCAAGAAGCAACAGTTAGAACTACACATGGGTTCCAAATTGGGAAAGGAGTACGTCAAGGCTGTATTTTGTCACCTTGCTTATTTAACTTATATGCAGAGTACATCATGTGAAATGCTGGGCTGGATGAAATGCAAGCTGGAATCAAGATTGCCAGGAGAAATGTTGATAACCTCAGGTATGCAGATGACACCATCCTTATGGCAGAAAGTGAAGAGGAACTGAAGAGCTTCTTGATGAAAGTAAAAGAGGAGAGTGAAAAGCTGGGGCTTAAAACTCAACATGCAATAAACGAAGATCATGGTATCTGGTCCCATCACTTGATGGCAAATAGATGGGGAAACAACAGAAATAGTGAGAGACTTTATTTTGAGGGGCTCCAAAATCACTTCAGATGGTGACTGCAGCCATGAAATTAAAAGACACTTGCTCCTTAGAAGAAAAGCTATGACCAACCTGGACAGCATATTAAAAAGCAGAGACATTACTTTGCCAGCAAAGGTTTGTCTAGTCAAAGCTACTTTTTTTCCAGTAGTCATGTATAGATGTGAGAGTTGGACTATAAAGAAAGTTGAGTGCCAAAGAACTGATGCTTTTGAACTGTGTTGTTGGAGAAGACTCTTGAGAGTCCCTTGGACAGCAAAGAGATCAAACTAGTCAATCCTAAAGGAAATCAGTCCTGAATACTCATTGGAAAGACTGATGCTGAAGCTGAAACTGCAATACTTTGGCCACCTGATGCGAAGAACTGATTCATTAGAAAAGACCTTGATGCTGGGGAAGATTGAGGGCAGGAGGAAAAGGGGACGACAAAGGATGAGATGGTTGTATGGCATCACCGACTTGATGGACGTGAGTTTGAGCAAGCTCTTGGAGTTGGTGATAGACAGGGAGGTTTGGTGTATTGTAGTCCATGGGGTTGCAAAGAGTCAGACACTACTGAGTGATTGAAGTGAACTGATAACTCAGTAGAACACATAGAGATGACTGAATACTGAACTATTAAACAACCAACCAACAATTGAAGTTAAAGTTATCAAGGCAGGAGTTACATAGGTGCTGCATAGTTCAGGATCTGAAAGGAACCATAGTAGTATTAAACAAATAATCTTTTTTTTTTGTTTTTCCAATTTTGTGATTTCAATTTTCACTTGATTTCTGAACCCAATCTGTCCTTTTTTGCTGGGTTTCCAAATGTCTACTTAGTATTAGCACTTGGATGTCCTGTAGGTACTTGATAGGTAAAAAGAAGTTAATTTTTTCTTGGAAAACTACAAAGGCTAAACATGTGTTAAACAAGTATTTTTGAGCATATACAAAGTGTCTGATCTTTTGACACATGCTGGGTGAGACAGAAACTAAAAATAGCACCTTCTTTACAAGAATACATAGTCAGATGAGAAAGGAACCATGAAGAGGTAATTCCAATGAAATTTAGCAAAATCACTAATATTGCTATGCACAGAGAAATGTGGAGTTAAAGAAGGGCCCCTTGACTCCATTTTAGATGCTGGTTAATTTTCAGGGATAAGTTATACTGAGCCTCTGCTTTGATGACACTTTGTTACTAATTTACAAACATTTATTATGTGTTACTATGTTGACTTACTTGTTGGGAGGTAAATATCAATTTTATTTACTACTTCATCTCCAGGCAAAGCACCAGGCATACCTTCCTGTATGATACAAGGGAAAGTGATAAAATAAACGTGATTCTTGTCCTCAAGGAACTCAAAATCTGTTGGAAAGGTGTGGAAAAGTGTTCAAGTAAACTGAAATTCAGAGAGTATTTCTTCTCTATTGCTACAAATATTTATCAGGACTAAGATACAGTTCTTCTGGCTCCCAGCTAAGGACTGCTGTTTTATGTTCCATGCAGTACAACCTGGCCTCTGGGCTTCCCTGATCAACACGGACCCTTCGTATCTGGGTGTATCTTGAGCTTATAGGAGCTTCAATACCTGGAGGCAGGAGTCAGGCCCTGGAGGGCAGATGACTTAAGAAGCATGGGGGGAATCGACTTTGTACTCTACTGATTTATTCCTTTACAACACATGTGACTCAAACACATGGGACAAAACCAACCCCCCAAATTATGATAAACTCATCAACTTCCTTCTATTCCTATTTCTTGGATACTGAGGACAAGGATTGAAACTTTTCAGTTTGGAATGCTTTGAAGACTATTCTAAAGGGCACAATACTTAATGGATAGTTTCCTTACTGCTTAGTGGAATCTTGCAGGAACAGATACATCATGTTTCTAAAAAAAAATTACTATATCTGTGTGAATAATGATTCCAGGGGGAAATAATCTTAGAAGTACAGAGCTATAAACATTCAAAGCTGGAGGTACTTAAAGGTCACCCAGTTTAACCTCTCACCTCATGCTTTTGGGTCAAATTTCTGTAGTGACATTTCAGGTCTTCCGCAGACTGGCCTCAACCTGCTCACTGTCCTGGTCACATATTGTTCCTATGTGCTAGCAGGAAGGTCAGAGAGCTAAATGTCCATTTCAAAGACATGTCTGGCCTGCTTATGTGCTCTTGCAAGCTATCACCTTATCAGCAAACTCATATAGGTAAGTGAGCAAAAACTTTCATTTGAATTGTTATCATCTGAAAATTTCACTTTCAAATTTAAGTAAGCATATATCTGTAATGCAAAATCTCACTTATGCTTTATATCTTGAAAGTGGAATGTTGTAAAAGTTATTAATTGTGAAAGTCAATTTTGTGCAAACATTGACTATTAGGTATATTAAAACAATATGATATAAATGGAAACTCTAAAAGAGTAGATTAGGTAATTTTAAGAAGAACATTACACCTTTTTTGTTCCCTGAAAGTGTATTAAACAAAGTTACAAGGCAGAAGAATGGAAAATAGATTGTAATGCAATTTCTACTCTTAATTGAAAAATTTTATATTAAGCAAAATAACTTTTAAAAATTGTACTTAATTTTAGGTTACTTAATATTGCTTAGGTTTTAATGACCTACCTAAACCCAGTGGTCATGTCAGTTCTCATATTGCTTGGAACATTATAAATTGATACAATTGATTACCACTTCTTGAAATATTTTCTTCACTTGAATTTCAGGACACCACACAGTCTTTTGTTTCTGGATACTATTCTCCTTTTTGTTAAGTAAATAAAGCAGTAATTGACATGCTTATTGACAAGTTTTCAATTTTTTGGTAATAAACAAGAGTGGAATTGCTAGGTCATAAATGTAAATGCTATTGTTTTCCAAAGTGATTGTACCATAGATCCATTAGATCTAAGTGCTTCACATCCTTTTGTTAGAGTCAACCATTTTAATAGTTACTGTTCTCTTGCATGTGTAATGGTATCTCATGGTTTCAATTTATATCTCACTCATGACATATGATATGAAACTTATTTAAATATCATCTTTTATTTGTATGGTGACTTCCCTGGTGGCTCAGATGGTAAAAGTGTCTGCCTACAATGAGGGAGGCCTGGGTTCAATCCTTGGGTCAGGAAGATCCCCTGGAGAAGAAAATGGCAACCCACTCCTGTACTCTTGCCTGGAAAATCCCATGGATGGACAGAGGAGCCTGGTGGGCTACAGTCCATGGGGTCACGAAGAGTTGGACACAACTGAGAGACTTCATTTTCACTTTTTATTTGTATGTCTAGTTTTTTAAAGAACTTTTTAGAATTTTTTTGCCCATTTCTAATTGGCTTTTCAGTCCTTTTTGTTATTGATTTGTAAAAGATACATTGTTGAATGTATATATATGCACTGCAAATAGAAGAGGAAAAAGTGAAACAGTGATGGGTTTTATTTTCTTGGGCTCCAAAATCAAAGCTGATGGTGACTGCAGCCATGAAATTTAAAAACTTTTGTTCATTGGAAGAAAAGCTAGGACAAACCTAGACAGCATATTAAAAAGCAAAAACAACAATACAGTATATTAACGCATATATATGGAATTTAGAAAGACGGTAAGGAGAACCCAACATACCAGACAGCAAAAGGAACGCAGATGTATAGAATAGACTCGTGGACTTTGTGGATGAGGGTAAGGGTGGGATGATATGGGAGAAGGGCACTGACGCATGTTAATTATCGTATGTCTAATCAATCGCCAGCCCAGGATTGATGCTCGGGGCTGGTGCAGCGAGATTTCCCGAGGGGGAGGGGGGAGGGAGGGGGGTTCCGGAGGGGAAGCATATGTAAACCCATGGTGATATCATGACAATGTATGGCAAAAACAATTAAAAAAAATAATAAAAAAAATAAATAAATCCTTCCAGCAAAAAAAAAAAAAAAAAGGAGAGACATCACTTTGCTGGCAAAGGTCCGTCTTGTTTAAGTTATGATTTTTCCAGTAGTCATGTACGGATGTGAGAGTTGGACTATAAAGAGGGCTGAGTGCTGAAGAACCGTTACTTTTGAATTGTGGTGCTGGAGAAGACTCTTGGGAGTCCCTTGGACAAGACAGTGAGGAGATCAAACCAGTCAATTCTAAAGGAAATCAGTCCTGAATATTCATCGGAAGGACTGGTGCTGAAGGTCCAATACTTTGGCCACCTGTTGCAAAGAATTTACTCATTGGGAAAGACTCTGATGCTGGGAAAATTGGGAAAGACTCTGATGCTGGGAAAATTTGAAGGCAAAAGGAGAAGGAAGCAACAGAGGATGAATTGGTTAGATAGCATCACTGACTCAGTGGACATGAGTTTGAGCTAACTCTGGGAGATAGTGAAGGACAGAGGAGCCTGGTGTGCTGTGGACCATGAGGTCCCAAAGAGTTGGACATGACTTAGCGACTGAACAACAACCACAGTTGTGGATATTTTCTCCCAGTCTGGCTTTCCTTTTCTTTTTTTCTTAACAATGTCTGTTGTTTTTACTTTTTACAATGCATAGTTTATAATTTTTTTCATGTTTAGTGGTCTTTAGATTTGCAACAGTTTTCTTGCCTACCTCTCTCACATACTTCTGGATTCTATTCTGTTCCATTCTATTTTTCTGTCTTTATGGCTGTATGATACCATCTTAACTACTGAAGTTTTATCCTATTAGAACCAAGCAGTGTATTTTCTTCAACTTTGTCCTTCTTTCTCAAGTTTGCTTTGCCTACCTTAGGTCCTTTGTATATCTATATAAATTTTAGTATTGGCTTGCCAGTTTCTCCATAAAATGTGTTGGGATTTTGACTGGAATTGTATTGAATTAGGAAGTCAATATTCGGACAAAAAGCATCTTTATAATAGTGAGTCTTCTAACCTATTGATATGGTGTGTGTGTGTGCATACAGACATGGACTCAGTCACTCAGTCATGTCCAACTCATTGTGACCCCATGGACTGTAGCCCACCAGGCTCCTATGTCTATGGAATTTTCCAGGCAAGAATACTGGAGTGGGTTTGCCATTTCCTACTCCTGGGGATCTTCCTGACCCAGGTATGGAACTCACGTCTCTGAGTCTCCTGCATTGGTGAATAGATTCTTTACCGTTGTGCTACCTGATACACCTTCTTATTTATTTAGTAGGTATTATTTATACAGTTTCTCTCAGAACATTCTATAATGCTCTAAAGTTTTCTATATAATGGTCTTAATATCTTTTGTTAAGTTTATGGCTGATTATTTTAGATTTTTTTTCTGCTACTAAAAAATATACTAATTTAAAAATTTTCAATCCCCATTGTTGACATGAACAAGTATAATTCATATATTAACCTTATTTTTTTTGTGTGTGAATTCAGAGGCCAGTGCCCCATTTTAATGAGAACTTCTTCACCTGTCCTAGACTCCCTCCCCTCAGAAGACTCTTCCCGTTGAAGGTCAGTATTTTATATACCCAGCCCAACTCCCAAACTCCACGTGTCGATGTCTTCCACCTTCTCCCAACTCTTCAGAGTTCCAACTCTTCAGAGTTCCAGCCCTATGAGAGAGCACTGTGTGGAGGGAGGGTAAAGACTTGAAAGGAAAAAAGTGACAAGGACATGCCCCATGGTTCATTTCTGGGTTTCTTTGCACGCCAATTGAAATCCTTCAAAGTAAGGTCAAGTAACCCAAGAGGTTTGTATTTCCATCACAAACTGTTCAGAAAGTGTGCCC
The DNA here is from genome assembly GCA_007570785.1 of Antilocapra americana. Classification (NCBI taxonomy): domain Eukaryota; kingdom Metazoa; phylum Chordata; class Mammalia; order Artiodactyla; family Antilocapridae; genus Antilocapra; species Antilocapra americana. The sequence goes on from ML663009.1 coordinate 36,241,901, forward strand.
ACATCTCCGACTTAGACCAGGTGTCCTCTCTGCAAGGGCAAGGCCTGGTAGGGGGGTAACTCCAGCCTTTTCCAAAAGCAATAAATAACCCCGTCATCTGAGTAGTGCTGGAGGCTGGCCGGGAACCACCGCTGCTACCGCTGGGCAGGCAGCCCTGTCTCATAGCCCTCTGTCTTCATGTCGTTGAGCCCCAGCTCCTCGTTTTGGTCAAATGTGCGCTTACAATGCTCTACCTTCATCTCAGGATCATCTTCAGGTGCATACACATTCTGCAAGTAGCTGTTTCCTGCTGGATCATCCATAGTAAAGTGAGCCTTCAAAACACCCTCAAGGATCTGGTCCAACTTCTGACTAAACTGCAGTTTCCCCGTCTGGCCAGGACTGGAGCTGTCACCCAGGGTGGAAGGGTTCTTGGTCACCAGGTCCCGGATGTCTCTCAGCATTCCCTCCAGCGTGCTGAATTTGCCCCCAAGGACAGCCATTCCCAGTTCAAATTCCAGCTCTGGGATTTCCACCCTGCATGTCTCAGACTTGAGCAGACCTCTGGTCATATCTGAGGGATCGGTGATGTGGAAGGTGATCCTGGTGCCCAAGGGCTCCACAGCTCCTCCAGATTTCACCTCTGGTCCGATGGCCGCAGTTCTCACAGTTGGTAGCCATGATGATAACCTCCTTAAAGCGAGGGATTTGGACTAGCTTCATGTTAGTCTGGGCTGGAGCATTGCATTCTGGGCAATTCGTGTTGAACTGGAGCACTTCGTTTCTGATATCTTCCTCTTCTGGCTTCTCTTCTGGGGCCTCTGCCTGAAGCCCCAACATCTCCTCCTGCTGCAGAGTCCGATTATAGTGTGTGATCACCAGGGCATCATCTTTCCGGGGAGCACGTGGGTTTTCCACAAAGCTGTTCCCTGAGGGATCATCAATGATTAATGTGAAAGGAGAGGCCACTTGCTTTAGCTCTTTCAGTCTGGCAAGGAATTCATTAATTCTTTCAGCCACGGCTTCTTCGTTCGCCCTTCGAGTGGGCTGATCCTGCTCCAGGCCAGAGATAGCACGGCTGATCGATCCTTCAACAGTAGTCAGAGCTCCTTTCTGGCTGAAGGCGGGAATTTCAAAATCCAGCTCTGGGATCCTTGTGGTAGCAGAGTCAGTCTTCACTACTTCTCTGTCCATGTCCTCCTGAGCCCTGACAGTCAAAGCGTAGCGCACTCCTTGGTCCTGGATCCTGCCCGCCGACTGGATCTCCGTGTTGTTCCAGCCACAGTGCTCGCAGGAAAAGGAGCTCACGATTATTTCTCTGAAGAAGGGGATCTTGGTGAGCAGGAGGCGTGTCATGCCGTTGCGGTAGCAGTTCATGCAGAGCGACTCGATCTCAGTGGGCTGC